>CM062819.1:1374633965-1375318077 GCA_031772625.1 Pinus tabuliformis
GAATCGACCGCCCACCGGTAGGGTGGGGCGGAGGGCCGCGAGGGTGGTGCAGCCGAGGACAGTGCCACCCCTGCGGCCCTCCGCCCCGCCTGGTCGGTGGCCCGTCGGTTCCGGGAATCGACGGGCCGCCAGCTCGATGGGGTAGAGGTCCACGGGGTGGCGCCTACCCCCCCCCAACCGCGGCTCCCCTCTCCCCCGCTCTCCTCCCCTCCCCTCTCTCCCTCTCTCCCCCGGCCACCTTCGCAGAGGTCCACGGGGGTGGCGGCGGCCCCCGCGGCCCGTTGCGAAGGTGGCCGGGGAGAGAGAGGGAGATGGGGAGGGAGGAGGAGTGAGGGAGAGTTGAGCCACGGTGGGGGGGTAGGGGGGTAGGTGAGGGGAGCGAGGGAGGGGGCGGGCGTGGGGGTGGGGTGGCATGGCCGCGTGGTGGGGGGGTATGGGGGGGTGGTGGGCGTGGGGTAGGGGCAGGGAGCAAGGGGGGGGAGGGCAGGGGAAAGGGGGTGGGCGCGTGGGTGGGAGGAGGGGAGAGCGGGGGAGTTAGGGCCGCGTGGGTGGGGGGGTATGGTGGGGGGGTGGGCGTGGGATAGGGGGTTAGCGGGGGTGGAGAGGGGCGGGGGTAGGGGGAGTGGGGGGGGGTATAGGGGGGTGTGTGTGGGGTAAGGGGTTAGAGGGGGGGGGGTAGGGGGGAGGCTAGGGGGTGCGTGGGTGGAGGGGTAGTGGGGGTTGGGTAGGGGGATGGGCAGGGTAGGGCGCATGGGTAGGGGGTAGGGGCATGGGTAGGGGGATTTGGGGGGGGGGGGGTAGGGGGGTGCACGCACGGGTAGGGGGTAGGGTGGACCGCATGGGTGTGGGGTGTAGTGGGGGGGTGGGTTAGAGGGTGAGGGGGCAGGTGTAGGTAGGGATGGGAGTGTTGACGAGTCATGTGGGGATGTGGAGAGTGGGTAAGGAGGCAGAGGCACGGGGTGTGGTTGAAGGAGGTCAGAGTGTCGAGAGTGGGGGGTTGGTGATAGGGTGTTAAATGAGAAGTTATGAGGCATTTTCATGTTGTTGGATTATATGTCTTAATTATGATAAATTTTATTATTTAAAATATATACAATGCAATATTAAATTAGAGATATAATGTATGTTTTATTCAGTATACAAATAATGACTTTTGAATTCATTTAGTGAAGTAATTTGTTCATAATGTCATGGTTTTTTAATTTTATAGTTGAAAAAATTTCAATTTCTTTTGTATCTAGCATGTTATGGTTGAAAACATGTTAAATTTATACTTAGGAAAGAAAAATGATATTCTACCAAAAACATTAATGTGTTTTTTCCTCATAAACAACTTTGTTTGAGACATAAAAATTTGGTTTTATTAGCATTTTTGAAAAATTTTGAAATTTGACCCTAAAAAATAAAATCATTGTTCCAGTATCATCACTTTCATTTTGAAGCTATATTTTGCACGAAAATTTCATAATAAATTTCATAGTCACTGCCATTTTTAAAACATGTTCATAATTGACGCCTAAAAAAATAAAAACATCGTTCCAGTATACACACTTTTCGTTTTTAGCACTGTTTTTGATGTTTTTTTGGGGGTTTTTGGCCAGAGTTCCTATTTTGAGTTTATAGTTCCCATTTCAAAGTTTACATTGTTCACATTGGCTGCACATGTATTCATTATATTGATCTTTCTCTTCACTTTTCTCGGATGCAGATGATGCATGAGCTAAAGTATATAGATTAAGCTCTCTTTCATAGGCTTCCCTTGCCACTATTAATTCTTTCTTATACACCTCGAGCTCTGATTTTAGAAAATCGTTTTCTTGTAAAAGTGAAGCCAAGGTGACTAGGCTATGTGTAGCAATCACAGTCTTAGTAGCTGATTCCAGTGGATGGAAGGGTTGTTGTTCGGTAGCAGCCTGATTATTTGCAGCCTTAGCAAGTAGTTTTTGTGTGACATCTGCTGAATCATCAGCTGGTTCTGTAACAACTATATCATACTGCGCATCCAAATTTTGCATATCAGCAGATGGTTCTTGTGTGGCAGTTGCTGACTGTGTAGCTGGTTCCTGATTATCTATATTTTGTTCATCAACAGGTGGTTCTTATGTAACACTTGCTGAGTCAGTAGCTGGTTCTTGTGGGGCAGCTACATCTTGATCATCAATTTTATGGACATCAGCAGGTGGTTCTTGTGTGGTAACTGCTGAGTCAGTAGTTGGTTCTTGTGGGACAGCTACATCTTGGTCATCAATTTTATGGACATTAGCAGGCGGTTCTTGTGTGGCAACTGCTGAGTCAATAGCTGGAGCAGCTACATCTTGGTCATAAATTTTATGGACATCAGCAGGTGGTTCTTGTGTGGCAACTGCTGAGTCAGTAGATGGAGCAGCTACGTCCTGGTCATCTGTTTTATGGACATCAGGAGGTGGTTCTTGTGGGGCAGCTACATCTAGGTTGTCTGTTTCTGTTCATCAGTAGGTGGTTCTTGTGTAGCACCTGCTAAGTCAGTACCTAGTTCTTGTGGGACAACTACATGCTGTATATCATTTTGGGTATCTACTTTTGATGGATTAGCAGTTGGTTCTTGTGGAGAAACTGCTGAATCAGTAGTTGGTTCTTGTGTGACAGCTACATTCTCTGAAAGGGATGATGTCACAAAATCCTGTCCATTTTGCATTTCAGTACCCGAGGGTGAGGTAGGTAAAGATTCAGGGCCTTGGGACTGTGGTGGGGTATGGGGTTTTAGGATAATAGGTGGAGAATTTAGGGTAGTGGTTTTAGTTGCTGATTTAGAATACATCCTCATTGGTCTTCGAGATAAAAAGGCAGGAAGAACAATGGTTTTTATCTTATCAGTATCTTTCTCTGGGGTAGGAGGGTCATCAGAAGTGATAGCTTCTTTGATTGAGTCCCTTATTCATATTTTTGGTAGGGGCGCAGCCTTTTCTTTCCTTTTTCTTTTTAGCTTACCAATGGGAATGTTGTCATCTGAATCATCACTAGGGATATGGATAGTGGGAGTGGATGATTAAGCTAAATTATGGGGTGGGGTCGATGCAGTGGAGGGGTCAATTTGATTAACTGTTGCGGGTGGTGGGGAATCAAAGACGCTCCCTGGTTGTTGTGCAGAAGGATTTTCAATTTGCTGAGGGATTCCAGGGGTCTCTTGAGGATTTTCAACATTTAATTGGGGAGTTCCGACTGTTGTTTGAGAGATTTCAGTAGCTTCCTAAGGATTTTTGGCTACTGCTCGAGGAACTTCAACAATTCCTTGGGGATTTTTGGCTACTGCTTGAGGAATTTTAGCATCTTCATGGGGTTTTGGGGGTGGGTTGTTAAGGAAAGGGGTATTTTGTTGGGCAAAGCCCTTTTGAATTAGAAGCTGAACAAGACGATGGTGAGTGAGGGAAAGGAGTGGGTACTTTGCATTCATGGAATAATGTGACATATTCTTCAGACACCCAAGCAGATAGTAAGGCATATTTAACAGATGACCATGTCTTAAATGATTTAACAACACAAAATCATGCTGATAAACTACCTGGTAACATCCTTCATAGGTGAGATAGTGATTGAAAAACTCAGCAACCATTGGCCATGGAAGTGGTAATGAATGAAGTGCAACACCCCTGCCTTTACGCTCGATCCACTCTCCTGGTAGAAGGAAGTCCTACTGTGTGTTGAAAATGATGTGTTTACGACTGAACCATTGAATTCCATCGGCCGGTAAACCTGAAACTTATGCTATATCATCCTCTATTACTGGAATTCGGACTCCTTGAACAGTAGAGTAGCCTTCCCGTAAATTACGTGCAAATTCAAGGACTTGTTGAGGATCAAATCCTTGAAGCCTTCGAAAATAATCTACCCACCCTGCCTACTGAAAAATATGATGTACTTCTGGGTGAAATTCCAATAGATCTGTTGAGCCGAGTTCATTTCGAATAGTGTTAACTCCCATAGTTACTCGCTTAAGTAAAATGCATAGTACAGAGCCGAGTTACCGCACCTGAAATAGAGTAAGTTTTACAAATGAGGTCATGACATAATAAGACAAACATGGGCTGACAGGACATGATCATGGTAAAAAAACGATGGTGATTGGCATATCGTGAAATGATTGCAAAATTTTGGCATTCCTCCCCACTGCGGGTAAAATGATAAGTTTGAATGTACGACGATTGCGGTAATCATGTCACAATCTTCTCATTAACTATAGTTTAATATTTACACATAACAAATGCATACCTCATGTTTACCTTCGATTGATATTCTGAAAATATAACGTCATTGCTAATAGATCACCAATGGTTATGAAAAAGGGTTTTGTAATATGAGGGTATTTATATGAAAGGCTTTTATAAACATAGGAGGAGGTAGTGAAAGATCAAAGTTATAAGGATCACTAGATGATTCTCACAATGGAAAGTAATATGTATTCATCCTTTTGAGAGGAATTAATGTTTCAATTATAGGAAAAATGGGGAAAATTGGTGTTTTAGGGAGAGATGGAAAAAGTCGGTGTTTCAGCAATGGGAGAAATTGGTGTTTCAGCAATGGGAAAAATGGGAAAAGTTGGTGTTTCAGCAACAGGAAAAATAAAGAGAGATGTTGTTGTAAGGAAAAATAGGAAAGTGTTGCTGAGAGGTAATGTGGGGGAATGAGCTATGAATTGAGGTGAGATGAGAATGTTTCCCAAAATGAAACTTGATCCTGCTTGCAATACAATTGTTCTTTTCAACCAGCCTCCCAATCTGAGACCTGCAAAATAATAAATTGTAACATGGCAACCCTTGACAGGGATTATTAGTTAAGAAATCTAATCTAATAAAGAAACATATAATGCAGAGATTAAATGCAATGAGGGGCAGTAGGCTCCCCCAAAAAGATATAATGTGAATCTGCCATGCAAGTGGCCTTAAAATCCTCCTTAGAAATAGGTTGCTAGTATGGACAAAGCCGATACCCATTCACTAACAATGGTGTCATAGAACCATCAATTGTTAGGAGCCTTATTGTTCCATTGGGAAAAATAGTATCTATCTCGTAAGGTCCCAGCCACCTTGTTCACAATTTTCCTTGAAAATTTTCAAACCGGGAATCATACAATAGAGCCCAATTACCTTTTTGGAACTGCTTATGCTTAATAGTTTTATCATGCCACCTGGTTCTTTGTTGTTGAATCATAGTTGTTTGATGGATGGCATCCAACCTCTTTTCATCCAATTCCTGAAGCTACTACAACCTAGCTGTCTGTGCATCACTCAAATCAAGGTTAACAACTAAAATAGTTCTTAAGGTTTTAATTTCATATTCCACAAGAAAAACAACACTTTTACGATAAACCAATTCATAGGGTGAAAAACCTGTAGTGTTCCTCTAAGTAGTTCTGTAAGCCCATAATGCCTCAGGCAGCCTTTGGGACCAATCCTTCCTATTCTCCTTCACTGTTTTTGTTATAATGGCCTCTATGACTTTATTTGTACCTTCCACCTGACCATTAGCTTGGGGATGGTAAGGTGTAGTCATTTTATGATTGATATGATATTTTTGAAACAAAGCTTTAAAACCATGAGAATTGAAAGGAGGTCCTCCATCTGTGACTAGTTCTGTAGGCACTCCAAACCTAACAAAGATTTCTTCAAATAGAAAGGTTAAAACAGTTCTTCATTAGCTCTAGTAAGTGCCTTCACTTCTACCCATTTGGTCATATAATTTGTACAAACCAATATATAAACTCTTTGACTAGATGGAGGATTGATGGGTCCTATAAAGTCTAGAGCACATCTTTTAAAAGGTTCAAGTATTACTTGGGGATTCAGTGGCATTTCATCTCTATGATTAGGTTGACCCATTCTCTAACAGCTATCACAAGCCTTGATGTATTTCTTTGCATCCTTAAAAAGTGAGGGCCAATAATAACCCATCCTAAGAATTTTATGTGTTGTTCTCTTATCAGCAAAATGCCCTCCACAAGGGCCATCATGACAAGCCTTCAGTATATCATAAACCTCATCTTCTCTAATGCAACGTTGAATTTCCTGATCAAGTCCTGTATGAAAAATACACCCACTTATCCAGCTATACCGAGCACTTTGTTGAATGATCTTTCTTTTCTCCCGGTGTGATAGGTGTGATGGTAACTTCCTTGCAACCAAATAATTGGCAATGTCTGCATACCAAGGTGAGTGAGAAGATACTGCAAACAAGTATTCATCAGGAAAGGAATCATCTACTAGAGTATTATCATCAATTTTTATCCGAGAAAGGAAATCAACAACTACATTTTCTTTACCTGGTCGATCTACAATTGTAATATCAAATTCTTGTAATAACAATAACCACCTGGTAACTCGAGCATTTGTGACAGATTTTTTCATTAAATACTTAATAGCCGAGTGGTCAGTATGAACAAAAGTAGGATAACCAGTAATGTAATGTCGAAATTTATTAATAGCGTAAATGACTGCTAAAAATTCCTTTTCGGTAACTGTGTAATTAAGCTCAGCAGGGGTCATATTCTTACTAATGAAATAGATAGCATAAGGAAGATTATTTTCTTCTTGTCCCAAGACAGCTCCAATTGTAGTATCTGAAGCATCAGAGGATATATGAAAGGGAAGTGCCCAATCAGGTCCCCTTAGAATAGGAGTTGTAGACAACTGATGCTTAAGTTCATCAAATGCTTTCTGACAGGCATCAGTCCACTTAAATTCAGCATTTTTCATAAGTAACACAAACAAAGGAGAAGCTATTTTAGAAAAATCTTTGATAAATCTTTTGTAATATCTAGCATGTCCTAAAAAACTTCTTACATCAGTTTGTGTTTTAGGGATAGGAAGAGTCTGAATTACCTGTAATTTGGATGGATCTACTTGAATCCCTAGGAATGAAATGAAGTGTCCCAGTACAATTACTTCGTTCATCATCATATGACATTTTTCAGTACTCAAGGAAAGATTAGCTTGTATACATCATTTAAGTAATTTCTCAAGGTTTTGTAATGCATCTTCAAAAGTCACACCATAAGGAGTAAAGTCATCCATAAATATCTCCATAGAGTCATTAAGCATATCAGAAAATATTCCTATCACTGCTCTTTGAAATATTGTTGGAGCCTTACATAGTCAAAAGGAGAGGACTCTATAGGAAAAAGTTCCCCAAGGACTAGTAAAAGTGGCCTTGTCTTGGTCTTGGGGTGCAATTTTGATTTGGTTATACCCGCTAAAACCATATAAAAAGGAAAAGAATCTCTTTCCTGACAAGCTGTCTAGCACCTGATCAATGAATGGCAAGGGGAAATGATCTTTTTGAGTGTCTTTATTTAAGGCTCTATAATCTACACACACTCTCCATTTCCCATTTTTCTTAGGTACTAGAACCAATGGAGAAACCCATTCACTATCAGAAATGGGGTATATAAACCCTACATTAAGCAATTTTTTAAGTTCTTCCTGAAAAATTTCCCTCAAATTGGGATTCATTCACCGCTGGGGTTGACAAACTGGTCGGCACCCTTCCTTAATATAGATACGATGAGTACATAATTTAGGAGAGATCCCCTTCATGTCTATGTAGTCCCATGCGAATGCTTCTTTGTTTTCATGAATTAACTTCATTCGCTGTTGTGTTTTAGCATCTCATAAATTGGGGTTTATATTCAATGTTTTGCCAGGTTCGGTTTCTACTGTTATGCTTTTAGAGGAGATAGCAGTTGATGTTTGAGGTAAATTTTTAGATTTAAGCTTTTCCTGAGCTTCAGGTTCCAAAATTATAGTTAACTGATTATATGTTTTAGAAGTGACTGATGAAGGTTCAGAAATAAAATTACTAATTACTTCATCTTCCATGTGTCTTTAAAAGTTAAGGCTTGTCCAATGGTAAAAATGGGTTGAGTGTCATTATCCTCATAGTCTAACCATACAGAATAATCATTGTTAATCATAGGTGTAGCATGAGGGTAAAGAGTAAGCTACTTGGTCTCACATCCATTAGAAATTGTCATTGAACTTGATCTACAACTGATAAAGGCATCTGCTGTAGCCAGCTAGGGTCTCCCCAAAATCAGAGGATGTCCCCCCAACTTTGTTTTAGTCTTTAATACAACAAAGTCAGCTGGGTAATGTAGAGCTGTGACAAGGGCCTTTTTCACCTCTAGTTATCTCACATTATAAGTCAATCCGGGAGCGTTTTGTTATTGTAAAGGGTATCTCAATTTGAGGCTATTTGTCAGAGCAATGCTTAGTAGTATAGATCTAAGAAATACAAGAGTAAACGGATGCTAAGCTATGGCTAAATTACTTTTGTAGAAAGAAATCACACACAACAACTTTACCAGTCAAGGGTACGGAAATAATAACCCATCCCTTTAGAAACTGATGAAGGAAAAGTAATTAGAGTATGGATCATGGATCTGGGAGCATAATAGCGTCTGTTGTATCTCACGACAGCCTTGATCCTCCTCTCACACCAAACCAATGAATGCAAGTAAAAAGAAACAACAATTCAGAAATGGAACGGTAGTAGTAAAAGGAACTAAGTCTCGCGAGTCCAACACTCTCAATTCTTGACACCAACTCATATACAAAGAAAGAGCAATCTTTTGTACAAGTAGACAGCTTAATCAAATGGAACAGCAAACCATCATAAACAGGAAACGTCAATCATATACAAAAGTAGATAGCTTAATCAAAATGTAACAACAAATCACCATAAACAGGAAACGTCAATCATATGTACACATAATCTGAAATGATCACCAGTGGTCCGCACACAACGTTAATTCCATCTTCTTATGATCGTCACTCCAACCATATGTAGCTAAAACATTCCACTTATAAATTCTGTAACAGAAGTGAACAGCTCAGAGCAATGTTATGTGAACAATTCTGGAAATACGATGTAAACTTGTTACAAAGATTTACAAAAGGAAAACTACTGATGAACGAGTATGGAACAGCATGTAAGTATATCAGATTATTAAGAGCAATAAACAAACCACACAAAGCCAAACTGTAAATGATACAATCAGCCAGTGTCCGTTGGAGCCGGGCCCTTAGCTTCCAATGGCACACCGCCGTAGCTTACTTCAGATGCAGAGAGAAAGTAATACCAAATATATTATATTAACGCATCAATGATAGTACAGCAAAACTAAGTCTCAAAGAGACTCGATAGTCTGAGTTAACTGACTGTGAAGTCTGTAAACAGAAAGTAAAGATACAAGATAATCAAAAAGTCCCTTAAGTCTTCGATGCTGCTCCTTTTTATACAAGTAATGGCGGAATTAACTATACAACAAAATAATTGAACGTAACGATCCCTCAGGATCAAAGATCCTGAGGGATCTGTTAAAATGTTAACTCCTCTCTTTTCTTTGCCTAGCCTTCCGAACTGACAGTCCTTCATCTCGTCCCGGATTGATCTGCCGTGATTTACTCGCTCTGGTCTGGATTTTATTTGGTTTTGGAGGGACAGCCGTTATCTCCTCATGGAACTCTTGTTTTGCACCGCGCCTTCCTTCTTTTGTCTTTTCCTGCATAGAGAAGATAAATATTAGTGATTGGGTCATTCGTGCTCATTCTTATTACATTCTCCTTACTTTATAACAAAGAAAAGGTTACAACTATTGCTTGAAACACAACTAAGTTACTCGTTAAAACATACCTTTCCAATGCTCTACACACCCCCCGGCTTACTCTGTTTCATGGCCTCATGAAAACGTTATAATTAACATGGAGGGCGGTAAGAGAATAGGCGGGAGAAGGTATCTCGTGAGGAGGTCTGCAACCATGGTGAGCAACCAGATTATCAAAGAATTGATTCAATTGATCTGCAGGCATATCATACAAGGCCTGATACCCAGGTGCAGGGTGCCAAATAATTGGGCTACGGAACCGGTATCCTAACCAAGACGGCCCAGCTTGCAAAATGCGCTGGCCATAAAGGCTCAACCGTTCAGCAGCCAGCTCAAAATTCTCGTATTTGAATGGCTCCCTGAGCTGGATGCTTGGGGTAGAAATCCGATAGCGGAATTTGGCAGCATCCAGGGCAGAATCCTTAATAGCCAGAAAGAATTCCACGCTATTTCGGATCAAATCCTCATGCATGGGTCCTAACAGTTCCATGACGCCCTGGGTTCTCATAAGGCTTTTGTGTGATTGCCATAGGTGAACTGGGTCTCTAGGCTCGGCCCTGACCCATAGATCTAGGCTGTGCTCCTGCCTCTGAAAGGCATTATAAGCCCTGAGCCACTTTAACTGATTGACCCCAAATGAAACAAAGGCTTGTAGCTGTATATCTCCCACGAAAGGGCCAGGGTTTAAATCAGTTTCATGTTCAAGCACCATGTTGTGCAAATAGAATTCACATAGTAACCGTTGGACCTTAACCCCATAATGTTTGCAACAATCAATAAAATCATTAACAATATTAATCTGAATAGGGGCACCCGCCCTGACAGCTTTTATTTTCAATCTTAAGTATCTTTCAAGGAGAAATAAAGCATAATTCTTTGCAGGGGCCCTGCAAGTCAAAACATCATTATACAGCGAACATACATTGTCCAATTGTTTAATAACAGCATCTAGTCGACGTGTTACCTTGGCAGCCTTTTCCTGTTCCTTCTGCCATCCTTCAAAGGCCTGACTCTCTGATTGACTCATGTTTCGGAGTTGCTGCTGCAGTTCTTCATATTTTTCCTGAGGGATCATTTATTCTCTTAACTGCTCAGCTTCCTGCTGCAACTCCTCGTATTTTTCCCGAGGGATCATTTGTTCCCTTAGCTGGTCAGCCTCCTGTCGGGCTTGCTTCATCTTGTGGTGCAAGACCTTGGTTTTTGGATCCCCTTTCCATGATTTCTCAGAGGCAGGGAGGTTTGCCTGGACTGTCACGTTTCGCTGCCTGGAATTCGTATCCTGAATTATCCCTAAAGGTGATGCCTCAGTTTGGACTGCTTTGTTTTCCCTTTCTTTCTTCACATGAATAAAGGGGTACGATGGCCCCTCCGTAAATGGAATGTCGTCTTGCGGCTCGGTTTTGATTGGAATGGCAGTTGGTCCCAATGGGCTATTTGGAACAGCAGTCTGTTCCGGAATGGCATTCTGCTGTTCCATATCAGATGGAATGGCATTTTGTTCCTCAGTGCTGGTTGGAGCAGTCGTAGGTCTATCAGCGGAGTATTGACCTACGAGACGCCTATAAACCCTTTGCCTTCTCATCTGACAGGACCCTGTTGCATTTGTCCTTCTTTTTCTCCTTATGGTCCTTCTTATTCTCAGACTGGCTTTCAAACTTCGAATTTTCTGCCGAAGCTGGGCTATAATATTCAGCAGTCTCTGCTGTTTCTTTCTCAATTTCTTAATTTCTCTTGCCTCGGCAGTGGGTGCATGAGTGGCCCTCAGTTCTGCTCCTCTTTCATCGAGGGTTTCTTCTGGCATTCTAGGAGCGAACTGTTCCCGGCAAGCATTTTCATCTTCCACATCATCAGCAGGTGGGTTTTCTTCAGGTGTCTTGGGAACAGATTGTTCCTGGTTGGTATTTACATTTTCTTCGTTGACAACAGGGGGGTTTTCTCCCCCTGCCATTTCTTCATGGAATTCTTCATGCGTCTCTTCCCCAGAGGGTCCTTCAGGAGGGTCTGATGGACTGGAAGGTAAAGCATAATCTCCCAGGCTGGCCAAGATAGTGGCCAGCTCTTCTTCCTCCACGTGGTCCTGTGGCGGCCTGTCCCTCAATTGTTCCATTTCCTCTTCCTGAATTGGCTGCTCAGTGGCTCCCCCCGGATAGTCGGCCTTGGCCTCAGGGTCAGAATGTTCATTTCCTTCCTCGGCTTCTGCTTCGTTCTCAACTTGTTCCACATTTTCCCTCGAAGGTTCCTGTTCTGGCGCTGGTGGCTCATCTGTTATCTCGATCGGCTGGTCAATGCTTGGCTGGATTTTCTCCAGCCTGCCTTTTATCCTTGCCAACCGGGCTGACTTCCTAGGCCTTTCGGGCTGTTCGGGTGTGCTGGCCCTCTGTTCTTCCACCACCACCTTTCTGCGTTTTACAGATTGTTCTGGCGTGCCAGAGGAATGCCTTCGTTTCGAGGCAGCACGCTCTTCTGTGGCCAGCTCCTTATGTTTTTCTGCATGTCCAGATGCTCTGGAGGAACGTTTTCGTTTTACTGACTCCGTGCGTTTCTCGGGTTGCTCGGGTGTATCCGAGGGATGCTTGGGTTTTGGCGATTCTCTGGGCTTTTTGGGAGTTTCAGAGGTACTAGCAGGATGCTTAGCCTTTGGGGATGGTGATGCCACTCCCCCTCCAATTGCTGTAATAAGCTCCCCCCAGCTACTCTGCTGCTGAGTGAGACTGTGGCTCACTATCAGGCGGATCAACCCATGGTGGCTAACCACTGCGTCTTCATGGTGTGCCTTTTTCAGGCTCCGAGAGGCATCATGCAGTAATGAATTTAACAATGCAGGGAGGTTCACAGAACATTTTCCTTTTAACACAGCCAGGAGCTTAAGGTGACGCGGTCTTACCACATCTTTTCGCCCTTCGCAGGTGATGTAGCTCTGCACCACTTTTGCCAATTCGCTCCAGGGTTCTCCTAGCGTTGCCGGCAGCACTCCTTTTCCCTTCACTGTTAGATTCTGTCCTTCGTCTTGGAAAATCTCTATGATCTTCTGCAACCTCTCTTTCTTTGTCGTCCATATTGGTCCTGAGGCTGGTAATCCTGTTACTTCCGCGATTATTTCCTCCGTGACCATTATCTGCTTCCCACCCACTACGGAGTGTTCTTCCTGCAAATTCTGCAGGAATTCCATGGCTACAGTTTCATTTGATTCACGCAGGTGGTTAAAATAAGTTAGCCACCCTGCCCTATCTAGGATTTCCCGAGCAGCTTCGGAGACTACTAGCTCACTAGGCTCGCTTCTGATAGCCTTGCCTCCCATGGTTCTGTTTCGAGATCCTAGATGGAACAGCAGTTATCTGTCGCAAAAAACGTAATCGCAGCCGAGAGAGAAAAAACACAGAGCATGCATGCATGAAAATTGATTGTAAATAACAACTTATTGCAAAAATAGCATTGTCATGCCGTTAACCCATATCGTACCTTCGTACCATATCATCTCCAAATGATGTGCTAACACGTGGCCGGCGGAATAATGAGGTCACCTCCCCCCTCGCAATATGATAGGCTGTCCCAGCCGTCAAATGGAGGAGGAGCCACCGTCCCGTCACCAAGTCATAAAGGAACAGCATATAGATTTCTGCCATGATTCAGATTAGACAAAGAAATACCGAGATCGAGGCGAGAGATAGATCGCGTTTTGCATAAGCCTGCGTGATGTGATGCAAAACAGGAGGATAGGACATCTGGCACTCATATAAGGTCTGAGGTAGTCATAGTCAATACCTTTGCCATGATTGGTGGTGATAGATATTCATGCGACGTATCCATCAAAGTGTAAGATATAATTATTACAAGGATAGAAAGAAGTATTTGATATGATCCAAATTGGTGTATATATTACGACTCCAATACCATTAACAGAGCTCTGCTGCCGACAGGTGTTCATAACCTTGGCAGAGTTGTTTATTTCACCCTGGAACCATGGTCCTTTGTGTATTTTTGAAGAGCAATTCTTTGTCAAAATGCAGGCCATCATGCTGGCTTGGTAACCAGATAACCATGATGCCATTCACCAGAGAGGTGCGAAACGTGGGCAGGCCGACTCGTAATGAGACCCCCTGTTCCAAGGTTTGTAGTGAACCCGTTGGACCATATCCCTGGTGTGGTGGCCATGATGGGAATGCCACTTCGCTTCCAATCCTATGATCATAGTAGGCTGGTTCTTTAATGAAACCCCCTATCCTACATTTGACAAGTAATTTGTTTTTATTTTGCAAGACTTCGCTCTTGTATAATTACACATAAGGGTGGTTCAGCCCTCCTTAAGAGTGGGAATGGCGGAAGAAGTCTTGTCATCCCAATAGGAAGATATAAATCTTCTGTTCTTATTTCCAAGTAATAATAGAGAAAGTTGTAGGATCTCAACATGATAAAATTTTCCAACAAGGCAGAGGAGGTGAGACTAGGACAGCAAAAAAATGATGAGTGTGTGAATCCTTCCTTTGTTGTTGCATCAATACTAGGGTTGTTAAAGATGGTGATTTATGATATGCTGATCTCGATATATCCTGACTTTTATATTGATTGCATAAATGTATAGCTGCTACTTATGGCCTTGGAAAGAGGATGGATAACACATGTTTTATAGGAAAGGGACAAGAGCATACTACTCCTTTTTGAAAGGGAGGGTGAGGAGAAGTTCTTCTGATGTTTTGCCTTTAAAAAAAAAAAAAAAAAGGCAGCAAAAGCACACAAATGCTGCTTCCTTTGAAAAAGGAACAGCCAAAAACCCAAAAGTGCTGTTCCTTTTTGAAAAGGAACAGCAAAAACACTAAAGTGCTGTTCCTTTTGAAAAGGAACAGCAAGTGCTGTTCCTTTTGAAAAGGAACATCAAAAACACGCAAGTGCTGTTCCTTTTGAAAAGGAACAACAAACACACTCAAGTGCTGTTCCTTTTGAAAAGGAACAGCAAAAACACA
The DNA here is from genome assembly GCA_031772625.1 of Pinus tabuliformis. Taxonomy (NCBI): domain Eukaryota; kingdom Viridiplantae; phylum Streptophyta; class Pinopsida; order Pinales; family Pinaceae; genus Pinus; species Pinus tabuliformis. The sequence continues at coordinate 1,374,648,558 of CM062819.1, forward strand.
CAAGTGCTGTTCCTTTTGAAAAGGAACAGCAAAAACACTCAAGTGTTGTTCCTTTTGAAAAGGAACAACACGCACACATATATATACAAAATTTACAATCTTATATACAAGATGTGGTAATAAAAAAATGAATTTCTCACTGACCTACAGGTGAGGAAGTTTTTGCTTCCTCCCCCATAATCTCAATGTTAGTATCCTGGCGTAGCTGCTGACAAAAAGATTCCCGAGTGAGCGGTTTGCGATACAGACGAACTCGGTGGCCGTTTACCTTAAATATATGTCCAGACCCATCGATTGTGATCAGAGTGAGGGTCCCATTGTCATGGACTTTTTGAATCTCGTATGGGCCCAACCAACGAGTCTGAAGCTTCCCCGGGAAATCCTGAAATCTAGAATCATATAACAGAGCCCAGTCTCCTTCATGAAATATCTTGTTTTTGATAAGTGCATCATGCCATTTGGCTCGCTGCTGTTGAATGAGTGTTGTATTCTGTAATGCAGAGAGCCTTATTTCATCTAATTCATTAATTTGCTGTAATCGATTTTTCTGTGCTTCACTTAAATCTAATCCGACTTCTTGGGCCGTTCGGAGCGTTTGGATCTCGAATTCTATAGGAAAAATGGGCTGCTTTCCAAACACTAAGTGATATGGTGAATAGATGGTGGTGCTTCTCCATGTGGTTCGATAAGCCCACAGTGCCTCGGGTAATCGGGCGGACCAATCACGCCGATGCGAGGCAACAGTTTTTGTCAAAATAGACTCTATTACCTTATTGCTACTCTCCACTTGCCCATTTGCCTGAGGATGGTATGGGGTAGTAATTTTATGCTGGACATGATAGTTATTGAGTGTTGCAGCTAATTGATGCCCCACAAATTGTGGTCCTCCGTCTGTAATTACTTCCCTCGGAAGACCGTAACGTACAAACAAATGGAACAAGAACTGTATTACCGAATCTTCTGTGGCTCTAGGCAATGCCTCCGCTTCAACCCATTTGGTAACATATTCAGTTGCCACCAAAATGTAGGTTCTTTGGTTTGATGGTAGGCTGATGGGTCCGACGAAGTCTAGAGCCCAGCGTTCGAAAGGTTCGATCACCAATTGAGGCCGCAAAGGCATTTCGTCGGCTGGACCAGGTCGTCCTGCACGCTGACAGCTATCACAGGCCTGGACAAATTTTTTCGCATCCTTGAAAATTGTAGGCCAGTAATATCCTGTTTGTAACACTTTATGTGCTGTTCTTCGATCAGCAAAATGTCCTCCACATGGCCCGTCATGGCAGGCTTTCAAGATATCAAAGATTTCGTCCTCTCGAATACATCTTCTGATTTCCATATCTGCTCCTGTGTGAAACAAATAGCCCCCAACCCACGAAAATCGATTGCTTCTCTGAAAAATCTGCTTCCGTTCATTGGGGGTTAAATGTTTTGGAAGCTTACCTACTGCAAGATAGTTAGCAACATCAGCGTACCAGGGAGTCTGAACAGCGACAGCAAATAAGTGTTCGTCTGGAAATTGGTCCTCGACTGCTGCCGCTTCAACTGATTTTGGTATTCGTGAGAGGAAATCCGCTACAGGGTTCTCCTTCCCCGGTCGATCTCTGATTGTAATATCAAATTCCTGCAACAGGATCAACCACCTGGTTATTCTTCCATTTGTAACAGGCTTATTTGCTAAATACTTAATAGCAGAATGGTCTGTATACAAAATAACGGGATAGCCGGTAATATAGTGTCTAAATTTATTAACAGCGTGTATCACAGCTAAAAATTCTTTTTCGGTGATAGTGTAATTTAATTCAGCTGAAGCCAAATTTTTGCTGATGTAATAGATGGCGTATGGTCTTTTATCCTCTTCTTGGCCCAGAACTGCACCGATTGCTGTGTCTGAAGCGTCAGTTGAAATTTGGAATGGTAAATCCCAATTAGGTCCTCGGAGAACTGGGGCTGTAGATACCAGCTTCTTTAATTCTTTGAAGGCTCGATCACATTTCTCTGTCCATAAGAAGTCAACATTTCCAGTTAATGCATGTAAAGGTGCGGCAATATGTGAATAATGTTGTATGAATCGTCTATAATACCCGGAAAAACCAAGAAAACTGCGTACCTCTGTTTGATTAGTGGGGGTTGGAATAAGCAAAAGTACTTGAATTTTAGCCGGGTCTACCTGAATACCAGCTGCTGAGATATAGTGTCCTAGAATGAGTCCTTCGGTCATCATCATGTAACACTTTTCGTGACTCAAGCAAAGTCTGGTAGCGATGCAGCGCTGTAGGACTTTTTCGAGAGTGTCTAGCGCTGGATCAAAGTCATCTCCATATGGTGTGAAATCATCCATGTAGACTTCCAGTCCATCATTAATTAAATCTGCAAAGATGCTAAGAACAACCCTTTGGAATGTGGCTGGAGCATTACATAAACCAAAAGGTAGGACTCGATAAGCGAACGTTCCCCAGGGACAAGTAAAGGTAGTCTTATCCTGGTCTTCAGGGGCAATCTGAATCTGATTGTATCCGCTGAAGCCATCCAAGAAAGAAAAGAATTTCTTGCCTGCTAAGGTGTCCAGTACCTGATCTATGAATGGAAGAGGAAAGTGATCTTTTTGTGTGGCTTTGTTTAATTCTCTATAATCCACACAGATCCTCCATTTCCCGTTCTTTTTAGGTACTACCACAAGTGGAGAGACCCATTTGCTGTCAAAAATAGGATAATTAAAATCAACATCTAAAAGTTTCTGAAGCTCAGCTTTTACAACATCTTTTAAATGGGGATTGAGTCTTCTTTGCGGTTGTCGAACAGGTCTTGCATCTTTTTCGATATAAATATGATGTGTGCATAGCTGGGGATCAATCCCTTTCATATCAGGATAGTCCCATGCAAATGCCTCCTGATACTTTCGTAACAGCTGGATGAGTTTCGTCTCTTGTTCTGGTGTCAGATTGGCGTTAATGTTTAACGTTTTCCCCCGTTCAATTTGCACTACTTTGCTATTAGCGACAAAAGTCACAGGTATAATTTGGTCATGTTCATCTTTTAGAGGATCCTCCTCTAATTCGTTATCAAATGCCGCTTTGATCATAAAACATTGTGTATACGATGTGGATTCTATTTGATTAATGAATTTATTGATGGCATCGTCTTCCGTTTGATCTTTGAAATCTAGCGCTTCCTGGACTGTTAATGGGGGTCTAATATTGTCAGTGCTATATGAGGCAGGGCGCAGATTGGTTCTCATCATTGTGATGCTTTGGCTGCGCTGGAGGATACAAGATTAAATTTTTGATATTCGGCCCTCTGGTTATGGTCATGTTTCCCTGCCGGCAACCAATGTAGGCGTCAGCAGTAGCGAGCCAGGGTCTACCTAGAATTAGCGGATGTCCGTCTAGTCGGGTTCTTGGATTAATTATCAGGAAGTCAGTCGGGTATTCCCAGGAATCCACTGAAACCATGACATCATACAAGGTGCCTTCTGGTCTAATTACTGATCGGTCAGCTAGTTCTAACAAAGTGGAAGTAGGTTCTACCGATGTAATTCCGAGCTTCTGGCAAGTTGATGTTGTCAGGATGTTAATTGCAGCCCCTAGATCAACTAAGACGTTGGTCAAGGTCTGCCCATAGATTTGAACAGTGACAATTGGGTTTCCAGGGTCCTCGTATTTAATTGGAGTTTCTTTTCCTGATAGGAGGTCGGATAAGGTGCCGACTACCTGGACTCTTGGGTTAGAGGTTACATTTCTTTTTGGTTTTCTGCTACACAGGTCTTTTATGGTTTTTGCATATATGGGGATATCCTGTATAGCTTGAAGGAATGGAATTCTTATATACAAGTTTTGTAGTTCTCCCAGAATATCAAAGTCCGGATATTGTGTTGGTCGTGGAATGGCCAATCGTTCTGGGAAAGGTGGAGGAGATGTAATTACTTGCTGATGAGCCTGGTCTTTATTTACATCTTCCTGTTGTGATGGCTGTTCTATAGGTAACTGATCTTCGATGTGAGTTGTTCTTTGTCCCTCAGTTTCTATTATTCGCCCAGATCTTAACTGAAGATCATTGCACTCCCGCAGATCAGATTCAATCTCTGAGGATTCTATAATTTGAATAGATTGAACTGGTCTATTATTTGGATTGGGGTTGGGTTGGGCTGGGAGCTGCGGTCTCAGATTAGGCTGGGGATTTTGTTGTAAGGCTGGCAGAGTTGGTTGAGGGAGTGGAATTGATCCTGCTGGCTGATATGTCGATCGTGGCCAGCTTGTCTGCCAGGGTGAACCTTGCGAAGTAGAAGGGGTCCACTGCGGAGGATATGAATTATTTTGCCAATATGGCGGGGGATAAGGGAAGTTTGGCCAACCAAATTGGGTCATCCAAGGATTCGGAGTAGGAAACATTTGAGGTGACCAATTCGAAAACGGGGGCTGAGACTGGTTTTGCCACATATTCTGTTGCTGAGCATTGAACTGCGGAGGTTGAAAAGAAGAGGAGGGATCTGAAAACATACCAGATTGCCTAGGCTGCCATTGACGATGCTGGTTAATAAAATATGCCGATTCTGGCTCCTCTTCTGCTTCTTTGTATACCGCCTTCAAACCAGGAAGTGAGGGGCAGCTTTCAGTCAGGTGGTCCTTGGTACAGATTGCACATATTTGGACTGTATCCAGCGGGCATTCCTTGTGGCTATGTTTCTTTCTGCATCGAGGGCAGAAAACCACTAGATTCTGTTCCGCCTCTGCTTGCTTCTGTTTAGCCTGCACAATATCAAGCTGTGTAGTTAATGTCCCCAGGATATCAGTTTTAAAATTTTCTAGCAAATTTCCAAGTTCCACACGCGTTACTCCCTCTGTTGATGTTCTGTTATCTCTGGTAAAGCGGTCATATTCTGCAGGTTTTATCCTCGTACTGCCTCTTGAGCTCCTGATACACAGATCAATGATATCAGCAAAATTTTCCTGATAAATGTCTCCTTTCCCCATGATATTCAACGTTTCAATCCATTGTTCTTTCATACCTCTAATTAATGTTGTTATCAGCACGTTATCAGGCAGAGGTAACGATGCATAAGGAGATCTTTGCAAGTTATATTGGAAACGTTCTACATATTCTTCTAGAGTTTCGTTTGGTCTGGCTGACATTTGAAAAATTTCATCTTTTAGTTCTCGTGACCTACAGTAATCCTGATATTTCTTTAAAAGGCTTCTTTCATTTGATCCCAATTGTTAATAACCCCACCACCTAAGCCCATAAACCATCTTAATGCCGCCCCTTTTAATGTGGAGGGGAACAATTTTAATTTCTGGGGATCGGTGGTGTAATCGTATCCTCTACATAATACGTCAAATTCGAACAAGAATGCATCCGGATCTTCTGATGTAAGGCCATGAAATGTGGGGATATGCTGGAGAGGGATAGCTTTCATGGGTGCATTTGCTGTAGAATCGACTATAGGATATTGCAATGTGGAGGTCTGGGCGTTTGGCTGATTCTGCGCCATGGGATCGAATATATGCCAGTAATCTTCAGGAATTTCCAAGAGAGTATTCCTTGGTTGAGAAGGGATAGTCTTAACAGGAATTGTTTTGACAACACTTCCTTTATCAGGGATGATGATGGTCCCAACTGTCTGAGGTGAATGAATTCCTTCAACGAGGATTTTTACAGCGCTTCCTTTATCCGGGCTATTTAAAGGTTGGTTTGGTTCAATAGGAGATCTAGGTTCCCCAATTTCCCCTGTTTCTCCCCCTCCTTCGCAAAGGTTACTAAGATTCCCTTCGTGCAATAGTCCAGGAGTCAAATTTTCAATCTCTTGAAAGTCCTGCTCCTCTGTTTGACTGTGCACTTCAGCAAAGGCTTCAGATGGTGATCCCGAGGCCTGAAGGGAGCTAGTAGGCTGTTTAGAATTGATTTTCCTATAACCTACTGATGGCTGAGATTCGGCTTTCTTATAGATTTCGTCGATGAAGGTCGTTCGTCCAAGGGTCACCGGCCCCTTGGCTTTGGGTGGAGGGTTTTGATATTTTTCTGGCTTTTTCTGCTTAGTCATGCACTCCAACTAAGCTACTAAATCCTATTTACCCAATCAATTCTACTAGGAAAGTGGACAGTGGAGCAGGGTTTTTACGTGCTCCGTACGCAGGTTCTTACCTTCCGTTTTTAAAATCCAACCCTCCCCTAGCAGATTCGTACACTACCCTGTTTAAAAGACAAATGGCTATACCCTTTCCCCGGCAACGGCGCCAAAATGTAGAGCTGTAACAAGGGCCTTTTTCACCTCTAGTTATCTCACATTATAAGTCAATCCGGGAGCGTTTTGTTATTGTAAAGGGTATCTCAATTTGAGGCTATTTGTCAGAGCAATGCTTAGTAGTATAGGTCTAAGAAATACAAGAGTAAACGGATGCTAAGCTATGGCTAAATTACTTTTGCAGAAAGAAATCACACACAGCAACTTTACCAGTCAAGGGTACGGAAATAATAACCCATCCCTTTAGAAACTGATGAAGGAAAAGTAATTAGAGTATGGATCATGGATCTGGGAGCATAATAGCATCTGCTGTATCTCACGACAGCCTTGATCCTCCTCCCACACCAAACCAATGAATGCAAGTAAAAAGAAACAGCAATTCAGAAATGGAACGGCAGTAAAAGGAACTAAGTCTCGCGAGTCCAACACTCTCAATTCTTGACACCAACTCATATACAAAGAAAGAGCAATCTTTTGTACAAGTAGACAGCTTAATCAAATGGAACAGCAAACCATCATAAACAGGAAACGTCAATCATATACAAAAGTAGATAGCTTAATCAAAATGTAACAACAAATCACCATAAATAGGAAACGTCAATCATATGTACACATAATCTGAAATGATCACCAGTGGTCCGCACACAACGTTAATTCCATCTTCTTATGATCGTCACTCCAACCATATGTAGCTAAAACATTCCACTTATAAATTCTGTAACAGAAGTGAACAGCTCAGAGCAATGTTATGTGAACAATTCTGGAAATACGATGTAAACTTGTTACAAAGATTTACAAAAGGAAAACTACTGATGAACGAGTATGGAATAGCATGTAAGTATATCAGATTATTAAGAGTAGTAAACAAACCACACAAAGCCAAACTGTAAATGATACAATCAGCCAGTGTCCGTTGGAGCCGGGCCCTTAGCTTCCAATGGCACACCGCCATAGCTTACTTCAGATGCAGAGAGAAAGTAATACCAAATATATTATATTAACGCATCAATGATAGTACAGCAAAACTAAGTCTCAAAGAGACTCGATAGTCTGAGTTAATTAACTGTGAAGTCTATAAACAGAAAGTAAAGATACAAGATAGTCAAAAAGTCCCTTAAGTCTTCGATGCTGCTCCTTTTTATACAAGTAATGGCGGAATTAACTATACAACAAAATAATTGAACGTAACGATCCCTCAGGATCAAAGATCCTGAGGGATCTGTTAAACTGTTAACTCCTCTCTTTTCTTTGCCTAGCCTTCCGAACTGACAGTCCTTCATCTCGTCCCGGATTGATCTGTCGTGATTTACTCGCTCTGGTCTGGATTTTATTTGGTTTTGGAGGGACAACCATTATCTCCTCATGGAACTCTTGTTTTGCACCGCGCCTTCCTTCTTTTGTCTTTTCCTGCATAGAGAAGATAAATATTAGTGATTGGGTCATTCGTGCTCATTCTTATTACATTCTCCTTACTTTATAACAAAGAAAAGGTTACAACTATTCCTTGAAACACAACTAAGTTACTCGTTAAAACATACCTTTCCAATGCTCTACAGGTAATTCCAGGATTCAACTGAAATGATCAGGTCTTCAATAACCCCTTCTGGTTTGATTGTGGAACGGTCAGCTAATTCTAGGATGGTTGGTGTCTCTCTGATTACATTTTTCAGCTGTAACAATTGTGCAGTTTCAAGGGTCATAATATTCATAGTAGCACCTAAGTCTACCAGAACTTTTGAAACAATAGTTTTTCCAACCTGTACGGTGACCATAGGATCGCCTGGATCACCATATTTTATTGGAGGAGCTTTTCTCGACATTAAAGCAACAAGATCACCCATCACATGAACTATAAGGGGGTCTTTAGCTTTCCTACCAGGTTTCTTGATGCAAATGTCTCTGACAGTTTTGGCATAAATTGGTACATCCCTGAGTGCTTGTAAAAGTGGAATTTTAACATAAAGATTCTGCAATTCCCCTAGAAGATTAAAAGCAAGCGGCTCAGGTGTCTTAGTGAGAGCTAGCCGCTCAGGGAATGGTGGCTCTACTGTTTCAACAATTTTATTAGAGGGTGGTTTAACTGTTTCAACACCCTTATTAGGTAAATTATTCTTTTCTGTCTCTTCTTTGTCAGAGTCAGAAGAGGTAATATCATCAATAATTGGCTCAACTACTCTCCCAGATCGTAAATGAATATCATTACACTGCACAGGAGATGTAGGCAGGTTCTGAATATCGATGACTTGCACAACTTTATTATTATTAGGGTTAGGGTTTGGTTGTATAGGCAGCTGGGGTCTCATTGTTTGATTATTCAGTGGAGCACCTGACAGGAGAGAGAGTTGTTGCTGAAACTGAGGAAATTGGTTTGGGAACAGAATTTGTTGAGCTCTCCAGTTTGGGTTCCATTGATTAAAATAAGATTGCTATGGAGGCCAAGGAGTCCACATTGCAGGGTCTACAAAGGGAGGGTTTGTTTGTTGCATGGGTGGGAAATTCATTTGATTAAAGGGTGGGTATTGCATTTGGTTGAAGGGTGGGTAGTTTGCTTGATTAAAAGAAGGATAATTATTCCAACGATTAAATGGCATACTAGAGTTCGTACCTTGTCCTCGTGGTTGCCATTGCCTCCTCTATGTCAGCAAATAAACTGCTTCAACTTCCTCCTCAGTTGGTTGCAACGCTGCTTTTATCCCTGGTAAAGAAGGGCATTGTTGAGTTTCATAGTTTTTCTCACAAATGGTGCAAATTGGTACCTTGTCCAATGGGCATTCCCTCAATGGATGTTTTTCTCTACATTTAGGATAGAAGATAGACAAATCAGCTTCTGCCTCTGCCTATTTTCTCTTAACTTGCAAGGTATCAATCTGTGAAGCAAAAGAGCTTAACATTTCAGTTTTAAATTCTTCAAGTAGATTACCTATTTCAGCTCTCGTTGCTCCCCCACTAGCTAATTTTTGGACTCTTGAATATGTAGTGTCCCTGCTTTTTGATCTATTTGTAGCCCCCCTTGAACATCTCTTGCAGAGGTTAACAATTTCATCATACGATTCTTTAGATATATCCCCTTTACCAAGCATATTTAGCATATCTAAATAGTCATCCCTCACCCCTTTCAATAATATTTTCTTAAGAATATCTTTACTTACATTGGGGTGATCGGATCTCTGTAGATTATACTGGAGTCTTTCCATAAAGTCCTCCAAATTTTCATCCTCATTCTGAACCATCTTGAATAGTTCCTCCCTTTTCTCTCTCATTCAGCAATAGCCTTGGTATTTGGCCAGAAAATTTTCCTTCATCTAATCCCATGTTGTTATCACATGACCTCCCAAGCTCATAAACCATCTTAGTGCATTTCCTCTTAATGTTGCTGGAAATAACTTCAATTTTTTAGCATTAGTAACATAATCATAACTTCTACACTATATATCAAACTCGAAAAGAAACTCATCAGGGTCTTCAGAGGATAAACCATGGAAGTTGGGTAAGGCTGAGAGTGGAATGTTCTTCATAGGAGTTTCTCCTCTGGGAAGTTCCCCCATAGGGAATTCCAAGGTGGAGAGAGAGTTCTCGCCTCTTCCTTCTCCTTCTCGATGTCCTCCACCAAAGATTCCTTCATTGTTTCCATCCATTGGTTGTTCCCCTGTTGCACTTGCCTGGTCTTTAGCACTTTTTGTTGGACTCTCAATGTCCTAAACTGTTTCCTCAACTTCATTATCTTCTATTGGTTCTTTAATTTCCTCCACTGGTTCCTCAGTATGTTCTACTATCTCTTCAATCCTTTCAGGTCCCACTACTTCCTCTGTTTCGTATTCCATTTGGAGAGAGTGCTGAGGTTGTGGCCTCTGAGAGCTTAGCCTTTGAGAAGTCTCAACTTTTGAAATAATCTCATCAATAAAAAAATTTCTTCCTCCTCTTCCTTTGCCCTTGCCACCTGTAGGATTAGTTTTCTTGCATCCTCTCATGCATCCTGCATATCTAAAAGAAAATCATCAGTGCTTTTAAAATCTACGATTTCCTTCCCCGGAAACGACGCCATAATGTTGGTCACTTTAATTGCTTACTAATTAAAACAACCAAGTGCTACATAAATTGTCAACCCAGGGAAGTTTGTTTATTTCAAAGGAAACTACGTACTATATGTACTCAATATTAAAAGCAATGAAAGTTGTAGTAAAGACTAATCACACCTTGCTTAAGCAAATTGAAGCTCCACTCTGAGTTACAGCAAAAACAATCTATTGCAGATAGCTACCAAAGAAGGCTTAATTTCATTAAAGAAATAATCTAATGAAAAAGAATCAATCTGCAAAGGAAAGCACTAGCTATGTTGTAACAGAGAATAGGACCCTATTCCCAGAGCAGGAATCTTCAACACCTGTTTCTGATTACCACGCTGCCAACTCACTCTGTAAACTCAATTGCCAATGAAACACTCATGAATGAACTGTGGATAAACTAAATAATGCAGCAATCAATTGGAAAGAAAACAGAGTTTCAGCAATAATGTGAAAACAATATTTAGTAAACAGTACTGTTAACAAGGCATGAATAAAAGACACACTTAACACACTGCAGAAATATAATGGGTGAATCTTGTGATGAAGGTGGGCCTTGTCCTTCTCACAAGATTCTCCAGGAGATGAGAACTAGAAAGAAATTTTCATAACAAGATTTTATTCATCTATCAATATGTCATGTTACAAAAAAAGGATTCTAGTTCTATTCCTTCAACTAAGCCTTTTCCCGCAGTCTGTTCATCCCCTTCTAATGTGGATGTCTCCTCTTTTTAAAGAGGAGACATCTATTACAATAGATTACATTGTAAGTCCTATTTAAACCCTTTATACAAAATAGGGAAGTCAGTTTTCCCATCAATAAAATGTTGTTACAATAATACTGTCTTTAAATCATGATCATTACATCCAGTGTAGCAACTCCTTTGGTGATCTTCTTCTGTTGCCATCAAATCTAGACTGCAAATCACAACTGTTCAGCCACGAGATTTGCGAGTCGTTCCTATTGTTTTAGCAACTATAGAGGTAATCTTGCAATCTCCGGGCAGTTTCAGCAACGTGGACGCACATCGTTCCTTAACCGTTCAGCAACTATCAATTCAATGATCAACAATGAAGATAGCGTATAAATATGTAAAATAATTAAACATATAGTGATGAGAAGAAATATTGTGTACCTTTGGAATAATTGGGTTAAAACAGTAACAAGGAATTTAAATATAAGATGAAAAAGGATGACATCATAACAAAATGTATGGTCAAAAAGAGACAATATGAGTTCCTAACAGTGAAGTTTACTAAACTTCAATTTATGGTTGGAGTTCAGGAAGTTGTCACTAAGGGGGGATAGGCTCTAATGCCTCCTTCCTTCTCCTATTATGTCATATTTGTACATCCTTCAATCCTATTCCAAGTTGTTATTAAGGGGGGATGTTAGGATATTCTGACACATAGGAAATAGTTAAGTATAACTTGGTCTAGTGTAGAGTTAGGTAAATTGTGTTTCTTTACTATGTACTTTTGTAACTTACAATCTGACGATCACGATATGTAGTGATCTAACAATTCATTCTCTCCTTGGTATTACCGACACTTGATCCATGGCTTAACACTCGATTAGTCCATGATCTCTATTTAAAGAGCATGGAGGGTCATTTGCAGGGCAATTGTTCATGGGAGAAGCTTATATAAAATCTTCATTATTTTATTAATAAATTGCCCAAAGTGGTCATGTTGGCTCAGGCCATGGACTGTTTCCCTCTTTGATGGTTTTAACCACATCAACAATACTTGTGTATGGATCTGTGATCTGTTTGTGAGCAGTGTCCATTGGTGTATTTGCTATAAAAAATGTAACAGAGCCCTTTTTCTATTTTTTCTTCCAATTGTTGTGGTCTAAACCTTGTATGTTGTGGAAGGCTAGGAGAAAAAATACTTCCATATTTATAGTTGTGAGTGGTAGGATTCCTTGTTTCCATAATTCCACTTTCAATTTTTCTTGCCAACCTGAATGCCTTCTACAATGAATCAGGTTCCTGAAGGTAAACCTCATGTTGAGAGTTATCCTTTAAAGTCCCTATGAAGACATCAATAATTTGATTATATGGAATATAATTTACCCTTATATTCAATTTTTGGAAGTCCTAAATGTGCTCTGCCATTGAACCCGTTTGTTTGAGATTTTTCAATTCGGTAAAGAAGGTGTTACTCTTTGTATCCTCATAATGTGCTATCATTTCCTCCATGAAAATTGACCAAGTGATAAGTGGTTTACGAGAAACAAGCCCTTCATACCATAAAAATTGATTCAATTCTAAATATAAAGATGCAATATGTACATTTTGTAACAGTTGTACACCATGTATATCAAAATATTTCTCCATCTGTAGTATCCAATTTATCAGATCCTTGCCATCAAACTTCCTCATATCGCTTTTTCTTGATCTTAGGATCTCGATCTTGAATTTGTTGTATCTCTGCAGTTTTTGATCTCCAAGGTTTGAAATTGCATCTTACATTAGCCCTCTAAGTCCTCTTTCTAACCCTACAAGTATGATCAAGATTGGATTCTGCAAGGAAGATTTATGTCAAATCTTCGACAATGACCAAATTATAGACCGGTTCAATAGAGAGAACTTGTATGAAGTTCCATGTGTCACTATTTCTACCTTAGGACCTGAAACCAATACACAAAAGACTGCAGTCCATCATCTTTTTATAACTTCTTACGAAATTTCAATCTGATTCTCATAGAGAACGTTATGATGATTTTCCCAAGCTCACCTGTTTGGGATGTAATTCGGGAGCCTGCCAAAACCATAAATGTTTTGGATTGTATCTCCGAACATATAGTGAAACAAGATCTGAAATTCGGGCTCGACCTTCACCCAATTTTCATCTCAAATGGGTTTTAATTTCAGATTCTGTGGCTTTGTATAAAAACAATTGTAGCAAAAATTCCATGATGACCTATTTGAGATGAAATTCTAGAGCTTGCAAAAACCCTAACTTCCTTAGATCATATCTCATAAAATATAGAAAGACAAAATTTGAAATTCATACCAGAGATGCAATGAGATTTCAGCTTAAATGGGTGTTTTGTTTTAGCTTCTGAAACATAGCATAAAAAATGTTATAGAGAAAATTCCACGATGACTTGTTTGGAGCAACGAAACCCTAGAATATAAAGCTCTGATACCAAATGTTACGAAACCAGCTAACAAAAAGAAAGAAAAGAAAGATAAACTTCTTAGAATTCAACCTCTTCAAGGGGGGAACCTCCTTTACATTAAACAAATGAGAAATTATTGGATGATACAGATGACAAGACCTCCTTTCTATATATAGGAGTCTAAGGGGTCATAATGTAATCAGAGCTGACATAACAATAATAATGTAAGGGCACAACAATAAAAATAGTGGGCTTCTATGGGGCACAATAATAATAATATGGGGACTACATGGGCACATCAATATAATAAGGGGGTTGCACTAATAACAATAAGGTGTTACATTTGTAGTATAGGGACCTAACAACTAAGGTAGGCTAGGCTAGGCTAGGCTAGTGTAGGATATAGTTGGCTAGGGTAGTTTAGGCTAGGCTAGTGTATGCTAGGCTAAAGTAGGATAGAGTAGAATAGGCTAAGCAAGGTTAGGATAGGCTAAGATAGTCTAGGATAATGTAGGTTAGGGTAGGATAGGTTAGGCTAATGTAGATTACATTAGGCTAGGATAGGCTAGGTTAGGCTAAGCCAGAGTAGCCTAGGCTATGATAAAGTAGGCTAGGCCATGATAGAGAAGGCTAGGCTAGGCCATGGTAGATTAGGCTAGGGTAGAGTAGGTTAGGCAGGTCTATGCTAGAGTAGTTTAGGTTAGGCTAGGTTAGAGTAGGCTAGGCTAGGCTAGGCTAGACTTGAAAAGGCTTGAGTAAGCTAGGTCATGCAAGGCTAGTCTAGGCTATTGTAGTGTAGGCTACACTAGGCTAGGGCAACATTGGCTAGGCTAGGCTAGGGTAGCATATGATAGGCTAGTGTAGGTTAGGCTAGGCTAGTCTAGGTTAGTCTAGGCTCGACTGGTGGAGGCTATACTCTGATAAGCTAGTCTAGGTTAGGCTGGAGTAGGCTAAGCTACACTAGGCTAGTCTATGCTAGAATAGAGTAGGCTGGGCTAGGATAGATTAAGCTAGGATAAGCTAGGTTAGGCTAGTCTAGGCTAGGAAATAGTAGGCTAGGCTAGAGTAGCATATAGTTTGCTAGGCTAGTCTAAACTAGCCTGGAGTAGGGCAGGCTAAAGTAGGTTAGAGTAGGCTAGGTTAGGCAAGATTATGCTAGGCTATGCTAGTCTAGGATAAGACTGACTGGGGTAGGCTAGAATAGGATAGAGTTGGCTAGGCTAGTATAGACTAGGTTAAAGTAGGTTAGAGTAGGTTAGGGTAGGTTAGGGTAGGCTAGAGTAGGTTCGAGTAGGCTAGGCTAGGTGAGGTTAAAGTAGGTTAGAGTAGGCTAGGCTAGATAGACTATAATATGTTAGGAAAGAGTTGGCTAGATTAGAGTAGACTAGGCTATGTAGGCTAGGCTAGGCTGAAGTAGGATAGAGTTGACAAGGCTAGTGTAGGTTATGGTAATGCATGTTAAAATAGGCTAGGTTAGGCTAGATTATGCTTGGCTAGGCTAGATTACGCTTGGCTAGGCTATATTGGGTTAGAGTAGGCTAGGCTTGGCCAAGCTAGAGTAGTCAAGAGTAAGTTAGGATAGGCAACGCTAAAGTAGGCTAGGCTAGAGTTGGCTACAGTAGAGTACGGTAAGCTAGGTAAGCTAGGCTAGGCTAGGCTATAGTAGCTAGGATTTAGTAGGTTAGGTTGTAATAGGTGAGGGTAGGGTGGACTTGGCTAGGATAAGCTAGAGTAGACAAGGAAAATCTAGAGTAGATTAAGCTAGGCTAGGCTAGGCTAGCCTGGCCTATGTTGGAGTAGGGTAGGGTTGGCTAGCCTAAGCTAAAGTAGGTTGGGCTACACTAGAGAAGGATACATAAGGAAAATACAGGCTAGAGTAGACTAGGCTAGGTTAGGATAGGGTAGGTTAGGCTAATCTAAGGTACGCTAAAGTAAACTAGCCTAAGCTAGGCTAGTCTAGGCTAGTCATGGTTAGAGTACACTAGTCTAGCCTAGAATGGGCGGGCTAGATTAAACTAGTCTAGGTTAGTGTAGGCTAGTAGGCTAGAGTAGGATAAGCTAGGCTAGGATAGATCATGTTAGGCTAGGTTGGTTCATGCTATGTTAGATCAGGCTAAGTTAGCCTAGAGTAGGTTGGAGTAGCGTAGACTAGTTTAGGGAAGACTAGGATAAAGTAGGCTAAGCTAGGTTATGCCATGATATAGTAGGCTAGGTTAGGATAGAGTAGGTTAGGCTTGGTTATGCCACATAGAGTAGTTTAGGGCAAGATAGGCTAGGCTAGTCTAGGTTGAGTTGTGCTAGAGTAACTTAGGTTAGGCTAGGCTAGGAATATCTAGAGTAGGCTATGTTATACTAGAGTACGTTAGGCTAGGAGAGGCTAAGATAGGCTAAGATAGGCTAGAATAGGTGAATCTAGACTAGTCTTAGTGAGAGTAGGCTAGACTAGGCTAGGCTAGGCTGTGTTGGGTTGGGTTGGACTAGGCTAGGCTAGGGTATGGAGGCTAAGCTAGAATAGGATCATGTTGGTTAGGCTAATCAAGGATAGAATAGGATAATCCTGGTTAGGCTAGGCTAGGCTAAAGTAGGTTAGCGTAGGCTAGGATAGGTTAGGCCAAGTAAGCATAGATTGAGTAGGGTAAGCTAGAGGAGAGTAGCCTAGACTAGGCTATGCCAAGGTATGCTAGGATATAGTAGGATAGGCTAGGCTATAGTAGGCTCAGTTAGAGTAGGGTAGGTTAGAGTAAAAGTAGGCTATTTTAGGTTACCCTAGTGTAGGCTAGGCTAGAGTGGGTTAGGCTAGGCGAGAGTAGACTATAGTTGGCTAGGATATGTTAGAGTAGGCTAGGCTAGGCTAGTCTAATTTAGATTAGGTCAGGATAGAGTAGGATATGTTAGGCTAGAACAGACTAGGCTAAGCTGCGCTATCCTAGGCTCAACTATGATAGGCTATAGTAGGCTAGGCTAGACTAATCTAAGCTAGGTTATCCTAGCCAAGGCCAAGCTATGGTACACTAGAGTAGGATAGATTACGCTAAATTAGGCTAGGTTATGCTAGGGAAGGCTACAGTAGGCTAGGGTATAGAAGGTAAGGCTAGAGTAGGCTAGGCTAGACAAATATATGATGACAAGTGTCTAGGCTAGAGTATGCTAGGTTAGGTTCAATAAAGCTAGGCAAGGCTAGGCTAGGTAGGCTAGAGTAAAGTATGTTAGGCTATGCTAGAGTTTAGGGTTTAGGGTTTACAACACTTTAGTAAATTATTTTAATAAACACTTAAAAAAAGTTACAAAACGATTTTTAAAATGTTATAAAATGCATAGCTTTTAGGGTTTATAACACTTTAGTAAATGATTTTAATAAACACTTAGAAAAAGTTTCAAAATGCTTGTTAAAATGTTATAAAATTCTTAGAATTTACGTTTCACAGTTTAAAATGTTATAAAATGTTTAGGGTTTAGGGTTTACTATTTATAAGACTTCAGTAAATTCTTTTAATAAACACTTAAAAAAAAGTTAGAAAACGCTTGTTAGAATGTCATAAAATTCTTAAGGCTTACGGTTTAAGGTTTAGGGTTTAAAATATTATAAAATTCTTAGGGCTTAGGGTGTAGGGTTTATAACACTTTCGTAAATTCTTTTAATAAAAACTTACAAAAATTTACAAAACACTTTTTAAAATGTTATGAAACGCTTAGATTTTTACGATTTAGATTTTAGGGTTTTGGGTTTAGGTTTTATAACACATTAGTAAATAATTTTAATAAACACTTAAAAAAAGTTACAAAATGCTTGCTAAAATGTTATAAAATTCTTAGGGTTTAGGGTTTAGGGTTTATAATGCTTTATTAAATTCTTTTAATAAACATTTAAAAAAAGTTATAAAATGATTTTTAAAATGTTATAAAATTCTTTGGTTTACGGTTTTAGAGCTTAGGGTTTATAACACTTTAGTAAATGATTTTAATAAACACTTAAAAAAAGTAACAAACTACTTGTTAAAATGTTATAAAATTCTTAGGGTTTAAGGATTAGGGTTTAAAATGTTATAAAATGCTTAAGGTATAGGTTTCATGGTTTATGGTTTAGGGTTTATAACACTTAAGTAAATTATTTTTATAAACATTTAAAAAAAGTTAGAAATCACTTGTTAAAATGTTATCAAATGCTTAGGGTTTAGGGTTTTATGGTTTAGGCTTTAGGGTTTATAACACTTTAGTAAATGGTTTTAATAAACCCTTAAAAAGAGTTACAAAAAGATTGTTAAAATGTTATAAAATGTTTAAGTTTTAGTGTTTAGGGCTTAGGGTTTATGACACCTTAGTAAATGCTTTTAATAAACACTTAAAAAAAAATTCAAAACACTGTTTAAAATGTTATAAAATATTTAGGGTTTAGTGTTCAAAATGTCATAAAATTCTTTTAGGGATTAGGGTTTAGGGTTTAGGGCTTGGGGATT
The DNA here is from genome assembly GCA_031772625.1 of Pinus tabuliformis. NCBI lineage: Eukaryota > Viridiplantae > Streptophyta > Pinopsida > Pinales > Pinaceae > Pinus > Pinus tabuliformis. Next base: position 1,374,666,438 of record CM062819.1, read on the forward strand.
AGGGTTTAGGGTATATAAAAATTTTGTAAATTATTTTAATAAACACTTAAAGAGATGTTAGAGAACATAAAACGTTATAAGATGCTTGGGGTTGAGGGTTTAGAGTTTAGGGTTTAAAATGTTATAAAATGCTTAGGGTTTAGGTTTTAACGTTTAGGGTTTATAACACTTTATTAAATTATTTTAATAAACACTTAAAAAAAGTTACAAAATGCTTTTTAAAATGTAATAAAATGCTTAGTGTTTAGGGTTTAGGGTTTAAGGTTTATAACACTTTAGTTAATGATTTTAATAAACACTTTAAAAAAGCTAGAAAATGCTTTTTAGAATGTTGTAAAATTCTCATGGTTTAGGTTTTAGGGTTTATAACACTTTTTTAAATTCTTTTAATTACACTTAAAGAAAGGTTACAAAACGCCTGTTAAAATCTTATAAAATTATTATATTTTAGGGTTTACATTTTAGTTTTAGGGTTTAAAATGTTATAAAATTCTAAGGGTTTAGGGTTTAGGGTTTAAGGTTTTAAATGTTTTAAAATTATTAGGGTTTGTGTTATAGCTCTGATACCCCTTGTTATAGATATGATCCAAAAATATATGATAATAGAAATAAACCCAAGAATAACAAGATAGAAATAGATAGAAATGCTTCTTTATTAATCAAACCCTTAAGGTAGGGCAACACCATACATTCACTCCTTAAGGAAGGAGAACACTCCACAAGCCATATGCTTGTTCATACAATATTTCTTGACATCCCTCAATGTGGAGTCTCTAGCCTCTATATAGGCCTCATACATACAATACCATGGGTCATTACCATGGTTCCCTCAATACCATCTAGGCCCATTACATCATTACTAACTACTTGTGGTCCCTTACATGATATGGGTTAACCACCTTATTTATTACTATGGCCCATCCCATTATTACATTATTCCCTTGGGTACCTCCCTTTGTACCCCATATTATCCCCCCTAGGTACACTACATTCCACCCCCCTTAACATGTTTTGTCCCCGAAACATGGGAAGAACACAAATAATAAGATCTACTCAAAAGAGTAGTCCACTGGTACCATGCACGTGCATCTAGCCATCCAAGGGAAAGGTGAACCCTCGATCTCGCTGGTGCCTCGCTCACTTGGGATGGAAGTTAACCGTGATAGCTCTTCTGTGTTGATGTGTAGTAGGTGGATCTTCACTCCTCTCTATCTGTCATGCAGGGGATGTTATCCTTGTGGCTAATTGGTTGCCATCTTGTTGGTTGTTTTCTTGCGGGGTGATGTGGGTGATGATATGTTGAAGTTTTAATCCACGGTGTCTTTTTCTTTAATTCACCCTGCTGTGGTGCCTGTTGTCGTGTCTTATCTTCCAATATTACTTCAACCACTGAGCTCTCATCTGATGTATCATCACCTATAACTTTTTCTACTTCAGCCTCTGTTTGTATTTCATTGTTAATCATCAAAGACTCATCATCTGATATGTCAGTCCATGAAACATCTTCTGCTTCAACCTCTATGGACTCTACCTATTTATTGATGGAAATATCCTGTAATGTAATTTTCTTCTTTCTATACCAGAGCTTTAGGAATTTCTTTTGCACGTTAATATTGATAGTACCCACAGATTCCATCCAAGGATATCCCAAAACAACATCCATATTATCTATCTCTGAAGTATAAAAATCACCATGCAACACATACTTATCCATAGAAATCTTCAAATCCTTATACACTTGAACATCCTCATCATCCACCTGTGTGTTTTCAATGTGTTTTGTTGGAACTTGCAATTTTTTTGCCAAATTAACATTGATAAAATTATGCTTGCAACTAGGATTAATAGACACAATGATTTTCTCTTTCTAAATCAATCCATGAACCTGAAATAACGATATACCGGTAGGAAATAACCCCACATGTCTCCCCTTATCTTTTTTTCTAGCCTGGGACCATTTTTCTAAAAGAAGTTCTTCTAGTTTTCATGAGGAAGTTGCACCACTGAATCATCAAGTGAGTCCCACCATTTAGCAGCTTCATCTTTCAGAGTAAATAGCAGGCAACTTACCAAAAACATTTTGCATCAAGATTTGTGATATTCTATAAATTCTTCAATAGTAGGACCCTTATCATTCCCTGTAAAAAATTCCTTGCTAGAAGCCATGAAGGTTTGGAAAAAAATTCACGTACTTAGATAAAATTTGAAATGGCCACAATTTCGTCAATATTGCTCAGAATCCCTATTATGACCTATTTTTAGAAATGGAACAACCATTCTGCATCTTTGCATGTGGTAGAAATCTTGATCTAGGCACTGGAATTTCAGATCCATGCTGTACTCTTCCACTGTCACCAAAAATTCTTCAAAAAGAGCTTATTTTAAATCAGCGATATCTCCCTCATCCGGACTTCGATTCAACTAATTTTTTTTTTTTAATTTGGGTATTTTTTCACAAGAAATATAGATCTACAATTATATTCCTTATATTGTGCATCAAAACATACATATCTGTTCCACAAACCCGCCGACCCGAAAAAATTTCTGCAATCTAACTGATTTTTAAATCATCAATATCTCCCTCATCCGGACTCCGATTTGGCCGATTTGTTTTTTGAACTTGGGTATTTTTTCAGAAAGAATCCAGATCTACAATTAGATTTTGCAGATTTTTCCTCAAACCATACATATATGATCTACAAATTCGCCATCTAGAAAAATTTCTACAACCCCACTGATTTTTAGATAAGCGATATCTCCTTCATCCGGACTCTGATTTGGCTAATTTTTTTTTTGAACTTGGGTATTTTTTCACAAAGAATCTATATTTTCAATTAGATTTTGTATAGTTTCCCCCAAGATGTATAGATCTGATCTGTAAACTCGCCGCCTCAGAAAGTTTATGCAAAAAAAAAAAATCTCCACCCTAACCACCAGGGTATTGGTGTCAAGGAATATTGTATGAATAGGCATATGGGTTGTAGAGTGTTCTCCTTCCTTAAGGAGTGAATTTATGGTGTTTCCCTACCTTAAGGGTTTGATATCAATAAAGTGAATCATTTTTATCTATATTCAGATCTTGTTATTTCTAAGGTTTATTTGTATTGTCTTATATTTTCATATTAGATCCATAACGAGTGGTATCCAAGCACTTTCTTTGGCAAAAGTGGAGAATTTTTTTTTTTTTTGCAGGAACTTTCTAGGGTGGCGAGTTTACAGATCAGATCTATACATTCTGGGGCAAAATCTAATTATAGATCTAGATTCTTTGTGAAAAAATACTCAAGTTCAAAAAAAATCAGCCAAATTGGAGTCTGGATGAAGGAGATATCACTGATCTATAAATCAGTGGTGTTGCAGACATTTTTCGTGGCGACGAATTTGTAGATCAGATATGTATGATTTGGGGCAAAATCTGCAAAATCTAATTGCAGATCTAGGTTTTTGATGAAAAAATATTCCATTTGGAAAAAAAATCAGTTGAATCAGAGTTCGGATGAAGGAGATCTTGCTGATTTAAAAATCAGCGTTCTTGCAGATATTTTTTGGGGCAACGAGTTTGCGGCACACATATGTACATTCTAGTACAAAATCTACAAAATCTAATTGAATATCTATATTATTTGTGAAAAAATACCCAATTTCAAAAAAAATTCTGTCAAATCGGAGTCTAGATGAGGGAGATATCGCTGATTTAAAATCAGCTATTTTTCAGCAATTTTTTATGACGGCGGGATAGTTGCAATGCGAATCAGAAATTCTAGTGCGTAGATCGGGATTTTATCAAATGGAAAGATGTAGAATGGTTTTTCCATTTCCGAAAACAGATCATAATAGGGATTCTGAGCAATATTGATTGAATTGTGGCCATTTCAAATTTTCGCCATTTTTTTTGTGATGGCGGGCCTAGATCAAAATTTGAGGGACTTGTATAAATTTGAAGGCTCTCATCCAGCCAAATGGCTAGCACAAATAGGGAAATATTTCACATTGAATTACATCATAGACTCAGCTGAGTGTGGGAATCATGTACTTGGACCACAAAAGATGGCAATGGTGGTAGTGTCATCAAAAATTCCATCGAAGGAAAACTACTTGGCAAATGTTCTCAAAATATATTTGTGACCACTTTGACCGTAAATCTAATTTTGTGGGTCCTCTTACTAAGATCACACAGACAGGCACACAACCTAGCAAAGATTTTATTTTTACAGGAAAGAAGAAAACCAAGAAACCTAGAGTGTTATTTTCTACTGGTATCTACTTATTGCAGGTTCATGGATTGATTCATAAGGAGAAGATCATTGTGTCTATAAATCCTAGTTGCAAGAAAAGTCTCATAAATGTCAATTTGACAAAAAAGTTGCAAGTGTCAGCAAAACACATTAAAAACACATAGGTTGATGATGAGGATGTTGAAGTTTATAAGGATTTGAAGCTTTCTATGGATAAGTATATGTTGCATGGTGATTTTTATACTTCAGATATGGGTAACATGGATGTTGTTTTGGGATATCCTTCGATGGAATCCGTGGGTATTATCAATATTAATGTGCAAAATAAATTCCTGAAGCTCTGGTATAAAAATAAGAAAATGAAATTGCAGGATATTTCCATTAAGACCCAAGCAGAGACTATGGAGGCAGAAGCACAAAGCCCTAATGACAAGTTTACACATCAGATGATGAACCTTTGATGATCGATAATCAAACACAAACGGAGGTTGAAGTAGAAAAGGTTACAGGTACTGATACATCAGATGAGGACTCAGTGGTTGAAGTAATATTCGAAGATAAGAAACAACAACAGGCATCACAACATGTACCAGATACCACTCAGGCTCCACTATTGGTTAAAACATCAGCATATCACCACCCACATCACCCCGCAAAAAAACAACCAACAAGATGGCAACGAATTAGCCACAAGGACAACAACCCCCACATGATAGATAGAGATGAGTGGTGATCCACCTACTACACATCAGCATAGAAGAGCTGCCACGGTCAACTTCCATCTCAAGCACAGGAGCCACCAGCGAGATCGAGGGTTCACCTTTCTCTTGGATGGCTAGATGAAAGTGCATGGTACTAGTGGACTATTCTTTTGAGTAGATATTATTATTTGTGTTCTTCCCATGTTTTGGGGACAAAACATGTTAAGGGGGGTGGAATGTAATATACCTAGGGGGGATAATATGGGGTACAAATGGAGGTACCCAAGGGGATAATGTAAGAATGGGATGGGCCATAGTAATAAATAAGGTGGTTAACCCGTATTATGTAAGGGACCACAAGTAGTTAGTAATAATGTAATGGGCCCATGGTATTAGATAGATGGTATGAGGGAACCATGGTAATGACCCATTGTATTGTATTTATGAGGCCTATATAAAGGCTAGAGACTCCCCATTGAGGGATGTCAAGGATTATTGTATGAATAGGCATATGGCTTGTGGAGTGTTCTCCTTCCTTAAGGAGTGAATGTATGGTGTTTCCCTACCTTAAGGGTCTACCTTAAAAAAATATTCTCCACTTTTGCCCAAGAAAGTCCTCTGATTCCACTTGTTATAGCTCTGATACCACTTGTTATAGATCTGATCCAAAAATATATGATAATAGAAATAAAAAGTGGAGAATATTTTTTTTAATTTTTGTAGGAATTTTTTGGGTCTGCGACTTTGCAGATCAGATCTATATTTTTTGGTGCAAAATCTTCATGATATAATTGTATATCTATATTTCTTGTGAAAAAATACCCGATTTCAGAAAAGAAATCAGCCGAATTGGAGTTTGGATGAGGGAGATATTGCTGATCTAAAAATCAGTGGTGTTGGAGACAATTTTTTGGGGCAGTGAGTTTTGGTGCAGATCTAGATGTCCTAGTGGAAAATCTATAGAATCTAATTGTATATCTGGTTTCTTTGTGAAAAAATACCCAATTTCAAAAAAAATCAGCCAAATTGGAGTCTAGATGAAGGAGATATCACTGATTTAAAAATCAGTGCTATTGTAGACATTTTTTGGGGCAACAAGTTTGTGGCACAGATCTGTACATTCTAGTGCACAATCTGAAAAATCTAATTGTAGATCTAGATTCTTTGTGAAAAAATACCCGATTTCAAAGTAAAAAATTAGTCGAATTGGAGCCCGGATGAGGGAGATATCACTGATTTAAAATCAACGATTTTTTAGCAATTTTTTGTGACTGCGAGACAGTTGCCGCGTGGATCGACAATTCCAGTGTCTAGATCTGGATTTCTACCACATGGGAAAATGCAAAATGGTCATTCCATTTCCAAAAATAGGTCATAATAGGGATTCTGAGCAATATTAACAGAATTGTGGCCATTTAAAATTTTCGCCAAGTAAGTGAGTTTTTCCCCAAACCCTCTTCATGGAGACGCTATATTTTACAGGAAAAGATGATAGCCCTACTATTGAAGAATTCCTACAGAGACAAAAGTTTAAATTTAGGAAATTTTGGAGGGGTATGGTACCGCTTAGTTCCAAAGATGAGGCTACCAAATGGTGGTTCTCACTTGACAAAAAGCAATTGTCCAAATTGTGAGATGAAGAATTTGAAAGAGTCCTTTTAGACAAATGGTCTCATGCTAAAAAACAAAAGAATGAGACATGTAAGGGGTTATTTTCTACTGGTATATAATTATTGCAGGTTCATGGATTAAAATGTTATAAAATTCTTAAGGTTTAGGGTTTATAAGAGTTTAGTAAATGCTTTTAATAAACACTTAAGAAAAGTTACAAAATACTTGTTAAAATGTTATAAAACTTTTATGGTTTAGGGTTTAGGGCCTAGGGTTTATAACACTTTAATAAATTATTTTAAGGTTTAGGGTTGATGGTTTAAAATGTCATAAATATCTTAGGTTTTAGGGTTTAGGGTTAATGGTTTAGAGTTTATCATAATTTTGTAAATGCTTTTAATAAACACTTAAAAAAGAGTTATAAAACACATGTTACAATATTATAAATTGATTAGAGTTTAGGGTTTAGGGTTTAGGGTTTAAAATGTTAAAAAATTCTTAGGGTTTAGGGTTTATTGTTTATATTTTAGGGTTTATAAAACTTGTTAAAATGTTAAAAAGTTCTTAGGGTTTAGTGTTTATGGTTTACAGTTTCAAATGTTATAAAATTCTTAGGGTTTAGGGTTTAAGGTTTACAACACTTTAGTAATTTCTTTTCATAAACACTCTAAAAAAGAAAGATTTTTTTTTTAAATATTATAAAATGCTTAGGGTTTATGCTTTATGGATTAGGGTTTACAACAATTTAGAAAATTCTTTTAATTCCTAGGGTTTATGGTTTAGGTTTTTGGGTTTAGGGATTAGGGTTTATCACACTTTAGTAATTGCTTTTAATAAATACTTAAGTAATTGTTACAAAAAACTTGTTAAAATTTTATAAAATGCTTAGGGTTGAGGGTTTAAAGTTTATAACACTTTAGTAAATTAATTCAATAAACACTTAAAAAAAGTTACAAAACACTTCTTAAAATGTTACAAAATTCTTAGGGTTTAGGGTTGAGGTTTTAAAACACTTTAGTAAATTCCTTAAATAAACACTTAAAAGAAGTTGCAAAACACTTTTTAAAATGCTATAAAATGACTATAGTGTAGGGATTAGGGTTTATAACACTTTAGTAAATTTTTTAATAAGCAATTAAAAAAAGTTACAAAACTCTTGTGAAAATGTTATAAAATGCTTAGGTTTTATAACACTTTACTAAATTATTTTAATAAATACTTAAAGAAAAGTTACAAAACACTTGTTAAAATGTTATAAAATTCTAAGGGTTTAGTTTTTAAAATTTTATAAAATGCTTGGGGTTTAGGGTTTAGGGTTTATATTTTATAACAATTTAGTAACTTATTTAAATAAAAATTTAAAAAAGAGTTATATAAAACTTATTAAAATGTTATAGAATTAGGGTTTATAACACTTTAGTAAATTCTTTTAATAAACACTTCTTAAAAAGTTAGAAAATTCTTGTTAGTTTGTTATAAAATGATTAGGGTTTTGGGAATAGGGTTTAGTGTTTAAAATGTTATAAAATGTTTACGGTTTATAACACTTTAGTAAATCCTTTTAATAAACACTTAAAAAAGGTTACAAAACACTTTTTTAAATATTATAAAATTCTTAGGATTTAGGGTTTATACCACTTTAGAAAATGATTTTAATAAACACTTTAAAAAAAATTACAAAACACTTGTTAAAATGATATAAAATATTTAGGGTTTAGCATTTAGGGTTTATGGTTTAAAATGTTATAAAATGCTTAGGATTTATGTTTTAGGGTTTTGGGTTTATGGATTAGGGTTTATGATTTATAAAACTTTAATAAATTATTTTAATGAACACTTAAATTAAAGTTACAAAACACTTGTGAAAATTTTATAAAATGCTTGGGGTTGAGAGTTTAGGGTTTAGGTTTTACAACACTTTAGTAAATTCTTGTAACAAACAATTAAAAAAATAATAAAACACTTGTTAAAATGTTTAGGGTTTAACACTTAGGGATTTGAGTTTAGGATTTACGGTGTAAAATTCTATAAAATGCTTAGGGTTTATGGTTTATGGTTTATAACACTTCACTTAATGCTTTGATAAATGCTTAAATAAAAGTTAAAAAACACTTGTTAAAATGTTATAAAATTCTTTGGGTTGAGGGTTTAGGATTGAGGGATTAAAATGTTATAAAATGATTAGGGTTTAGGGTTTAAAATGTTACAAAATGACTAAGGTTTAGGGTTTATATCACTTTAGTAAATTTGTTTAATAAACATTTAAGAAAATGTTACAAAACACTTTTTAAAATGTTATAAAATGCTTAGGGTTTAGGGTTTAGGGTTTATGTTTTAGGGTTTATAGCACCTTAGTAAATTATTTTAATAAGAACATAAAAAAGGTTACAAATCACTTTTGGAATTTTATAAAATGCTTAGGGTTTAGGGTTCTAGGTTTAGGGTTTATAATGCTTTAGCAAAATATTTTAATGGTTAAGGTTTAGCATTTAGGGTTTAGGGTTTAAAATGTTTTAAAATTCTTAGGGTTCGTGGTTTAGGCTTTTGGGTTTAGGTATTACGATTTAGGGTTTATAACAGTTTAGTAAATGATTGTAATAAAAAATTAAATAAAAGGTACAAAACACTTGTTAAAATGTTATAAAATGCTCGGGGATGAGGGTTTAGGGTTTATAACACTTTAGTAAATTAATTCAATAAATACTTAAAAAAAGTTACAAAACGCTTTTTAGAATGTTACAAAATGCTTAGGGTTTAGGGTTTAGGGTTTAAAATGTTACAAAATTCTTAGGGTTTAGGGTTGAGTTTTTATAACACTTTAATAAATTCCTTAAATAAACACTTAAAAAAAGTTACAAAACACTTTTTAAAATGTTACAAAATTCTTAGGGTTTAGGGATTATGGTTTATAAAACTTTATTAAATTCTCGTAATAAGCAATTAAAAAAGTTACAAAACACTTGTTAAAATGTTATAAAGTGCTTAGGGTCTGGGGTTTCGGGTTTAGGGTTTATACCACTTTACTAAATTGTCTTAATCAATACTTAAAGAAAAGTTACAAAATTCTTGTTAAAATGTTATAAAATGCTTGGGGCTGAGGGTGTAGGGTTTAAAATGTTATAAAATGCTCAGGGTTTAGGATTTAGCATTTAAGAACTCTTTTTAAAATGTTATAAAATGGTTAGGGTTTACAATTAGGGTTTATAAAACTTTAGTAAATGCTTTTAAAAAATACTTTTAAAAGGTCACAAAACGCTTGTTAAAATGTTATAAAATGCTTAGGGTTTAGGGTTGAAAATTTAGGGTTTAGGGTTTTAGGGTTTAGGGTTTAAAATTTTATAAAATTCTTAAGGTTTATGGCTTATAACACTTTACTAAATATGCTTAATAAGTACTTAAAGAATGTTACAAAACACTTGTTAAAATGTTATAAAATGATTAGGGTTTAGGGTTTATGGTTTATGGTTTAGGTTTTAGGGTTTATAACACTTTAATAAATGCTTTTAATAAACACTTCAAAAAAGGTTACAAAACACTTATTAAAATGTTATAAAATTCTTAGGTTTTAGGGTTTAGGGTTTATGGTATAGAGTTTAGGGTTTAGGGTATGGTCTAGAGTTTAGGGTTTACGGTTTAAAATACTTGATTAAATTATTTTAATAAACACTTAAAGATAAGTTACAAAACACTTGTTAAAATGTTATGAAATGCTTAGGTTTTAGCATTTAGGGTTTACGGTTCAAGATTTTATAAAATTCTTATGGTTTAGGGTTTAGAATTTCTAACAATTTAGTAACTTTTTTTAGTAAACACTTAAAAAGGGTTTTAAAACACTTGTTAAAATGTTATAAAATGCTTAGGGTTTAGTGTTTAGTGTTTAAAATGTTACAAAATGAGTAGGGTTTAGGGTTTATAACACTTTAGTAAATTATTTTAATAAACACTTAAAAAAGGGTTACAAAACACTTTTTTAAATGTTATAAAATTCTTAGGGTTTAAGGATTAGGGTTTAGGGTTTAGGATTTATATTTTAGAGTTTATAACACTTTACTAAATGCATTTAATAAAGACGTAGAAAAAGTTACAAAATGCTTGTAAAAAACTTATAAAATGTTTTGGCTTTAAGGTTTAGGGTTTAAGGTTTATGGGTTATAACACTTCAGTAAATAGTTTTAATAAACACTTAAAAAAGTTAGAAAATGCTTAGGTTTTAGGGTTTAGCATTTAGGGTTTAGGTTTGAAGGTTTACAACAATTTAGTAAATCTTTTTAATAAATATTATAATAGTTACAAAACACTTATTAAAAGGTTATGAGATGATAAGGGTTTAGGTTTTAGGGTTTAGAGTTTAGGGTTTATGGTTTACCGTTTATAATACTTTAGTAAATGCTTTTAATAAACACTTAAAAAAAAGTTAAAAAATGTTTGTTAAAATGCTATAAAATTCTTAGTAAATTCTTTTAATAAACACTTAATAAAAAGTTATAAAATGCTTGTTAAAATGTTATAAAATTCTTACAATTTTGGGTTTAGTGTTTGGGGTTTAAAATGTTATAAAATTATTACGGTTTAGCTTTTTATGATTTAGGGTTTTAAATGTTTTAACATCCATAAGGTTTTGGGTTTATGGTTTAGGATTTAGGGTTTAAGATTTAAAATATTATAAAATGATTAGGGTTTAAGGTTTATAAGAGTTTACCAAATTATTTTAATAAATACTTTAAAAAAAAGTTACAAAGAACTTTTGAAAGTTTTATAAAATTTTTAGAGTTTAGGGTTTAGGGCTTATAACACTTGAGTAAAGGATTTTAATAAACACGAAAATAAAAGTTATAAAATTCTCGTTAAAATGTTATAAAATGCTAAGGGTTTAGTGTTTATGGCTTAGGGTTTAAAATGTTATAAAATTATTAGGGTTTAGAGTTTATAAAGATATAGTAACTACTTTTAATAAAAACTTAAAAAGGAGTTATAAACACTTGTTAAAATATTATAAAATGCTTAGGGTTTAGGGTTTAGTGTTTAGGGTTTAGCAATTAAATGGTTATAAAATGCTTTGGTTTTAGGGTTTAGGGTTTAGGGTTTATAAGAGTAAATTATTTTAATAAACACTTAAAAAAGGTTACAAAATGTTGTAAAATGATTAGGGTTTATGGTTTAGAGATTAGAGTTTAGGGTTTATAATACTCTAGTAAATTATTTTAATATACACTTAAAAAAAAGGTTACAAAACACTTGTTAAAATGTTATAAAATGCTTAGGGTTTAAGGTCTTAAATTTTTAAAATTCTTAGGGTTTAAGTTTTAGTGTTTATAACACTTTAGTAAATATTTTTACCATTTATAACACTTTAGTAAATACTTTTAGGGTTTAGTGTTAGGGTTTATAACAACTTAGTAAATGATTTTAATAAACACTAAAAAAAGTTACAAAATTCTTTTTAAAATGTCATAAAATTATTTGTATTTAGGGTTTATAACACTTTATTAAATCCTTTCACTAAACACTTGAAAAACTGCTACGAAATTCTTGCCAAATTTTTATAAAATGCTTAGGGTTTAGGGTTTATAACACTTTAGTAAATGCTTTTAATAAACACTAAATTTGTTTTACCAAAGGCTTGTTAAAATGTTATAGAATTCTTAGCGTTTAGGGATTACATTTTAAAATGTTATAAAATGGTTAGGGTTTAGGGTTTACAATTTAAAATGTTATAAAATGCTTAGGTTTATTGGTTAGGGTTTAGGGTTTAGGGCTTAAGGGTTTTAAGACTTTAGTAAATCATTTTAATAAACGATTATAAAAAAGATACAAAACACTTGAAACAAGTTATAAAATGGTTAGGTTTTAGGTTTTAGGGTTCATGTTTTATAACACTTTAGTAAATTCTTCTTATAAACACATAAAAAAAGTTACAAAATGCTTGTTAAAATGTTATAAAATGCTTTTGGTTTAGGGTTTAGGGTTTATCATTTAAAAGGTTATAAATTGCTTAGGGTTTTGTGTTTAGTGTTTAGATTTTAGGGTTTATAACGCTTTAGTAAATTCTTTTAATAAATACTTAAAAAAAGTTACAAAACATTTTTAAAAAGTTATACAAATTTTAGTTTTTAGTGTTTAGGGTTTAGGGTTTATAACACTTTTGTAAATGTGTTGAATAAAAACTTTACAAAATTTATGAAACACTTGTGAAAATGTTATAAAATGCTTAGGATTAGGGTGTAGGGTTTACGATTTAAGGTTTAAAATGTTATAAAATGATTAGGGTTTATGGTTTAGGGTTTAGGTTTATAACAATTTAGCAAATTCTTTAATTAAAGACTTTAAAAAAGTTACAAAATCCTTGTTAAAATGTTATAAAATTCTTAGGGTTTAAGGTTTAGGTTCTAAAATTGTATAAAATGATTAGGGTTTAGGGTTTATGTTTTAGGAATTAGGGCTTACAATGCTTTAGTAAATGCTTTTCATAAACACTTAAAAAAAGAGTTAGGAAACAATTTTTAAAATGTTATAAAATTCTTAGGTTTTAGGGTTTGTAACACTTTAGTAAATTCTTTTAATAAAAACTTAAGAAAAGTAATAAAAAATGCTCGTTAAAGTGATATAAAATGATTAGGGTTTAGTGTTTAGTGCTTTGGGTTCAAAATGTTATAAAATTATTAGGGTTTCATGTTTAGGGTTTAGGGTTTAGGGTTTAGGGATTATGGTTTAGGGTTTATAAAACTTTAGTAAATATTTTTTATAAACACTTAAAGAAAAGTTAAAAAACGCTGGTTAAAATGTTATAAAATGCTTGGGGCTAGGGTCTAGGGTTTATGGTTTATAACACTTTAGTAAATGATTTTAATAAAACATTTTAAAAAAAAGTATAAAACACTTTTTAAAATGTTATAAAATACTTAGTGTTTAGGGTTTAGGATTTAGGGTTTAAAATGTTAAGAAAATGCTTAGGGTTTAGGGTTAGATTTTATAACACTTTATTAAATTCTTTCATAAACACTTAAAAATAATATACAAAGCACTTGTTAAAATGCTATAAAATGTTTCAGGTTAAGGGTTTAAAATGTTATAAAATTCTTAGGGTTTAGGGTTTAGGGTTTAGGTTTTAGGCTTTATAACAAATTAATAAATTCTTTTAATAAACACTTAAAAAATGTTACAAAACACTTTTTAAAATGTTTTAAAATTCTTAGGCTTTAGGGTTTAGGATTTAGGGTTAGGGTTTAGGGTTAAGGTTTTATAACATTTTAGTAAATGATTTTAATAAAGACTTCAAAAAAAGTTACAAAACACTTTTTAAAATGTTATAAAATTCTTAGGGTTTAGGGTTTATAACACTTTAGTAAATTCTTTTAATAAACACTCAAGAAAAGTTACAAAATGCTCATTAGAATGTTATAAAATATTTAGGTTTTAACATTTAAAATGTTATAAAATTCTTAGGGTTTAGGGTTTATAACACTTTAATAAATGGTTTTAATAAACACTCAAGAAAAGTTACAAAATGCTCGTTAGAATGTTATAAAATATTTAGGGTTTAATGTTTAAAATGTTATAAAATGCTTAGGGTTTAGGGTTTATAACACTGTAGTAAATTCTCTTAATAATCCCTTAAAAAAGTTACAAACTACTTTTTAAAATGTTATAAAATGATTAGGGTTTAGGGTTTGGGGTTCAAAAGGTTATAAAATGGTTAGGGTTGTTGAAAAGGTTAATCCTCTCTATGGATAGAGACGATCCCTCCCAATGAGTGTGTCTTGAAGTGACAATCAACTGGACATCTTCCTAAGTTATAATTGAAAAGCGGAATTAGAGAGATGGCCTACCTCATTTTTATGTTATTCTAGCTTCCCTTGTTGAGGATCTTGAACCACTTGTGTCACGGAGTTGTTCCTACTTCTGTAAACATTTATGTACCTGCACAAATGATCAATAGACAATAAAGCATACTGAAACCAATAGAAAATCCAATAACAACCTACTTAACTCATCAAGGAATGTCAAACTAATAAATACATGAACATTTATATTTTGGGAAGATGAACGAGCCATTGTATATTATTTAAGCAATAAAGGGGAAGCTTACAACCATAGACTTGATGTTGAAAGGCTCTCCTTCAATGGTAATCCAATTCCAAGACAAGAATCTCTCCAAGTACTCCTTATCCAAGTCTAATGAATAGCCTCTAGTAACAAGCTTAGCATAACGGTGCAAATAGACATAGACCAACCATTTGGGAATGGGAGAAGATCAATTTATAGGCTAGGAGAGGGACTCAGGACTTCTCCAAAGATAGGATTAGGCCCACATCTCAAGGAGGTAGCTCATAGGGATGAGACCACGAGGTAAAACTAGGAGGATTCAACGTCATCTATGTGAAACCACCTCTATCTCACCACTATGGAAGCTTCTAGATCATGAAGCTTCTCATCCTCTTTGCGAAAAATATATTTTTGGGACCATCACTGATATGCAATGGAACCAGTAATGCCTTCACCGACCAAACACAGTGAAACAAGTGACCATCATTGTTTTAAACCTCATAATAGAGATGACTCTAATTTTAGGGTTTTAAGAGCTATTTATTCACGGAAAGCTCAACAAATTTTACAAGAAAAGTTAATGAGGGATTCTTTTAATAAACCCTTACCTCTCATAGATGAATCCACACGCTCTGATAAATTTCTTCTCTAGAAAAACCCTCCCAATGGCATCTTTGACCATTGTTGGAATCTTCTGTCATGGAGATGAGATGGTCCAACAACCAGACTGGCCGTGTTTCTCTCGAGGGATCCATGGATGCAGAGGATTTGGGATTTAAATTTAAAAACAAAGAAAATCAGACCAAAAAGCCATTGCAATTCAATTTTAAAAGAAGAAAATAAGCGCTAAAAAACAAGACAAATGGAGCTATATCAATGAAATTAAATGATTATCTGTAACCTATAGTCAGAGTGATCGAATACAAAGAGTTGGAAAATAAATTTACCAGCCAGCCAAATGATATGATGGAGGATGTGTCCCTCGGCTTTCAAATTCAACGGATTCAGAAAATTCAGATTGATTGGAGGGAGTCCGTCCAAATCCAAATCCAGTCTGAGACCCCGCTCCCGTCTTCAATGTGACCCACTTTACCGCTCCTAGTGGCCACCGCCCAGATACCTCTCACAAATGAGTTCACAACAACATGGACCGTAGGCTCTCTGGAATTTATTGTTCAGAAAAACGCTCCCAGTGGCCACGGTTGGCATCTTCTAAGATGGTCATCACCTACGACAGGAGGGATTGCGAATGGAAGTTATGACTCCGTCGAGTCAATTGGGTTTTGTTAATTACTAGTTGCATAGCCATCTGCACATAATATTGTTGTGGAGAAGGCACAATATATTTCAATTTCCATCTCTCGAACAGGAAATTTTTGATATTTCGTCATCTTTTGGAAGCCATTAGTGAGGTCAACACCACTCGTCACAGTCATCTTAAATCTCCATTCTAAGAACCTTGTGGAGATTTCCGCACCTTTTGAAAAGATTTAGGACTCAGTATGGTGCAACATCCCATACCCAATTCGCATTGATGTTGAGACTTGATCCGGATTTTTTTTATACTTCACCTACTGCTCCAGGCTGTCTTTTAATGATGAACTGCCGCTGTCAAGAAAGAAATCAGGGTCAGAAATGAAACTCAACCCAAAGGTTCATATGCATGAGATGCCTAATCATTAAACACATTGCCTTGATCTCGATTTCAATTTCTGTGGAATGATTGATGCTCTATGCAGATGATCTTATTAAAAAAGTCCAAGAAAACAAGTAGACACATAGAAAAACACTTTAATTCAATTTACAGAAATCGAGCTATGTTAATGAAATTTCTCTCTCATTCATTCAGGTATACGAGAATCATTTACTTGTGATGGAGATTCGAATACCTGAGATAGATACGCTACAAGGGATTTACTCAAACGTTGTCATATAGGAGTGTTTGTGAGCGGTGGATTTGAGACAATTGTTGCGAATCTGGATTCCAGACCATAGTTCTATGTATCATCTGTATTCGTTCCCATATAAATGCAACCCACAAGAACATCATCTATTTCAAAACGACATAAAGATTCACGGCCATCACTCGTATGTCAAAAAAGCTGTGATCCATTGAACCAAGTTTTACTTCAAAAAAAAGCGTGAGATGCTTTTCAAGAAATGCTTTCCAAGAAATTATCTACAGCACCACGTCATATATCCACGTCCGTGCAAATTTGGAATGTTCAGGCTTGAATTTTAATTTTCGGTAAGAGTACATTCTGTAAGGTGGGCCCACGCCTTTTCTGCTCGACTTCTTCTAGCTGTTAGCAATTCAATTGATATTACATGGTTAACTGTTTCGTATAAAGGCAACTGGTTATATTTTTCTATTTCTAGCTTTTATATTTTTCTATTTGTGTCTTAACGCATTCAATGTAATTGAAAGCTCCTTATATTTTTCTATTTCTCTCGTAATTCATTTGATATAACTGACCTTCCTAGCCTTTTACAATGCCAAAATTATAGTGAACTCGGGAGGCTTCTCTCCAAGCTTTTTGAGCATAGGAATAAAATCTTAAATCAAAATAAATAATTTGTCTTTTTAGGTCCGATAGATCATTATTTGGTCTCAGCGGACATTAATCATCATCATTTTACTTATTTTTCAATTGGAAATCAATTTTTTTTTATTGGATATTATACTTTACACTAGAGATACTTTATGTAATATAGGTTAGTTTAAGTTTTTTTGTTTTGTGCTTTTTACTATCAATGATTAATATTTCTTTAAAATTACTGTAAGTGACCGAAAAGAGTTAGTTACATTTATTTATTTCTTTAATTTTTATGTATTCAATAATATATAGCATATTTTCATTTAGGTTTCAATATATTTTTTACATGTCTTTATTTAGGTTTCAATTGTAATATGTTTACTCTTTCAAATGTTATTGGTAACTCAAAGTTAAGATGAAGTCAAAATTAATTAGATCGATAAATATGTTTCTTTTAAAATAGAATAGGGATTCCTAAAATTTAATTTAATTATTAAATATTATTAGATTTATGGTAGGACCATTAAATGTTCTATGACTTTTTTAGTGGTATATGCAACTCAAGGACTCAGACTTATGTGCAAGGTAGTTATGCTCTTTTTATCATTTTAATGGAACTGATTAATTAACAAAATATCATATGAGCAAGTTTCATATTTAATGAGTTATGGTTTTTTCGGCATGTGATATTGAGAAGCCATGACTCTGGCCCATGGTATCATAGCATTCCCTATTTATAGATTAAGAAATTCCTTAATAAAGTGGATATAAATATTCATTGATAAAATCCTCTTGTGTGTTTTCTGAAATAAATATATGCTTAACTAATAATAATAATAATAATAATAGTTAATTTCATAATTTTTTAAATATTACCATTGTGAGATGTATTGACATACACTAGTCACTTAATTAATATAATTGTGCTATTACCTAAATTTCTAATAAAAGTGTGCTATTTTTTTAATATTGATAATTTAAATACATTTTAAATATTTTAAAGCTACATTAATATTAAAAGTTTTAGATATTTGAAAATACGTTTTATAGTGAATACTCCGTTGTTTACCACTTTTCTTAATGATATGGAGAGTGAGATAATTTATCTTATCTTGGTTATTGGATTTTTGTGTTTAAATTTTTTTAGTATAGAGTCTTCTCAAATAACATGCACACTTTGCTTTGTATGGTTTAAAGTTTAGAAAGAATTTTGATTTTTTTTTGCTTCTTTCTTTGTCTTGCTCCTTTTTTGTGGTTGTAATTTTAGATATATTATGTTATTTTTTATTTATTTTTATACAATATTGAACAATTAAAAGTTTATCCTAGAAGACTAGGAAGAAAATTCTTAGTTTAGAGAATGTATTCCTTTGAGAAAACGTTTCTCCAATTTTGCATCCTTGTATTTTCAAAAAAGCTATAATTTATTCTAGAGCACTATATGATTTAAAAGATTATTCCATTTCACTATACCATAGATTATGTACTTGACATATACGAATATATTTGCATGTTATGCATGTCCACTATAGAGTAGATTCATTGTCATTTCGAGAAAAAAATTGTATTTATACATAAGGTGGTGTCTACTAAAAATATCAAAACTTTACATTTTCTTTACCCATGGTTGATGTTGTATTTCACATCAGTACCATATAACAAGAAACAACTCAACAAGACTACACCCCCCATAAATTAAATGACTTGTATACACATTAATCCATGATAAGCAGAAAAACACTTACCCCATTATACATCTCACATTACCAAGACAAAAATAATCATAAAATTTAACTAAATTATAAGTTTATTTTAAATATTCTATGACTGTTTTAGTGGTATATGCAACTCAAGGACTCATGTTTATGTGCAAAGTACTTATGCTCTTTTTATCATTTTAATGAAATTGATTAATTAACAAAATATCATATGATCAAGTTTCATATTTAATGAGTTATGGTTTTTTCGGCAGCCATGACTCGCCCATGGTATCGTAGAATTCCCTATTTATAGATTAAGAAACTCCTTAGTAATGTAGATATAAATATTCATTGATAAAAATCCTCTTCCATACTTTCTGAAATAAATATATGCTTAACTTATAATAATAATAATAATAATAATAATAGTTAATTTCATAATTTTTTTAAATTTTACCATCGTGAGATGTATTAACATACACTAGTCCTTTAATTAATATAATTGTGCTATTACCTAAATTTCTATTAAAAGTGTGTTATTTTTTTAAATATTGATAATTTAAATAGAATTTTAAATATTTTAAAGCTACATTAATACTAAAGTGTTAGATATTTGAAAATACATTTTACAGTGAATACTCTAGTGTTTACCACTTTTGTTAATGATATGGATTTGTGTGTTTAAATTTTTTTAGTATAGAGTCTTCTCAAATAACATGAACATGTTGCTTTGTATGATTTAAAGTGTAGAAGGAATTTTGATTTTTTTTTGCTTCTTACTTTGTCTTTCTCTTTTTTTTTGGTTGTAATTTTAGATATAATTTTTTATTTTTATTTTTAGTTTTTATACAATATTGAACAATTAAAAGTTTATCCTAGAAGACTAGAAAGACAATTCTTAGTTTAGAGAATGTATTCCTTAGAGAAAACTTTTCTCCAATCTTGCATCCTTGTATTTTCAAAACAAATATAATTTATTCTAGAGCACTGTATGATTTAAAATATTACTCCATTTCACTATACCATAGATTATGTACTTGACATATACAAGTATATTTGCATGTTATGCATGTCCACTATAGAGTAGATTCATTGTCATTTTGAGAAGAATCTTGTATTTATATATATACTGATGTCTACCAAAAATATCAAAAGGTTACATTTTCTTTTCCTATGGTTGATGTTGTGTTTCACATCAATACCGTATACCAAGAAACAACTCAAAATAACTACACCTCCCATAATAATAACTTTTAACAATTTTTTTCTTTTTTAACTAGTGCAACCATATAGATTAAATGACTTCTATATGCATTAATCCATGATAAGCATCCAAACACTTACACCATTATAAATCTCATATTACCAAGATAAAAATAATCATAAAATTTAACTAAATTATAAATTTATTTTAAATTTCTATCCCCACATTACCATGGAAATTCTTAACTCAAGTAAATATCTCTTCTTACAATAGCACGGGCCAATAAGATGGCTTATCAATACCACATGTTCAATATGATATATGTTCATATGATTTTTTCTATAATTAAACAATTCGACATTAATTATCTAAAATAGCATAATTAACTTGGAGATAAATCTTAACCGTTGATATGTGAATACTACTATGACTATTCTAGCATATTCCATGGAGGCTAAATCTCTAACATTCACCTAATAATTGTTAATAATTAAATTAAAAGTGTGAGAAGATTATTCTCAAACAAACATGCATATGAATGTAATAAGAAAATGCACAATGTAATCATTTACGACATGATCATGGATTTTGTATTTTCCCCCTTTTTTAAATGTAGTAAAATAAATAAAATAGACACATATCTTGAAAGCTTGAAAGATATCAATCATAGATAAAAACAAAGCCATTATTTATCAGGATTAGAACCATCTTCTTCATAAGATATAACTACTTTGACCATCGATTACCTGATAATAATATGTATATCTCTAGAATGAGATTTATTTTTAGTACTCGTAGATTTATGTTCCTTGTGTCTTTCCTTAGCTTGAATTGAAGTGTTGAGTTTCTTATTTTCAGGGAAAATTTGACTAATACACTTTTTAAGACATGGGACAATGAGAAAGTATTGCTGGTATCAATACATGTTCTTAACTTATCCTCATTGGAATGGATGTTGATTCAAGGATTGTCATCACAGTGATCGACGTCAACACAAAAATCCAAAATTATATTGGACCCATGGGCTATTTCTTTTTGGAAAGATTTCAGGATGAGCCTCAATATGGAAAAACTCATCGTTTCTAGGAGTATTTAATTGTTTGTTTCACCGTGTTCACGAAATTTTCCTCTGAATTTGTTTAATCTTAACTTTAGATTGAGGGCTTTGTTCTGATTGATTGATCTCTTCTTCATGTGCAGGTTCTTTAGATAAAATTTTGGCCCAAAGACTTACCCTGGAGGGTTTCACTTCTCTTTTATCCTTAAATTCCTATTTTCGTTCCATATGTCAAACAATAGTACACTTGTTCATGCTTCTAGTTAAGTGAACACCAGTAGGTCTAAGAGTTTTGACATTATTATCATTTGAAACACAAGGATTTTCTTCATGAACTAATTATTCACAATCATTCTATACTGAATGATGATATGGTGATTGAAAAGGATTGTCAAACGAAGGGTTATGCCCCCAAATGGTATCTAACTAGAATATAGGCTAAATTGTGATGAAAAAGTGATATTTTGGAGTTCTTGCGACGTTACTGGTATTTGCAGGACATTTTAGTTTTGAATTTAAATAGATAAAGGGGAAAATTATGTTTATGTATGAGAAATGCCATTAAGAACCTTTTGTTATAAATAAAAACCATAATATTTCACTCTTCATAAGTAACATAAAATGCAACAAAAGCACTAAACTACACCATTTATATTTCAGAGAGGAAATCAACATACCTTTCACATGATATCCACAAACATTACTAACTGTAAGTTGCTTCGAGGGAATGTCACACATTGCACAATTTTTAGACCATTTCTCTCTCTCAAAGGGAAGTAGTTGCTGCAATGAAATCAATATTTGTATCCATCTCTATATCACCCACTCAATCTTTCTTAATATCAAAAGAAGAGGCAAAACCTTGACAATCCCTTTACTTCAACTCTTAAACAACTGAAGTAAATCCCACTAGCTGACCTAGTGGAACAAGTTTGCACATTCAACATATGCCTCTACTATCTCAGCTCAAATGGATTTAAACTAGATAAGGGGTGCCATGGTTAGAATCCTAGATGGTTTTAGCCAGGAATCAAGGTGAAACATAGAGGGAAAATGCACAACGAGTGGGTTACCAAACCCTAACTTACATAGAAATGTAAGAAAATATGAACAAAATCAATGAAACAACAAGGTGTTAGTAACCTTGAAAAACCAAGGGATTAACTCAGATATCGATAGTTAGGATGTATGGTACATGAACATTAATAGATGTCATATATGAGTGTCTATGAATGGTCAATTTGAGAAAAATTGTGCAAATCAAGATTAATATCCCTGATGAGCATGCCAAATCACCCATAAAATTGTGACACAAATCTCAAAGGAATAACCCTTAGCCCGTGTTAGTGTCGGTATCTTCATCCCTCCATCAGTGATCAAATTTCTCTTTTTGCATGCATATTAGGTGTCCCATCTGATCAGCTACATTCTATTAGG
This sequence comes from Pinus tabuliformis, assembly GCA_031772625.1. Lineage (NCBI taxonomy): Eukaryota > Viridiplantae > Streptophyta > Pinopsida > Pinales > Pinaceae > Pinus > Pinus tabuliformis. Next base: position 1,374,688,963 of record CM062819.1, read on the forward strand.
TCATGGATCAACTGATGGTAGCAGTTCAATTTCCCTCATGGCATTTACCTGCTGGCATGTTTTCACATGTTTAGGTCATTTACTGTCATTTTGTTTCATTTCAATTACCAAAATAAGTTTTAGGTTTTTTAGTCTCACTAGGTCTAGGGTTTGCCACCATGGTCATCCAAAACTCAATAAAAGGTCAGCAGGCACATGAGGAGGTTTTATAAGTTCACAATATCATAAATTCACTAATGATATGACCCAATAAATTGTTTTTACCTCAAAACTCTGTTTCAAGGTGAAAACAGAGTTTTTTTTAATTTCTATGTACAAATTTTATGTAATTTAAAGTGTTTTCTATATGTAATAAGTTCCAGCTACTACCCTTGGTCACCTTGCCAACTCCAGCCACTACAAGAAACAAAAGCATCAATGCATTAGTTCATCAAATGATCAAGAAAAGTCGATTCAAATGAAGAACAAAGTTTATGAGCAAAAGCAACTTTGACATTATAAAAGTGGGTTTCAAATAAGGAAAAATTAAAAGGCATCCATATATAAAGTGAAAACATACTAGTCATCTATTTCATTGTGCAAGACATCCATGAAGAGCTAAAATCGCGATTTGGAGGAAAATTTGACAAAAGAAGGTGAAATCCCTATTTTTCTAGAAAATCTTCCTGACGTTGTGTGTCAGAGGCAGTGTGTTGTGCATCAGATTGGCACTGCACATCAGCGAATTTGTGCAAGTGTAAATTTACAAGGGCACTGCACATCAGGAGGGCGCTGTGCATTGGGCCCAGTGTGCTATGCATTAGTCAAGAAACTGCCAAAACATTCCAAATCACCCAAAAACCCTCAGAAAGGCACATTTCTCTCCTACAAGTAAGTTATCATTGTCCTTGAGCTGAATTTGATCTCCTACATGTTTTTTCATAAGTTTTGCATCTTGAAACTCAAACCCTAGCTTTTCTTCATCAATTTCCATTTCATTGTAAAAATTTCACTCCATAAACAAAACCCACATAATTTTGCCCTTTTCTATATTTCATTGCCCTAAATTAATCGATTAATTTCATTTTCCATATCCCACTCCCCTAAGGAAACTCACTCCCTTCATTCTCCAACTCCATTTCACATTGCTAAAATCTCTTCATACTTATCTCTCTTGTCCTCCCCCATTATCATTTTCCACCATATCATCATCACATCACTTCCCTAAGACAAGAACCATGACAGGAAGCAGTTAATCAAGTTATGAAGAGGAAACACTTAGTGATAGCTCAAGGGAAAGAAATGTACAGCCTAGGAGACCTCACAAGGGTAGAAAAATTATTAGAGAGGAACCTATTAGCATGGTTGAACTCCTTGCTTGCCCTCTTGCTACCACATGTTTCAGATACCAGTGTTCTTTGAGTTTTGTGAGATGGTTGAGAGGGTTAAATACCATCATGAGTTGGTAAGGAAATTTGTCATAAACATGGAGAATAATGTGGTGCACCTTGCTAGGATCACTTTCACTCTTTCACCAGCTATTATTGCAGAAGCCACTAGAATACCAAATGTAGGGGAAAAGTTGAACAAAATTCAAAATATCAGCAAAAAATATTTTGAACCATATATTAAGGCCAAATGTCATGGTAAACTGAGTAGGGTGTTTCCTTTCAAGTTCTTGGAGGACCCGTATGTTACACTTATGAAACTTATCATCAAATACTCCACATGTGAGGTTAGGTTCTCCAGAATTTATGCCTACCATATCAAATTACTTATGCACTTCACTAGGGTGAGAATGATGAGTATTCCATATTTCATATGCAAAAACATAGAGAGGATGATTTTCATTGCAAAAAGAAAGCCATACCCACAGTAGCTCAACAGTATTTGTCACTTTGTTATCATCAAAATTATTGTTTTGCATCAGCTCACTCAGTTGGGAGTGTCATGGGAAACTTTCATTGCCCATGAAATCTTTAGGAAGGTGAACCTTTCGGGCAACAAAAAGAGCCTGAATGAAAAACTGATGAGGCTCATATTCCTATGTTTGTAACTTATGAGAAAGGCACCAGGAGGCTTTTTGCAGCTGCCAAATGAGTGCTATCTCCACTAGGGGTCGAAGGGGCCTTGTTTTCTTCACTGGATCACAGGAAAATGCTATCTTCACCTAGGGTGAAAGGGGCTTTGACTTATTCTTCAACTGAACAGGTATAGGACAAAGACAAAGGAAAGCAACAAGTGCATGATGATGGCCCTACTGAAGGGCAAGAGAAAGATTTTGTTTTGGTTGAGGAAGATGACGCTGATTTGGGTTCTTAAAGCTCAAGACTCAAGGATGTGATCATCAAAGAGAAGGAGGCTAAAATCCAAGCCTTATCAAATGGATCATTAACTTTCTTGAGCAAGAGAACAAGAAAATGGAGGAAAAACAAGCAATAATGGAGCTGTAAACAATTAGAGAAAACCTGCAAGTGGCAAAAAGAAGGAAAATCAAGATGAAATCACTTGAGCAAGAAATTGAGGCTGAACGAGAATCATGGTTGGAAAGAGTGAATATCCACCTTGAGAAGATGATTGATAAGGCTAGCAAGGAGAAGAAAATGTTGCACCACATGGCTTATCATTACTTAGCTCGGAATAGAATTTGCAAGACAAGGATAAATGGCCTAAAAGCTAAGTTAAAGAGAGCCTTAAGAGACAAAAAGGAACAAGACAAACTTAAAATTTTGGGTGAAGCTTCCTTGGCTCAGCAAAGAAATTAGTAAGCTTTCCTCTTGCCAAATTTGAAGCAATTTTGAGAAAATTTCGTCATTTCACGATTTTTAAATGCAAAACACAGTAATTTTCAGTTGTGCGCTGCACATTGAGTTGGCTAATAATTTTTCAAAATGCCTTGCATTTTTGGATTCCTCATGGAAACATAATGAAATCCAGAAAGTTTCATAAGTTTTGGAGGAGATCTGGTTCACCTAAAGGGCAAAAAACACTTAAAAAATGCCCTCTCTGCCACTTTTTGGACCCACAAGAATCAGTCTTGGGAGAAATGATTTTTGAAGGGGCAAATGGACTCCCTATCCAAAAATTCCAATTGTCCTAGAAAGTAGACATGCAAATCTTTCCAACTTAATTAGTGGATCTATCAGTCATATGAGAATTCAATGCCATCAGGCTCAGGGCACTTCACATCAGGCAAAATTTTTCCAATTTTGCCAATTTTGCCTAGAAACTCAGGAAGTTTGTTGTCAATTTGTTTAAAATGTTATAAAATGCTTAGGATATAACGTTTAGAGTTTAGGGTTTCAAATGTTATTAAAGTCTTAGGGTTTAGGGTTTAAAATTTTATAAAATTATTAGTGATTAGGGTTTAGGTTTGATAACATTTAGTGAATGATTTTAATAAACACTTAAGAAAGAGTTACAAAATGCTTGTTAAAATGTTATAAAATTCTTAGGGTTTAGGGTTTAGGATTTAGGGTTTAAAATGTTATAAATTCTTATGGTTTTGAGTTTATTATTTAGGTTTTATAACACTTTAGTAAATGACTTTAATAAACACATAAAAGAAAGCTACAAAACAATTGTTAAAATGTTATAAAATTCTTAGGGTTTAAAATGTGATAAAATGCTTAGGGTTTAGGGTTTATGGTTTAGGGTTTAGGTTTTAGGGTTATAACACTTTAGTAAATTCTTTTAAAAAACACTTCAAAATATTACAAAAGGCTTTTTAAAATTTTCTAAAATGATTAGGGTTTAGGGTGTAAGATCTTATAAATGCTTAGGGTGTAGGGTGTAGGGTTTAAGGTTTAGGGCCACTAAGGTATTGAGGACTGGCTCTTGAATCATTATTTGAGCTTTAAAATAAATGACATGGGTTAAAACTATGCCCACCATTATTGAGGAGGAATGTTTTTATGTAGCCAACACTCCAGGAATCTTCCCAATGGAGTCAACATAATTAAAGTTTATTCTATTGAATTCCATTGGAGTTGTTCGAAAGCTACATCTAATTTTTCACATTAAGTTTTTTTCAAGTCACGTGTGGTAGGGAACTCTCCTCCCCACCCCACCCCCCCACCACCCAACCTATTTTGAGGATGGTACCCAAGGTAAATCTAAGATTCTTCAACATACATTTCTAGGTTAAAAAAGATTCAAATCCTTCACAAAAATATACTCATTATCACGTCAACACACCACTTATGGAAATAGGACTTAGGTGGGGAGAATAATAGTCCATCACAAAACTACTTGGGCTAAACCGAATTGATGACTATCACAGCCCATATAGTGGCTTAGATGCTATTTTCCTTTTATAATTCTATAGGAGTTCATTTTCATGTCCAAGTTTTGTAATACCAACAAAACCCAATGTAGTGTCTCCCATATGGCTTCTTATAGATCTTCTACAAAATATTTATTCTCTCTAGACAAAATGTCTACATCTTCAAGTCTCAAGCCAATTTCAACATACATTTTCGTATTCTCCTGCTTTAGTTAGTACATTGTGACAAAAGGTAGAGTTTTTCTCCTACTAAATATTCTATTAGGATCACTGAGTTCTTTTATTTTCCTATGCATTGTTATATGATCATTGAATTACGATAAATATCTTATATGATACGTTTTATCTTATTTAATGATTCTTGAATGATGTTGAGCCTTGGATATTATATGGTACCACCCAATATTATACTTAAAGTTATAAATCCATGAAAAGAAGTGTAACTCTAGGGGTAACTTAAATTTATTTCCCAATGTCACATCAACAACACTTACTCTCACTATACGTTGGTTCTCTTATGACATAGGGTAAATCCTAGGAAATATTTTTGATAGTTGTGTAGGTATATGTTCTCTATCCTATGTCCCTAATTTCATTATTGCAAGTTTTTTCACCCAATATCTCTTGTACCTTGTCAAAACTTATGTTCTTATCCTCTATATCACCCATATATTCTTTAAGAAAACCCTGGCACAATGAAACATCTCTAGTACCTTGTCAGAACCTCTACTCTTCACCTTTATCTCACCTGAATCTTTCTTAGAATCTATAAAAGCATATCCTCCAAAATAAAAATTAAATCATATTCATCAATAAAATTTACATAATTTGGCCCATGTGTGTCTTTAAACATACCTTATTTAATCCATTTTCTAAATTAAGGGAAAATAACTATAACAATAAAATATTGAAACTCAAAACACAATGGATTTATAGGGACTATGGTTTATTTGTTCTCATATATCCCTATCATTTTCAAATCCAAAAATTCTCTTAAGTTGATATTGGCCCTTTTTTATTCTTTCTATTCCAGTCACTTGGTTTTTAAATTCTTGAAATAGATGTTTCAAGTTTTCCGTAACTTCGTCAACATTACCATTGCATCTGTGTTTGAATCAATTATATATATTTCCCTAGGTTTTGTTTTATACATGGAATTTGATTTTGTTAATGAACCAAGAAAGTCACCTTATCTCAAGGTGATTAGATTTTGTTTTATATTTCTTACTTTTTCTTGAGCCTCACACAAATTCTTCAAAATTTTCTTGTTTAGGCAAACGTAAAACTATTCATTGAATGCATCTATATAGGAAATAATGATGGTAGAAACTAAAAGTTATGTTTATTTAAGAAAATTTTGAACTTTGTGATCAAATATCTTAATGAACTCTTTGATGGTTTCATGGAATCAGATATACAAAGACAATATGCTAATTTCCCTAGAACAATAGGTTCATATAATTTTTGTGCTTCAACTATTTTTATGCATAATGGTGTATTTTTTGTTTCAATTTTTTTAAATCCTTTTCCCTTTACTTCTTTCTGGTATCTTTGATTTGCATACCTCATGTACTTAGGAAATGTGCATTGATCTAGTAATGGACAACTTTAACAATAAAAGAAAAATATAAATTAACCTACCTTGTCATGTGTGCTTGAGTTTTAAGTTCTCATCAACACGTTTAGATTGACTCTCCCCATGTCGTCCACAAGAGTGAAATCAATTCTTTTAACATGAAGCTAGGAATGATTCTATGGAAAATGCTTCCCTTATAATGTAGTGGATTTCTACTTTTTCCAACATATTTCTAACCTACACAATTTAAATGTAAACCCATCATTCCTTCTTGCTTGCATTAACTAAGGTATGTTCATCCCTCAATATTCATAGACTCTATAGTGGTTGTGACTCACTACAATGAGAAAATCAATCAAGCTGTTGATGATATTATGAATAAACAATATAATGATCCAAATAAAAAATAAATAACATGATGAATGAATGATACATACCTACTTAATTTTTTCAATTTCCAACTCTAGTGGAATCATCAATGATAAAAAAAACATAAATGGAACCCACTATGAATGGGACAGTTGGATTGCTAATTTTATTGTCACATGCATACCCTAAGAATGCATGTCTGTATGCCATCATCAATCAATTATCCAACACTCATCACATACTCATACATAGCTCGCTATCTCCACATCTAAGAATATCCTCAAAATTGTCCAAGTGTTGTGCCTCTCCTACACAAGACCATCAAGACACCAAATTGAATAAAGACATCCCCATGCTCCACTAGCTTTTTCATACCCAAGTCCATGAAGATAATGTAAAACTTGTAAATCATCAAATCAATCATGAAATCATATCATTGTGTTTCAATGATTACAACACCACCTCAAGGTGCTCTATCGAGTTTGATTCACACCCATTACTCATATTCTTGGTAAATTCGCTCCACTCTTGATGTCCACAGATATGAAAAAATTGGCATGTCCAAGCCTTCTTGACTCAACTAAACCACTGCCCAAGCGTCTTACACCACTATTGGAATTTTTACATGATGTCTCCATTAAGATCCCCACCTACCAAGTCTACTCTAAAGGGACCCATAATTTGTCTGAATCAAGGAAGCACTTGATCCATCTAGGTGATTTGATCCAAGATCATCAACAAGTCATATATCCTTTAAGACTACACTCAACCACGTGAAGGCTCTCATAGTCACAACCATAGATCCATCAATTTGTCATCTCCGACTCCTCAACCCAAGACATCATCATCCCATTATTCTCTCACTCTGGCTAGCTCCCATATCCATCAATATGTATCCACTCACATTAGCCATTTCACCATTGGGTCACTAAGTCCTCATCTTGGATCATAGTGAAATCTAGATGAATAATATTCAATCAATTCGCATGATGATTTTCTATATCAAATGATGCTTCCCTATGTATTTATCACTCTCATCCAAATGGCCTCAATTCTTAAGTCATGAGAACCACTTTCCCAATCTCTCTCATGTCCAACTATAACTCAAGCTCTGCAAATATTTTTCATCCACCATCCTTCTCTAAGGCATTGGCCCCATCCACCTTTGGTTTGAATACCTATTGGAAAACCTTGACATCAATTTATCCTATCTAACTCATACATGAATTAGAAATCATTGCAATTAAAAATGTGCACCAACTCTCACAACCATCACAATGACTGTCATTCCCTCCAAAGTCTTGGAGTGGTCCATGTGTTAATCTGTCAAGTGAGATCCATGGTACCCTCGTCCTCATGCTAGAAAGTCCCATCATGAAAAAATGATGTATCATGTTGGGCTATTTTCTAAGCCACCTAAACACACATCCTATCTCATCACTAAACCAATTGTGTTTGCATACCTAACCCTGCCTTGCCATAATTGTGTGTGTCCTGCTTAGATATTTGCTTTCATACCAACTGCTTTGGTGAAGATATCTACTGCTATTTTTTGGTGGTCTCCTACTCTGATAGAAGCTTCAATTTTGTGAAAATCACATCATTGCTTCTACTTTGGCTTTGAAACCAAAGATATCAGTGGAAAGTTATAGTATTGTTGTTCAGTTATTGCCTGCTCTGATACCAACTTTAGGTTGGTGAAGAGAAAATCACTTTCTATTCTCTTGTATATATTGAAGCTTTTTCTCTCTTTCTCTTTTTATCTAAAATTTATTTCATCATCTTGACTCAAAAGAAGTTATAAATTATAATTAAAATGCAATACTTTATTACTTTAAGATAGGAAAAATTAGGAATTTATGCTTTGAAATAAGAAATATAAAAAGAAAGTATTGTGAATTATTAAGGAGTCACTATTATATTAATTAGAGGCCCTTATTTTTCTCCTCTCTTTTTATTTCTCTTCAACGGTCCTTGCATCACATTGACTTGAAGTTTTTTATACATTTTAATCAAATTGTAGTGTTTTGTGATTCTAAGATGAGAAAAACTAGGAATTGGTGCATTGTCGTGGGGAAAAATGATGTATGGTGGGTTCTCCTTAGTCAACGGTTGAATGTAATAATCAGAGTTTCACTATCCATTGTGCCTCCTAGACAAGGGGAAACCATTAACTCACACATTGATAACATTGAGTAACACATTCCATTGATCCATTTTATTTAGATGATGAATAGGAATATTAAGAAATAACCTTTAAAATCAATACTATTTCTAATTTTAACGATATGTTTGTCATTGTCAGAAATAACCCTTAGTTGCTCCATTACACTTTTGTCTTCCACTTAAGAGAAAGGACTGTCGCAACCCTAGGGGCCTCACATGGTTACAAGATGCACTTGGTGCGCCATGTCCTCTAAGGCCTGTAACATTGAGATGTTTCACAACTTCCTAGTGTAGAACAATGTTAGTTCACCCGAGCTATGCAACTACTTATTATCTTAGTTAAGTTTTACTAGAATATTGACTTAAACAATTTTCTTCTTTAAAAAAGTGAAATATAAGTATATACAGGAACAATCATCACCAACACATATACAACAAATATATATAGGGAAGTCAACACTTATCTTAACCCCTACAAAATTTACTCATATGTGAACAATAAAATAAACAAAGTACAAATCCTGGCACTTGGAAAATTAAAAAAACTTGACAACATTAATTTGAGCAATGTATGGATCACAAGTCATCGCAAGACAGTTCTAAGTAAAAGTGTCAAGCCCCTCTGGTAGAATAATCTACCAAATGAGCACCTTTGTATGAAACTATTTCTCTCTAGAACACCAAAAGTTTTAGTGTATTGGAAACCCCAAATTTAGCGCGAACACTAAAATTTCCATCCACCCAACCAAACTCCAATGTTTTATCCATGTCACCTAAGTTGTGATATCGCATTGTCTCTCGGTGTGATATCTCTCTACGATCGTTGCATGCATTATCTCTCTACGATATCACTGCACGCCCTAAATTGTCTCACAAAGATACCAAAATATCCATCAGAATCCCTAGCCCACATGCTCCCAACTACAACCTAACTCGAAGAACTCCTATCAAGTCATACTCGCTTACTCCACATGACATACAATCATTGTAAGGATTGATCATATGCCTACTACATAATCATTCTATCCCTTGTCTCACATGACCCACCTTGCTGCTCACATGAATTTCCAAACCCTCTAACACGGCTCAACCGACGCGCTTACATAACTAACGCAATTTCTCACATAACTTTCTTATGTAACTACTCACATGACTCACCTAGGACACTAGTATGAATACTCACCTGGCTTGCTTGCATAACTTGCCTAGTCCACTTAGACAACTCACCTCACCCAATTATGCCACTGCTTGCCTGGACCACCCACAAGATTGCTCAAAAATATATCTCTAACCGCTAACATGACTGGGCTAATCATGTTGTGTGCCATTTACCCTCACTATAAACGCTCCCAAAAGGATCACCCCATCATCCATTTTTGGATTCCTCCTCTCAAAAAAACTATCATATATATACACATTAATTGTTCCACTGCATTGTGTCCAGATGACCCACTTCATATGATCCCTTTGCATAACCACACAATTTGCATGACCACGTAGTCCTCCACCCATTTGAGTCAACTTTTCTTGCACGAGTCTCTCTCATGACCTTCTCTTACACCCATGGCCTGACACGACTCTATGCACGACCACACTCTTTAACAACTCATATAACTCCATATGTTGGTACACCCTCATCCAACAAAAACTATCGTCATAGTATTTGTGATATATTTTTTGCAAATCGTGTGTTTGGGAAGTCACCCATGGAATGCCCTCTAGTTAAAGGTGTGCCTAACTATGAATATTGACAAAAACACACCTTCCTTTTCCGGTAACTCGATAATAATAATTTCATTTGAAATTTCATATATGTTCATGTATTCATTAATAAAAATTCTTAATATGCTCATTAAAAAAGACATTTCATACTTTTCCGTCTAATTCGTTTCTTCATTAACAAACACATCAATTACTCTATTCTTATAACACAAGGAAAAAAAATTAATTAATATAATTTTAATGACGTGAATGAATTTAACAAACTATTCAATGATGCCACTTAACCTAGAATCTAATTACGCCAATAGGTTTTGATGAGTGGTTAGTTATGATATTTGGCCCATGCGATGCAACAACTACATTCATGAAGCTAATGAATGATATATTCTGCACTTTTATAAGCTCATTTTTTATTATTTATTTGGATGGTTTACTAGTATACATTTCTACATAGGAGGACCACAACCCACATTTGGTGCACGTGCTAGAGACTTTAAATAAGCACTAATTGTTGGCATATCTCAAGATGTGTGAATTTTCACAATAACCTTTGGTGTATTTGGGATATGTCATAGGTGGAGGAGAGTTGAATATAGAGCCTTCCAAGATGGAGGTCATGATAAAGTGGTATGTGGGTTTTACTAAAAAAAATTTGAGGATATGTGTTTTGGAGAGAATTTCATGAAAAACATCTCAGGCCTTTTTTATAGACATTGTGGTAAACTCTGATCTTCTCCTTTAATGGTAGATCAAGCGTTTTTTTTAAATACTTGAGGGAGGGAATCTTTAAGAGAATATATATGGGCTCCTTTAAACAAATAGTTCGAAGTTCTTTTGTTCACATTCTCTTCTTCTATCATATATATTTGTAATGAATTTTTTGTGTATGTCAATCCTTGTGTATTTCAATGTTTGGATTTTACTTTGTATGAATGGAATGGTTTTGACATGCAATTTTCTTTTACTTTTCATAATTTTCATATGACATATCTTTGGTTGCTTTGACTAGTGCGTTATTCAACTTTACTACGTTTTGAAGACCTACCTTCAGTGGTTGCTTGATGAAAGTTTCTCCCATTCAGTAGAGATATAAAAACCTTGTTATTTTGGGATATTACAATAAGTTATCGAGAGGATGTAACTCTACAAAATGTGAATGTCAAAGTGAAAAAGGGTTGCTTCAAAATCCCTCATTTTGTGGCACCCCTATCTTTCTTCTAGTTGTATATAATAATTCATTCACAACAATTTATTTCATATGCTTGATTGAATTATATATAAGCCCTAATATCTACATGTGTTCTAAGTTGATGAATAGATACTACCTAAAGCATTATAAACTATGTGATAACTTTTACTTTATTGTTTTTACATTTGGTTTATTTTCCATATTTTAATATTTGTTATATCATGAAATTATTATATTAGACTTGGTTTAAATATATTAATGACCAGACAACTCATTTATGATTATTGTGAGTTTATATTCATGTTTATTTTGATATTCCTTTTGAAATTTTGAGATCTACAATCACGATAAATGATGGTTCTCGGGCTGTTATAGACTAAATCTACCTCAGGCTGAAGAAAGGCAGGTCTAGGGTAACATCAAACCATGCTTAACCTGGTAGCTAGCCCTACCAGGTTGGGAGAGGGCTCTCTCCTTGTCAATTTCAAAAAGAATATGGAAAATAAGGCTTTAGATGACTGATATGACTACTACTTTTCGGCTAGGTATGTTTGCTTAGAGGATTTTATTTGATTTTAATGGTTGGTTGCTGGATCAGATGAGGAAGGCAGCTTTGGGTCCGGGAAATCAACTCAGATTTGTAGATGTTTATGTGGGGCAAGATAGGAAAGTGTTTTAGCACTTTGATATGAATGTGATGGTGAGTCTAAAGACTGGTGTGGAGTTGGAAAGGGCATGCAAGTTTCATAAGTCCTCTTCAAACAACAGAAAACATTTAAAACTAAATACAACCCCAAGGCAGAGCACTGAACAGCAATGGTTTCCACCCTTTAATATTGATTCTTTTAGTTATGTAGAAAAAGATATATGATGGCACATATACGCATAAGATAAACTAAATAACATAGGAGAAAACAATGCTAATTCACATTACAACAAGAATCCCAAAAAATGCTACAAAACCCTGGTTCATTTCTTTGCCAAACTGCAGAAGTGATTCACAAAGTAGCTCAATGCATTCACAAGAGTCCAACCTTGAAAAATGACTAAGAAAGTACAAGATATAGGCATCAAACCATCTATGCTAGCCATTAGGGGTCGAATCGATGAGCCAAGGAGCTATTTCAACAACATCTAAACTAAGAACTGGAAAATAGGTAGTGGAACAACTTGCCTCTAAAACTATGGAAACTGATTCATTCATCCTCAAACCAACTCTAACTGATGTATCTACCCCCTCAAGTCATTTTTCATCATTTTTACATCATAGTACATCATATTACATCATATTACATCATCAATTTACCAAAGAGAGAAGAAAAAGTCAAACTGACAGCAAACTAGGTGAAATCCTGAGTTTTTAGGCAAAATTGGCAAAATTTTGCCTGATGCGCAGTGCCCTGAGCCTGATGCACGGACCAGTGGATCTATCAGAGTCATATGAGAATTATTGGAAGTGTCTTCCCCACTTCGCACTTGGTGAAATGGTGGAGGGTTAATAACCATGTGTTGATACTAGGCTTCAAAAGGACTTGTCATATTAACACTTTGACGAGAAACACATTGATGAAAGAAATGTCGATGAATCTCATCTATAGATAGGCACTAATGTGTGAGATGGTCTTTCCCAAAACCTTACAAGGAAAATGATTTTTCCTCTTATTCTCTTTTGAGATACCTGCAACATTATCCTAGGTCTGCGATGCTCCTTGTTCCTCATTCAAAGGTTTAGATTTATTCTCTTTCCTTTTACCTCCTAATTTGTAAAGGTTTGTTGTTGATGTGGACTCAATTGACTTGACCACAAAGGTGGGTACAAGAGAATTAGGAGTTTGAGTATGAGGCTTTCTAGCTAGGGTACTAGACTATATACTCATTTGAACCATTTGAAAGGCTGGCTCACCAATGCTTTGAGAAGAGATGCACCCCACTACACGATAGGCATGGGTTCTTGGTTTGTCATTCACAGGATCAGTCGATGATGAGGAGCATTAGGAATGATCTCATATAAGGTACCTACTTGAGAATATATCAAGTGAAGCTTATGGGCATGGTATGATGCATTACTCCTCAATTTTGGCTCCTACCATGGCTACATCTTCAATAATCCTAGGCATGAAGGACTGTATGAACCACTCATGCAAGAATTCATTAAGGAACTTGGTTCCAAAGAGACTTCATCTTGTTCTATGATCATGAATATTATAATAAATCTGAGTGGAGTTATCTTGATAGAAGTTGGTGAGAATGTTTCCTCTAATCTCTTACGTAACATGGAATTGAAAGTGATTGACAAAATCATATGCTACATATGTGAAATTATCATAAGTGTTGCACTTAAAGTTAATGTACCATTTGGAAGCATCTTTGGTAAGAGTCCACCAGAATAAGCGAAACCTTATGCTACCATACATGAATGAGTTGGATGAGCACCATAAGTTATAAGTGGTATATGGGATTCATGATCTTCTTTGGGATTAGTATCGAACTTAGGAATTTCTATTGGCATTTTATGTGGGACACATGGGCATGTTGGGTTATGCTTAATGGGATCGTTCATTAACATAGAAAAATAAAACAAAGAAAGTATTTCCAAGAAAGGTGAGTTGAATGATGCTTGGGGTGGGATAGCTCCTCCACCCAAAAGTGATTTGGCTAGAGGTGTTTTCTCTCATACCAATGTAAACCTATTACTATTTAATGCCCCCAGCAACAAAAGGATTTCCAAAAGGTTGTTAATTTCATAGGCCAAAGGGAAATCCATGCAGGAAAAACCATTAATGCATGGGAACCACTATAGGAATTTCCTATGCTTGTTCACTGTGTTTCGACATCTCTAGGATCATAGAAGTAGGAAAGAATTGTCAAAATTTATTATCACTATATCATTATATCCACATAGTGACATGATTGTATGGAGGTACATTCAGTACTATTAATAAAGGTGAAATTATTTTGTTCTCATCTACTAGCACACCTACCATATCCCAATTTAAAAAGAGTAAGACATTCTTTAGATGCCACGATATGTTGTGGATTTAGTAACTCACATAGACTAGCTAAGGAATGTGTAACCTTATTCCTTAACAACTATTACTCACTCTAGAAACAATAAGAGTTAATAGGATCTCCATTATTGTACCATTTGACTCTCAATAAAGTCAAGATATTTAAAAGGTATACACTGATATCCGTTTTGAATTTATAATAAGTAAATTTTAAAGGAAGTGGAGTATATTGAATCCTTTGAAATCATTGATAAATATATGATCAAAATAGATTATAAATTAGTTTTAAAAGTTCAAAATAATTACTATGTATGCATTTTTATAATAAAAAGGATAAAAATTTACTACATTCTAATTTATAAAGAAAAGTAAAAATTTACCACTTGAATTTAGAAATAAAAATGAATTAAACAACTTAAGATATATTTTTTTCACACGGTGGGAAAACCTATCATAACCTGGTTGTCAAACCAGTAGTGAGGACAACCATCTCTCGTTTTAGCTTGACTCATCACCATTATTTAAGGAAAACCAGGGCACCTGACTCATCACCATTATTTAGGGCAGGAGACTCATCATTGATAGGGCACCAAGAATAACGAGACCAAGAATCTCATCATTGATATTTAAGGAAAATCAGGCCATGTGGAATAATCGACTCATCACAGCTATTCAAGGAAAACCACCTCATGTTGAATAACGAGTTGGTGGTTCGTAAGGGGGTAGGCTTTCACTCCTGCCGAGATGCCTCTGGGTCTTGGGATGTTAACTTGTTTCCTTACTTCTAAGGAAGATGGGTCCCAAAACAACTCTAGGCCCAAAAACAACTTAAAATATTATACCAACTCATAATAAAAATATTATAATAGATATTTAGTTTAAATTAAAAAAATAGTGTTAAATTAAAAGTAATAAGTAAATTATGAAATTATGCAGAAATTTAGTTCGAGATAATCACAAAATACTTAAAAAAGTTTAAAAACTATTTAATAGTAAAAATAAAAGTTATATATATATATATATATATATATTCATCTTTAAATTGAGTAATTACATTTACCTATTTACATTGCTATTTAGTAAATTGTTTCAAATAGAATATGACACACAAGTTTGATAAAAGAAGCCAATAAAAACTTCTTTGAGACATCCTTATATTAAATGAAAGCCATATTGGGTTAAATTTGAATTTAAAAGAAAAAAAAAACACTCATTTGATTAAAGATCATTTGATGATATTCAATCATGGCTTGATCGTGGTTGAGCACCAACCATGGCTTGATTGTCGCTGACGATGGTTGATCATGGCTGACCATGGTTGATCATGACTGACCAAAGAGACATTCCTTATCATTATGGTTGACATTGTTCAACTTTATAGACATTTGTTGACCATGCTAAACTAGCCTAACAATAGATATATTGATTGACCATTTTGTTCATCAAGGTTAATCACAATGGGCCATGGTTAATCATGGTTGACCATAAAGACCTTGATTTACCATCTTCAACCATAGAGATGTTGATTAACCATGTTGCACCATGCTAACCATAGATATGTTGAATGATCATTATGGTTGACCATAGATATGTTGATTTGCCATTATCCCATTCCATATTCAACCATACAAGTCATGGTTGACCGCAATATGCTAGCATGGTTGATCATGGGTGACCAAGTTGATGTCCATTTACCATTACGGTTAATTCACCATGGTTGACCATGCTTGATGTTGGTTTAGGGTGGTTGGTCATGGTTAACCAAGTTAGATGATTCTAACCCTAGAGAGTTTGATTGACCATTACCATTGATCATGGTTGATTATATCTGACCATGGTTGATCATGGCTTACCATGGTTGACTATGTTTAGCCATTATAACCATAGTGGTCTTGGTTGACCATTGCCCTTGATCATGGTTTATCATAGTTGACCATTATTGCTAACCATAATTGACTTTGGATAAACCATATTCTAACAATCTAATAATGTTTACCTTAATTAACTACACAGTTTTTTAAAGTAAATCTAATTTTCATTAATTAATCCTTTTTTAAGTAAATCTAATTTTTATTAATTAAATTTTTACAAATAATTTATGATAAATAACACAATAAATTTTAAATAATATTTTGTAAATTTTTAATTTAAACCTAATTTAAACAATAGTTTAAATATGCAATAAAATTATGATTCTAAATTCCTTGAATTAAAATATAACATCAAATAATGATTTGAGCTTTGATAGACTGATTAGACAAGAAGTCATTTAAATATAAATTCAAATAACAAAACATAGAAACTCTATAATTTTTTGTTTTCCATTTTTAACTTAAGTTTAATTATACACACACCTCTTTTACCCTAAATTCATCTGTGAAGTTGAAACAAATTAACACAGTAAGATTCAGAACAGTAAAAAATAACTCCTTTTAAATCTGATCATGCTCGTCACATTAAATTTTTCAAACCACTTCCTCCAATGCCATGTCTTAATTCTTTTTTATATTAAAATATTAGGCGACACTAGAGTGGTTAAAGTTTATTAGCAGAGACATGAATATTGCTCTTGTTCTGTTAAGGGCAGAGACAAAAATCGAGTTGAAAAGCATCCTCCTAATGCCACGCACATAACGCTGAACTAAACGTTCTTTACTTTCCGATATATATATATATATATATAAAAAGCTTTCCGAATTTTCGTGGGAGCCATAATATGTGAAAGAGGTACAAACGACCACAGTCGATGCTGTGAAAGGAAAATTTGAAATTGTTTGTCTGGATCTTCGTTGTTTTCAGCGGTTTCTTCTTCTGCATCATCCGCTTCTCTTTCCTCGGCTTGCTTGGATTTAGATTCTATAAATTGGGATTCCTCTCAAGCACCAGCGTTTGGACATACTGCCTGCCAGCGCGTCTTGCGATATTGGTGTTTCCCCAGGAGAAGAGTCTTGGCCAAGCTTAGCCGCCGCTTCTGTTTTTCTCCCTTCCACCAATTCCTTTTGCATTTTCATCATTTTGTCTAATCGCCTCCGGACGCCTTGCGCTTTAACGCCCTAGATTGTTCCTGAATTGAATCTTGTTTTGAGTGGCAGGAATCACCTCCTGCTTCTGTTGTTCGGAGATGTGACGCAAAGGCAAGGATACGCAGCGTTTGATCCCTAAACTTGGCCCTGATGCGCCCATCATTATTCAAATTTTGGGAATGACAATAGCCTTTCTGAATCTTTCATTTTCTCCAATCTTCCTCGCATATCTAAAGCTGACCAACCAAACCGGGTCGACCAAGATATTTCGCATACATAAGAAACCATGTTACCGTTGATAAGTCACATGTCGGATCCGCGAATTGTGTAGATAACTCATATAATGCGAGGATATAATTCATAAATTGCGTAGATAAGTGGTCTATTACGCCTAGATAATTTGGATACGCGAAGAAGATAACTCGCGTATTTGTCATATTCCGCGGAGAAAAATGGTATATGAGCTTGATAAGAAGCAGATTTGACTTATATAACCGCGTATCTAAGCGAGATAAATCGCATAACATTGGCTAATCGCGATATTCTATAAGCAAAATACACTAAATGCAAATTATTATGCGATATGCGAGTTATTTGCATGGTATACGCTGATTATCAAATGATATACGATTATCTCGCTTTAAATATGCGGCTTATCCCGCTTCAATATGCGACTTATCTGACCCATTACGCGAGTTATCATAAGGACAGGGGATTATCGCCTCCAGATTATCAACGCGGTCGTGGCTCACGCGGAAATGGTTCGCGAAGCCCCTTGTAGTCTGTAATGGCGATTCCAATCTCTGTGTGTCGGCAGACGTGATACACATTTCGCTCACTATCGCCTTCATCTACTACTCATTGTTCGCAATCCATTTATTGAAGCAGAATTCGATTAGCGTCCATTCTCGATATGCTGCAATTAGCGTCCATTCTCTTAATTTGAATCTCTGTGCGACTCTTTCCATCAGTTTTAGGGCATACTTTTTTAAACAAAGCCTATCATTGCTGCAATTGGCATCAGTTTACCCACGCCATACCTTTTTAAACAAATCCATGAGATACACTGTGTAGAAGAGATATCTATAATATGTCCCATCTAACTGGTGACACGCGCCTGTTATGCGTCGCTGTAGGTGATCACCCCTTCCGAATAAACATATTTACTTTGGAAACTTCCAAGCATTTTATTTGTCAACAGAAATTCATGAAAAATGCTAGATAGTATTGAAAATAATTGTATATTAAATCAAAGAAACCCAGATAATCCCAGGTAATCAAACAATCAACTAGTGGTGTAATTAATTGTAATTGGATCCCTTAGAATGACTGTTTGACGCTAACACGACTTCCATATAATCTTTTTTGATATATATAATCTACCCCTATGGTGCCATTTTTTTTCAGGCTTTTTTGATGTATATAATCTTCGATCTTACGAATTCCTCTTCCTCCCATTACGAACTATTTTATTAAATAGCCCTAATGGTGTCAAAATTCTCTTACCTTCAAATCGCTGCCAAATTGTTAAGCTTCTCTGAAGCATCCAACCTCCGTGACCTAATCGTAATATTGTCTGCAACAGTGGAGCTTCCCTACGCGATCTTTAATCCGTTCCAGCTGGCGGCCCTGTCCTAAATCAATGTTGTTACGCCTGAGATTGGGTCACCTCCCTGAGACCATAATAGGCGTTAGCCATGATCATGGCATCAGGTTTTTGTTTTAATCTATTTTAATAAAGAAATATATTTATTATTTTAATTATTAATATTAATTATTTTATTTATTTTACTCAGCAGCATCTCATATATAGTTTTTCTAGTTTTATTTGTTACACAGTTATCTTTTTTTATATTGAAATAGTTGACGTGATTTCTGAATTGGAAAGCCTCCCGTAGTCGGTCAAACCTCCGTTCCAACTCACAGCTTTGGCCTTGTAGTATAAGGACCAGTAGGTTTATGATCCCGTTGGCACCGACGTAATAAAATAAAATATCTGACGTATACTGCTTTTATTCCAAAACGACATTAGTTGGTATACACCGAAGAGTAACGCTTTCTAATTAATATAGAGAAATTTCGTCGGTAGCGCCAAAAATAGCGCATATAGAAGTGTGAGTAGATGGAACTTGGTAATGAAGTTTAGGGCGTTAGTTTCCTCGTTTAAATTTATATTTTGCAGTGTTTATTGAATTTAGTGAATAAATTTTTGATTTTATAATTTTTTTTTTGGTTTTGATGTATATGAATTTAGTATTTTTAGGAAATTTTGGGAATTTTATAATTTAAATTTGTGATTTAAACAGAGTCTTATTTAATTTAGAGTACATTCCACTTAATAATATATTCAGAAATACTCAAAAAAATATAATAAATAGAATATTATAAAAAATAATAATAAAATTTAACATATTATCAATCTCTTTGTAAATGGATTTTTAAACATTGTTTCTATTTGAATATTTATATATTGCAATTTATTCAATTCAAAATAATATCTAATTTATTATTTGAATAATAAATTCTTTCAAATTTGGAATTGTATTAGTGTAAGACATGTTGCTTTCCATCTATATAAAATTCAATAATTATAGAAAGCATTTTCTTTCCATCTAAATAAAATTTTATAACTAAATTTTTTATATTTAATATAATGAGACTAATAAAATAGTTTTCATATTATAATTATTTATTCACAATATCTAATTTATTATTTGGATAATCAATTCTTTCAAATTTGGAATTGTATTTTGTGAGACATGTTGCTTTCCTTCTATACAAAATTCAATAATCATATTAGTGAAACATTTTCTTTCCACTAGATAAAATTTGATAACTAAATTTTGTTTCTTTGGAAATTATGAAATTATTGTAGGATTAATCGAATGATTTTAATATTATAATTATTCTATTGATTTGAGTTATAAATTTTTAAAATCTAATTGAATTCAATTAGAAATTTTAATTTTTTCCAAAATATGAACTCATTATAAAAATAACTCATTATAATATTATATAATTTTCTATGAAATTTATTCCCGAACACGCCCCTATTATAATTCCACTCGACACTAAAATATTGTTAACACCGTAACCCAAAAAAATCAGACCTGCAACTAACAAATTCACCTAAATTTGGAGGAATGTATTAATGTAACAAACTTCTAATTTTATACAGTGACATATCTAACTTATCCGTTGGAATTTGGAGCAATGGTAGCAAACATTAATCTTATATATATAGAGATATGTGAGTAGGTATTTGTTGGTAATATAAAGAATTACCTACAAATTTGACATTGTAAGGATTGAGTTTCCGTCAAGTGGGTCTTCCTAACATAACCAGGAGCATTACGATGATTATGCCATGCATTTTTTTCTTAGGATATGTACAATTTTAATATTCTTGAATTTTGTTGGAACCTGTTTGAATAAGGTAATATATTCATTATTTTAATTATTAATATCTTAATTTATTCAATGTATCTTACAGCTTAATTTTTTTTTATAGCTTTTTCATTTTTATATATTATATTTTCTTTATTATAAATATATTTTTATCATAATTGTAAAATTTAGTTTAATTCTTTTAAAACTTTTCTAAAATTGGAAAGGGTTTTCCCACTAGATTTTTAGGTTGCATATTATTATTTTACTAAACTTTATTATTTTAATAAATAAGATCATAATGAAATTACTGTAGTTTTCTTTCAAAATTGAAGAGAGTTCTTCCACTAGATCTTTATATTGCATGATATTAATTTAGTGAATTTTAATATTTTATTAAATAAAATTATAATGAAATTATTGTAGTCTTTTTCCATTTAATTGTTTTTTACTTTTCTAATACTAGATATATTAGTAAACAATCTTATTTAAAACATATTTATTATTTTTTAATAGTGAAATGTTTTATATTCTTTTCATTATATCAAATTTATTATATTTTCCATTTTTAACATAAAATATCACCTATTGTTAAAAATACCATCTATTTATATGGTGTATTAAATTCAAAATTCTGATTTTCAATAGTTTTATTAGTAACTTTAATTATATATTCTATCAAAATTTTATTTATTTTTACAATATTTATGTAAATAATTTTTTTCATTCTACAATGTGTTTTTATATTTTACTTTTACAATTATTATTCCGTGAATCAAAGAGGGAGAGGAAAAGAGAGATTCAATGTTATCTATAGTTTTCAATAATAAAATATTAATTAACATGTAAATTAAAATGTCAACATGATATATATATATATATATATATATATATATATATATATATATATATATATATATATACATAAATAAATAAATAAAATAATAAATAATATTTATTTATGTATGTTATTGGTTATTGTCATTCATTCTTTTTCTTATATATATATATATATATATATATTTAATTGAAAAAAAGATTATAAAGGCGTTTTGTTTTGGAGAATTAAAAACTGTAAAATATTGGTAAGTGTAAGAGATTAATATTATAATTGATATTAAGAATTATTATTCATTATCATAATGATAAAATTAAGATAGCCATTTTTTTATAATATAATTAAATTAGTTTATGAAAACTGATTTACATATAAATGACTAGAAGATATAAAATACTATTTTTTTTAATAAATTAAATTTATAATACAATATTACAATGTATTAGAACGAATCAAATATGTAATACAATAAATTACAATGTACTGGAAGGAATTGAGGGTACATGGTGAGATGTATTAAATTAAACAAAATCTTACAGTAGAAATCACATGAGAGAATGTGATTTCTACCTAAAGACTTTGTTTAATTCACTATGGATCACAAAAGCTTGAAGACATAAATGTATTAAATTGTTTCTTAAATAAGAAATTCTTAATATAGTGAGAATTGTTATAGGATTAAGAATAGAAATAATAAATTATATATTATTGTAAAATAGATAGAATCAATTCTATGAGTAGTCGTTCATGCTCATGCTCATAATAAGATGATGTTCATAATCATATTTTTTTCATAACTTAGGTATCTATCTAAGAAACCAAAAATATATCAACATATAAACAAGAATGGAAATGTTCATAATAAGATGATGATGTTGATAATAATATGAGTTTCATAATAAGATGTTTTTTCATAACTTAGGTATCTATCTAAGCAACCAATAATATATCAACATATTGTTATGAAACCATCTCACAAAAAGATAAAACATGTAGATGAACGCCTTAGAAATAAGCCTCTTCGAGGGGGAAACCTCCTTTACATTACACAAATGAAAAATTCTTAGATGATTCAAATGACAAAACCTCCTTTCTATATATAAGAGTCTATGGGGTCACAATATAACCAAGCCGACCTAACAATAATAATATAAAGGCACAAAAATAACAATAGAGGGATTCTATGGGGCACAATAATAACAATATGGGGATAATAGGGGCACAATAATAACAATTAGGGATACAACGACAATAGTAATGGGGGGATCACTAATATTATAGGGACCTAACATGCCCCTCTCGTTCAAAAAATGTTGTCCTCAACGCTTCAGTAGTTCTGGATGCTTCTGTATAAAATTCTCATCCTCTCATGTGGAATATTCAATGGGTAAGTTCTTCCACTTGATGAGATACTCTTAAATTGATCTATTTCATAGCTGTCGAGTTCTCGTTTCTTTGACTGCTTCAGGTTCCAATATGATTTTTCCTTCCTCATCAAGTTCTGACAATATTGTCTGAGCTGGAAGCTTGTCACTTATAACCTTCTTTAAGCATGAAACATGGAAAACTGGGTGCACTTGAGAAGCTGCAGGAAGCTCTAATTTGTATGCCATAGTACATATCTTTTGCAACACCTTGTACGGACCATAATACTTTGGTGATAATTTGTTATCCTTCTTAGCTTGCTTGAGGGAAATTTGTTTATATGGTTGTAGCTGTAGGAATACCGAATCACCTACATCAAAACTTCTTTTGCTGCGATGTTGATCTACCTGTTGTTTCATTCTATTCTGTGCCAAGCTGAGGTTATCCTTTAAGAGTTGGAGAACTTGTTACTGATGCTCAATGTGATCTTCCACTACTTGAACCTTAGAATTTTCTCTTAAATATGATGTGATGGATGGTGGATGATATCCATAAAGTGCCATTAACGGGGTAATTTTTGTTGCAGTGTGGAAGGAAGTGTTATACCACCATTCAGCCAGAGGCAACCATTTGACCCATTGTGTCTATTTATCATATACAATGCAACGAAGATATTCTTCCAAACATTTGTTTACTATATCAGTTTTCTCATCAGATTGAGGATGATAAGATGAGATATGAGCTAAGTGAGTACCAAGACAAGAAAATAATTTTGTCCAAAAAATTCCAGTGAAAATGGGATCTCTCTCACTTACAATAATCTTTGGGTTTCTGTTAGGTCCCTATACTACTAGTGTAACGTGTTATTGTTATTAATACAACCCCCTTATTATATTGTTGTTCCCATGTAGTCCCCATATTGTTATTATTGTTCCCTTACATTATTATTGTTATGTGAGCTCTGATTATATTATGAATCCTTAGAGTCCTATATATAGAAAGGAGGTCTTGTCATTTGTATCATTGAAGAATTGTTCATTTGTGTAATGTAAAGGAGATTGCCCCCTCGAAGAGGTTTATTTCTAAGGCATTCATCTATCTTTTCTATCCTTTTGTGAGTTGGTTTCATAACATTTGGTATCAAATCTTTGGATTTTAGGGTTTCGCTGCTCCAAATAGGTGATCGTGGTATTTTCGATATAACTGCTTTTCTGCGACATTTCAGAAGCTAAAACAAAAACCCATTTGAGAAGAAATCTTGCTGAAGTGCATGTCTGAATGTTAGATCTTGTCTCGCTATATGTCCAGATATATGATCTAAGGAAGTTAAGGTTTTTGCAGACTCCCGATTTACGACCTAAACAGGTGACCTTGGGAAAATCATCATAATTTACTCTCTGAGCAACAAATTGAAATTTCATAAGAAGTTACAGAAAGAGGACGAACTATAGTTTTCTGTGCACAGTTTCAGATCCGAAGGTCGAAATAGTGACACGTGGCACGTCGTACAAGTTCATTGTACTGAAACATTATATAATCAGGTCATCTTAGGAGATTGGGCATAACTCTTTCTTGGAGAATCAAATGTTGATCAAACTTGCAAGGTTAGAAAGAGGACTTGAAGGGCTACCGCAGGAGACAATTTTAGAACTTTGAGATCTAAAAGTACATAGCTACATCCATTTCAAGATTGCACTCCTAAATTCAAGAAAAGGCGATATGAGGAAGTTTGATGGAAAGGATCCAGTAAATTGGATACTGTAGATGGAGCAATATTTTGATCTACATGGTGTACCACAATTACAAAAGGTATGTATTGCATCTTCATATTTAGAACCGGATAAATTTTTATGGTATAAATGGCTTTGTTCTCATAAAAATCTTGTTACATGGTCAATTTTCACGGAGGAAATGATGGCACATTATGAGGATACAAAGAGAAACACCTTCTTTAGAGAAACACCACAACAATTGGAAGAAAAGAGAGAAAAAGGGCTTCGTTACAAAGTGGAAAGAAAAATTATGGCATCAAGAAAGTCTACCCCTCACAACTATAAAGATGGAAGTGTTGTTTCTCCTAGCCTTCCACAACCTACAAGGGTTACTCCACAACAATTAGAAGAAAAAAGAGAAAAAGGGCTTTGTTACAATTGTGATAACAAATACATTAAAGGTCATAAGTGTGTTGAGAAGAAATTATTTTACATTGATTGTGGAGAGGATGAAGAAAAGGATCAAGAAACGTCAAAAGAAGAGTATATACACTAGGAACCAACCCCAAAGAAAGAAGAAATGAATCTGACCATATCTTGTAAAGCATTGGAAAGAATTACCACTCCTAAAAATCTCAAGATAGAAGGACATATCAAGAAGAAAAATGTTCAAGAAGTGAAAGACCACATCGAGAAAGAAGAAATGAATCCAACCATATCTTGTAATGCATTGGACAAAATTACCACTCCTCAAACTATCAATATAGAAGGAAATGTTGGCAATACTACATGCACTTAAGAAATGGTGACCTTATCCAATGGGAAGACACTTCAAGGTAAAAATAGATCATGATAGTCTTAAATACTTTTTAGAACAAATATTATCTTCAGAAGAATAGAAAAAATGGGTTATGACTTTGACATCATCTACAGAAAAGGGAAGCAAAATTTTGTTGCAGATGCACTGTCAAGAAAGGATGAGGATGTGGAAGCATTGTTTTGTGCTATTTCTATTATCCAACTAGGTTAGATCAATGAAGCAAGGGATGAATGGAAGAAGGACAAAGAAATGTGGCCACTCATTCAAAAGTTGTCAAAGATCCCAATTCAAAAAGTATTTCTAGAACTTAACAAGGAAGGAAAATCATAATGGAACCTGAACCAATCACAGAACCGAGAAATAGACAGCTATGAAATATATTAGTTTTAGAGTATCTCATCAAGTGGAAGAACTTACCCGCTGAAGATTCCACATGGGAGGACAAGAATCTATATAGAGGCATCAAGAACTACTCAAGTGTTGAGGACACACTTTTTGAAGGAGAGGGGCATGTTAGGTCTCTATACTACTAGTGTAACCCATTATTGTTATTAATACAAACCCCTTATTATATTGTTGTGCCCATGTAGTGCCCATATTGTTATTATTGTGCCCCATAGAAGCCCACTATTTTTATTATTGTTCCCCTACGTTATTATTGTTATGTCGGCTCTAATTATATATGACCCATTAGACTCCTATATATAGAAAGGAGGTCTTGTCATTTGTATCATCCAAGAATTATTCATTTGTGTAATGTAAAGGAGGTTGCCCCCTCGAAGAGGCTTATTTCTAAGGTGTTCATCTATCTTTTCTATCTTTTTGTGAGCTAGTTTCATAAGTCTCCATGTAGCTTTTGAATTGTTTCCATAAATGCAGTAGAAGTTGTACTCACTTTGAATGGATGAGATAATGCACAAAAGTGTTCATACTTGGTAATTTTGTCCACTACCACCATGATAACACTCTTTCCTTCGGACTTGCGTAAACCTATGATAAAATCCATTGAAACCTTCTCCCAACGTTGGCTTGGAATGGATGAAGGTTGTAATAGTCCTGGAGTCTTAATTGTTTCAACTTTATTTTGTTGGCAAACAAAAAATTCCGCCACAAAATTTTGAATATCCTATTTAAGGCCATCCCAAAAAAAAATCCTTCTTAACCCTATGGTAGGTTTTTATAAATCTTGAGTGCCCTCCTAAGGGAGAGGTGTGCAATTCCCTAAGAATCTTTAGTTTGAGTTGGGAATTCTTACATAGGTATACCCGATCCCTGTACCATAATGAATCATTTTTCCAGATAAATTTATTAGATGTACTGGGATGTTGTTGTATCTTTTGAATGAGTGCCCACAATTCCTCATCATTCTTCCATTCATCCCTTGCTTCGTTTATCCAATCTGATTGGATAATAGAAATAACGCAAAGAAATGCTTCCACATCCTCCTCGTTTCTTGAGAATGCATCTGCCACAACATTTTTCTTCCCTAAACCCTAGGTATTTTATAACATTTTAATAAGCATTTTGTAACTTTTTTTAAGTGTTTATTAAAAGAATTTACTAAAGTGTTAAAAACCTAAACCCTAAGCATTTTATTACATTTTAACAAATGTTTTGTAACTTTCTAAAACCCTAAACCCTAAGAATTTTATAACATTTTAAACCCTAAACCCTAAGCGTTCTATAACATTTTAATATGTGTTTTGTAACATTTTTTTAAGTGTTTATTAAAAGCATTTACTCGAGTGTTATAAAATCCTAACCCTAAACCATAAACCCTAAGAATTCTAAAACAATTTAACAAGTGTTTTGTAACTTTTTTTAAAGTGATTATTAAAAGTATTTATTAAACTATCGCTAAACCCTCAACCCTAAGCATTTTATAACATTTTAACAAGTGTTTTGTAGCTCTTTCTAAAGTGCTTATAAAAATAATTTACTCAAGTATTATAAAACCTAAACCCTAAACTCTAAACGCTAAGAATTTTATAACATTTTAAACCCTAAGCCCTGAGCATTTTATAACATTTTATTCAAGTTTTTATTAGAACCATTTACCTAATTGTTATAAACCCCAAACCATAAACACTAAACCCTAAACCCCAAACACTAAACCCTAAACCCTATATCCTAAACCCTAAAACTTAAGAATTTTATAACATTTTAAAAAGAATTTTGTAAATTTTATTTAAGTGTTTATTAAAACCATTTATTAAAGTGTTATAAACCCTAAATCCTAAACCCTAAACCCTAAACACTAAGAATTTTATAACATTTTAAAAAGAATTTTGTAGCTTTTTTTAAGTGTTTGTTAAATGAATTTACTAAAGTATTATAAACCCTAAACCTTATTCACTTTATAACATTCTAAACCATAAACCCTAAACCCTAAACTCTAAGCATTTAATGACATTTTAACAAGATTTTTGTAACTTTTTTTAAGTGTTTATTAAAAGCATTTACTAAAATTTTATAAACCCTAAGCACTAAACCATAAGAATTTTATAACATTTTAAACCCGAAACCATAAAACCTAAACCCACAACTCTAAACCCTGAGTATTTTATAGCACTTTAAGAAACATTTTCTTACTTTTTTTAAGTGTTTATTAAAAGAATTTACTGAAGTGTTATAACACCTAAACCCTAAACTCTGAACCCTAAGAATTTTATAACATTTTAAAGCCTAAAGCCCAAACCCTAAGCATTTTATAAGATTTTAACAAGCACTTCGTTAATTCTCTTAAGTGGCTACTAAAAGAATTTACTAAGTGTTATAAATCCAAAACCCTAAACCCTAATCCATAAACCCTAGCTCAAAACCCTAAGTATTTTATAACAATTTAAAGATAATTTTGTAAATTTTTTTAAAGTGTTTATTAAAATCATTTACTAAAGTGTTATAAACCCTAAACCCTAAACCCTAAGCATTTAATTACATTTTAACAAGCATTTTTTAACTTTTATTTAAGTGTTTATTAAAAGTGTTTTGTAACTTTTATTTTAGTGTTTATTAAAATAATTTACTAAAGTGTTATAAACCCTCAACCCCAAAACCTAAACCCTAAACCCCAAACCCCAAACCCCAAACACTAAACCATAAACCATAAGCATTTTAAAAACATTTTGAAAATGGTTTTGTAACTTTTATTTAAGTGTTTATTAAAAGAATTTACTAAAGTGTTATAAACCCTAAACCCTAAACCCAAACCATAAACTCTAAACCCTATACACTAATGCTTAAACCCTAAGCATTTTATAAAGCGTCTTGTAAATTTTACTTAAGTGTTTATTAAAAGCATTTACTAAAGTCTTATAAACCCTAAACCCTAAACCCCAAACCCTAAAAACTAAGTATTTTATAACATTTTAAAAAGTGTTTTGTAACTTTAATTTAAGTGTTTATTAAAATCATTTACGAAAGTGTTATAAACCCTAAAACCCAAAACCTAAACCCTAAACCATAAACCCTAAACACTAACCATTTTCCAACATTTAAAAAATTATTTTGTAACTTCTATTTAAGTGTTTATTAAAAGATTTTTTTAAAGCATTATCAACCATAAACAGTTAACCTCAAACCCCACACCCGAAACCCGAAACCCTACACCCTAAACCCTAAGAATTTTATAACATTTTAAACCCACAAGCATTTTGTAGCTTTTTGAAACCCTAAACCCTATAGCCTAAGAATTTTATAACATTTTAAACACTAAACCCTAAAACCTAAACATTTTATAATATCTTAATAAGCCTTTTGTAACTTTTTTTAAGTTTTTATTAAAACCATTTACCAAAGTGTTGTAAACCCTAAACCCTAAGAATTCTATAACATTTTAACAAGCATTTGGTAACTTTTTTAAAGTGTTTATAAAAGTATTTACTAAATTGTCCCTAAACCCTAAACCTTGTGCATTTTTAAAAAATTTAACAAGTGTTTTGTAACTTTTTTTTAAGTGTTTATTAAAAACATTTACTAAATTTTTATAAACTCTAAACCATAAACCCAAAACCCAAAACCCTAAACTCTATACCCTAAACTGTAAACCCTAAACATTAAGCATTTTAAAAAGTGTTTTGTAACTTTTTTTAAGTGTTTATTAAAAGAATTTACTAAAGTCTTATAAATCCTAAACCCTAAACCCTATGCACTTTATAAAATTTTAAACCCTAAACCCTAAACCCTAAAAATTTAATGAACTTTTAACAAGCTTTCACTAACTCTTTTTAAGTGTTTATTAAAAGGATTAACTGTTATAAAACCTAAACCCTAAACCCTAAAACCTAAGCAATTTATAACATTTTAAACCCCAAAACCTAAACCATATACCCTAAACTCTAAACCCTAAGTATTTTATAACATTTTAACAAGCGTTTTGTTACTTATTTTTAAGTGTTTATTAAAATAAGTTACTGAAGTGTTATAAACCCTAAACCCTAAAACCTAAACACTAAGTATTTTATAACGTTTTAAAGCCTAAATTCTAATCCCTAAGAATATTTTTAACGTTTTAACAAGCATTTTGTAACTTTGTTATAAGTGTCTATTAAAATCATTTAGTAAAGTGGTATAAATCCCAAACCCTAAATCCTAAACCCTAAACCGTAACTCTAAACCTTAAGCATTTTATAACATTTTAAAAAGGGTTTTGTAGTTTTTTTTAAGTGTTTATTTAAATCATTTACAAAAGCGTTATAAACCCTAAACCCTAAGCCCTAAGCATTTTATAACATTTTAACAAGAGTTTTGTAATTTTGATTTAAGTGTTTATTAAAATCATTTACTAAAGGGTTATAAACCGTAAATCCTAAACCCTAAACCTCAAACCCCCAACCCTAAACCCTAAACACTAAGCATTTTATTGCCTTTTAAAAAGTGTTTTCTAACGTTTATTTAAGTGTTTATTAAGAGAATTTACTAAAGTGTTATAAATCCTAGACCTCAAACCCTAAACCCTAAACCCCAACTAGAGGATGGTTGTTGCTTAGGTGATTATAACATCTGAAAGGAATCAACTCTTCACTTAGTTTTGTGTTTGAGAGATAAAACACATATCTTGGCTGAAAATATAATTAGGAAGACAATTACTCTCGAGGTTGAGAGGTTAGATATTATTAACAAAGTTGAGGCAAAAATTCAAGACAAGGACAAATTTTCTTGAGATCATCAAAGATTGATCTTTGTTGGAAAGCAATGAGAAGATGATAGGATTGTGGCTAGTTATAATATTTAGAGCAATCTATACTACTTCTTTTCCTTCATCTTCTAGGGGGAAAGGGAAATAATATGCTGAGTAGAGTTGATATCACCGACATACATGGGATCTCCCAGATATAAGTTCCCAACTAGACCTTACACTTTTTGGTGTAAGAGTCTCATCCAGAATACACCTTGACTATCGTTTACTTAAATATACACCTTGTCTTTAGCTATCTACCCGAGAGAGAAGTGAAAATGTCATTTTGAATGAGAAAGCTAGTGCCCCTTGTGAATGTTTGATTGCAAATGTATCAAGGTTCTCTTACTGCGAAGGGGTAAATGGAGTGAGCCTCTAAGAGAGAAGTAATAGTACTACCCTAATGAAGACATGCGTAAAATAGAAGGGTTTGTCTAACATCAAGCGGAATAGTTCACAAGGATGTGATGATCATTATAAACATAACAACACATTTCCAACAGGAAGCACCGAGGTCACCATAATAGTTCAATTACTCTAGTGCTAATGAAAGAAAAGATGAATCATAAACATTCAAAGAATAGTCTTAAAAACATTCACAATCCATGTGTGTAAATATGCTAGCCTGGAATGCTTCAATATTAAGAAAAATTCCCAAGATACATAAATAAAATGAACACCACTAGCTCCAATCCTGGAGCGTTAGAGCCACTACTTGCTCCCCAGAAGTGCTACCTCTATCTCTTTAATGCCTCATGGGAGAAGCCAATTTTAAAAGTCATTTACATGGGAAATGAGGATCCATTTATAACTTTCAGAATGACCTTTCACATCCTCATGATTCTTGAATTTCCAACTTCTAGTGACCTTTGGATTTCTTCAACCTTTGGAATTCCAAATGACTTTTGGACCATTTGGAATTACATATGAATTTTGGTATTACATATATTTTTGACTTCCGTGACTCTTGGACTTCCACTTATTTGTCCTTAGAGTGATTACAATAGTACATCACGACTTCGACATCACCATGTGATGAGAATTGATATGTCACTATCTTTGATGACATGGACTAATAGTAACGAATGACATGGAATTTATTTAGTTGTGACATGGCTTCCAACTATATATTTATTCTTCATGTGGCTTCATTCATTGATGTCCTCTACTCTCCAAATGGTCTCTGATCAAATGGAGTCTTTCGCGTGCTTTGATCATCAGGATTCAAGTGTGTTCTTGATTCTTTTCAAGCTTCCTTTATTTATTCTCCTTTCCCAATATTCCTCATGTGTGCTTGCCATGATGTTTCTAGAATTCCTGTATCTACAAATTGCTCATGACGAGCAACCATAAACCTGAAAATCTCCTATTCTACCATGTTTCATGCATATTTTATGTTCATGCCTTTCAGGTGCGCTCAAGAGGGATAAAGGGGGCTTTAGGGCACATGGGCGCACTTTGAAAGGTTGAAGGGCTAAAGAGGGAAGGCTTTATGGTTGTGGCATGTGCTCGCGCACTTAGGAGAGGGATGAAGTCAAGACAGGGTGTGTGGCGCAAGTTTGAAGGATGAAGGGGAAGGCTTCATGCTTCCTAAGTGCATTGTAAACTCAAGGGAGAGATGGAGGGCACAAGGTGCACTCTTGAAGGCTGAAGGGTGAGGGTTTCAGGCCTTTGGGGTGAGCTCATGTGCTCAAGAGGCCTGGGAGGGTGTAGGGCACACTCATGAAGGTTGAATGCTAATGCTTTGTGCCTTCGGAGTGTGCTCATGTGCTCAAAGGGTCCAAAGAGGGAACATGCTGCATTAAGGAAGGCTGAAGGGAGAAGATTAATGCTTTCATGGTGTGTGTATGTGCTTAAGGAGGTCACACTTCTTCGATTTGAAGGAGTGCACTCAAGGAAGTCTTGGTCTTTAGGAGGGAACAATTCAGAGTAAGGACGAGAGAATAAGGTTAACGAGTAACTCTTGTGCCCTTGCAGGGTTCATGCTTCTCTTCCAAACAATGAAGGATTCCCCATCAAGGCTTCATAGTGTCCTCATGTGCTCTTGGCCTTAATGAGTTTACTTTGAAGCCAAATATTTGCCTATGTCTGGAATATGAGGCGAGGGGCGAACAAGATGAGTTTAGACATAGAACCACGTGTGACACATACCAAATCATCAAGAGAAATTAGAGAGACTTAGAAAATGATGACTATACATCAAAACACAACTTTATACACATTCCCCAAGTGCAACAAGTGTAGTGTGTGAAACTACAATGCAAGAGTGTCATTTTATGATGACGAAGATGTTATAACCACAAAATGTACCAAAAGATGTTCTGATTAATTTGATGTCACTTGAGACTATTCAAAGACACTTGAAACGCGTAGAATAACATGAAACAACATTTGGTGATCAAAGCGACTCTAGATTTGACGGAAAAAATAGACTCCAAAATTTAAATGTAGTGAAATTTTGGAGAGTGTTGTAGCAAGGACATCACTTGACGACTCACTAGACGAACTTCAACTTCTTTGTCCAAGAATAGCTTTCTATTAAGGGCCAAACCTTCAACAAGTATTGATTGCCTCGACCTCCCATTTTTGACCTAACTTTACACATAACATCTCACTTTTCTCAACTTGATTGAAATACACATAGAAGATACACCACATCACAATTGTTTCAATACAAGAACGCGTAATGTGCATGACGATTTTATGATTTTCAGAGTATGATATTTCATGTTTGGTGTTGCTTCACTGCCAGCAGGCCTAGATAGTACCCCGATGGATTCATGTAAGTAGCACGAACATCGCTTCACTACCAGCGAGCCTGGATAATACCCCAGTGAAGTCACTAGCTTCACCTCCCTACACTAGAAGCCTTTCTCTTCTTTCACCCTTTATTTATTTATTTTAATAGAATTGTGCATTGGCAGTTATGTTTTCAGTGAGAGGAGGAGGGATCCAACCTTATTCAGAGAAGAGGATGTTTCACCTTCAAAGAAGTTTTTTTAAGACCTCTGATATTGGTTTACTCGCTTAAGAATTTCCCCTTTTCCCTTCTCTACTATACTGGACAAGCGCTAACACACAAGAAGACTTACACCAAGTTGAGCAATTTAGATACCAACATAGGCACGGATCTAATAGGTTCCCTCAAGGTTTTCCTGTTGGGCGAATCATATTTTCCATGTTGGCTTAGCTCAAACTATGGAATTTCCCCAAACAAACAAGGAGACTTAATATTAATAGGTCAATTTATTCATGAAAAGGTTTGATTGAATTAATATTTTCTTATAGAATAATGCAGCGATTGATTCATGTTCATTTGGTTGAAATGTTATATTTTAAAATGGACAAATATGTTTATTTTTAAATATGTGTTATGATACTTTGCATTAAAAATTAAAAAATCTCCCTTACTTCGAGATTATAATCTCTACTAACAGGGTCAACCACGTGAAGGTGGAAATGTACATCCCCAAAAAATTTGCATTGTTGATATGGGGTATTTTACATATCAACATGGAGAGATGATTTAATATATTGATTTAATATGTTAAATGATTAATGATGTTAATGGATATTTTATAAAAACATATTAATTTATCAACATTAATGAAAATAAATTATGATAAAAATTTTCATTAATCACATTATTATTGCTATGATAGTAATATTTATTAAAAATAGATATTATATTTATTTAATATGTTAAATGATTAATGATGTTAATGGATATTTTTTAAAAACATATTAATTTATTAACATTAATGAAAATAAATTATGATAAAAATTTTATTAGTCACATTATTATTGTTGTGGTAGTAATATTTATTAAAAATAGTTACTAATTAGGGTTTTTTATCTTAAAATTTTATGTTATCAAAATATTTATGTTTTGTTGCAAATGCTCAAATTAACTTTTATTTAAGTGTTTATTAAGAGAATTTACTAAAGTGTTATAAACCCTAAACCCTAAACATCAAACCATGAACCCTAAATCCCAACAAGAGGATGGTTGTTGCTTAGGTGATTATAACATCTAAAGGGAATCAACTCTTCACTTGGTTTTGTGTTTGAGAGATAAAATGCATATCTTGGTCAAAAATATAGTTAGGAAGACAATTACCCTTGAGGTTGAGAGTTTAGATATTATTAAAAAAGTTAAGGCCAAAATTCAAGACAAGGAAAAATTTCTTGAGATCATCAATGATTGATCTTTGTTGGAACGTAGTGAGAAGATGATAGGATTGTGGCTAGTTATAATATTTAGAGGAATCTATACTACTTCTTTTCCTTCATCCTCTAGGGGGAAAGGGAAACAATATGTTGACAGCAATGGATATCACCAAATTACATGGAATCTCCCCGATATAAGGTTCAAACTAGACCTTACATTGTTTGGTGTAGGAGTCCCATCCAGAATACACCTTGAATATCGTTTACCTAAATATACACCTTGGATTTAGCTATCTACACGAGAGAGAAGTGAAAATTTCCTTTTGAATGAGAAATCTAGTGCACCTTGAGAATGTTTGATTGTACATGTATCATGGTTCTCTTACTGCGAAGGGGAAAATGAAGTGAGCCTCTAAGAGAGAAGTAATAGTAATACCCTAATGCAGACATGTGTAAAATAGAAGGGTTTGTATAACATCAAGAGAAATAGTTCACAAGGATGTGATGATCATTATGAACATAACAACACCATTTCAACAAGAACCACCAAGGTCACCGAAATAGTTCAATTACTCTAGTGATAATGAAAGCAAAGATGAATCATAAACATTCAAAGAATAGTCTTAAAAATATTCACAATCCATGTGTGTAAATATGCTAGCCTGGAATGCTTCAATATTAAGCAAAAGTCACAAGATACATAAATACAATGAACACCACTAATTCCAATAGTGGAGCATTAGAGCCACTACTTGCTCCCCAAAAGTGATAACTCTATCTCTTTAATGCCTTGTGGTAGAAGAAAAGGTTCAAAGTCCTTTACATGGGAAATTAGGATCTATTTATAACTTGAGGGATGACCTTTCACATCCTCGTGACTCTTGACTTTCCAACTTATAGTGACCTTTGGATTTCTACAACCTTTGGAATTCCAAATGACTTTTGGACCATTTGGAATTACATATGAATTTTGGTATTACATATATTTTGGACTTCCATGACACTTTAGTTCATACACAACTCTTAGAATTCCACTTATTTGTCCTTAGATTGATTACAATAGTACATCACGACTTCCACATCATCATGTAATGAGAATTGATATGTCACTATCTTTGATGACATAGACTAATAGTGACGGATGACATGGAATTTCTTTAGTTGTGACTTGGCTTCCAACTATATATTTATTCTTCATGTGGCTTGAATTATTAATGTCCTCTACCCTCTAAAGAGCCTCTGATCAAATGGAGTCTTTTGTGTGCTTTGATCATTAGGATTCAAGTGTGTTTTTGATTCTTTCCAAGGTTCCTTTATTTATTCTTCTTTCCCAATATGCCTCATGTGTGCTTGCCATGATGTTTCTAGAATTCGTGTATGTACAAATCACTCATGATGAGAAATCATAAGCCTTTCAAGTGCACTGAATAAGGACAAAAGGGGCTTCAGGGCATATGTGCGCACTTTGAAAGGTTGAAGGGCTGAAGAGGGAAGGATTTCGGGCTTCGGCATGTGCTTGTGCCCCCAAGAAAGGGAGGAAGTAAAGATAGGGTGTGTGGCTCAATTTTGAAGGATGAAGGGGAAGGTTTCATGCTTCCTAAGTGCATTGTACACTCAAGGGAGAGATGGAGGGCACAAGGCGCACTCTTGAAGGCTTAAGGGTGATTGCTTCATGCCTTTGGGGTGCACTCATGTGCTCAAGAGGCCTAGGAGGGCATAGGGCGCACTCATGAAGGTTGAAGGCTATTTATTCATGCCTTCGGAGTGTGCTCATGTGCTCAAAGGGTCCAAAGAGGGCTCATGGCACATTAAGGAAGGCTGAAGGGAGAATTTTAAGGCTTTCAAGGTGTGCCTAATCGCTTAAGGAGGTTGCACTTCTTCGATTTGAAGGAGTGCACTCAAGGAAGTCTTGGTCTTTAGGAGGGAATAGTTCGGAGTAAGGAAGGGAGAAGGGGTTAGGGAGTGAGTCTTGTGCCCTTGGAGGCTTCATGGTACTCTTCCAAACAATGAAGGATTCCCCATCAAGGCTTTGTAGTGTCCTCATGTGTTATTGGCCTTAATGAGTTTACTTTGAAGCCAAATATTTTCCCAAGTCTGGAATATGAGGCGAGGGGTGAACAAGATGAGTTTAGACATAAACCATGCATGGCACATACCAAATAATCAAGAGAACTTAGAGATACTTGAAAAATGATGACTATACATCAAAACACCACTTTATACACATTCCGTGTGTGCAACGAGTGTAGTGTGTGCAACTACGACCCAAGAGTGTCGTTTTACGATGACAAAGATGTTATAACCATGAAATATACCAAAAGATATTCTGATCAATGCAATGTCACTTGAGACCATTCAAAGACACTTGAAACACACAAAATAATATGAAACAACATTTGGTGATAAAAGCGACTCTAGATTTGACTGTAAAAATAGGCTCCAAAATACAAATGAAGTGAAATTTTGGAGGGTGTTGTAGCAACGACATCACTTGATAACTCACTGTGCGAACTTCAACTTATTTGTCTAAGAATAGCTTTCTGTTAAGGGTCATACCTTTAGGAAGTATTGATTGCCTCAACCTCCCCTTTTCGAACTAATTTTACACATAACATCTCACTTTTCTCAACTTGGTTGAAATACACACAGAAGATAGACCACATCACAATTGTTTCAATACAAGAATGTGTAATGTGCACAACGATTTTATGATTTTCAGAGTATGATATTTCATGTTTGGTGTTGCTCCGCTACCAGTAGGCCTAGATAGTACCCTGATGGATTCACGTCAGGAGACAAACATTGCTTCACTGTGAGCGAGCCTGGATAATACCCCAATGAAGTCACTAGCTTCACCTCCCTGCACTAGAAGCCTTTCTCTTCTTTCACCCTTTATTTATTTATTTTAATAGAATTGTCCATTGGCACTTATGTTTTCAATGAGCAGAGGAGGGATCCCAAACAAACAAGGAGACTTAATATTAATAAGTCAATTTATTTATGAAAAGGTTTGATTGAATTAATATTTTGTTATAGAATAATGTAGTGATTGATTCATGTTCATTTTTTTTGAAATGATATATTTTAAAATGGATAAATCTGTTTATCTTTAAATATATGTTATGATAATTTGCATTAAAAATTAGAAAATCTCCTCTTTGCTTCGAGATTATAATCTCTACTAATAGGGTCAACCACGTGAAGGTGGAAATGCACATGCCCAAAAACTTTGCATTGTTGATATGGGATCTTTTACATATCAACATGTGGAAATGATTTAATATATTAAATCAATATATTAAGTCTCCCAGGGTTTTGTCGAGCTCCAGCTAAAATATATTTCTGGATCTAGGCGGTTCTTCCGCAGAGTTTTGTCGAGCTCCGACTCAAATATATTTCCGGATCTGGACAGTATGCAGTCGAGCTCTGGCTCAAATATGAGGATTATGATAGTGGGACCATAGGGAAGAACCGGCAACACTGCTTTGGATCAAATGTCTGCGATTATGAAAGCAATGCGCCCAACGGCATGCTTTTTCCTCTCTTATCAAAGCTAGGATTAAAAGGCTTACTGAGATTCTACGGTTGGGTTCTAGATCTAATCTTCTGCGGCTAGATCTAGATCTAGATCTAATCTTTTGCCTTATTTCTATGTGGCTGGGTTCTAGATCTAATCTTCTGTTTCATTGACAAACCACCTGTTCAATCTTCTGCGGCTAGATCTAGATCTACCTTATTTCTCTGCCGCTGGGTTCTACAGGTAAGTAAAATATGGCTCCGAGCTTCGCAAAAATAGCTACTGGCTCAGTTCCGTCCGCTTCTGGAGGGAAAGCTCCTGCCCATATCGTCAGTGAAGCCCCAGCTCCCACTGTCCAGGTGGTCCAGGCCTCACTCGATGAGGCTTTGAAGTTTTCTGAAAGTGCCTTAATCTATCAGTTCAATGGTTTTTGGCCGCGGCTAACAGTTCTCCACAATTGGATCTCAAAGGTATGGAAGCCTGTCATTTCTGATGAAATTAATATCTACCCCTATGCTAAGGGTTTCTTTATAGTATATTTTGAAAATCCTAAAACCAGATAGTGTATTCTAGATTCCAGCCCTTGGTTTTGGGAAAACTCAGGCCTATTCATGAAGCCATGGAACCCATCATTCGATCCCTCAACAACAGTCATAACCTCAGCACCAGTTTGGGTGAGATTGCTAAGCCTACCTTTTCATCTCTTGAACCTCTCCTCAATAAAAGCCATTGGAAATGCAATGGAGAAATTTTACTGCAGTTGCCCAGAAATAGAGGAATATGTTAGAACCACCTATGCATGCATCTGTGTGGAAATGGACTTCTGCGCTGGATTCCCAGCTGAAATAAACCTAACATGTAAAGACTATGTGTGGAACCAAAAACTCGATTATGAAAGTGTCCTCTTCAGATGTCGATCCTGCTTTGAGACAAGCCATCTAGCCAAAAATTGCCCAAAAGCCTCCAAAAAACTTCTCCTAGAAAAAGCCACCATAGATCTACATGGTGGGAAGGAGCACAGAAAGAACACTACACTGTCATCAAAGAAGAATACTCTAGAGAAAACTCTGAATCACAAGAAATCGGGCAAGAAAGAAACAACTCTCAAGAAAAGCAAGGAGAAAGCCCCGCCCAACAACAAAAAAGTGAACTCAAAGACCCCTCAAGCATAAAAAATTATGAGGATTCGAATACCACACAAAATAAATCTTCATTTAACAGCAAAGCAGATCTCCTAGACCAAACTTCTTCTCCGACTATCTTCAAAAGGATGAACACAATAGATTGCGAAGCTAGGACACCAATGTCCCAAGAACCAGAAGAGATGAAGGAGATGCAAGATAAAGGAAGTTGGAAGACCGTAGAGAAAGAAAGCGACAAACCAATCTTGCCAAGAAAGACGAGAAGCCAAACAATTAAAAACTAAGAAAATTATAGGTCTGATAGACCAATTTGGTCTCACTAGACATTAACTACTATCATCATCATCATCATCATCAATATGTTAAATGATTAATGATGTTAATGGATATTTTTTAAAAACATATTAATCTATCAACATTAATGAAAAAAATTATGACAAAATTTTGCACTAATCACATTATTATTGTTTTGGTAGTAATATTTATTAAAAATAGGTATTATATTGATTTAATATGTTAAATGATTAATGATGTTAATGGATATTTTTTAAAAACATATTAATTTATTAACATTAATGAAAATAAATTATGATAAATTTTTGCATTAGTCACATTATTATTGTTGTGGTAGTAATATTTATTAAAAATAGTTACTAATTATGTTTTTTTATCTCAAAATGTTATGTTATCAAAATATTTATGTTTTTTTGCAAATGTTCAAATTAACTTATTAACCTTTTACACACACACACATACACATATATATTGGGATTTTTAATTATGTTTATACATTTTAAAAATGATATAAATTTATATTAACCAAATACAGTTAAAAAATAAAAAATGCAAATCTCATTATACTTAAAACTCAATATAATAAATAAACATTAAAATATTATACAATAAAATGATAAGACTTAATTAAATATATATATAATACAAATATTCATGTTTATAATAAAATTCATGGCTAATACAAATCAACATAACAAACATATGCATTCATTTACAAAACACTTCATAAGCATACTTAATCAATTACAAATAAAAAAAGATACAATATACAATTTCAAATGTAATGGAATATAAAATTTAAACACATACATTCACAAACATTGAGAAAGCCACCCACACATACAAAAATTTGAAAAAAGAAGTTCTGACATGTATATGCAATATAAGACAACACCTAGAATACAAATTTAAATGAGCAAATATACAATTTAAAATTTTTAAATATCAAACACAAAATACAAATTCAAATAGAAAAACAGATAATATACAATTCCAAATAAGGAAACATACATCATACAATTTTAAGTCAATACCAAAAAACACTCAAACATGCCATTGCAACATTAAATAAGCAAACGCAAAATATAAAACCTACTACACACTATTTAGGCTATAAAATTAATTGCAATCACAATTCAATACAACAAACACACTATTACAATTTCAAGTCACCTACAATACAAATATTCATAGATAAGCACACACACACACACACACACATATCCAATTTCAAATAAAGGAATATACAAAGTAAAAGTTGAAATAAA
The DNA here is from genome assembly GCA_031772625.1 of Pinus tabuliformis. Taxonomy (NCBI): domain Eukaryota; kingdom Viridiplantae; phylum Streptophyta; class Pinopsida; order Pinales; family Pinaceae; genus Pinus; species Pinus tabuliformis. The sequence goes on from CM062819.1 coordinate 1,374,729,969, forward strand.
CAAACATACAATATACAAATTCAACTAAACACACAACCTACAATTTCAAGTCAATAAAAGAAAACACTAAAATATGATTATGCAACTTTAAAGAAAAGTAAACTCATAACATACAAATTAAAATCTACATTATACATACACATTGAAATTCATAATTCAATACAACAAACACATGATTACAATTTCAAATTAGATACAGCTATTCATCAATAAAAATTCATACAGCGATTCACGTATAGATGTAATTTCAATAAAATAAACATACAAAATACATGTTCAAATAAGAAAAGACACAATATACAATTTCGTGCCCAAATATAGAAGAAAATAATCATTGTCAAAACCACTCATATATAAGAAATTTCAAACAAGCAAACACACGATTCAACTAAACACACCGTCAAAACCACTCACATATACATGCAATTCAACTAAACACAAGATTACGCAATTTCAAATGAACAAACAAAGATGGTACACAATTTGAATTCAAAATATCAACATAAATACATAAAACATTTTCAAAATCACAAACATATATATATAAAAATTCAAATAATGTTACAACTCTCTACATTTAGAGTTATAGTATTTGCAGTGAATTAATTAATTCCCTACCTCTTTCTAGAAAATTCCTTCACAAATATCTACTCGTTAGCAACTAATGATACAAAAAAAACTAACCTCAACAAAATAAATAAAAATTGGTATGATATAGTCAAACAATAGTCGCAATAAAGATATTTAGAAAAGTAAGAGATACCTTTTCCTTCTCTATCATTAGAACTATAAATAGAATTGATTTCGAATACCAGGTTTGAAGGTTAATCCCAAAGTAAAAGGTGTGACAATCTAAAAAGTTCCAAAAGATATTATGTTCGCAAAGACTAACTGAAGGATATTTTACTAAAATCTAGTACTCCTCGGGGCTGTTTGAAACACAATGAAAATTAAATTTGGTACCATCGAGTAAGGCATACCCAGATATCTATTTTTCTTAGTTTCGAATTTTCCATAATGCATAGCCAAAGTGCTAAATATGTAACCCTTTCTAGTATTGCAAAATTTCCATGAAAACTAAGTTAAGGATATTGTATCGAATGCCCACGGGGCTTTGAATTGACGGTGAATGGGTGCGCTGTTAAGGCACTCCTTGCGATACGTCACCGGTTCAAATCCCCCGTGGGTGCTTAGGTTAGTCTTAACTAGAAAAAAAAAAAAGGATATTGTATCGAAAATTCCTACTCTTTGGGCTATTTCAAACAACTAAAAATTAAAATAAGTACCACAAGGTAAGACATGCTAAGGTGATTTTTTTATTAGTTTTGTGGCAATTTCAAACAACTAAAAATTAAAATAAGTACCATAAGGTAAGACATACTAAGGTGGATTTTTTTGGTTAGTTTTCACTTGTTTTGAATTTCCCATCGGGCATAGATGAAGAGCTAAGCATGAAATATCATTTCTTCTATTTTCAGAACAAAATATTTTGTTCTTCTTTTGAAAAAAGAGCATAGACTACTGAGGAAAACCACTCAATAATAAAAAAGAACCTAAAAGAAGAAAACAAAGGACGCATCTATGGATGCTAACAACTAATTGTGAAGACACCACAAAACGATATGTATGATTACCATACCTTGTAAGTAAAAGTAATTGTGAGAAATTGAAATTGATTCTCTTCAACTCAATGTCAAATTGGATGGTGAAATTATTAAAATAAATAAAACCCAAAGGATATACCAAGTATGCAACTCTTGTTGAGACAACAAGGAAGAAAATATTATCATAATGCTTAGATGCAACACATTAACTCATTTTATCATAATGCTTCAATGCAACACATTAACTATTGAAGATGACAACATAACAAAATTCCAGGTTATGTCATGTAAGGGAAATATATAGTCATGACATAGAAATCTTTGTTATGGGTAATCAACGATTAAAGGTAAACGTTGAGCTAACTTATAACACTATGTAGCAAATTGTGTGAAATTACCTAACATTGTACATTATCTACATAGTAAAGGTTTGAAATTATTTGTAATCTATCATGACTCAATCTTGCATAGTATCAACCTAATAGCATTGTATGGAAGAATATTTGTTACCATGAATTTTTATAAATTATAAGGGAAATCGTTAGTTATTGAAAGATGTTGCTTCAAGCTGATAATGTAGCTTAGATGTTCATTTTAATTCAAACAACTAGCATTTGGAATAAACGAATCCCCCAAAAATGAGGAAAATACTAACAAACAAGACATCTTCAACAATTACCAAAACCGGATCGAGAATATATACCTAAACCAACATTCTTCCTATAACTAACTGAGCTCATTTCCTTAATATCAACGTTTGGAAGAAGCATTGAGTACAACAATAGTTTTCGTGAATATTAAATAGGAACACACAATCAAGTTAATTAAATTGGATTTTAATTTAAGCACATGTAATGTTCATGGTGAAATGCATACTTTGAGAAAACTATTAAGCACATACCTAAGATCAAATCAAAATGTGGGTAAGAAAAATATCATAAGTTTCAAGAAGCCATATCAAATTGGGAAATTGAGAATAGTAGCCATTCAAAAGAGGGACAACTCGCCTGCTAAAAAAATGTCTTCTACAGTGTGCACATCTTGTTAGGAAATTAAGAACAAAAAAATGTTTTTCACTGGCTACCTATAAAAATGGAAGAGTAGTGATAATTGAGAAATGTAAATACTAAATAATAATTCATAGAAATATATATCTGACTTGCAGTTTACAAAAATTGGTTTAAAAAATCCCATCCACCCAAGTGCCTCATGCACCGTTAAATCTCAAATCCAACTACATTAGTTTTAATAAACAATATTCGGTTACATTTCTAAAATCACTTAGTAAGTTTCTTTCCTAGATAAGTAAAATGGACAAGAATCCTACTCCAATAATAAATAGAAAAAGTTTATGGAAGACACAAATAAATTATGAGTTTTAAATACAAATTTAATTAGGAGCTTTGAGATGTTCATGGTATTTTTTTTTGGCTTGGCTATGTCAAATATATCATGAGGTGAGCATTTTGATGTTAATTTGAGTTTGCCAGCCATTTCATTTATAGGCTACACTAATTGCTATATTCCTATCAAGACCAAAGAGCGTGCCTCATTAAAAGATTCACACACACAATTCCACTTGCCCTTTTTAAAACTTATTAAAATCATTTTTGTAAATTTACATATTGCTTTACAATTTCAAATAAAATATTATATTAATATCCAATAAATTTCATATAACAACTATTAAATAAAATAAAAAATAAATAACTCTCCAATCTTAAATCCTTTCAACACCCTACTTCAAACATCCGAAAAATAAATAAAATGAAAAATAAATAGACACTTAATTATAAAATGAAAATCCATATAATAATATGAGTAACGAAAAAGAATAAATAAAAACAAAAACATGAATTGAAACCCTATCGTGCATTTGAGATTTCCCTTCAGAAAAAGCATTAATTGAAAGAGAATAAAAACAACAAAAGCATCCACCCAATGTGGATGGTAAAAGCAAGAACCTGGCAACAAAAGCATCAGCCTAACATGGACGGAAAAAGCATCAGCGTGAACACAAAAAGCATGAACCTAGCAACGAAATCATCAGCTCAACGTTGACGGAAAAAATATGAACATGGCAACAAAAGCCTAGATGGAAAAATCATGAGCCTGGCGACAAAAGCATCTGGGTGGACGGAGAAAGAATGAACCTCGCAACAAAATCATCAGCCCAACCTGGATGGAAAAAGCATGGACCTGGTAACAAAAGCATCAGCGCAACCTGGACGGAAAAACATGAACATGGCAACAAAAGCATCATCATGGACGGAAAATCCATGATCCTAGCAATAAAAGCCTTTACCTCGCCTCTTTTTCAAAGATAGAAAGCACAGGAATAGAAATTTAAACCCATTCGTTTCCAAAAAACAGAAAAGCCCGAGAATTGAAATAAAAAAAAACAAATAAAACATGAACCCTCAATTTAGAGGTCGTAAAACGCTCTTATAGCCGTTGAAGGGAGGGATTTGGCGAATCCCTATATATATCTATATTAATTCTTTATGTCTATATCCAGTCTGGTATGCTTGTGTCGGCATGGTTTGAGTTTTGGGTCTCTTTTCTGTCGATGTTTAGGTTGAGTCTACGACATTCTGTGAGAGGAGGAGGCTGAGAATAGAAGGGAAGGGAATGGCAGGGTTGGGCAGTTGACTTCAGTTGAGTTGTTTAATAGTTTTTTGGGCTTATAGAGATCAATTATCTCTCAGAAATGGTATGGATCAAATTCAATTCTATTTAATTTCATTTCAGTGTTTATTATGTTCATCTCTGCTCTGGTGCGAGAACTAATTCCATTTCATAACCTTATATTTTTGTTGGGTGCATTGTAAATTATTGGCAAGGAAATGAATGAAAGAAGAAAATAGGTGGTTGCCTAGCCTATTTAGCTGAAGAAATGAAATCTAATCCCAATTCCAAGTATTTGTATATGTATCTTTCCTTTTGATTAGTTTAAACATGGTACTTTAGCCATTTTTATGTTGAATTTAAGCCTCTGCTTCCTCCTCAATAATTCATAGTTTTTCTTCAATCAGTCCTTGTACGCACGTCTCTGGCTCTATATTCACCAATTTATCCTATCCCCTAGGAATTCAAGCATCACTGTCTATGTATTATTAATTTATTTTCATGTATAACACCTCTTCTTCCTTATTATATAAACCCATGGTTGTGTCTTGTGTTCTTTGTTCCTTTAACCTGTGGTTTGGTGGTTGTTTTTTTCCTTTTTTTTGTAACGTGTTATGCCATGTGCATCAGCCATGGATTTAAGGCTCTGTTTGCTCAATAATTTTACCCTTGTGCCAAGTGCATCAGGCATGGATTTAAGGCTTTGTTTCCTCCTCGGATGTGTCCACCATACCAGTTCTATTAAATTGAATGGATTTTTCATTTAAGGCTCTGTTTCCTCATGGGATGTGTCCACCATACCAGTTCTATTAAATTGAATGGATTTTTCATTTAAGGCTCTGTTTCCTCCTCAATAATTTTACGAGCCATGGATTTAACGCTCTTTTTCCTCCTCAAAAAATTGACAAGACATGGATTTAATGCTTTGTTTCCTCCTCAAATGTGTCCACCATATGAATGAATTTTACATTTAAGGCTCTGTTTCCTCCTCCATAATTTTAACCATACCATTTCTATCCACCTGTGTACACATGCATGTCTCTGGATTCAGATTCACCTTAACTACCTGGGTACACATCTCTCTGTATTGTGTTATGTGTCAATTAAACCCACCCACCAATGAATTTATTTACTGCTCAAACTCAGTAATGGAACCATCTTCCGTTTCTATCATCTTGTGGTTACATTTCCTTTCTTTTGACAGGTTTATTAAACTTTCAAATTAAATATATAATATCCATTTTCAAACTAATAATATATATACATACAACTCAGCTCCCTTCTGTTACTGGTTTATTCAAATTTTATTGAGCTTAGCTCACCTCTTTCGCGTCAATTGGGAATTCTCAGTTATATATGTATAGTTGTTCGCCTTCTTTGGGAATTCTACCGTTCCTACTGTTTTTTCCGGAGATAGTTTAAGCCACATAAATTGAAATGGCCTTCTAGATATGTTGTTTTATATTTTTCACACAGCCTCTGGAAAAACCTCTCATACATTTTAAAAATCAAATTAATTATATCATTAATTACGATATATAATCGTAATTCATGGTATATATTTTTATTTAAATTATATTTATCATTTTTTGGGTTATTTTATGAGTAACAATATTTGTTTATTTATTTTGTTTTCATGAATGACTCATAAATAACTGTTTTACATATATATTTTTATTTAAATTATGTTTATTTTTTTGGATTATTTTATGAATATCAATATTTGTTTATTTATTTATGATGTGAATATTATTGCGGACTTGTTTTTAGGAATGACTCATAAATCACTGTTTTACATATATATTTTTATTCAAATTATGCTTATTATTTTTTGGATTATTTGATGAATGCCAATATTTGTTTATTTATTTATGATGCGTATATTATTGCAAGTTTGTTTCTAGGAATGACTCATAAATAATTGTTTTACATATATATTTTTATTTAAATTATGTTTATTACTTTTTGGATTATTCCATGAATAACAATATTTGTTTATTTATTTATGATGTATATATTATTGTAGGCTTCTTTCTAGGAATGACTCATAAATAACTATTTTACATATATGTTTAGGAAAAGTGGGAAGGAAGGTAAATTTGTTTTCATTATTTATATATGTCATATAGATCATTATTACTTTTATATAAAAAATAAATTCATAATTTTGTTTTCATTATTTATATATGCAATATAAATTATTATTACTTTTATATAAAAGAGAAATTGAAAATTTTTGTTTTCATTATTTATATATGCAATGTAAATGATTATTATTTTTATATAAAAAAGAAATTGATAATTTTCGATATATCTTGTTAAAAATATATATTTTTCTCTAATATTTATGTGGTATTGCATGCACATTTACTTACAGGAATGACCTCACCTTCTAGTTTTGTGAAAAGGGTTTTTCCCAAAGTAAATATCGATGTAGTTATATATTGTTCTTTTCTCAAATATTCTAAGAGAATTATGCACACAATTATTAATAAAGTTATTTTTTATGGAAGGGGTTCAAAATACTCATTCCAAGTGCTCAAGGAGGATGGGGCTACATTCTTCTTTGAGTAGTGTAGTATTTCTTGTTTGTGTTGACCATATTTCTTTAAACTCATATGCATCACAACACATTTTTTAAGACACGTTTACTTTACAACATTTATATTTGAAGCATGTTATCTTACAATTCAATGATCATCCATTCATATTATAACACTTTTCCCAATTTCATTTAAGCCAAAACACACTTACATTGAAAAAAATTTAAATTTTTTTACACAAATACAAATTATACAATCTTCCACAATGCATTGAAAGGCCCTAAGTATTTCTCTAATCAACAAGCCCTTCATATTGGAATTTTTCTTATTTTTTGGCCCTTTTCTATTTTATTGGTTTTTAAATCTTTTTATATTGTATTATTTTATATATTTATATAATTAGATTAGAGTATACACATATACTTTAGCTTTTTATATATACTTGGTTAAATAGTAGGATACATATTTACTTATTCGAATTTCTATATATATGTTTCTGATTTTGAAAATGTTTATGTATTTATTTTGATATTTTGAATTCAAATTGTGTACCATCTTTGTTTATTCATTTGAAATTGTGAAATCGTGTGTTTAGTTGAATTGCATGTATATGTGAGTGGTTTTTACCATGTGTTTAGTTTAATTGTGTGTTTGCTTGTTCGAATTGCTTATATATGAATGGTTGTATGAATGTTTATTTATGAATATATGTACGTAGTTTGAAATTGTAATCATGTGTTTGTTGTTTTTAATTATGAATTTCAATGTGTATGTATAATGTAGATTTTAATTTGTATATTATGAGTTTACTTTTCTTTAAAGTTGCATAAGCATATTTTAGTGTTTTCCTTTATTGACGTGAAATTGTATGTTGTGTGTTTAGTTGAATCTGTATATTGTATGTTTCTTTATTTCAAGTTGTACTTTGTATGTTTCTTTATTTGAAATTGGATATATATGAATATTTGTATTATTTGTGACTTGAAAGTGTAATAGTGTGTTTGTTGTATTGAATTGTGATTGTAATTAATTTTATAGGGTAAATAGTTGTAGGTTTTACTTTGTATATTGCGAGTTAGCTTATTTAATGTTGCAATGGCATGTTTGAGTTTCTGTCTTTGAATTGACTTGACATTGACATTGTATGATGTGTATTTCTTTATTTGGAATTGTATATTATGTGTTTTTCTATTCCAATTTCTATTTTGTGTTTGATATTTAAAAATTCAAAATTTTATACTTGCTTATTTAAATTTGTATTCTAGGCGTTGTTTGAAATTTCATATACATGCGAGAATATGTTTTGTCAAATGTTTGTATGTGTAGGTGGCTTTGTCAATGTTTGTGAATGTATGTGTTTAAATTTTATATTCCACTGCGTTTGAAATTGCATATTGTATCTTTGTTTATTTGAAATTGGTTAAGTATGTTTACTAAGTGTCTTTTCAATGAAACCTTGTGTTTGTTATGTTGATTTGTATTAGGCATGAATTTAATTATAAACTTGAAGTTGTGTATTTTATATAGATTTAATTAAGTTTTATATTTTTATTGTATAATGTTTTAATGTTTATTTATTATATTGAGTTTTAATTATAATGAGATTTGTATTTTTTCTTCCTCTTTTTTAATTGTATTTGGTTAAAATATATTTCTATCATTTTGAAAATGTATAAATTTAATTAAAAATCACAATATAAATACTAATCTTATTTAATAATTTTATTTTATTTTTAAATTAAATTTTCATCATTGTTATTATTATTCTTATTCTTATTATTTATTTATTTTTTTCGTATTTGTCATTTTCCCTCTAAAAATTAATAAGTTAATTTGAAAATTTGCAACAAAACATAAATATTTTGATAACATAACTATTTTAAGATAAAAAAACATAATTAGTAACTATTTTAATAAATATTACTACCACAACAATAATAATATGATTAATGCAAAATTTTATTATAATTTATTTTCATTAATGTTAATAAATTAATATGTTTTTAAAAAATATTCGTTAACATCATTAATCATTTAAAATATTAAATCAATATAATAACTATAATTAATAAATATTTCTTCCACACCAATAATAATTTGATTGATGCAAAATTTTATAATAATTTATTTTCATTAATGTTAATAAATTAATATGTTTTTAAAAATTATCCATTAACATCATTAATCATTTAACATATTAAATCAATATAATTAAATCATCTCCACATTTTGATAAGTAAAAAATCCCATATACAATGAAATTTTTTTGGGGCATATAAAAAACACCTTCAAGTGGTTGACCCTATTCGTAGAGATTATAATCTCAAAGCAAAGAGGAGTTTTTTTAATTGTTAATGAAAATTAGCATAACACATATTTAAAAATAAACATATTTAGCCATTTTAAAATAGAACGTTTCAAGCAAATGAACATGAATCAGTCACTACATTATTCTATAAGAAAATATTAATTCAATCAAACCTTTTCATGAATAAATTGACGTATTAATGTTAAGTCTCCTTGTTTGTTTGGGAAAATCCCATAGGTTGAGTTAAGGAAATATGGAAAATATGATTCAACCAATAGGAGAACCTTGAGGGAACCTATTAGATCCATTCATATGCGGGTATCTAAACTGCTCAACTTGGTGTAAGTCTTCTTATGTGTTAGCACTTGTCCAATCTAGTAGAGAAGGGAAAAGGGGAAAATATTAAGCGAGCAAATCAATATCAGAGGTCCTAAAAAGACTTCTTCAAAGGGGAAACATCCTCTGCTCTCAATAAGTCAGGATCCCTCCTCCGCTCATTGAAAAAATAAGTGCCAATGCACAATTCTATTAAGCTAAATAAATAAAGGGTGAAAGAAGAGAAAGGCTTCTAGTGTAGGGAGGTGAATCTAGTGACTTCGCCGGTGTATTATACAGGCTCGCTGGTAGTGAAGAAACTTTTGTGCTCTTGAAGTGAATTCATCAGGGTATTGTCTAGGCCTACTGGCAGCAGAGCAACACCAGACACGAAAAATCATATTATGAAAATCATAAATTGTGTATGTTTTGTCTGTCTTCCAATCAAGCTGAGAAAATTGAGATGCTATGTGTCAAACTAGGTCAAAGAGGGGAGGTCGAGGAAATCAATACTTCTTGAAGGTCTGGCCCTTAACCGAAAGCTATTTCTGGACAAAGAAGTTGAAGTTTACCCAATGAGTCCACAAGTGTTGTCGTTGCTACAAGACCCTCCAAAATTTCAGTACATTTGAATTTTGGAGCCTATTATCACCGTTGAATCTAGAATTGCTTTGATCAACAAATGTCGTTTATGTTATTTTGTGTGTTTATTAAAAGAATTTACTAAAGTGTTATAAGCCCTAAACCCTAAACCCTAAGCATTTTACAACATTTTAAAAAGTGTTTTGTAACTTCTATTTAAGTGTTTATTAAAATAACTTACTAGTTTTTTTTAAACCTTAAACCCTAAACATTAAACCCCCAAACCATAAACCATAAGTGATTTATAACATTTTATAAATTGTTTTGTAACTTTTACTTAAGTGTTTATTAAAAGCATTTACTAAAGTGTTATAAACCCTAAACTCTAAACCACAAACCCCAAAACATAAGGATTTTATAACATTTTAAAAGGTGTTTTGTAACATTTATTTAAGTGTTTATTAAAACCATTTACTAAAGTGTTCTAAACCCTAAACCCTAATCCCAAAACCCTAAACCCCAGACCCTAAACCCTAAACCATATACCATAAACTCTAAACCCTAAGCATTTTTGTAACTTTTATTTAAGTGTTTATTAAAAGAATTTATTAAAGCATTATAAACCATAAACCCTAAACCCCACACCTCAAACCCAAACCCTAAACCCTAGGAATTTTCTAACATTTTAAACCCCAAGAGCCAAACACTAATTATTTTCTAACATTTTAACAAGCGTTTTCTAACTTTTTTTTAAGTGTTTATTAAAATCATTTACTAAAGTTATAAATCCTAAACCTTAAGCATTTTATTAAATTTTAACAAGCATTATGTAACTTTGTAAAACCCTAAACCCTAAGCATTTGATAAAATTTTAATAAGCATTTTGTAACTTTTTTATATTTTTTTACTAAAAGCATTTACTAAAATATTATAAACCATAAACCCTAAATAGAAAACCCTAATCCCTAAACCCCAAAACCAATACCCTAAACCCTAAACCCTAACAATTTTATAACATTTAAAAAAGTGTTTTGTAACTTTTATTTAAGTGTTTATTAAAAGCATTTAATAAAGTGTTATAAACGTTAAATGTTAAACCCCAAACCGTAAACCCTAATCCTTAAGCATTTTACAAACCCTAAACCATAAACCTTATACACTAAACCCCAAACCCTAAGCATTTTATAACATTTTAAAAATCATTTTGTAAATTTTATTTAAGTGTTTATTAAAAGAATTTTGTAAAGAGTTATAAAATTTAAGCTCTACACCCGAAACCCTAAACCCCAAACCTAAACCCTATGTATTTTATAACATTTTAAAAAGAATTGTGTAACCTTTATTAAAGTGTTTATTAAAAGAATTTACTAAACCATAAACCCTAAACCCTAAACCCCATACACCAAACGCTTATCCCTAAACCCTAAAGCCCAAACCCTAAATCCTAATCATTTTATAACATTTTAAAAAGTGTTTTGAAACTTTTATTTTAGTGTTTATCAAAAGAATTTACTAAATTATTATAAAACCTAAACCCTAAATACTAAACCCTAAATCATAATCCCTAAACGCTAAACCTTAAACCAAAACCCTGAACCTTAAAACCTAAACACCAAACCTAAACCCTAAACCCTAAGAATTTTATAACATTTTAGAAAGTGTTTTGTCATTTTCATTTAAGTGTTTATTAAAAGAATTTACTAATGTTTTATAAACCCTAAACTCTAAACCCCAAACCCTAAACACTGAACTCTAAACCTGAAGCCCTAAACCCTAAACCCTCTACTCTAAATCCTAAACACTAAACCCTAAGTTGTAAGCATTTTATAACATTTTAAATATCATTTTGTAACTTTTATTTAAGTGTTTATTAAAATAATTTACTAAAGTGTTCTAAGCCCTAAACCCTAAACTGTAAACCCTAAACCATAAACCCTAAACCCTAAAACCTAAGCATTTTATAAAATTTGAAAAACATTTTGTAATTTTATTTAAGTGTTTATTAAGAGACTTTACTCATGTATTATAATCCCAAAACTCTAATTACCAAACCCTAAAACCTAAATCCTCTACCCTAAGAATTTTAGAACATTTTAAAAAGCGTTTTGTAACTTTTTAAGTGTTTATTAAAAGCATTTAATAAACTATTATAAACCCTAAACCTAAACCCTAAACTCTAAATCCTAAGTATTTAATAACGTTTTAAAAGGCGTTTTGTTACTTTTTTTAAGTGTTTATTAAAATAATTTACTGAAGTGTTCTAAAACCTAAATCGTGAACCCTAAGAATTTTAGAACATTGTAAAGCCTAAACCGTAAACCTACAACATTTTATAACATTTTAACAAGCGTTTTGTAACTTTTTTTAAGTGCTTACTAAAACCATTTACTAAACTATTATAAATCAAAAACCATAAACCCTAACCCTAAACCCTAAGCATTTTATAACATTTTAAAGAACATCTTGTAACTTTTTTTAAGTGTTTATTAAAAGCATTTACTAAAGCGTTATAAACCCTAAACCCTAAACCCAAAGCATTTTATAACCTTTTAAAAAGCATTTTCTAACTTTTATTTTAGTGTTTATTAAAATAATTTACTAAAGTTTTATAAACCCTAAACCCTAAACCCTAAACATTAAACACTAAACTCTAAACCATAAACCATAAACCCCAAACCCTAAACCCTACACCCTAAATAGTAATCCCTAAGTATTTTATAACATTTTAAGAAGATTTTTGTAACTTTTTTTTAAGAGTTTATTAAAAGAACTTACTAAAGTGTTATAAAACCTAAATCCTAAACCCTCAACCCTAAACCCCAAACCCTCACCCTAATATTTTAAAAACATTTTAAAAAGCGTTATAAACATTAAACCATAAACCCCAAACACTAAAACATAAGGATTTTATAACATTTTAAAAAGTTTTGTAACTTTTATTTAAGTTATTATTAAAACCATTTACTTATATTTTATGAACCCTAAACCCTAAATGCTAAACCCTAAACTCGAAACACTAAATCCTAAACCCTAAACCCTAAACCTTAACCATTTTACAACATTTTAAAAACAATTTTGTAACTATTATTTAAGTGTTTATTAAGATAATTTATTAAAGCATTATAAACCACAAACCATAAACCCTAAACTCCACACCCAAAACCCTAAACCCTAAGAATTTTATAACATTTTAAACCCACTAGCGTTTTGTAACTTTTGTTTAAGTGTTTATTAAATGAATTTACTAAAGTTTTATAAACCCTAAGCATTTTATTACATTTTAATAGGCATTTTGTAGCTTTTTAAAACCCTAAACCCCAAATGCTAAACCCTAAGAATTTTATAAGATTTTAATAAGCTTTTTGTAAATTTTTTTAAAGGTTTATCAAAACCATTCACTAAAGTGTTTTAAACCCTAAAACCTAAGAATTCTATAACATTTTAACAAGCGTTTGGTAAATTTTATTAAAGTTTTTATTGAAATCATTTACTAAGTTTTCCCTAAACCCTAAACACTAAGCATTTTATAACATTTTAACAAGTGTTTTGTAACTTTCTGTTGAAGTGTTTATTAAAAGCATTTACTAAATTGTTATAAAGTCTAAACCATAATCCCTAAACCCTAATCATTTTATAGAATTTTAAACCCTAAACCCTATACCCTTTACACTAAACCCTAAAGCCTAAGAATTTCATAACATTTAAAAAAAAGTTTTGTAACTTTTTTTGAGTGTTTATTAAAGGCATTTATTGAAGTGTTATAAATCCTAAATCCTAAACACTAAGCATTTTATAACATTTTAAAAAATGTTCTACTACTTTTTTTGTGTTTACTAAAAGAATTTACAGTGTTATAAACCCTAAACCCCAAACCCTAAACATTCAGCATTTTAGAACATTTTAAAAAATGTTTTGCAAGTTTTTTTAAGTGTTTATCTAAAGCATTTACTAAGGTGTTTAAACCCTAAAATCTAAGTATTTTATAACATTCTAACAAGTGTTTTGTAACTTTTATTTAAGTGTTTATTAAAAGCATTTACTAAAGCATTATAAACCTCTAAATCTTAAAACCTAAACGCTAAACCCTAAAATTCAAACCCCTAACCCTAAACCCTAAAAATTAAGCATTTTATAACCTTTTAAAAAGTGTTTTGTAACTTTTATGTAACTTTTTATTAAAAGAATTTAATAAAGTGTTATAAACCCTAAACCCTAAAACCTAAACCCTAAACCCTAAACCTTATGTATTTTATAACATTTTAAAGAGATTTTTGTAACTTTTATCTATGTGTTTATTAAAAACATTTACTAAAGTGTTATAAACCCTAAACCGTAAAACCATAATCCGTAAGAATTTTATAAGATGTTAAAATTTGTTTGTAGCTTTTATTCAAGTGTTTATTAATTTTTTTTACTAAAGTATTATAAACCCTAAATCATATGCCCTAAACCCTGAACCCTAAACCCTATACCATAAACCCTAAGAATTTTATAACATTTTTTAAAGCATTTCCTAGATTTTATTTAAGTGTTTATTAAAAGCATTTTATAAACCCTAAACTCTAAACCCTAAGCATTTTATAACATTTTGAAACCTAAAGCCTAAAGCCTAAACCCCAAACGCCGAGCATTTTATAGCATTTTAAAAAGTGTTTTGTAACTTCTATTCAAGTTTTTATTAAAAGCATTTACTGAAGTGTTTTAAACTGTAGACACCAAGCCCTAAGAATTTTATAACATTTTAACAAGTGTTTTGTAACTTTTTGTAACTTTTTATTAGAATCATTTACTAAAGTCTTATAAACTCTAAACCCTAAGCCCTAAGAATTTTAAAACCTTTTAAAAAGTGATTTGTACCTTTTATTTAAGTATTTATTAAAAGAATTTAGTAAAGTGTTATAAACCCTAAAGACTAAACCCCAAACCCTAAACCCTAAAAACTAAACATTTTATAACATTTTAAAAAGAGTATTGTAACTTTTTTTTAAGTGTTCATTAAAACACAAATCCTAAACCATAAAACCCATACCCTAAATCGTAAACCCTAAATCCTCAACCCTAAACCCCAAACCCTGAACCCTAAGCATTTTATAACATTCTAAAAAGTGTTTTATAAATTTTATTTAAGTGTTTATTAAAAGAATTTACTAAAGTGTTATAAACCGTAAACCCTAAACCCAAAAGCCAAAACCCTAAACCCTATACACTAAACCCTAAGCATTTTATAACATTTTAAAGCCTAAACCCTAAACCCTAAGCATTTTATAATATTTTAACAAGTGTTTTGTAACTTTTTTTAAGTTCCTATTAAAAAAATTGACAAAAGTGTTATAAATCCCAAACACCAAACACTAAACCCTAAACCATAAATCCTAACTCTAAACCATAAGCATTTTATAACATTTTAATAAGTGTTTTGTAACTTTTTTTAAGTGTTTATTAAAAGAATTTAATATAGTGTTATAAACCCTAAACCCTAAACCCTAAACATTAAACCCTAAACCTCAAACCCTAAACCCTAAAACATAAATCCTTAACCATAAATACTAAACCATAAAACCCAAACCCTATATCCTAAACCCTAAACCCTGAACCCTAAACCCCAAATCCTAAACCCTAAACCTTAAGCATTTTATAACATTTTAAAAAGTGTTCTGTAAATTTTATTTAAGTGTTTATTAAAAAATTTACTAACATGTTATAAACCCTAAACGTGAAACGCTAAAGCCTAAAGCCTAAACCCTATACACTAAACCCTAAACCCTAAGGATTTGATAACATTTTAAAAATTGTTTTGTAACTTTTATTTAAATATTTATTTAAAGCACTATAAACCTTAAACCCTAAACAATACACCCTAAAACCTAAACCCAAAACCCAAAACCCAAAACCCTAAGTATTTCATAACAATTTTAAAAGAATTTTGTAACTTTTATGTCAGTTATTATTAAAATCATTTACTAAATTGTGATAAACCCTAAGCCTTAAACCCTAAAAAAAATCCCTAAACCCCAAGCCCTAAACCATAAACCCTAAGCATTTTATACTAGTTTAAAAATCATTTTTTAATTTTTATTTAAGTGTTTATTAAAAGCATTTACTAAAGTGTTATAAACCCTAAACCCTAAACACAAAACCCTAAACCCTAAACCCAAAACCCAAAAACCCTAAACCCTAAACCATAAGCAATTCACAACATTTTAAAAAGTGTTTTATAACTTTTATTTAAAGATTTATTTACAGCATTTACTAAAGTATTATAAAATTGAAACCCTAAACCGTGAAACCTAAACCCTAAACCCTAAACATTTTACAACATTTTAAAAAGAGTTATGTAACTTTTTTTTAAGTGTTTATTAGAAGAATTTACTAAAGTGATATAAGCCCTAAACCCTAAACCCTAAACCCCAAAGCCTAAACCATACACACTAAACCCTAAACCCTAGGCATTTTATAAACCTTAAACATTAAACCATAAACCCTGAATCCCAAACCCCAAACTTGAAACCCTAGATCCTAAAGTCGAAAGCCTAAACCATAAACATTTTATAGCATTTTAAAAATCATTTTGTAACTTTTATTTAAGTGTTTATTAAAAGAATTTACTAAAGTGTTATAAAACCTAAAACCTAAACACTAAACCCCAAACCCAAAACATGAAGCCCTAGAACATAAACCCTAAACCTTAATCCCTAAATCCCAAACCCTAAACCCTAAACCATAAGCATTCTATAACATTTTAAAAAGTGTTTTGAAAATTTTATTTAAGTGTTTATTAAAAGCATTTACTAAAGTCTTAAAATCTCTAAACTCTAAACACCAAACCCTAAACCCTAAATCATAAACCATAAATCCTAAACCTTAATCCTTAAACCCTAAACCCCAAACCCTAAATTGTAAATGCTAAACCCTAAGGATTTATAACATTTTAAAAAGCGTTTTGTAGTTTTTATTTAACTATTTATGAAAAGAATTTACTAACGTGTTATAAACCCTAAGCAATAACCCCTAAACTCTAAATGCAAAATTTTAAACCCTAAACGTAAACTATAAACATTAAACCTTAAATTGTAATCCCTAAACCCTAAACCCTAAGCATTTTATAACATTTTTAAAATCGTTTTGTAACTCTTACTTAAGTTTTTATTAGAAGCATTTATTAATGTGTTATAAACCCTAAACCCTAAACTCTAAACTTCAAAACTTAAAATCTAAACCCTAAGTAGTTTATAACAATTTGTAACTTTAATTTAATTGTTTATTAAGAGCATTTACTAAAGTCTTATAAACACTAAACCCTTAACCCTAAACCCTAAGCATTTTACAACATTTTAAAAATCGTTTTGTAACTTTTACTTAAGTGTTTAATATAAGCAGTTACTAAAGTCTTATAAAACCTAAACCCTAAGCATTTTATAACATTCTAAAAATCCTTTTGTAAGTTTAATTTAAGTGTTTATTAAAATAATTTAATAGGTTGTTATAAACCGTAAACCCTAAACTCTAAAACCTAAACCCCAAACTCTAAAACCTAAATCCTACACCCTAAGCATTTTATAACATCTTAAAAAGTATTTAGTAACTTTGATTTAAGTGTTTATTAAAAGGATTTACTAAAGTATTCGAAACCCTAACCCCTAAAACCTAAAACATAAACAACAAACCCTAAAACCTATACCCTATATCATATACCTTAAATATGAAGCATTTCTTAACATTTTCAACCCCTCCCCCCTCTCTCTTCCTGTCCCTCCCCCTCTCTCCCCCTCGACCCTCTATCACTACCCCTCTCTATCTCTCTCTCCTCCTCCTCTCTCTCTAGCTCTCTCTCTCCCCACCTCCCTCCAACTCTCTCTCTCCCTCTCTCTCTCCTTCTCCCTCTCCCCCTCTCATTCTCTCCCCATCCCATTCAAACTCCCCTTCTCCCAATCATACTCTCCCCCTCACCTTCTCTGCCCGCACCCATCTCACTGTCAACTCCTTTCGCTCCCCCTCTCCCTCTGCCTATCATCCTCTCTCCCCCATCGCTCTCCTCATCTCTCTCTCTCTCTCTCTCTCTCTCTCTCTCTACCACTTTATGCCTCTCTCTCTCCCCCTCTCCTCATCTATCTCTTCCTCTCCCTCCCCCTTTCCCCTCTCTTGGTCTCTTCCCCTCCTTCTCCCACTCCACCTCTCCCTTTCCCACTCTCTCCCCTCCCCTCTCTCCTCCCCCTCTCTCATCCTCCCCCCCTCTCCTCCTCTCCCTCCCCCCCTCTCCCTCTCTCCCCTCCCCCCTCTCTCTCTTCCTGTCCCTCCCCCTCTCTCTCCCTCGACCCTCTATCACTAACCCTCTCTATCTCTCTCTCCTCCTCCTCTCTCTCTAGCTCTCTCTCTCCCCACCAACCTCCAACTCTTCCCCTATCCATATCTCTTCCCTTCTCTCCCTCCCCCTCTAACTCTCACTCTCTATCTCTCTCCCTCCCTCCCTCCTCTCTCTCTCCCCTTCCACCCCTGCCCCCTCTACATCTCTCCACCCACCCCACATTATTTTCATTTTAAATCTTCTATTTTCATTACATCTGAACTTGTTGGCTACACACGACTGTATGTTAACAACGATATGCTTCTTTCATGTTTTTGTTGCATACATAACAATCTGATAACTCAAACTGAGATTATTAGTTTTGAATGTTACTTTTTGCATTCCTTTCCCCTCATCTCATTCGCCCTCTCCCTCCCTCTCCCTCTCTCTCTCTGTCTCCATCTCCCCCTCTCCCATTATACTCCCTAATCTCTCTTTCAGTCTCTCTTTCCCTTTCCCTTGTCCCTCCCCTCTCTCTCTCTACCTCTCCCTCTCCCCCTCTCATTCTCTCCCCATCCCATTCCAACTCCCCCTCTCCCAATCATACTCTCCCCCTCAACCTCTCTGCCCACACCTATCTCACTGTCTACTCCTTTCGCTCCCCCTCTCCCTCTGCCTATCATCCTCTCTCCCCCCCCTCCCTCCTCTCTCTCTCTCTCTCTCTCTCTCTCTCTCCTCTACCACTTTATGCCTCTCTCTCCCCCTCTCCTCCTCTATCTCTTCCTCTCCCTCCTCCTTTCCCCTCTCCTGGTCTCTTCCCCTCCTTCTCCCACTCCACCTCTCCCTTTCCCACTCTCTCCCCTTCCCTCTCTACTCCCCCTCTCTCATCCTCCCCCTCTCTCCTCCTCTCCCTCTCCCCCTCTCCCTCTCTCCCCTCCCCCCTCTCTCTCTTCCTGTCCCTCCCCCTCTCTCTCCCTCGACCCTCTATCACTACCCCTCTCTATCTCTCTCTCCTCCTCCTCTCTCTCTAGCTCTCTCTCCCCACCTCCCTCCAACTCTCTCTCTCCCTCTCTCTTCCCCTCTCCCTCTTTCTCTCTCTCTCCCCATATCCCATCCCCTTTCCCTCTCTCCCTCTCCCTCCCTCTTTCTCTCATTCTCCCTCCCCCCTCTCTCCCTCCCTCTCTCTCTCTCTCTCTCTGTCTATCCCCCTCTGCCTCTACCTATCTCTTTCTCTCTCCCTCTCACCCTCTCTCTCGATATCCTCCCTTATTCCTCTCTCCCTCTCTCCCTCTCTCTCCCTCTCCACCCTCCCTCCTCTATCCTACTCTCTCTCTTCCTCTCACTTCCTCTTCTTCTCCCGCTACCCCTCCCCATCTCCCACCATCTTGCCTTCCCCCACTCCTACCCTCCCCCCTCTCAATCTCTCTCCACCTATCCTTCCCTTCCCACCCTCTCTCTCTCTTTATCACCCCATCTCTCTCTCTCTCTCTCTCTCTCTATACACTCCCTCCCTCCCTCTCTCTCTTCCCCCTCCTCCCTCCCTCTCTCTCTCCCCCCTCCTCTCTCTCTCTCCCTCCTCCTCCCCTGATCATCACCCACCCCCTATCCCTCCCTATCACTCTCTTTCTAAATCTCCCTCTTTCCCTCGCTTCCTCTCTCTTTCTCCCCTACCTCTCTCTCTCGCCCTCTCTTTCACTCCCCCTACCGTGGCCCTCCTCTCTCTCTCCCACTCCCTCCCTCTCTCTTGCCAACTGCTTCCACCTCTCTTCTTTCTCACTCTCCATCCCACCATCCCTATCTCTCCCTCTCTCCCTCTCCCTCTCTCTCCCATCCTCTCTCCCCCTCCTACCCCCACTACCTCTCTCTCTTTCTCTCCCTCCCTCCACTCTCCCACTATTTCCCTCACTATCTGTCTCCCCCTCCCCCTATCACACTCTCTCCTTATCTTCCTCCCTCTCTCACTCCCCCCCCCCTCTCTTCCACTCTCTCCATCTGCCTCTCCCCCTGTCTCTCTCTTCACTCCACCCTCCCCTCTAAGTCTCTATCTCCTCCTCTCTCTCTCCCCTCTACCTCTCCTTATCTCTCTCTCTCTCTCTCCCTCTCCCCATACACTTCTCTTGCTTTCTCCCCCTCCCGGTCTTGCTCCCCTCTCACTCTATCTCTCCCTCTCCCTCTCCCTCTCCCTATCTCTATCTCTCTCCTTCTTCCTCTCTCTCTCTCTCTCTCTCCTCTCTCTCTTCCTATCATCCTCTCTCTCTCTTTCTCCTCCTCCCCCTCCTCTCATCTCTCTCTCTCTCTCTCTCTCGCCTCCTCTCTCTCTAAATCTCCCTCTCCCTCTCCCTCCCTCTACCCCAACTTTCTCTCTCTCTCCTCCTACCCCTCTCTCCCGCTCTCCCTCTCTCTCATCTCCTCTCTCTCTCTCTCTCCCCCCTTCCCTCCCCTTATCTTTCCCTCGCCCCTCTCTCCCTACCCCTCTCTAGCTCTCTCTCCCCGCCTCCCTCCACCTCTCTCTCCCTGTCTCCCTCTTTCTCCCTCTCTCACCCTCTCCCATCCCCTTTGCCTCTCTTCCTCTCCCTCCATTTCTCTCTCGTTCTCCCTCCTCTCTCTCTCTCTATCTCTCTCCCCCTCTCCCTCTACCTATCTCTTTTTCTCTCCCTCTCCCACTCTCTCAATCTCCTCCCTCCCTACTCTCTCCATCTCTCCATCTCTCTCCCTCTCCACCCTCCCACCTCTCTCTCGCTCTCTCTCTTCCTCTCACTTCCTCTTCTTCTCCCTCTATCTCTCCCCCTCTCCCATCGTCTCACCTTCCCCCACTCGCGCCCTCTCCCCGTCTCCATCTCTCTCCACCTATCCCTTCACCCCAACCCTCTCTGTCCCTCTCTACCTCTCACTCCCCTCCCTCCCTCCTTCCCTCACTCCCTATGTCTCTCTCTCTCTCTCTTCCTCTTTTCCCTCCCTCTTCTATCTTGCTATTTCCCTCACTATCCATCTCCTCCTCCCCCTATCACACTCCGTCCTCCTCCCCCTCCCCCTCCTCCACTCCCTCTCTCCCTCTCCCTCTCCTCCTCTCTCACTCTCTTCACCACACCCTCCCCTCTCCGACACTGTGTCCCACTCTCTCCCTCTCTCTCTCCCTCTCGCCATCCCCCTATCTCGCTCTTTCTCCCTCCCGCTCGCACTCCCCACCCATCTCCCCCTCTCTTCCCCCACCTATCTCTCCCTCTGCCCCTTTCCCTTCCCCTCTCTCCCACTCCCTCTCCCTATCCTCCTCTCTCCCCCTCATATCTCTCTTTCTCTCTCCCTGTCTCCCTCTCTCGCCCCCTCCCTCTATTTCACATCCTATCTCTTTCTCGCCCTCTCCCTCCCCTTCTCTTCTTTCCCCCTCCCTATCTCCATCTCTCTCTCTCTCTCTCTCTCTCTCTCTCTCTCTCTCCTTTGTCTCTCCTATTATCTCCTTCCCTCTCCCTCTCCCTATCCCCATCTTTCTCTCCTTCCCCTTCCTCCTCTGCCTCCACCTCCTCATCCCCTTCCCTCTCCCTATCCTGCTCTCTTCCTCTCCCACTACCCCTCTCCCTCTCGCACAACCTATCCTCCTCCCCCTCTCTCGCTCCCTCTCCCCATCCGCCTCTCTCGTTCTCTCCCTTTCCTACTCCCACTCCCCCTCTCTGCACCCACATATCTCTTTCTATGCCTCTCCTCATCCCCCTCTCGATCTCCCCCACCTCTCCCTCTCCTTATCCTCCCTCCCCTCTCCATCTCCCCCCCTCTCTCTCTCACCCCCTCTCCCTCTATCTCTCTTTATAACTCTCTTCCCTTATCCCTCTCTCTTCCCTTCTCTCCCTCCCCTTCTCGCTCTCACTCTCTATCTCTCTCTCTCTCTCTCTCTCCCTCCCTCCTCTCTCTCTCCCCCCCTCCACCCGTACCCCCTCTACATCTCTCCGCCCACCCCACATTATTTTCTTTTTAAATCTTCTATTTTCATTACATCTGAACTTGTTGGCTACACACAACTACATGTTAATGACAATATGCTTCTTTCATGTTTTCGTTGCATACATAAAAATCTGATAACTCAAATTGAGATTATTAGTTTTGAATTTTATTTTTGGCATTCCCTTCTCCTCATCTCATTCCCCCTCTCCCTCCCTCTCCGTCTCCCTCTCTGTCTCCATCTCCCCCTCTCCCATTCTACTCCCTAACCCCGCCCTCTCTCCCAATCTCTCTTTTAGTCTCTCTCCCCTTACCCGTCCCCCCTCCCTCTCCCTCTCCCTCTCCCCCTCTCCCAATCATACTCTCCCCCTCCCCCTCTCTCCCCCCACCTATTTCACTGTCTACTCCTCTCACTCCCCCTCTCCATCTGCCTATCATCCTCTCTCTCCCCCCTCTCTCTCGTCATCTCTATCTCTCTCTCTCTCTCTCTGTCTCCCCCCCCTCCTCCTCTATATATTCCTCTCCCTCCCCCTTTCCCCTCTCTCGAACTCTTCCCCTCCTTCTCCCACTCCACCTCTCCCCTTCCCATTCTCTCCCCTCACCTCTCTCCTCCTCTTCTCCCTCTCCCCCTCTTCCCTCCACCCCTCTCTCCCCATCCCTCCCCCTCTCTCTCCCTTGACCCTCTATCACTACCCCTCTCTCCCTCTCCCCTCCTCCTCTCTCTAGCTCTCTCTCTCCCCACCTCCATCCACCTCTCTCTCTCCCTCTCTCTCCCCCTCTCCCTCTTTCTCTCTCTCTCCCCCTCTCCCATCCCCTTTCCCTCTCTCCCTCTCCCTCCCTCCCTCTCTCATTCTCCCTCCCCCTCCTCTCCCTCTCTCTTTCTCTCTCTCTATATCCCCCTCTCCCTCTACCTATCTCGTTCTCTCTCCCTCTCTCCCTCTCTCTCGATCTCCTCCCTTCTTCCTCTCTCCCTCTCTCCCTCTCTCTCCCTCTCCACTCTCCCTCCTCTCTCCCGCTCTCTCTCTTCCTCTCAGTCCCTCTTCTTCTCCCTCTACCCCTCCCCGTCTCCCACCATCTCGCCTTCCCCCACTCCCACCTTCTCCCTCTCTCCATCTCTCTCCACCTATCCTTCCCTCCCCACCC
Organism: Pinus tabuliformis; assembly: GCA_031772625.1. Classification (NCBI taxonomy): domain Eukaryota; kingdom Viridiplantae; phylum Streptophyta; class Pinopsida; order Pinales; family Pinaceae; genus Pinus; species Pinus tabuliformis. The sequence goes on from CM062819.1 coordinate 1,374,753,303, forward strand.
TCTCTCTCTCCCTTTATCACCCTATCTCTCTCTCTCACTCTCTCTCTCTCTCTCTCTCTCTCTTGCTTACACTCATCTCTCTCCACCTATCCTTCCCTCCCCACCCTCTCTCTCTCCCATTATCACCCTCTCTCTCTCCCTTTATCACCCTATCTCTCTCTCTCTCTCTATCCCTTTATCACCCTCTCTCTCTCTCTCTCTCTCTCTCTCTCTCTCTCTCTCTCTCCCCCTCCTTCCTCCCTCCCTCTCTCTCTCTTTCCCCCCTCCCTCCCTCTCTCTCTCTCCGCCTCATACTCTTTCTCTCTCTATATCTCCTCCTCCCTTGATCATCACCCACGCCCTATCCCTCCCTATCCCTCTATTCCTAAATCTCCCTCTCCCTCTCCCTCCCGCTCTCCCTCCTCCCCTCACTCCCTCTCTCTTTCTGTCCCCCCAAACTCTATTTCTCCCCGGCCTCTCTCTCTCCCTCTCTTTCCCTCCCCCTACCCTAGGCCCCTCTCTCTCTCCCCCACTCCCTCCCTCTCTCTCCCCAACTGCTTCCTCCTCTCTTCTTTCTCCCCCTCCATCCCACCATCCCTATCTCTCCCTCTCTCTCCCATCCTCTCTTCCCCTCCTACCCCCACTACCTCTCTCTCTCCCTCTCTACCTCTACTCCCTCCCTCCACTCTCCCACTATTTCCCTCATTATCTGTCTCCCCCTCCCCTTATCACACTCTCTCCTCCTCTTCCTCTCCCTCTCACTCCTCCTTCCCCTCTCTCCATCTCCCTCTCCCCCACTCTCACTCTCTTCACTCCACCCTCCCCTCTCTGACTCTATCTCTTGCTCTCTCTCTCCCCTCTACCTCTCCTTCTCTCTCTCCCTCTCTCTCCCTCTCCCCATCCCCTTCTCTTGCTTTCTCCCCCTCCCAGTCGCACTCCCCTCCCCCTCTATCTCTCCCTTTCCCTATCGCTCTCCCTATCTCTATCTCTCTCGTTCTTCCTCTCCCTCTTCCCCTCCCCCTCCCCAGCTCTCTTCCCCTCAATCTCTCTGTCTCTCTGTCTCTCTCTCTACCTCTCCCCTCTGCCTCCCCCTCTCCCTCTCTCTTCCACTCCTCTTCTTGCTTGAAATCTCCCTCTCCCACTCTCTCCCCCCTTTTTTTCTCTCCCTCTCTCTTCATCCCCCTATCTCCCCCTCTCCCTCTCCCTCTCTCCCCAAACTCTCTCTTTCTCCCTCTCCCTCCCAACCTCTCTCTCCCTCACCCTTGCTCTCTCCCTCCTCCTCTCCCTCACTATCTCGATCCCCCTCACTCTATTTATCTCTCTCTCCCCTTCCCTCACCATCTCTCTCTTCTTCCCTCTCCACCTCTCCCTCTAATTCTCCACCACTTCCCCCCATTCTCCCCACACCTCCCTCCCTTTCTCTCCCACTCTCCCTCCCCCTCTCTTCTCTCTCACTCTCCCTCCCTCCATATCTCTCTCTCTCTCTCTCTCTCCCCCTCTCTCCTCTCTCCCGCTCCCTTCTTTCCTCTCCCTTTCCCTCTCCCTCTCTCTCTCCCTCTCCCTATCCCTATCCCCCTGTCATGCCATTTCCCTTTCCCCCTCTCCCACCCTCTTCCCCTCTCCATGTCCCTCTCCCTTTCCATACCCCCAAAACTCTACCTCTCCCTCTCTCTATCTCTTCCTACCCCATCGTCTCCTCTTCCTCCCTCTCCCTGTCTCTCTCACTCTCCCTCTCGCACTCCCACTCACTTGCTCTCTTCTCCTTTCCATCTCCCTCTCCCACTCTCTCTCCCACTCTCTCCCTCCCACTCTCTCCCTCCTCCTCTCTCTCTATGTCTTCCTCTCCCCTTTCCCCTCTCCCACTCTCTTCCCCTCCTTATCCCACACCCCCTCTCCCTCTACCACTCTCTGCCCCATCTTTCTCTTTCTATACTCCCCCCCTCTCTCTCCTGCTCTCCCTATCCCCCTCTCCCTCTCTCTCTCTCTCTGTATCTCTCCCCTTCTCTCCCCCTATCTCTTCCTCTCCCCTCTCTCCCTACCCCTCTCACTCTCTCTCCCCTCCCCCTCTATCTCTAGCTCTCTCTCCCCCCGCCTCGACCACTTCTCTCTCTCTCTCTCTCTCTCTCTCTCTCTCTCTCCCTCTCCCTCTTTCTCTCTCTCTCCCCCTCTCCCATCTCGTTTCACTCTCTCCATCTCCCTCCCTCTCTCTCTCATTCTCCCTCCTCTCTCTCTATCACTCTCTCTATCTCTCTCCCCCCTCTCCCTCTACCTATCTCCTTTTCTCTCCCTCTCCCTCTCCCTCTCTCTTGATCTCCTTCCTCCCTCCTTTCTCCCTCTCTCCATCTCTCTCCCTCTCCACCCTCCATCCTCTATCCCACTCTCTCTCTTCCTCTTACCTCCTCTTCTTCTCCCTCTACCTATCACCCTCTCCCATTGTCTCACCTTCCCACACTCCCACCCTCTCCCCCTCTCCATCTCTCTCCACCTATCACTTCCCCTCAACCCTCTCTCTCCCTCTCTCCCTCTCACTCTCTCTCTCCCTCTCCCTCTCGCTCCCTTCCTTTCTCTCCCCATCCTACCCCCACTCCCTGTGTCTCTCTCTCTCTTCCTCTCCTCCCTCCCTCTACTCTCCCACTATTTCCCTCACTATCCATCTCCTCCTCCCCTATCACACTCCCTCCTACTCCCCCTCCCCCTCTCCCTCCTCCTCCCCCTCTCTCTCCCTCTCCCTCTCTCTCTATTTGTCTCTCCCCCTCTCTCGCTCTCTTCACCACACCCTCCTCTCTTAGACTCTGTCTTTCCCTATCTCTCCCCCGTCTACCTCTCCTTATCTCTCTCCCTCTCTCTCTCGCTCTCCCCATCCACCTCTCTCACTCTCTCCCCCTCCCACTCGCGCTCCCCCTCTCTTCCCCCACCTATCTCTCTCTCTGCCCCTCTCCCTTCCCTTATTGCCCACTCCCTCTCCCTATCGTCCTCTCTCCCCCTCATATCTCTCTCTCTCTCCCCCTCTCTCTCTCGCCCCTCCCTCTGTTTCACACCCTCTCTCTCTTCCCCTCTCCCTCCCCCTCTCTTCTTCCCCCTCCCTCTCTCTCTCTATCTCTCTCTCTCTCTCTCTCCTTTGTCTCTGCTGTTATCTCTATCCCTCCCCCTCTCCCTATGCCCATCGTTCTCTCCTTCCCTTTCCTCCTCTGCCTCTGCCTCCTCCTCCCCTTCCCTCTCCCTCTCTCTCCCTATCCCTCTCTCTTCCTCTCCTGCTCCCCCTCTCCCTCTCTCTACCCCTCTCCCTCTCGCACAACCTATCCTCCTCCTCCCTCTCTCTCTCGCTCCTCCTCCCCCTCCGCCTATCTTTCTCTCTCACCTTCTTGCTCCTACTCCGCCTCTATGCACCCACATATCTCTCTCTATGCCTCTCTTCCTCCCCCTCTCCCTCTCCTTATCCTCCCTCCCCTCTCCCTACCACCACCCCCTCTCTCTCGCCCCCTCTCTCTCACCCTCCCTCCTCCTCCTCTCTTTCTAGATCTCTTCCCCTCTCCCTCTATCTCTCTCTATAACTCTCTTCCCCTCTCCTTCTCTCTCCCATTCTCTCCCTCCCCCTCTCCCTCTCACACACACACACTCTCTCTCTCTCTCCCTTCCTCCTCTCTCTCTCTCTCTCTACCTCCCTCCCTCCCCTCTCTCTCTCTCTCTCCCCCTTCTCCCCTGCCCCCTCTACATCTCTTCGTCCACCCCTCTTCTACACTCTCCCTCCCTCCCACCCCACACTCTCATTATCTCTCTCGCTCTCATTATCACCATCATATCATCAAACAACATAAAGCATGACATTTAACAAACAAGAACATAATCATCGTTATCATAATCATATCATTTAACAAATACAATCCACGTCATGTAGTAAACAAAAACATCTTATCAATTAGAAATCAATAATAATGATATTATCTAAGAAAACCAATCACTATATCATCTAACAAACAATAAAAGAAATACATACATAAATATATACACATTAAACGTGCAAAAGATGTCAACATCATATTATCTTTCAATGAAATCCTATTATCTAATTAGCAAAAGCACAACCATCATATCACATAAACAAACAAAAAATACTTTCATTTAAAAAAGCACATAAAGTACACCAACATATACATATCATTACAAATAAAAAACAATGTCTATACATAAATATGGATGTCATGTCATCTAACAAATATATCATATTATAAAAAAATACATTTTATGGGTACATTGGAAAAAAATAATTAAGCCTCTTTTCACATTTAAATAATCAAACACATCTATTTCACATATCTTATAAAAATAAAACAATTCTACTCATGAATAAATTATTTTATATCATCCAATTTCCAAATGACAAATAATTACATATAATAAAATAATACATAAATATCCTTTCACATTGTTAACAATCAGTTACAAATAAACAAATTCATTTCACAAAAATATTCTTTTCATTATTATATAATTTCAAATCAATAAATAATTATACAAACACAAATATAACTAAACAATTCAAATATTATTTTATTGGCAGGTAAAAGAATGTTGTAGCACTAATCTTGGCTGAGTTTGGTGGCATGGGAAAGACTACCCTTTTTAGAGAAAAAATGTAGATTTTCTTTTCTTAAGTTGTTTGACAATATAGCATCAACTCCATATATATATATATATATAAATTGTAACGGTGAAAGAAAGCAAAAACAATTAGGAGAGAAGACGCAGCACAGAACATAATCTTAATGCAGGTTGCTGCTGTCATTCTATTGAACCCCTTTTCTGTCATTTTAGTATTGGTGTCTTTTCTCACTGATAAGAAAAATGAAAATACAACAACAATACATAAATTTCTTATCATCACAACGATCACTATCAGTTATAAAATATTTGAATAAACTGTGATACATGAAAATAAAAAAATACATGGCAATCTGAACATTATTTTCATTAAACAAAACAGGCGAACACATTTATGATAAAATGGACATTGATTTTGTAAGACCCCGCAAGTGAAGAAATGCTTACCTCTCATAGATGAATCCACACGCTCTGATAAATTTCTTCTCCAGAAAAACCCTCCCAATGGCATCTTCGACCATTGTTGGAATCTTCTGTCACGGAGATGAGATGGTCCAACAACCAGACTGGCAAGCCGTGTTTCTCTCGAGGGATCCGTGGATGCAGAGGATTTGGGATTTAATTTTAAAAACAAAGAAAATCAGACCAAAAAGCCATTGCAATTCAATTTTAAAAGAAGAAAATAAGCGCTCAAAAACAAGACAAATGGAGCTATATCAATGAAATTAAATGATTATCTGTAACCTATAGTCAGAGTGATCGAATACAAAGAGTCCGAAAATAAATTTACCGGCAAGCCAAATGATATGATGGAGGATGTGTCCCTCGGCTTTCAAATTCAACAGATTCAGAAAATTCAGATTGATTGGAAGGAGTCCGTCCAAATCCAAATCCAGTATGAGACCCACTTTACCGCTCCCAGTGGCCACCGCCCAGATACTTCTCACAGATGAGTTCACAACAACATGGACCGCAGGCTCTGTGGAATTTATTGTCCAGAAAAACGCTCCCAGTGGCCACGGTTGGCATCTTCTAAGATGGTCATCACCTATGACAGGAGGGATTGCGAATGGAAGTTATGACTCCGTCGAGTCAATTGGGTTTTCTTGATTACTAGTTGCATAGCCATCTGCACATAATATTGTTGTGGAGAAGGCACAGTATATTTCAATTTCCATCTCTCGAACATAAAATTGTGGAGATTTCGTCATCTTTTGAAAGCCATTAGTGAGGTCAACACCACCCGGCACAGTCTTCTTAAATCTCCATTCCGAGAACCTTGTGGACATTTCTGCACCTTTTGAAAAGATTTAGGAATCAGTATGGTGTAACATCCCATACCCAATTCGCATTGATGTTCTGACTTGATCCGGATTTTTTTTATAATTCACCTTCTGCTCCAGGCTGTCTTTTAATGATGAACTGCCGCTGTCAAGAAAGAAATCAGGGTCAGAAATGAAACTCAACCCAAAGGTTCATATGCATGAGAAGCCTAATCATTAAACACATTGCCTCGATCTCGATTTCGATTTCTGTGGAATGATTGATGATCTATGCAGACGATCTTATTAAAAAAATTCCAAGAAAACAACTACACACATAGAAAAACACTTTAATCCAATTTACAGAAATCGAGCTATGTTAATGAAATTTCTCTCTCATTCACTCAGGTATTACCAGAATCATTTACGTGTGATGGAGAGTCGAATCCCTCAGATAGATATGCTACAAGGGATTAACTCAAACGTTGTCATATAGGAGTGTTTGTGAGTGGTGGATTTGAGACAATTGTTGCGAATCCGGATTCCAGGCCATAGTTCTATTTATCATCTGTATTCGTTCCCATATAAATGCAACCCACAAGAACATCATCTATTTCAAAACGACATAAAGATTCCCGGCCAGGGTTGGAATTTGGATTCCTCTCTACCCATCATACAATTTTTTTTTGACATTTTAGGTATTTATTCTACCCTTCAGGAAACATTATCTTTAAAATTTTGCCCTTCAAGAGTGATGTTTTGATGATAAATTAACCCTTCACTAATAAATGTTTCATTAAAAACACATATCCATCATAATAATAAAAGAAAACAAAATGACCATAACACATAAATGACTTATTGAATTCTCAATTTTGGTTTGAAATTGTATGGAACACTCACAATAAAATCTTCATAACTCTGAAATCAAATGTCCTTGATCTAGACATGCCATAGCATTTGTATATATGAGATATTACTAAGGATATCTTATGGGATATATAAGATGACCAACAAAGTAAAACTATAAGATGGACTATCCTCTACATCCTCTCCACGATTGTAATCACATGGAATCAACGTGGGGGTCCACCGCGGAGAGTTTGTATTCAAGAAAGTACAATGTATTGAAAGTGTTTTAGTATTTCATAAGTGGCGGTATGTCATTCTTCATAAGCCATATCATTCAAAGCTTTTAAGTGATATGTTGAGACACTCGATATCTGGTGCATATTGTAGTCGAACTGACACTTCCACTGTTCCACAGGCGACATTGTGACATAAGATAACCTTCATAAGTGAGTGGTGAGTCGGTGACACTTTGACAAGCCTCTCGCCCAAACAATCCAATAAAGTTGGGTGGCCAATACACTCAGGGAGAGCAAGTGGCTACAAGAAAGATTGTGGTCCAAATTTATTATGACAAGGAAGAGGTTTTGTTCTTTTATCTACGTAGGTTCGATGATGCACTAACACACTCATGGATTGATTGTTTGTTTCATTCAAGTGAGAATTTTAATGATGTTTGCATAAGAGATATATACATATTCATTGGATTTCAAGAAACTATTTTGGCTCGGATTCTAATCCAACTTACAGTGATCAAATGAAAGAATTGTGAGTTATTGAACAACATTCCTTTTAAGGAGTATGAAATATATATTTTTTCTTCCCCTTGTCCCTTCTAGGTGACACCTATGGGAATTCAATAATACTAAGATCGAGCATTTGATGAGACCTCATCATGAACAAAAACATTTCAAACCAAGCCAAATTTGTTGAGTTGTGGGCATATATATATATATATATATATATATATATATATATGACATTATTTGATATAAAGTCTCTATTAGACTAGATGCTTATTGATCACTAAGTTTTCTAGATATATATTTAAGTAGAGTAGGTAATAACCTTTGTTAAATGGTCTCAGATTCATTTTCCATGGTTGTGTATCCTTAGGCTATAGGTTAATAAAAATATGTTTTTCTTTCTATGTGTGTGCATATTCAAATTCACTCAAGAACTCTCTTCAATTGGCATGGTCCACTCATATGCACCTCAAGTTGCATCAACAAGAAAGCAAATTATTCAAAGGTGAAAAAGGGGTCTAAATATATTTACCCAAGGAAAATTGAAAGCTTGTAATATTAATGGGACAAAAGATAATAGAGAAAAGCTAAGAATGTGAAGCCTGGGAATAAAAGTACCTAAAATTGTTATCTATAAGTTTATAGTTTCTTTTTGTAATAATTCCTAAAGCATAAAAGAGCCAAACAAAGGTCATTTCTAGACGGTTTTGCAAAAATTACTATGTTTACAATTTAGTTCTTCAACGCCATCTCTACATTTATTAATTTTAATAAATTAATAAATAGTTTCTAGTGATGTTTTAGATTCGTTTCATTCTCATGGTCAAGTTGTAAAATTAATAAATTAGATTTTGGTTTACTTGAATGCTTAACCCACTTAACGTACTACATGTGTTTAAGCCCACTTAACGTACTACAAGTATGTGTTTAAGTAACACACCTTGTTGGGGATGGATAGAGTAAACATAAACCATAGTAATAGTTAAATATATACACATTTTTTACAAATTTTATAGAAGAATTGTATTTATAAATCGGAATTGTTGACGATTTTATTTTTAGTTCTATAGTATGTCTTAAATTGCTTTTGTTTGGCTAAGAATTTGATTTCATGGAATTTAAGGAAATAGGTTAATAGCCCAAGGCTCAGAGACATTTGGTAAGAGTGAAAAAGGCACACTCAGACTACTAGTAAGGTAATTCTAGGGTATGGTTTTTCTTGAATAACCATGATGAATCAACCTGCATTAGGTAATTCCAAGGCCATGATGAGTCAACCTGCATTATGGATAACTATGAGTGATGATTGTCCCCAATGTGAATTTCTCAACTGAATTATAATCATTTTCCCCACTATGTTAAAAAAATAAACAAAAAATATTAAAATATTATAGAGAGCAATTCACTAATTTTACTGAATATATTTCAAGTATATTTTTAACTAAAACATCATAAAGAAAACACTAAACTTTTTAAAAAATTACATTGTCAAATTTTGATGGTTTAAAATTGAAGAGAATTTTAAACATACGGAATTGAATTATACATTAAAAAAAGTATTGTCGAAGCCAAAATCATGGAGCTTATCGTCCACAGGAATTTTAATTTCAGCCACACGTGTAGAATAAAGCCTAGGAAACTGCCTTTATCATCGTCATATTTAAAAAAAAACTAAATTATATATATATATATATATATAATATATATACAAAATTTTTAATGGTTTAATATATTTCAGCAATTATTATCGAAGCCACAATCACGAAGCTTATGATGCATACTAATTTTAATTTCAGCTGTAAAATAAAGTCGAGAAAACTGCCCTTATCGTCCTCTCATTTTTTCAATCCTTCAAAATAATCATCAGAAAGCAACTAGGTTTTTTTTCTATAACCAATTTTCAAACCCTTATTCACAAATTGACACAACTTCAACAACTATACAACTCTACAAATATTATGGTCATAACCGCAAATTGACACAGCTTCAACAATTATACAACTCTACAAATATTATGGTTATAAGCGCAAATATTAGGGTTATAACCGCAAGACTAGAATAACCAGGAAATCCTATAATTATGAAGATAAAATTACACTGCAAGCAAATTGTTCGGATTTCAAAATTACACTGCAAACCCATTGTCAGGATTTCAAAATTAAGTGTTATAGTAACACTTTGTTCAAATTTAGTGTCCGTTCCAAGATGAATGGATAGGTATAGACTCTGGATAAGATTTCAATAACATTTTCAGAAAAACCTTAGCCGTCAAAAATACGTTCTGTATCCTTCCAAACACATCATGCCTGACGGTCATTTTAAAAAGTTCAACGTATTTTACGGGCGACAAAATGCATCGCTTATATGTCAAAAAAGCTGTGATCCGTTAAAGCAAGGTTTACCTAAAAAAGCGTGACATGCTTTTCTTGAAATTTTCGTACAAACAGTTGGGTTTTCTTTTCAAGAAATGCTTTCCAAGAAATTCTCTACATAACCACGTCATGTATCTAGTCCGTGCAAATTTGGAATGTTCAGGCTGGAATTTTAATTTTAATTTTCGGTAAATAGTACATTCTGTAATGTGGGCCCACGCCTTTTCTGTAATCTTGGCCCACGCCTTTTCTGGTCCACTTCTTCTAGCTGTTAGCAATTCAATTGATATTACATGGTTAACTATTTCGTATAGAGACAGCTCGTTATATTTTTCTATTTCTAGCTTTTATATTTTTCTATTTGTCTTAACGCATTCGATGTAATTGACAGCTCGTTATATTTTTCTATTTCTCTCGTAATTCATTCAATATAATTGACCCTCTTCATTTAGCGTCGATATCAATATAATCAAATTAATTTTTTTAAATTTTATTTATTTTTCAATTGAAAATCAATTTTTTTATGGGATATTATACTTTACACGAGAGATACTTTATGTAATATAGGTTACTTTAAGTTTTTTTTGTTTTGTGCTTTTTACTATCAATAATTAATATTTCTTCAAAATTATTATAAGTGACCGAAAAGAGCTAGTTACATTTATCTATTTCTTTCATTTTTATGTATTCAATAATATATATAGCATATTTTCATTTAGGTTTTAATATATTTTTTACATGTCTTTATTTAGGTTTCAATGGTAATAGATTTACTCTTGAGTTTGATATGCATTTTTTAATTTGAAAATAACAAGTTTTTTCTATCAAATTATATGTTTACTCTTTCAAATGTTATTGGTAACTCAAAGTTAAGATGAAGTCAAAATTAATTAGATCGATAAATATGTCTCTTTTAAAATAGAATAGGGATTCCTAAAATTTAATTTAATTATTAAATATTATTAGATTTATGGTAGGACCATTAAATGTTCTATGACTTTTTTAGTGGTATATGCAACTCAAGGATTCAGATTTATGTGCAAGGTAGTTATGCTCTTTTTATCATTTTAATGAAACTGATTAATTAACAAAATATGATATGAGCAAGTTTCATATTTAATGAGTTATGGTTTTTTCGGCATGTGATATTGAGAAGACATGACTCTGGCCCATGGTATCGTAGCATTCCCTATTTATAGATTAAGAAACTCCTTAATAAAGTGGATATAAATATTCATTGATAAAAATCCTCTTCTGTGCTTTCTGAAATAAATATATGTTTAACTAATAATAATAATAAAATAGTTAATTTCATAATTTTTTAAATATTACCATTGTGAGATGTATTAACATACACTAGTCACTTAATTAATATAATTGTGCTATTACCTAAATTTCTAATAGAAGTGTGCTATTTTTTTTAATATTGATAATTTAAATACATTTTAAATATTTTAAAGCTACATTAATATTAAAAGTTTTAGATATTTGAAAATACATTTTATAGTGAATACTCCGGTGTTTACCACTTTTGTTAATGATATGGAGAGTGGGATAATTTATCGTATTTTGGTTATTGGATTTCTGTGTTTAAATTTTTTTAGTATAGAGTCTTCTCAAATAACATGCACACTTTGCTTTGTATGGTTTAAAGTTTAGAAAGAATTTTGATTTTTTTTTGCTTCTTACTTTGTCTTGCTCTTTTTTTTGTGGTTGTAATTTCAGATATATTATGTTATTATTTTTTACTTTTTTATACAATATTGAACAATTAAAAGTTTATCCTAGAAGACTAGGAAGAAAATTCTTAGTTTAGAGAATGTATTCCTTAGAGAAAACTTTTCTCCAATTTTGCATCCTTGTATTTTCAAAAAAGCTATAATTTATTCTAGAGCACTATATGATTTAAAAGATTATTCTATTTCACTATACCATAGATTATGTACTTGACATATACAAATATATTTGCATGCTATGCATGTCCACTATAGAGTAGATTCATTGTCATTTCGAGAACAATTTTGTATTTATACATAAGGTGGTGTCTACTAAAAATATCAAAAATTTACATTTTCTTTACCCATGGTTGATGTTGTATTTCACATCAATACCATATAACAAGAAACAACTCAACAAGACTACACCCCCCATAAATCAAATGACTTGTATACACATTAATCCATGATAAACATAAAAAAACTTACCCCATTATACATCTCACATTACCAAGATAAAAATAATCATAAAATTTAACTAAATTCTAAATTTATTTTAAATATTCTATGACTTTTTTAGTGGTATATGCAACTCAAGGACTCAGGTTTATGTGCAAAGTAGTTATGCTCTTTTTATCATTTTAATGAAATTGATTAATTAACAAAATATCATATGATCAAGTTTCATATTTAATGAGTTATGGTTTTTTCGGCATGTGATATTGAGAAGCCATGACTGTGGCCCGTGGTATCATAGCATTCCCTATTTATAGATTAAGAAACTCCTTAGTAATGTAGATATAAATATTCATTGATAAAAATCCTCTTCCATACTTTCTAAAATAAATATATGCTTAACTTATAATAATAATAATAATAATAATAATAATAATAATAATAATAATAATAATTAATAATAATTTTTTTTTCATAATTTTTTTACCCATCGTGAGATGTATTAACATACACTAGTCCTTTAATTAATATAATTTTGCTATTACCTAAATTTCTATTAAAAGTGTGTTATTTTTTTAAATATTGATAATTTAAATAGAATTTTAAATATTTTAAAGCTACATTAATACTAAACGGTTAGATATTTGAAAATACATTTTACAGTGAATGCTCCGGTGTTTACCACTTTTGTTAATGATATCCATTTGTGTGTTTAAATTTTTTTAGTATAGAGTCTTCTCAAATATCATGAACACTTTACTTTGTATGGTTTAAAGTGTAGAATGAATTTTGATTTTTTTTTTGCTTCTTACTTTGTCTTTCTCTTTTTTTTGTGGTTGTAATTTTAGATATATATATATATATATATATATATATATATATATATATATATATATATAGTTTTTATACAATATTGAACAATTAAAAGTTTATCCTAGAAGACGAGAAAGAAAATTCTTAGTTTAGAGAATGTATTCCTTAGAGAAAACTTTTCTCCAATCTTGCATCCTTGTATTTTCAAAACAAATATAATTTATTCTAGAGCACTGTATGATTTAAAATATTATTCCATTTCACTATACCATAGATTATGTACTTGACATATACAAGTATATTTGCATGTTATGCATGTCCACTATAGAGTAGATTCATTGTCATTTTGAGAACAATTTTGTATTTATATATAAACTGATGTCTACCAAAAATATCAAAATGTTACATTTTCTTTTCCTATGGTTGATGTTGTGTTTCACATCAGTATTGTATAACAAGAAACAACTCAACATGACTACACCCCCCATAATAAGAACTTTTAGCAGTTTTTTTCTTTTTTAACTAGTGCAACCATATAGATTAAATGACTTCTATATGCATTAATCCATGATAAGAATCAAAACACTTACCCCATTATACATCTCACATTACCAAGATAAAAATAGTCATAAAATTTAACTAAATTATAAATTTATTTTAAATTTCTATGCCCTCATTACCATGGAAATTCTTAACTCAAGTAAATATCTCTTCTTACAATAGCATGGGCCAATATGATGGCTTATCAATGCCACATGTCCAATATGATATATGTTGATATGATGTTTTCTATAATTAAACAATTCGGCATCAATTAATTAAAATAGCAAAATTGACTTGGAGATAAATCTTAACTGTTGATATGTGAATACTACTATGACTATTCTAGCATATTCCATGGAGGTTAAATCTCTAAAATTCACCTAATAATTGTTAATAATTAAATTAAAAGTGTGAGAAGATTATTCTCAAACAAACATGCATATGAATGTAATAAGAAAATGCACAATGTAATCATTTATGGCATGACTTCTCTCCTTTATGACCTAGATTTCTTCTTTATGACTTCTCTCCCTTATACCTTAGTTATCATCCATTATGAAATCTAAGGTCATCATCTAGTGAATATGGAGAACTTGTTAGAACCAAGAAGACTTAAATTAGACATTTATTTGGACAACAAGATAGGGTTGGTACATGATCATGGATTTTGTATTTCCCCCTTTTCTAAATGTAGTAAAATAAATAAAATAGACACATACCTTGAAAACTTGAAAAATATAAATCATAGATAAAAACAAAGTCATTATTTATTAGGATCATAACCATCTTCTTTAGAAGATATAACTACTTTGACCATCAATGACCTGATAATAATATGTATATCTTTAGACTGAGATTTATTTTTAGTACTCATAGATTTATGTTCCCTGTGTCTTTCCTTAGCTTGAATTAAAGTGTTGAGTTTCTTATTTTCATGGAAAAGTTGACTAATACACTTTTTAAGACATGGGACAATGAGAAAGTATTGCTGGTACCAATACATGTTCTTAACTTATCCTCATTTGAATGGATGTTGATTCGAGGACTGTCATCACAACGATCGATGTCAACAAAAAAATCCAAAATTATCTTGGACCCACGGGCTATTTCTTTTTGGCAAGATTTCAGGATGAGCCTCAATATGGAAAAGCTCATCGTTTCTAGGAGTATTTAACTGTATGTTTCGCCTTGTTCACGAAATTTTCCTCTGAATTTGTTTAATCTTAACTTTAGATTGAGGGCTTTGTTCTGATTGATTGATCTCTTCTTCATGTTCAGGTTCTTTAGGTAAAATTTTGGCCCAAAGACTTACCCTGGAGGGTTTCACTTCTCTTTTATCCCTAAATTCCTATTTTCATTGAACACCAGTAGGTCTGAGAGTTTTGACATTATTATCATTTGAAACACAATGATTTCTTCATGAACTAATTATTCACAATCATTCTATACTGAACGATGATATGGTGATTGAAAAGGACTGTCAAACAAAGGGTTATGCCCCCAAATGGTGTCTAACTAGAATATAGGTTAAATTGTGATGAAAAAGTGATATTTCAGAGTTCTTGCAATGTTACTTGTACTTGCAGGACATTTTAGTTTTGAATTTAAATAGATAAAGGGGAAAATTATGTTTATGTATGAGAAATGCCATTAAGAACCTTTTGTTATAAATAAAAACCATAATATTTCACTCTTCATAAGTAACATAAAATGCAACAAAAGCACTAAACTACACCATTTATATTTCAGAGAGGAAATCAACATACCTTTCACATGATATCCACAAACATTACTAACTATAAGTTGCTTCGAGGGAATGTCACACATTGCACAACCATTTCTCTCTCTCAAAGGGAAGATGAGTAGTTTCTGAAATGAAATCGATATTTGTATCCATCTCTATATCACCCACTCGAGCTTTCTTCGTATCAAAAGAAGAGGCAAAACCTTGACAATCCCTTTACTTCAACTCTTAAACCACTGAAGTAAATCCCACTAGCTGACTTAGTGGAACAAATTTGCACATTCAACATATTCCTCTACTATCTCAGCTCAAATGGATTTAAACTAGATAAGGGGTGCCATGGTTAGAATCCTAGATGGTTTTAGCCAAGAATCAAGGTGAAACATAGAGGGAAAATGCACAATGAGTGGGTTACCAAACCCTAACTTACATAGAAATGTAAAAAAATATGAACAAAATCAATGAAACAACAAGGTGTTAGTAACTTTGAAACACCAAGGGATTAACTCAAACATCGATAGTTAGGATGTATGGTACATAAACATTAATAGATGTCATATATGAGTGTCTATGAATGGTCAATTTGAGAAAAATTGTGCAAATCAAGATTATTAATATCCCTGATGAGCATGCCAAATCACCCATAAAACTGTGACACAAATCTCAAAGGAATAACCCTTAGCCCGTGTTAGTGTCAGTATCTTCATCCCTCTGTCAATGATTAAATTTCTCTTTTTGCATGCATATTAGGTGTCCCATCTGATCAGTTGCATTCTATTAGGTCATGGATCAACTGATGGTAGTGGTTCATTATCAATTTCCCTCATGGCATTTACCTGCTGGCATGTTTTCACATGTTTAGGTCATTTACTATCATTTTGTTTCATTTCAATTACCAAAATCAGTTTTAGGGTTTTTAGTCTCACTAGGTCTAGGGTTTGCCACCATGGTCATCCAAAACTCAATAAAAGGTCAGCAGGCACATGAGGAGGTTTTATAAGTTCATAAGATCATAAATTCACTAATGATATGACCCAATAAATTGTTTTTAGTTTTGAGGTGAAAACAAAGATTTTTTATTTCTATGTACAAATTTTATGTAATTTAAAGTTTTTTCTATATGTAATAAGTTCCAGCTGTTGCCCTTGGTCACCTTGCCAACTCCAGCCACTACAAGAAACAAAAAGCATCAATGCATTAGTTCATCAAATGATGAAGAAAAGTCAATTCAAATGAAAAACAAAGTTTATGAGAAAAAGTGACTTTGACATTATAAAAGTGGGTTTCAAATAAGGAAAAATTAAAAGGCATTCATATATAAAGTGAAAACATACTAGTCATCTATTTCATTGTGCAAGACATCCATGAAGAGCTAAGATCGGGATTTGGAGGCAAATTGGACAAAAGAAGGTGAAATCCCTGTTTTTCTAGAAAATCTTCTTGATGCTATGCATCAGAGGCAGTGTGTTGTGCATCAGACTGGGGCTGCACATCAGCGAGTTTGTGCCAGTGTAAATTTGGAAGGGCATTGCGCATCAGGAGGGTGTTGCGCATTCGGCCCAGTGTGCTGCGTATCAGTCAAGAAACTGCCAAAACATTCCAAATCACCCAAAAACCCTAAAAAAAGGTGCATTTCTCTCCTAAAAGTAAGTTATCATTGTTCTTGAGCTGAATCTGATCTCTTACATGTTTTCTTCATAAGTTTTTCATCTTGAAACTCAAACCCTAGCTTGTCTTCATCAATTTCCATTTCATTGTAAAGCTTTCACTCCATAACCAAAACCCACATCATTTTCCCCTTTTATATATTTCATTTCCCTAAATTAATCCATTAATTTCATTTTCCATATCCCACTCCCCTAAGGAAACTCATTCCCTTCATTCCCCAACTGCATTTCACATTGGTAAAATCTCTTCATACTCATCTCTCTTGTCCTCCGCCATTATCACTTTCCACCATATCATCATCACATCACTTCCCTAAGACAAGCACCATGACAAGAAGCAGTGAATCAAGTTATGAAGAGGAAAAACTTAATGACAGCTCAAGGGAAATAAATGTATAGCCTAGGAGACATCACAAGGGTGGAAAAATTATTAGAGAGGAACCTATTACCATGACTGAACTCCTTGCTTGCCCTCTTGCTACCACATGTTTCAGATACTAGTCTTGTTTTGAGTTTTGTGAGATGGTTGAGAGGGTTAAATACCATCATGAGTTGGCAACGAAATTTGTCATAAACATGGAGAATAATGTGGTGCACCT
Organism: Pinus tabuliformis; assembly: GCA_031772625.1. Lineage (NCBI taxonomy): Eukaryota > Viridiplantae > Streptophyta > Pinopsida > Pinales > Pinaceae > Pinus > Pinus tabuliformis. The sequence goes on from CM062819.1 coordinate 1,374,770,647, forward strand.
TGCTAGGATCAATTTGACTCTTTCACCAGCTATTATTGCAGAAGCCACTAGAATACCAGATGTAGGGGAAAAGTGGAACAAAAGTCAGAATATTAGCAAGCAGCATTATGAACCATATATTAAGGCCAAATATCATGGTAAACTGAGCAGGGTGTTTCCTTTCAAGTTCTTTGAGGACCAGTATGTTCCACTTATGAAACTTATCATCAAATACTCCACATGTGAGGGTAGGTTCTCGAGACTTTATGCCTACCATATCAGATTACTTATGCACTTAACCAGGGTCAGAATGATGATTATTCCATATTTCATATGCAAAAACATAGAGAGGATGACTGTGATTTCAAAAAGAAAACCATACCCACAGCAGCTCAATAGTATTTGTCACTTTGCTGTCATCAAAATTATTATTTTGCATCAGCTCACTCAGTTGGGAGTGTCATGGGAAACTTTCATTGCCCATGAAATCTTCAGGAAGGTGAACCTTCCGGGCAACAAAAAGAGCCTGAAAGCAAAACTGATGAGGCTCATATTCCTATGTTTGTAACTTATGAGAAAGGCACCAGGAGGCTTTTTGTAGCTTCCAAATGAATGCTATCTCCACCAGGGGTCGAAGGGGCCCTGTTTTCTTCACTGGATCGCAGGCAAATGCTATCTTCACCTGGGGTGAAAGGGGCTTTGCCTTATTCTTCAGCTGAACAGGTATAGGACAAAGACAAAGGAAAGCAACAAGTGCATGATGAAGGCCCTACTGAAGGGCAAGAGAAAGATTTTGTTTTGGTTGAGGAAGATGATGCTGATTTGGGTTCTTAAAGCTCAAGACTCAAGGATGTGAAGGCTCTCGTAGTCACAACCATAGATCCATCAATTTGTCATCTCCAACTCCTCAACCCAAGGCATCATCATCCCATTATGCTCTCACTCTGGCTAGCTCCCATATCCATCAATATGTATCCACTCACATTAGCCATTTCGCCATTGGGTCACTAAGTCCTCATATTGGATCATAGTGAAATCTAGATGAATAATATTCAATCAATTTTCATGATGATTTTCTATATCAAATTATGTTTCCCTATGTATTTATCACTCTCATCCAAATGGCCTCAATTCTTAAGTCATGAGAACCACTTTCCCAATCTCTCTCATGTCCAACTATAACTCAAGCTCTGCAAATATTTTTCATCCTAAGGCATTGGCCCCATCCACCTTTGGGTTGAATACCTATTGGAAAACCTTCACATCAATTTATCCTATCTAACTCATACATGAATTAGAAATCATTGCAATTAAAAATGTGCACCAACTCTCAAAACCATCACAATGACTATCATTCCCTCCAAATTCTTGGAGTGGTCCATGTGTTAATCTGTCAAGTGAGATCCATGGTACCCTCGTCCTCATGCTAGAAAGTCCCATCATGAAAAAATGATGTATCATGTTGGGCTATTTGCTAAGCCACCTAAACACACATCCTATCTCATCACTAAACCAATTGAGTTTGCATACCTAACCCTGCCTTGCCATAATTGTGTGTGTCCTGCTTAGATCTTTGCTTTCATACCAACTCCTTTGGTGAAGATATCTACTACTATTTTTTGGTGGTCTCCTACTCTGATAGAAGCTTCAATTTTGTGAAAAGCACATCATTGCTTCTACTTTGGCTTTGAAACCAAAGATATCAGTGGAAAGCTATAGTATTGTTGTTCAGTTACTGCCTACTCTGATACCAACTTTAGGTTGGTGAAGAGAAAAACACTTCTTATTCTCTTGTATGTATTGAAGCTTTTTCTCTATTTCTATTTTTATCTAAAATTGATTTCATCATCTTGACTCAAAAAAAGTTATAAATTATAATTAAAATGCAATACTTTATTATTTTAAGATAGGAAAAATTAGGAATTTATGCGTTGGAATAAGAAATATAAAAAAAAAGTATTGTGAATTATTAAGGAGTCGCTATTATATTAATTGGAGGCCCTTATTTTTCTCCTCTCTTTTTCTTTCTCTTCAACGGTCCTTGCATCACATTGACTTGAAAATTTTTATACATTTTAATCGAATTGTAGCGTTTTGTGATTCTAAGATGAGAAAAACTAGGAATTGGTGCATTGTCGTGGGGAAAAATGATGTATGGTGGGTTCTCCTTAGTCAACGGTTGAATGTAATAATCAGAGTCTCACTATCCATTGTGCCTCCTAGACAAGGGGAAACCATTAACTCACACATTGATAACATTGAGTAACACATTCCATTGATCCTCACATGGTTACAAGATGCACTTGGTGCACCATGTCCTCTAAGGCCTATAACATTGAGATATTTCACAACTTCCTAGTGTAAAACAATGTTAGTTCACCTGATCTATGCAACTACTTATTCTCTTAGTTAAGTTTTACTAGAATATTGACTTAAACAATTTTCTTCTTTAAAAAAGTGAAATATAAGTATATACAGGAACAATCATCACCAACACATATACAACAAATATATATAGGGAAGTCAACACTTATCCTAACCCCTACAAAATTTACTCATATGTGAACAATAAAATATACAAAGTACAAACCTTTGCACTTGGAAAATTACAAAAACTTGACAACATTAATTTGAGCAATGTATGGATCACAAGTCATCGCAAGACGGTTCTAAGTAAAAGTGTTAAGCCCCTCTGGTAGAATAATCTACCAAATGAGCACCTTTGTATGAAACTGTTTCTCTCTAAAAAACCAAAAGTTTTAGTGTATTGGAAACCCCAAATTTATCCCGAACACTAAATTTTCCATCCACCCAACCAAACTCCAATGTTTTATCCATGTCACCTAAGTTGTGATATCGCATTGTCTCTCGGTGTGATATCTCTCTACGATCGTTGCATGCATTATCTCTCTACGATATCACTGCACGCCCCAAATTGTCTCACAAAGATACCAAAATATCCATTAGAATCCCTAGCCCACATGCTCCCAACTACAACTTAACTCGAAGAACTCCTATCAAGTCATACTCGCTTACTCCACATGACATACAATCATTGTAAGGATTGATCGTATGCCTACTACATGATCATTCTATCCCTTGTCTCACATGACCCACCTTGTTGCTCGCACAAATTTCTAAACCCTCTAACACAGCTCAACTGACGCGCTTATATAACTGACCCAATTTCTCACATAACTTTCTTATGTAACTACTCACATGACTCACCTAGGACACTAGTATGAATACTCACCTGGCTTGCTTGCACAACTTGCCTAGTCCACTTATGTAACTACTCACATGACTCACCTAGGACACTAGTATGAATACTCACCTGGCTTGCTTGCACAACTTGCCTAGTCCACTTATGTAACTACTCACATGACTCACCTAGGACACTAGTATGAATACTCACCTGGCTTGCTTGCACAACTTGCCTAGTCCACTTAGACAACTCACCTCAGGCAATTATGCCACTGCTTGCCCGGACCACCCACAAGATTGCTCAAAGATATATCTCTAACCGCTAACATGACTGGGCTAATCATGTTGTGTGCCATTTACCCTCACTATAAACGCTCCCAAAAGAATCACCCCATCATCCATTTTTGGATTCATCCTCTCAAAAAAACTATCATATATATACACATTAATTTTCCACTGCATGTAGACGACCCACTTTGTATGATCCCTTTGTACAACCACACAATTCGCATGACCACGTAGTCCTCCACCCATTTTAGTCAACTTTTCTTGCACGAGTCTCTCTCATGACCTTCTCTTACACCCATGGCCTGACACGACTCTATGCACGACCACACTCTTGAACAACTCATAGAACTCCATATGTTGGTACACCCTCATCCAACAAAAACTATCATCATAGTATTTGTCATATATTTTCAAAATCGTGTGTTGGGGAAGTCACCCATGGAATGCCCTCTAGTTAAAGGCGTGCCTAACTATGAATATTGACAAAAACACACCTTCCTTTTCCGGTAACTCGATAATAATAATGTCATTTGAAATTTCATATATGTTCATGTATTCATTAATAAAAATTCTTAATATGCTCATTAAAAATTACATTTCATACTTTTCCATCTAATTCGTTTCTTCATTAACAAACACATCAATTACTCTATTCTTATAACACAAGGAAAAAAATTAATTAATAGAATTTTAATGACGTGAATGAATTTAATAAACTATTCAATGATGCCACTTAACCTAGAATCTAATTAGGCCAATAGGTTTTGATAAGTGGTTAGTTATGATATTTGGCCTATGCGATGCAACAACTACATTCATGAAGCTAATGAATGATATATTCTGCACTTTTATAAGCTCATTTTTTATTATTTATTTGGATGGTTTACTAGTATACATTTCTACATAGGAGGACCACAACCCACATTTGGTGCAAGTGTTAGAGACTTTAAATAAGCACTAATTGTTGGCATATCTCAAGATGTGTGAATTTTCACAATAGCCTTTGGTGTATTTGGGATATGTCATAGGTGGAGGAGAGTTGAATATAGAGCCTTCCATGATGGAGGTCATGATAAAGTGGTATGTAAGTTTTACTAAAATTTTTTTGAGGATATGTGTTTTGGAGAGAATTTCAAGGAAAACATCTGAGGCCTTTTTTATAGACATTGTGGTAACCTCTGATCTTCTCCTTTAATGGTAGATCAAGCATTTTTTTTAAATACTTGAGGGAGGGAATCTTTAAGAGAATATATATGGGCTCCTTTAAACAAACAGTTCGAAGTTCTTTTGTTCACATTCTCTTCTTCTATCATATATATTTGTAATGAATTTTTTGTGTATGTCAATCCTTGTGTATTTCAATGTTTGGATTTTACTTTGTATGAATGGAATGGTTTTGACATGCAATTTTCTTTTACTTTTCATAATTTTCATATGACATATCTTTGGTTGGTTTGACTATTGTGTTATTCAACTTTACTACGTTTTGAAGACTTACCTTTAGTGGTTGCTTGATGAAAGTTTCTCCCATTCAGTAGAGATATAAAAACCTTGTTCTTTTGGGATATTACAATAAGTTATCGAGAGGATGTAACTCTACAAAATGTGAATGTCAAAGTGAAAAAGGGTTGCTTCAAAATCCCTCATTCTGTAGCACCCCTATCTTTCTTCTAGTTGTATATAATAATTCATTCATAACAATTTATTTCATATGCTTGATTGAATTATATATAAGCCCTAATATCTACATGTGTTCTAAGTTGATGAATAGATATTACCTAAAGCATTATAAACTATGTGATAATTTTTCCTTTATTGTTCTTACATTTGGTTTGTTTTCCATATTTTAATATTTTTTATATCATGAAATTATTATATAAGACTTGGTTTAAATATATCAATGACTAGACAACTCATTTATGATTATTGTAATATTCCTTTTGAAATTTTGGGATCTACAATCATGATAAATGAAGGTTCTCGGGCTGTTATAGCCTAAATCTACCTCAGGCTGAAGAAATATATTTTAATCTATTTTAATAAAGAAATATATTTATTATTTTAATTATTAATATTAATTATTTTACTCAGCAGCATCTCATATATGAATTTAAATAAATTCATAGTTTTTTATATATTATATAGTTTTTCTATTTTTTATATAATATATAGTTTTTTATATATTATATATTATATAGTTTTTCTAGTTTATTTGTTACACAGTCTCCCGTGATTTCTGAATTGGAAAGCCTCCCGTAGTCGGTCAAACCTCCGTGCCAACTCGCAGCTTCGGCCTTACTTACAATTACAGTACCATAGGCCATGTAGTATAAAGACCAGTAGGTTTCTGATACCGTTGGCACCGACGTAATAAAATAAAATATCTCACGTATACTGCTTTTATTCCAAAACGACATTAGTTGGTATACACCGAAGAGTAACGCTTTGTAATTAATATAGAGAAATTTCGTAGCGCCAAAAATAGCGCATATAGAAGTGTGAGTAGATGGAACTTGGTAATGAAGTTTAGGGCGTTAGTTTCCCTCGTTTAAATTTATATTTTGAAGTGTTTATTGAATTTAGTGAATTAATTTTTGATTTTATATTTTTTTTGGTTTTGATCGTATATGAATTTCGTATTTTTAGGAAATTTTGGGAATTTTATAATTTAAATTTGTGATTTAGACAGACTCTTATTTAATTTAGAGGACATTCCACTTAATGATATATTTAGAAATACTCAAAAAAATGTAATAAATAGAATATTATAAAAAATAATAATAAAATTTAACATATTATCAATCTCTTTGTAAATGGATTTTTAAACATGGTTTCTATTTGAATATTTATATATTGCAATTTATTCAATTCAAAATAATATCTAATTTATTATTTGAATAATAAATTCTTTCAAATCTGGAATTGTATTGGTGTAAGACATGTTGCTTTCCATCTATATAAAATTCAATAATTATAGAAAGCATTTTCTTTCCATCCAAATAAAATTTTATAACTAAATTTTGTATATTTAATATAGTGAGACTAATAAAATAGCTTTCATATTATAATTATTTATTCACAATATCTAATTTATTATTTGGATAATCAATTCTTTCAAATTTGGAATTGTATGTTGTAAGACATGTTGCTTTCCTTCTATACAAAATTCAATAATCATATTAGTGAAACATTTTCTTTCCACTAGATAAAATTTGATAACTAAATTTTGTTTCTTTGGAAATTATGAAATTATTGTAGGATTAATTGAATGATTTTAATATTATAATTATTCAATTGATTTGAGTTATAAATTTTTAAAATCTAATTGAATTCAATTAGAAATTTTAATTTTTTTCAGAATATGAACTGAGCTGATATCAAAGTTCCATCCATTTCTAAAACATTTTCAAAATTTACAATTAAAATAAATAAAAATAACTCATCATAATATTATATAATTTTCTATGAAATTTCTTCCCGAACATGCCCCTCTTATAATTCCACTCGACACTAAAATATTGTTAACACCGTAACCCAAAAAAATCAGACCCGCAACTAACAAATTCACCTAAATTTGGAGGAATGTATTAATGTAACAAACTTCTAATTTTATACAGTGACATATCTAACTGATTTGTTGGAATTTGGAGCAATGGTTGTTGGAGATCAGATGTACAGCAATCAATAAAACATATACACAGCCATTAAATCATGCACAGGAAACACAGGAATTAACGTGGTTCACCCAACCAATCTGGGCTACGTCCACCAAACATAGGCATCGACAATTCTTTATTAATCAAACTGGAGATTACATAAATCAAATCCTCACAAACTCTCACACTCACACCAAACAATCCGTATGGATACCTATTATATAGCAAAGAGAATCTAACTGCCTCATAAATCCTCTCAACTCAAATTTAGGATGCATTAACTCCCTCCCAACAAACTGGAGCTAATCTAGGAACTGATTCCTATTGTTGTCATCTACTGAGATTTTGCCTATCTTATACAAAACAGAAAATCTCAACAATCTCCACCTTGACAACAATTAGCCTGATGCCCTGTTATTATTATTTTATCTTTTCTGCAAGCCAAGAGAAGCCAAACACCAGCGTAGCTTCTCTAACAAAACTGGTTTCGTGAACATGTCTGCACAGTTTCCCTTTGTATGCACCTTTTCAAGAGAGACTCCCCTTTCAGTGATAACCTGTCTTACAAAATGGTACTTAATTGGAATATGCTTTGATTTACTATGATAGGCCGGATTCTTAGCCAAATGTATTGCACTTTGACTATCACAAAGTAACCTGATGTTGTCCTGTAACCTACCAAACTCACCAAGCAAACCTTTCAACCAAACCGCCTCTTTGCAAGCATGCGAAGCAGCAATGTATTCTGCTTCAGTAGTGGATAAAGCGACAATGTTCTGTAGCTTTGACATCCAACTTATAGCTCCACCTGCAAGAGTAAAGACATACCCTGAAGTTGACCTTCTCTTATCCAAATCACCTGCAAAATCGGAATCAACAAATCCGCAAACAAATTCACTACTCTTATTGTAAGTGATACAATAACTACTTGTGCCTCTCAGATACCGAAGCACCCATTTCACTGCTGACCAGTGTTCTTTACCCGGATTTTCCATGTACCTGCTGACAACCCCAACTGCATGTGAAATATCTGGTCGCGTACACACCATCGCATACATTAAACACCCTACTACATTAGCATATGGAATTCGAGACATATAATCCTTTTCTTCATCTGAATTAGGACATAAACTCGAAGAAAGCTTGAAATGGGAAGCGAGAGGGACTGACACAGGCTTCACATTATTCATACCAAATCTCAAAAGTATTTTCTCAATATACTTTTGTTGTGATAGCCATAGCTTACCATTGCTTCTGTCTCTGAAAATCTCCATGCCCAAAATCTGTCTTGCTGCTCCTAGATCTTTCATATCAAACGTCCTTGCCATCTGAGCCTTCAACCTGTTGATTTCTTCTATGCTTTTGCTTGCTAAAAGCATATCATCAACATACAATACTAAGATAATGAATATGCCATTATTTAACTGTTTAAAATAAACACAATGATCATATTCACTTCTAACATATTTCTGACTCAACATGAAAGAATCAAACTTCTTATACCACTGCCGAGGCGACTGCTTCAGGCCATATAAAGACTTCTTGAGCCTGCAGACAAATTTCTCATTGCGATGCTGAACAAACCCTTCCGGTTGTTCCATATAAATTTCCTCATCTAAGTAACCATGTAGAAATGCAGTCTTAACATCTAATTGCTGCAACTCTAAATCAAGCAAAGCCACTAATGATAACACAATTCTAATTGAAACAATTTTAACCACTGGTGAAAAAATCTCATGAAAGTCAATACCGGCTTTCTAAGAAAACCCTTTTGCAACCAGCCGCGCTTTGTACCTGTCTTTCGTATCATTCACACCCCGTTTCAGCTTGAAAACCCATTTACACCCCACAGTTTTCCTGCCTTTCGGAAGCTCAACCAGATCCCATGTGCCGTTCTTACCCAAGGCCATCATTTCGTCCTTCATGGCTGCTTTCCACTTATCACTCTTCGAACCTTCTATTGCTTCCTGATAGCACAGAGGTTCATCGTCATTAGCAGTAAATGCAACAGAAGTGACATAATCATCATACCTTCTCGGTGGCCATTTGATTCTTGTCGACCTCCTTAATGATGTTTCTGGTGCTTCCTCGATTGGCTGACTACCATCTGTAGGAACTTCTTGACGATCAGTATCTGAGACCTGTTCATGATCTAGACCTGCACCCTGTTCATGATCTGATTCTGAAACATGTTCATGGCTAGTATCTGAACTATGGTCATCATGACTATCATTAGAAATGCTATCAAACTGAATGTGCTGAAAATCAGATACATCATCCTGTTTCAATCTACTATCTACATCTAACTGTACAATAGAGGATTCATTAAACTTTACATCTCTGTTGATGATGATTTTGCGGGTAGTAGGATCCCACAATTTATATCCCTTTGTTCCAACACCATACCCAACAAAGATATACCTTTTCGACTTTGGATCTAATTTAGTTCGCTGATGTTTAGGCACTAGAGCATATGCATCACAACCAAACACTCTGAGTTTAGAATAGTCACAAGGGTGTCCTTTCCATACCTCTTGTGGAATCTTGCAGCCTATCGCCGTTGATGGAGATCGGTTTATCACATAACAAGTTGTTGCCACTGCTTCCGTCCACAACTCCTTTTGCAACCCGGCGTTACTCAGCATACTCCTTGCTCTTTCTAGAAGAGTCCTGTTCATGCGTTCAGCAACTCCATTTTGCTGAGGAGTATAAACCGTGGTCTTATGTCTCTCGATCCCTGCATCCTTGCAATAGCTGTCAAACTCCTTGGAAGTAAACTCACCACCATTGTCAGTTCTTAAACATTTTATTGTTCTACCAATGCTCTAAACTGCTTGAAAACTGAAAAAACATCAGACTTCCTTTTCAACATGTAGACCCACACTTTCCTAGAAAAGTCATCAATGAATGATACAAAATAAGACGAACCACCATATGAAGTTGTAGGAGCTGGACCCCACACATCTGAATGGATATAATCAAGTATGCCTTTACTAGTATGTTTGCCTATTTTAAACTTTTGTTTACTTTGTTTTCCAAACAAACAATGCTTACAGAAATCTAACTTTCCAGACTTTAGATTTGGAAGTAACTTGCGATCAGCCAAAATTTTTAACCCTCTTTCACTCATATGCCCCAATCTTTGATGCCATAAGTGAATGGAACTACTGTCATGCTCAGACACCGTAGACACATAATCTGACCCTGTACTTCCTTCTAACTGAAATAGATTTCCTACCTTCTTAGCTTTCATAACTAGTAAAATACCTTTGTAAATTTTCATTACTCCACCTTGAATTACAGTTTTATATCCATTTGAATCAAGTGCTCCTAATGAAATCAAATTTTTTCTTAAATCTGGTACATGCCTCACATCAGTTAATATTTTTGTTGTCCCATCAAACATTTGCAGTTGTATACTCCCAATTCCCACAATATTACATGTTACATCATTACCCATGTACACAACACCATCATCAATTGATTTATATGTCTTAAACCATTCTTTATGGATACACATGTGGTTTGATGCACCGGAATCTAACAACCAATGTTGACCATGATTTGACACATTAACTGATAATACTTCATCACTCATACCTGAACCAGATGTCGAACCTGTATCTGTCGTATTTGCCTCCTTCTTCTCTGTCGAAGAATCTGCTTTTGAAGTTTGCTGCTGTCGCTTCCAACAGTCCTTCTTTAAATGCCCTGATTTGCCACAAAACCAACACTTTAGCTTACTCTTCTTCCCTTTCGACTTTGAACGTGAGTCGCTCGGCCTCCTGGAGTGTCTTTCTTTCGAACGACCTCTAACCATCATAGCTTCTGATGTAGAGGTTTCGGAATGCGACCTTCTCCTCGTTTCTTCCGATAATAAGGATGCAACTACATCATAAAACTCAATAGTTTCTGATGAACTAAGACTTATAGAAGTAACAAAATGATCCCATGATTCGGGCAACGAGCATAATAAAGTAATAGCTTTATCCTCGGATTGAATATTTACTTCTATACTTTGTAATTGCACAAGAAGAGTATTAAAAGCATTTAAATGATCAGCAATCGATGTACCTTCCTTCATTCGCAAACTGTACAACTGTCGCTTCAGGAGAATCCTATTGGTTAAGGATTTGGTCATGTACAGTTTCTCCAGTTTCGTCCACAAACCAGCAGCTGTTGTTTCCGACACGATATTAAACAGGACATCATTAGCTAGACACAGTGGAATAGCACTTATCGGTCTTTCATCCATCTCGGCCCACTCATTATCTGTGATGTTGTAAGGCTGTTTGGATTTGCCCAACAATGCCTTTGCCACACCATGTTGGACAAGCAAATCGTACATTTTCACCTTCCAAATCTCGAAATTATTCTTGCCATTAAACTTCTCAATTTCAAACCGGGCACTTTGAGTTTTCACCATTTTGTATCAGCAAAAAACACAATAATCTCCAAAAAACCAACTTTAAATAAATGAAGTTTGTTCTTTAAAAAATGCCTTTGCCTTTAAAAAACAAGCAAATATCTGCCCTTGTACTTCACATACAAATTTCTGCCATATGCCTTTGCTTTAAACAAAAAACGTTTGTTTTTGTTTGGTTGCTGTGCAACTTACAGTACATTGGGCAAAAAATTCATCTCAAAAAACAAACAATTCCTCCACGCAGCAATAACTTTAAATACCAACACGCATTGCATACTTTTTCTCTCCGCTCTCACTTTACTTTCAATATTTTTGTCTCTCTTTGTAAATCAAAATGCAATGGAGCAATGCAAATACAATATAATAATGTCTGCTCCATCAGCTTATGGCAAAGAAAAACAAATGCTCAGAGTTTGAATATCTTTATCACACCCTTTTGCTTGGTATTGCAAATAAAGCCGAAATGCAAATATTAACAGCTGGAACCTGCTAAAGTGAAAAGCTAGACATTTTTTTTTTAATAAAAAATATTGAAACAAGGGCTACGCAACTGGCTAAAGTTCCAGCTGTTGACCGGCAAGCTTACAAATTCGGGCAGTCCATGGACTGTTAAAAGTCGACGCAATTGCAATTCGGCCAACAACAGGCAGAAGTATCGCCATAGCGAGTCGATTCTTCCCGAACAGTCTCCATTCATCAACTTGAGATAATTCAAGCAGGTTCGTCATTGTATCACCTCCAGGCAGCAATCGATTAATACACTGCAACCTCCACGCGCGGGTTTGAATAGCGCCCTCCACGCAGCACACCAGGCAGCACTAACAGCTATCCACCACAGCACCGTTCAACGCTGTCAGGTAGCTTTGGACCACGCACGCAGCAATGTATTAATTCAACGGTTATACGTAGGCAGCTTTGACCACGCACGCAGCAATGTATTAATTCAACACGCAGGTCACAGACACACGGGTTTGGAAACTCGCCATCGTGTCTTTAACCTTCAATCTGCTCCAAATCAAGTGCTGGGCAGCGCCACGCTCCAACATGCTCTGATACCAATTGTTGGAGATCAGATGTACAACAATCAATAAAACATATACACAGCCATTAAATCATGCACAGGCAACACAGGAATTAACGTGGTTCACCCAACCAATCTGGGCTACGTCCACCAAACATAGGCATCAGCAATTCTTTATTAATCAAACTGGAGATTACATAAATCAAATCCTCACAAACTCTCACACTCACACCAAACAATCCGTATGGATACCTGTTATATAGCAAAGAGAATCTAACTGCCTCATAAATCCTCTCAACTCAAATTTAGGATGCATTAACTCCCTCCCAACAAACTGGAGCTAATCTAGGAACTGATTCCTATTGTTGTCATCTACTGAGATTTTGCCTATCTTATACAAAACAGAAAATCTCAACAATGGTAACAAACTTTAATTTTATATATATAGAGATATGTGAGCATGTATTTGTTGGTAATATAAAGAATTACCTACAAATTTGACATTGTAAGGATTGAGTTTCGGTCAAGTGGGTCTTCCCAAGACAACCAGGAGCATTACGATGATTATGCCATGCATTTTTTTCTTAGGATATGTACAATTTTAATATTCTCGAATTTTGTTGGAACCTGTTTCAATAAGGTAATATATTCATTATTTTAATTATTAATATCTTAATTTATTCAATGTATCTTATAGCTTAAATTTTTTTATAGCTTTTTCATTTTTATATATAATATTATCATAATTGTAAAATTTAATTTAATGCTTTTAAAACTTTTCTAAAATTGAAAAGGGTTTTCCCACTAGATTTTTAGGTTGCATATTATTATTTTACTAAAATTTATTATTTTAATAAATAAGATCATAATGAAATTACTGTAGTTTCCTTTCAAAATTGAAGAGAGTTTTTCCACTAGATCTTTATATTGCATGATATTAATTTAGTGAATTTTAATATTTTATTAAATAAAATTATAATGAAATTATTGTAGTTTTTTTCCATTTAATTGTTTTTTATTTTTCTAATACTAGATATATTAGTAAAAAATCTTATTTAAAACATATTTATTATTTTTTAATAGTGAAATGTTTTATATTCTTTTCATTATATCAAATTTATTATATTTTCCATTTTTAACATAAAATATCACCTATTGTTAAAAATACCATCTATTTATATGGTGTATTAATTTCAAAATTCTGACTTTCAATAGTTTTATTAATAACTTTAATTATATATTATATCAAAATTTTATTTATTTTTACAATATTTATGTAAATAATTTTTTTCATCCTACAATGTGTTTTTATATTTTACTTTTACAATTATTATTCCATGAAGCGAAAAGGGAGAGGAAAAGAGAGATTCAATGTTATCTATAGTTTTCAATAATAAAATATTAATTAACATGTAAATTAAAATGTCAGCATGATATATATATATATATATATATATATATATATATATATATATATATATATATATATATATATATATATATATATCGTATCAAAATAAATAAATAAATAGTAAATAATATTTATTTATGTATGTTATTGGTTATTGTCATTCATTCTTTTTCTCTCTCTCTCTCTATATATATATATATATATATATATATATATATATATATATATATATATATATATATATATATATATATATATCATTATTTAATTGAAAAAAAGATTATAAAGACATTTTGTTTTGGAGAATTAAAAACTGTAAAATATTGGTAAGTGTAAGAGATTAATATTATAATTGATATTAAGAATTATTATTCATTATCATAATGATAAAATTAAGAGAGTGAATTTTTTATAATATAATTAAATTAGTTTATGAAAACTGATTTACATATAAATGACTAGAAGATATAAAATACTATTTTTTTTAATAAAGTAAATTTATAATACAATATTACAATGTATTAGAACGAATCAAATATGTAATACAATAAATTACAATGTACTGGAAGGAATTGAGGGTACATGGTGAGATGTATTAAATTAAACAAAGTCTTGCGGTAGAAATCACATGAGAGAATGTGATTTCTACCTAAAGACTTTGTTTAATTCACTATGGGTCACAAAAGCTTGAATACAAAAATGTATTAAATTTTTTCTTAAATAAGAATTTCTTAATATAGTGAGAATTGTTATAGGATTAAGAATAAAAATAATAAATTATATATTATTGTAAAATAGATAGAATCAATTCTACGAGTAGTCGTTCATGCTCATGCTCATAATAAGATGATGTTCATAATCAGATTTTTTTCATAACTTAGGTATCTATCTAAGAAACCAAAAATATATCAACATATAAACAAGAATGGAAATGTTCATAATAAGATGATGATGTTGATAATACTATGAGTTTCATAATAAGATGTTCTTTCATAACTTAGGTGTCTATCTAAGCAACCAATAATATATCAACATATTGTTATGAAACCATCTCACAAAAAGATAGAAAATGTAGATGAATGCCTTAGAAATAAGCCTCTTCGAGGGGGAAACCTCCTTTACATTACACAAATGAACAATTCTTAGATGATTCAAATGACAAAACCTCCTTTCTATATATAAGAGTCTATGGGGTCACAATATAACCAAGCCGCCTAACAATAATAATATAAAGGCACAAAAATAACAATAGAGGGATTCTATGGGTCACAATAATAACAATATGGGGATAATAGGGGCACAGTAATAACAATCAGGGATACAACGACAATAGTAATGGGGGGATCACTAATATTATAGGGACCTAACATGCCCCTCTCCTTCAAAAAACTGTTGTCCTCAACGCTTCAGTAGTTCTGGATGCTTCTGTATAAAATTCTCATCCTCCCATGTGGAATATTCAATGGGTAAGTTCTTCCACTTAATGAGATACTCTTAAATTCATCTATTTCATAGCTGTCGAGTTCTCGTTTCTTTGACTGCTTCAGGTTGAAATATGATTTTTCCTTCCTCATCAAGTTCTGGCAATATTGTCTGAGCTGGAAGCTTGTCATCTATAACCTTCTTTAAGCATGAAACATGGAAAACTGGGTGCACTTGAGAAGCTGTAGGAAGCTCCAATTTGTATGCCATAGTACCTATCTTTTGCTGCGATGTTCATCTGCCTGTTGTTTCATTCTATTCCGTGCCAAGGTGAGGTTATCCTTTAAGAGTTGGAGAACTTGTTACTGATGCTCGATGTGATCTTCCACTACTTGAACCTTAAAATTTTCTCTTAAATATGATGTGGTGGATGGTGGATGACATCCATAAAGTGCCATAAACGGGGTCATTTTTGTTGCAGGATGGAAGGAAGTGTTATACCACCATTCAGCCAGAGGCAACCATTTGACCCATTGTGTCTATTTATCAGATACAAAGCAATGAAGATATTCTTCCAATCATTTGCTTACTATCTTAGTTTTCTCATCAGATTGAGGATGATAAGATGAGATATGAGCTAAGTGAGTACCAAGACAACAAAATAATTTTGTCCAAAAATTTCCAGTGAAAATGGGATCTTTGTCACTTACAATAATCTTTGGGTTTCTGTTAGGTCCCTGTACTACTAGTGTAACCTGCTATTGCTATTAATACAACCCCCTTATTATATTGTTGTTCCCATGTAGTCCCCATATTGTTATTATTGTGCCCCATAGAAGCCGACTATTGTTATTATTGTTCCCTTACATTATTATTGTTATGTGAGCTCTGATTATATTATGAATCCCTAGAGTCCTATATATAGAAAGGAGGTCTTGTCATTTGTATCATCCAAGAATTGTTCATTTTTGTAATGTAAAGGAGGTTTCCCCCTCGAAGAGGTTTATTTCTAAGGCATTCATCTATCTTTTCTATCCTTTTGTGAGCCGGTTTCATAACATTTGGTATCAAATCTTTGGATTTTAGGGTTTCGCTACTCCAAATAGGTCATCGTGGTATTTTCGCTATAACTAATTTTCTGCGACATTTCAGAAGCTAAAACAAATACCCATTTGAGAAGAAATCTTGTTGAAGTGTGTGTCCGAATGTTAGATCTTGTCTCGCTATATGTCCGGATATATGATCTAAGGAAGTTAAGGTTTTGCATACTCCCGATTTACGTCCTAAATAGGTGACCTTGGGAAAATCGTCATAATTTACTCTCTGAGCAACAAATTGAAATTTCATAAGAAGTTACAGAAAGAGGATGGACTGTAGTTTTCTGTGCACAGTTTCAGATCTGAAGGTCGAAATAGTGACATGTGGCACATCGTACAAGTTCGTTGTACTGAAACATTATATAATCAGGTCATCTTAGGAGATTGGGCATAACTCTTTCTTGGAGAATCAAATGCTGATCAGACTTGCAAGGTTAGAAAGAGGACTTGAAGGGCTACTGCAGGAGACAATTTTAGAACTTTGAGATCTAAAAGTACATAGCTACATTCATTTGAAGATCGCACTCCTGAATTCAATAAAAGGCGACATGGGGAAGTTTGATGGAAAGAATCCAGTAAATTGGATACTGTAGATGGAGCAATATTTTGATCTACATGGTGTACCACTATTACAAAAGGTATGTATTGCATCTTCATATTTAGAACCGGATCAATTTTTATGGTATAAAGGGCTTTGTTCTCATAAAAATCTTGTTACATGGTCAATTTTCACGGAGGAAATGATGGCACATTATGAGGATACAAAGAGAAACACCTTCTTTAGAGAAACACCACAACAATTGGAAGAAAACAGAGAAAAAGGGCTTTGTTACAAAGTGTAAAGAAAAATTATGGCAACAAGAAAGTCTAGCCCTCACAACTATAAAGATGGAAGTGTTGTTTCTCCTAGCCTTCCACAACCTACAAGGGTTACACCACAACAATTGGAAGAAAAAAGAGAAAAAGGGCTTTGTTACAATAGTGATAAAAAATACATTAAAGGTCATAAGTGTGCTGAGAAGAAATTATTTTACATTGATTGTGGAGAGGAGCAAGAAAAGGATCAAGAAACGTCAAAAGAAGAGTATATACACTAGGAACCAACCCCAAAGAAAGAAGAAATGAATCTGACCATATCTTGGAAAGCATTGGAAAGAATTACCACTCCTAAAAATCTCAATATAGAAGGACATATCAAGAAGAAAAATGTTCAAGAAGTGAAATATCACATCGAGAAAGAAGAAATGAATCCAACCATATCTTGTAATGCATTGGATGGAGTTACCACTCCTCAAACTATCAATATAGAAGGAAATGTTGGCAATACTACATGCACTTAAGAAATGGTGACCTTATCCAATGGGAAGACAATTCAAGGTAAAAATAGATCATGATAGTATTAAATACTTTTTAGAACAAATATTATCTTCAGAAGAACAGAAAAAATGGGTTATGACTTTGACATCATCTACAGAAAAGGGAAGCAAAATTTTGTTGCAGATGCACTGTCAAGAAAGGATGAGGATGTGGAAGCATTGTTTTGTGCTATTTCTCTTATCCAACTAGATTAGATCAAAGAAGCAAGGGATGAATGGAAGAAGGACAAAGAAGTGTGGCCACTCATTCAAAAGTTGCCAAAGATCCCAATTCAAAAAATATTTCTAGAACTTAACAAGGAAGGAAAATCATAATGGAACCTGAACCAGTCACAGAACCGACAAATCGACAACTACGAAATATATCAGTTTTAGAGTATCTCATCAAGTGGAAGAACTTACCCGCTGAAGATTCCACATGGGAGGACAAGAATCTATATAGAGGCATCAAGAACTACTCAAGTGTTGAGGACACACTTTTTGAAGGAGAGGGGCATGTTAGGTCTGTATACTACTAGTGTAACCCATTATTGTTATTAATACAAACCCCTTATTATATTGTTGTGCCCATGTAGTGCCCATGTAGTGCCCATATTGTTATTATTGTGCCCCATAGAAGCCTACTATTGTTATTATTGTTCCCTTACATTATTATTGTTATGTCGGCTCTAATTATATTATGACCCATTAGACTCCTATATATAGAAAGGACGTCTTGTCATTTGTATCATCTAAGAATTTTTCATTTGTGTAATGTAAAGGAGGTTGCCCCCTCGAAGAGGCTTATTTTGAAGGCGTTCATCTATCTTTTCTATCTTTTTGTGAGCTAGTTTCATAACAGTCTCCATGTAGCTTTCGAATTGTTTCCATAAATGCAGTAGAAGTTGTACTCACTTTCAATGGATGAGATAATGCAAAAAAGTGTGCATACTTGGTAATTCTATCCACTACCACCATGATAACACTCTTTCCTTCAGACTTGCATAAACCTATGATAAAATCCATTGAAACCTTCTCCCAACATTGGCTTGGAATGGATAAAGGTTGTAATAGTCCTGGAGTCTTAATTGTTTCAACTTTATTTTGTTGGAAAACAAAACATTCCGCCACAAACTTTTGAATATCCTATTTAAGGCCATCCCAAAAAAAATCCTTCTTAACCCTGTGGTAGGTTTTTAGAAATCTTGAGTGCCCTCCTAAGGGAGAGGTGTTCAATTCCCTAAGAATCTTTAGTTTGAGTTGGGAATTCTTACATAGGTATACCCGATCCCTGTACGATAATGAATCAATTTTCTAGATAAATGTATCAGATGTATTGGGATGTTGTTGTATCTTTTGAATGAGTGCCCACAATTCCTCATCATTCTTCCATTCATCCCTTGCTTCGTTTATCCAATCTAGTTGGATAATAGAAATAACACAAAGAAATGCTTCCGCATCCTCATCCTTTATTGAGAATGCATCTGCCACAACATTTTGCTTCCCTAAACCCTAAGTATTTTATAACATTTTAATAAGCATTTTGTAACTTTTTTCAAAGTGTTTATTAAAAGAATTTACTAAAGTGTTAAAAACCTAAACCCTAAGCATTCTATAACATTTTAATATGTGTTTTGTAACATTTTTTTAAGTGTTTATTAAAATCATTTACTCGAGTATTATAAAATCCTAACCCTAAACCATAAACCCTAAGAATTCTAAAACAATTTAACAAGCGTTTTGTAACTTTTTTTAAAGTGATTATTAAAAGTATTTATTAAACTATTGCTAAACCCTCAACCGTAAGAATTTTATAACATTTTAACAAGCTTTTTGTAGCTCTTTTTAAAGTGTTTATAAAAGGAATTTACTCAAGTATTATAAAACCTAAACCCTAAAATCTAAACGCTAAGAATTTTATAACATTTTAAACCCTAAACCCTGAGCATTTTATAAAATTTTATTCAAGTTTTATTAGAACCATTTACCTAATTGTTATAAACCCCAAACCATAAACACTAAACCCTAAACCCCAAACACTAAGCCCTAAACCCTATATCCTAAACCGTAAACCTTAAGCATTTTATAACATTTTAAAAAGAATTTTGTAAATTTTATTTAAGTGTTTATTAAAATCATTTATTAAAGTGTTATAAACCCTAAATCCTAAACCCTAAACCCTAAACACTAAGAATTTTATAACATTTTAAAAATCATTTTGTAGCCTTTTTTAAGTGTTTATTAAATGAATTTACTAAAGTATTATAAACCCTAAACCTTATTCACTTTATAACATTCTAAACCATAAACCCTAAACCCTAAACTCTAAGCATTTAATGACATTTTAACAAGATTTTTGTAACTTTTTTTTAAGTGTTTATTAAAAGCATTTACTAAAATTTTATAAACCCTAAGCACTAAACCATAAGAATTTTATAACATTTTAAACCCAAAACTGTAAAACCTAAACCCACAGCTCTAAACCCTGAGTATTTTATAACACTTTAAGAAACATTTTCTTACTTTTTTTAAGTGTTTATTAAAAGAATTTACTGAAGTGTTATAAAACCTAAACCCTAAACTCTGAACCTTAAGAATTTTATAACATTTTAAAGCCTAAAGCCCAAACCCTAAGCATTTTATAAGATTTTAACAAGCACTTCGTAAATTCTCTTAAGTGGCTACTAAAAGCATTTACTAAGTGTTATAAATCCAAAACCCTAAACCCTAATCCATAAACCCTAGCTCAAAACCCTAAGTATTTTATAACAATTTAAAAATAATTTTGTAAATTTTTTTAAAGTGTTTATTAAAAGCATTTACTAAAGTGTTATAAACCCTAAACTCTAAAACCTAAGCATTTAATTACATTTTAACAAGCATTTTTTAACTTTTATTTAAGTGTTTATTAAAAGTGTTTTGTAGCTTTTATTTTAGTGTTTATTAAAATAATTTACTAAAGTGTTATAAACCCTCAACCCCAAAACCTAAACGCTAAACCCTAAACCCTAAACCCTAGACCCTAAACACTAAACCCCAAACCCCAAACCCTAAATGCTAAACCCTAAACCCTAAGCATTTTAAAAACATTTTAAAAATGGTTTTGTAACTTTTATTTAAGTGTTTATTAAAAGAATTTACTAAAGTGTTATAAACCCTAAACCCTAAACCCAAACCATAAACTCTAAACCCTATACACTAATCCTTAAACCCTAAGCATTTTATAACATTTTATAAAGCGTCTTGTAAATTTTACTTAAGTGTTTGTTAAAAGCATTTACCAAAGTCTTATAAACCCTAAACCCTAAACCCCAAACCCTAAAACCTAAGTATTTTATAACATTTTAAAAAGTGTTTTGTAACTTTAATTTAAGTGTTTATTAAAATCATTTACGAAAGTGTTATAAACCCTAAAACCAAAAACCTAAACCCTAAACCATAAACCCTAAACACCAACCATTTTCCAACATTTAAAAAATTATTTTGTAACTTTTATTTAAGTGTTTATTAAAAGAATTTTTTAAAGCATTATCAACCATAAACAGTAAACCTCAAACCCCACACCCGAAACCCGAAACCCTACACCATAAACCCTAAGAATTTTATAACATTTTAAACACGAAACCCTAAAACCTAAACATTTTATAATATCTTAATAAGCCTTTTGTAACTTTTTTTAAGTTATTATTAAAACCATTTACTAAAGTGTTGTAAACCCTAAACCCTAAGAATTCTATAACATTTTAACAAGCATTTGGTAACTTTTTTTAAAGTGTTTATAAAAGTTTTTACTAAATTGTCCCTAAACCCTAAACCCAAAACCTTAAACTCTATACCCAAAACTGTAAACCCTAAACATTAAGCATTTTAAAAAGTGTTTTGTAACTTTTTTTAAGGGTTTATTAAAATAATTTACTAAAGTCTTATAAATCCTAAACCCTAAACCCTATGCACTTTATAAAATTTTAAACCCTAAACCCTAAACATTTAATGACATTTTAACAAGCTTTCACTAACTTTTTTTAAGTGTTTATTAAAAGGATTTACTAAACTATTATAAAACCTAAACCCTAAAACCTAAGCACTTTATAACATTTTAAACCCCAAAACCTAAACCATAGACACTAAACTCTAAACCCTAAGTATTTTATAACATTTTAACAAGCGTTTTGTTACTTATTTTTATGTGTTTATTAAAAGAAGTTACTGAAGTGTTATAAACCCTAAACCCTAAAACCTAAACACTAAGTATTTTATAACATTTTAAAGCCTAAATTCTAATCCCTATGAATATTTTTAACATTTTAAAGCGTTTTGTAACTTTGTTATAAGTGTCTATTAAAATCATTTACTAAAGTGGTATAAATCCCAAACCCTAAATCCTAAACCCTAAACCCTAACTCTAAACCTTAAGCATTTTATAACATTTTAAAAAGGGTTTTGTAGTTTTTTTTAAGTGTTTATTTAAATCATTTACAAAAGCATTATAAACCCTAAACCCTAAGCATTTTATAACATTCTAACAAGAGTTTTGTAATTTTGATTTAAGTGTTTATTAAAAGCATTTACTAAAGGGTTATAAACCCTAAATCCTAAACCCTAAACCTCAAACCCCCAACCCTAAACCCTAAACACTAAGCATTTTATAGCCTTTTAAAAAGTGTTTTCTAACTTTTATTTAAGTGTTTATTAAGAGAATTTACTAAAGTGTTATAAATCCTAGACCTCAAACCCTAAACCCTAAACCCCAACTAGAGGATGGTTGTTGCTTAGGTGATTATAACATCTGAAAGGAATCAACTCTTCACTTGGTTTTGTGTTTGAGAGGTAAAACACATATCTTGGCCAAAAATATAATTAGAAAGACAATTACTCTTGAGGTTGACAGGTTAGATATTATTAACAAAGTTGAGGCCAAAATTCAAGACAAGGACAAATTTTCTTGAGATCATCAAAGATTTATCTTTGTTGGAACGCAGTGAGAAGATGATAGGATTGTGGCTAGTTATAATATTTAGAGCAATCTATACTACTTCTTTTCCTTCATCTTCTAGGGGAAAGGGAAATAATATGTTGAGTGGAGTTGATATCACCAACATACATGGGATCTCCAAGATATAAGGTCCCAACTAGACCTTACACCATTTGGTGTAAGAGTCTCATCCAGAATACATGTTGACTATCGTTTACTTAAATATACACCTTGTCTTTAGCTATCTACATGAGAGAGAAGTGAAAATGTCATTTTGAGTGAGAAAGCTAGTGCCCCTTGTGAATGTTTGATTGCAGATGTATCAAGGTTCTCTTACTGCGAAGGGGAAAATGAAGTGAGCCTCTAAGAGAGAAGTAATAGTACTACCCTAATGAAGACACGTGTAAAATGGAATGGTTTGTCTAACATCAAGCAGAATAGTTCACAAGGATGTGATGATCATTATAAACATAACAACACATTTCCAATAGGAAGCACCGAGGTCACCAAAATAGTTCAATTACTCTAGTGCTAATGAAAGCAAAGATGAATCATAAACATTCAAAGAATAGTCTTAAAAACATTCACAATCCATGTGTGTAAATATGCTACCCTAGAATGCTTCAATATTAAGAAAAATTCCCAAGATACAAATAAAATGAACACCACTAGCTCCAATCGTGGAGTGTTAGAGCCACTACTTGCTCCCCAGAAGTGGTACCTCTATCTCTCTAATGCCTCGTGGGAGAAGCCAATTTTAAAAGTTATTTACATGGGAAATGAGGATCTATTTTTAACTTTCAGAATGACCTTTCACATCCTCATGATTCTTGACTTTCGAACTTCTAGTGACCTTTGGATTTCTTCAACCTTTGGAATTCCAAATGACTTTTGGACCATTTGGAATTACATATGAATTTTGGTATTACATATATTTTTTATTTTTGTGACTCTTAGAATTCCACTTATTTGTCCTCAGAGTGATTACAATAGTACATCACGACTTTGACATCACCATGTGATGAGAATTGATATGTCACTATCTTTGATGACATGGACTAATAGTAACGGATGACATGGAATTTATTTAGTTGTGACATGGCTTCCAACTATATATTTATTCTTCATGTGGCTTCATTCATTGATGTCCTCTACCCTCCAAATGGTCTCTGATCAAATGGATTCTTTCGCTTGCTTTGATCATCAGGATTCAAGTGTGTTCTTGATTCTTTTTTAGCTTCCTTTATTTATTCTCCTTTCCCAATATTCCTCATGTGTTCTTGCCATGATGTTTCTAGAATTCCTGTATCTACAAATCGCTCATGATGAGCAACCATAAACCTGAAAATCTCCTATTCTACCATGTTTCATGCGTATTTTATGTTCATGCCTTTCAGGCGCACTCAAGAGGGATAAAGGGGGCTTTAGGGCACATAGGCGCACTTTGAAAGGTTGAATGGCTAAAGAGGGAAGGCTTTAGGGTTGTGGCATGTGCTCATGCACTTAGGAGAGGGATGAAGTCAAGACAGGGTGTGTGGCGCAAGCTTGAACGATGAAGGGGAAGGCTTCATGCTTCCTAAGTGTATTGTAAACTCAAGGGAGAGATGGAGGGCACAAGGTGCACTCTTGAAGGCTGAAGGGTGAGGGTTTCAGGCCTTTGGGGTGAGCTCATGTGCTCAAGAGGCCTAGGAGGGTGTAGGGCACACTCATGAAGGTTGAAGGCTAATGCTTTGTGCCTTCGGAGTGTGCTCATGTGCTCAAAGGGTCCAAAGAGGGCACATGGTGCATTAAGAAAGGCTGAAGGGAGAAGCTTAATGCTTTCATGGTGTGCGTATGTGCTTAAGGAGGTCACACTTCTTCGATTTGAAGGAATTCACTCAAGGAAGTCTTGGTCTTTAGGAGGGAACAATTCAGAGTAAGGACGGGAGAATAATGTTAACGAGTGACTCTTGTGCCCTTGCAGGGTTCATGCTTCTCTTCCAAACAATGAAGGATTCCCCATCAAGGCTTCGTAGTGTCCTCATGTGCTCTTGGCCTTAATGATTTTACTTTGAAGCCAAATATTTGCCTATGTCTGGAATATGAGGCGAGGGGCGAACAAGATGAGTTTAGACATAGAACCACGTGCGACACATACCAAATAATCAAGAGAAATTAGATAGACTTAAAAAATGATGACTATACATCAAAACACAACTTTATACACATTCCCCAAGTGCAACGAGTGTAGTGTGTGAAACTACAATGCAAGAGTGTCGTTTTATGATGACGAAGATGTTATAACCATGAAATGTACCAAAAGTTGTTCTGATTAATTTGATGTCACTTGAGACTATTCAAAGACACTTGAAACACATAGAATAACATGAAACAACATTTGGTGATCAAAGAAACTCTAGATTTGACGGAAAAATAGGCTCCAAAATTTAAATGTTGTGAAATTTTGGAGAGTGTTGTAGCAACGACATCACTTAAAGACTCACTAGACGAACTTCAACTTCTTTGTCCAAGAATAGCTTTCTATTAAAGGCCAAACCTTCAACAAGTATTGATTGCCTCGACCTCCCATTTCTGACCTAACTTTACACATAACATCTCACTTTTCTCAACTTGATTGAAATACACACAGAAGATACACCACATCACAATTGTTTCAATACAAGAACGCGTAATGTGCATGACAATTTTATGATTTTCAGAGTATGATATTTCATGTTTGGTGTTGCTCCGCTGCCAGCAGGCCTAGATAGTACCCCGATGGATTCATGTAAGGAGCACGAACATCACTTCACTACCAATGAGCCTGGATAATACCCCAGTGAAGTCACTAGCTTCACCTCCCTACACTAGAAACCTTTCTCTTCTTTCACCCTTTATTTATTTATTTTAATAGAATTGTGCATTGGCAGTTATGTTTTCAGTGAGAGGAGGGATCCAACCTTATTCATAGAAGAGGATGTTTCACCTTCAAAGAAGTTTTTTTAAGAGCTCTGATATTGGTTTACTCGCTTAAGAATTTCCCCTTTTCCCTTCTCTACTATACTGGACAAGCGCTAACACACAAGAAGACTTACACCAAGTTGAGCAGTTTAGATACCAACATAGGCACGGATCTAATAGGTTCCCTTAAGGTTTTCCTGTTGGGAAAATCATATTTTCCACGTTGCCTTAGCTCAAACTATGGAATTTCCCCAAAGAAACAAGGAGACTTAATATTAATAGGTCAATTTATTCATGAAAAGGTTTGATTGAATTAATATTTTCTTATAGAATAATGTAGTGATTGATTCATGTTCATTTGGTTGAAATGTTATATTTTAAAATGGACAAATATGTTTATTTTTAAATATGTGTTATGATACTTTGCATTAAAAATTAAAATATCTCCCTTACTTCAAGATTATAATCTCTACTAATAGGGTCAACCACGTGAAGGTGGAAATGTACATGCCCCAAAAAATTTGCATTGTTGATATGGGGTCTTTTGCATATCAACATGGAGAGATGATTTAATATATTGATTTAATATGTTAAATGATTAACGATGTTAATGGATATTTTATAAAAACATATTAATTTATCAACATTAATGAAAATAAATTATGATAAAATTTTTCATTAATCACATTATTATTGCTGTGATAGTAATATTTATTAAAAATAGATATTATATTGATTTAATATGTTAAATGATTAATGATGTTAATGGATATTTTTTAAAAACATATTAATTTATTAACATTAATTAAAATAAATTATGGTAAAAAAAATTATTAGTCACATTATTATTGTTGTGGTATTAATATTTATTAAAAATAGTTACTAATTAGGGTTTTTTATCTTAAAATTTATGTTATCAAAATATTTATGTTTTGTTGCAAATGTTCAAATTAACTTTTATTTAAGTGTTTATTAAGAGAATTTACTAAAGTGTTATAAACCCTAAGCCCTAAACATCAAACCCTGAACCCTAAATCCCAACGAGAGGATGGTTGTTGCTTAGGTGATTATAACATCTAAAGGGAATCAACTCTTCACTTGGTTTTGTGTTTGAGAGATAAAATGCATATCTTGGTCAAAAATATAGTTAGGAAGACAATTACTCTTGAGGTTGAGAGTTTAGATATTATTAACAAAGTTAAGGCCAAAATTCAAGACAAGGAAAAATTTCTTGAGATCATCAATGATTGATCTTTGTTGGAACATAGTGAGAAGATGATAGGATTGTGGCTAGTTATAATATTTAGAGGAATCTATACTACTTCTTTTCCTTCATCCTCTAGGGGTAAAGGGAAACATTATGTTGACATCAATGGATATCACCAACATACATGGGATCTCCCCGATATAAGGTTCAAACTAGAACTTACATTGTTTGGTGTAAGAGTCCCATCCAGAATACACCTTGAATATCGTTTACTTAAATATACACCTTGGATTTAGCTATATACATGAGAGAGAAGTGAAAATTTCCTTTTGAATGAGAAATCTAGTGCACCTTGAGAATGTTTGATTATACATGTATCAAGGTTCTCTTACTGCGAAGGGGAAAATGAAGTGAGCCTCTAAGTGAGAGGTAATAGTAGTACCCTAATGCAGACACGTGTAAAATAGAAGGGTTTGTATAACATCAAGAGAAATAGTTCACAAGGATGTGATGATCATTATGAATATAACAACACCTTTTCAACAAGAACCACCGTGGTCACCGAAATAGTTCAATTACTCTAGTGCTAATGAAAGCAAAGATGAATCATAAACATTCAAAGAATAGTCTTTAAAATATTCACAATCCATGTGTGTAAATATGCTAGCCTAGAATGCTTCAATATTAAGCAAAAGTCGCAAGATACATAAATACAATGAACACCACTAATTCCAATAGTGGAGCATTAGAGCCATTACTTGCTCCCCAAAAGTGATAACTCTATCTCTCTAATGCCTTGTGCTAGAAGAAAAGGTTAAAAGTCCTTTACATGGGAAATGAGGATCTATTTATAACTTGAGGGATGACCTTTCACATCCTCGTGACTCTTGACTTTCCAACTTATAGTGACCTTTGGATTTCTACAACCTTTGGAATTCCAAATGAATTTTGGACCATTTGGAATTACATATGAATTTTGGTATTACATATATTTTGGACTTCCATGACACTTCAGTTCATACACAACTCTTAGAATTCCACTTATTTGTCCTTAGAGTGATTACAATAGTACATCACGACTTCCACATCATCATGTAATGAGAATTGATATGTCACTATCTTTGATGACATAGACTAATAGTGATGGATGACATGGAATTTCTTTAGTTGTGACATGGCTTCCAACTATATATTTATTCTTCGTGTGGTTTGAATTATTGATGTCCTCTACCCTCTGAAGAGCATCTGATCAAATGGAGTCTTTTGCGTGCTTTGATCATTAGGATTCAAGTGTGTTCTTGATTCTTTCCAAGCTTCCTTTATTTATTCTTCTTTCCCAATATTCCTCATGTGTGCTTGCCATGATGTTTCTAGAATTCGTGTATATACAAATCGCTCATGACGAGCAATCATAAGCCTGAAAATATCATGTTCTACCATGTTTCATGCATATTTTATGTTCATGCCTTTCAAGTGCGCTGAATAAGGACAAAAGGGGCTTTAGGGAATATGTGTGCACTTTGAAAGGTTGAAGGGCTGAAGAGGGAAGGGTTTAGGGCTTCGGCATGTGCTTGTGCCCGAAGAAAGGGAGGAAGTCAAGACAAGGTGTGTGGAACAATTTTGAAGGATGAAGGGGAAGGTTTCATGCTTCCTAAGTGAATTTTACACTCAAGGGAGAGATGGAGGGCACAAGGCACACTCTTGAAGGCTTAAGGGTGACGGCTTCATGCCTTTGGGGTGCACTCATGTGCTCAAGAGGACTAGGAGGGTGTAGGGTGCACTCATGAAGGTTGAAGGTTATTTCTTCATGCCTTCAAAGTGTGCTCATGTGCTCAAAGAGTACAGAGAGGGCTCATGGCACATTAAGGAAGGCTGAAGGGAGAATTTTAAGGATTTCAGGGTGTGCCTAATCGCTTAAGGAGGTTGCACTTCTTCAATTTGAAGGAGTGCGCTCAAGGAAGTCTTAGTCTTTAGGAGGGAATAGTTCGGAGTAAGGAAGGGAGAAGAGGGTTAAAGGAGTGAGTCTTGTGCCCTTGGAGCTTCATGGTACTCTTCCAAACAACGAAGGATTCCCCATCAAGGCTTTGTAGTGTCCTCATGTGTTATTAGCCTTAGTGAGTTTACTTTGAAGCCAAATATTTTCCCAAGTCTGGAATATGAGGCGAGGGGCGAACAAGATGAGTTTAGACATAAAACCATGCATGACACATACCAAATAATCAAGAGAACTTAGAGAGACTTGAAAAATGATGACTATACATCAAAACACCACTTTATACACATTCCATGTGTGCAACGAGTGTAGTGTGTGCAACTACGACCCAAGAGTGTCGTTTTACGATGACAAAGATATTATAACCATGAAATATACCAAAAGATCTTTTTATCAATGCAATGTCACTTGAGACCATTCAAAGATACTTGAAACACGCAAAATAATATGAAACAACATTTGGTGATAAAAGCGACTCTAGATTTGACTGTAAAAATAGGCTCCAAAATACAAATGAAGTAAAATTTTGGAGGGTTTTGTAGCAGCAACATCACTTGATAACTCACTGGGCGAACTTCAACTTATTTGTCTAAGAATAGCTTTCTGTTAAGGGTCATACCTTTAGGAAGTGTTGATTGCCTCAACCTCCCCTTTTCAACCTAATTTTACACATAACATCTCACTTTTCTCAACTTGGTTGAAATACACGCAGAAGATAGACCACATCACAATTGTTTCAATACAAGAATGCGTAATGTGCACAGTGATTTTATGATTTTTAGAGTATGATCTTTCATGTTTAGTGTTGCTCCGCTACCAGTAGTCCTAGACAGTACCCTGATGGATTCACGTCAGGAGACAAACATTGCTTCACTGTGAGCGGGCCTGGATAATACCCCAACGAAGTCACTAGCTTCACCTCCCTGCACTAGAAGCCTTTCTCTTCTTTCACCCTTTATTTATTTATTTTAATAGAATTGTGCATTGGCACTTATGTTTTCAACGAGTAGAGGTGGGATCCCGACTTATTCATAGAAGAGGACCTTTCACCTTGAAAGAATCTTTTTTAAGACCTCTGATATTGGTTTACTCACATAAGATTTTTCCCTTTTCCTTTCTCTACTAGACTCGAGAAGTGGTAACACACAAGAAGACTTACACCAAGTTGAGTAGTTTAGATACCAACATAGACGTGGATCTAATAGGTTCCCTCAAGGTTCTTCTCTCGGATGAATCATATTTTCCATCTTTCCTTAGCTCAAACTATGGAATTTCGCCAAACAAATAAGGAGACTTAATATTAATAAGTCAATTTATTTATGAAAAGGTTTGATTGAATTAATATTTTCTTATAGAATAATGTAGTGATTGATTCATGTTCATTTTTTTGAAATGATATTTTTTAAAATGGATAAATATGTTTATCTTTAAATATTTGTTATGATAATTGCATTAAAAATTAAAAAAGCTCCTCTTTGCTTCGAGATTATAATCTCTACTAATAGGGTCAACCACGTGAAGGTGGAAATGCACATGCCCAAAAACTTTGCATTGTTGATATGGGATCTTTTACATATCAACATGTGGAGATGATTTAATATATTAAATCAATATGTTAAGTCTCCCAGGGTTTTGTCGAGCTCTGGATCAAATATATTTCTAGATCTGGACGGTTATTCCGCAGAGTTTTGTCGAGCTCCGACTCAAATATATTTCCGGATCTGGGCAGTATGCAGTCGAGATTTGGCTCAAATCTGAGGATTATGATAGTGGGATCATAGAGGAGAATTGGCGACACTGCTTTGGATCAAACGTCTGCGATTATGAAAGCAATGTTCCCAGCGGCATGCTTTTTCCTCTCTTATCAAAGCTAGGCTTAAAAGGCTTACTGAGACTCTGCAGCTGGGTTCCAGATCTAATCTTCTACGGCTAGATCTAGATCTAGATCTAATCTTTTGCCTTATTTCTATGTGGCTGGGTTCTAGATCTAATCTTCTATTTCATAGACAAACCACCTGTTCAATCTTCTACGGCTAGATCTAGATCTACATTATTTTTTTGCCGCTGGGTTCTACGAGCAAGTAAAATATGGCTCCGAGCTTCGCGAAAATAGCTGCTGGCTCAGTCCCATCCGCTTTTGGAGGGAAAGCTCCTGCCCATATCGTTAGTGAAGCCCTAGCTCCCACTTTCCAGGTGGTCCAGGCCTCACTCGATGAGGCTTTGAAGTTTTCTGAAAGTGCCTTAATCTACCGGTTCAATGGTTTTTGGCCGCGGCTAACAGTTCTCCACAATTGGATCTCGAAGGTATGGAAGCCTATCATTTATGATGAAATTAATATCTACCCCTATGTTAGGGGTTTCTTTATAGTAGATTTTGAAAATCCTAAAACCAGATAATGTATTCTAGATTCAAGCCGTTGGTTTTGGGAAAACTCAGGCCTATTCATGAAGCCATGGAACCCATCATTTGATCCCTCAACAACAGTCATAACCTCAGCACTAGTTTGGGTGAGATTTCCAAGCCTACCTTTTCATCTCTGGAATCTCTCCTCACTAAAAGCCATTGGAAATGCAATGGGGAAATTTTACTGCAGGTGCCCAGAAACAGAGGAATATGCTAGAACCACCTATGCATGCATCTGTGTGGAAATGGACTTTAGCGCTAGATTCCCAGCTAAAATAAACCTAACAAGTAAATATTATGTGTGGAACCAAAAACTCGATTTTGAAAGTGTCCTCTTCAGATGTCGATCCTGCTTTTAGACAGGCCATCTAGCCAAAAATTGCCCAAAAGTCTCTAGAAAAATTCTGCTAGAAAAAACCACCACAGATCTACATGGTGGGAAGGAGCATAGAAAGAACACTACACTATCATCAAAGAAGAATACTCTAGAGAAAACTCTGAATCACAAGAAATTGGGCAAGAAAGAAACAACTCTCAAGAAAAGCAGGGAGAAAGCCTCGCCCAACAACAAAAATGTGAACTCGACGACCCCTCAAGCATCAACAATTATGAGGATTCGAATACCACACAAAATAAATCTTCATTTAATAGCAAAGCAGATCTCCTAGACCAAACTTCTTCTCCGCCTATCTTCAAAAGGATGAACACAATAGATCGCGGAGCTAAGACACCAATGTCCCAAGAACCAGAAGAGATGAAGGAGATGCAAGATAAAGGAAGTTGGAAGACCGTAGAGAAAGAAAGCTACAAACCAATCTTGCCAAGAAAGACGAGGAGCCAAACAATTAAAAACTAAGAAAATTATAGGTTCGATAGACCAATTTGGTCTCAGTGGACGTTAACTACTATCATCATCATCATCATCATCATCATCATCATATGTTAAATGATTAATGATGTTAATGGATATTTTCTAAAAGCATATTAATCTATCAACATTAATGAAAAAAAATTATGACAAAATTTTGCACTAATCACATTATTATTGTTTTGGTAGTAATATTTATTAAAAATAGGTATTATATTGATTTAATATGTTAAATGATTAATGATGTTAATGGATATTTTTTCAAAACATATTAATTTATTAACATTAATGAAAATAAATTATGAAATTTTTTTGCATTAGTCACATTATTATTGTTGTGGTAGTAATATTTATTAAAAATAGTTACTAATTATGTTTCTTTATCTTAAAATGTTATGTTATCAATATATTTATGTTTTTCTGCAAATGTTCAAATTAACTTATTAACCTTATATATATATATATATATATATATATATATATATATATATATATATATATATATATATATAGAGAGAGAGAGAGAGAGAGAGAGAGAGAGAGAGAGAGAGAGAGATACACACACACACACACACATATATATATATTGGGATTTTTAATTATATTTATACATTTTAAAAATGATATAAATTTATCTTAACAGTTAAAAAAGAAAAAAGAAAAAAGGAAAAATGCAAATCTCATTATAATTAAAACTCAATATAATAAATAAACATTAAAATATTATACAATAAAAAGATAAGACTTAATTAAATATATATAAAAGAAACATATTCATGTTTATAATAAAATTCATGGCTAATACAAATCAACATAACAAACATAGGCATTCATTGACAAAACACTTCATAAGCATACTTAATCAATTACAAATATACAAAGATACAATATACAATTTCAAATGTAATGAAATATAAAATTTGAACACATACATTCACAAACATTGAGAAAGCCACCCACACATACAAACATTTGAAAAAAGAAGTTCTGACATGTGTATGCAATATAAGACAACACCTAGAATACAAATTTAAATGAGCAAATATACAATTTAAAATTTTTAAATATCAAACACAAAATACAAATTCAAATAGAAAAACAGATAATATACAATTCCAAATAAGGAAACATACATCATACAATTTTAATTCAATACAAAAAAAAACACTCAAACATGCCATTGCAACATTAAATAAGCAAACGCAAAATATAAAACCTACTACACACTATTTAGGCTATAAAATTAATTGCAATCACAATTCAATACAACAAACACACTATTACAATTTCAAGTCACCTACAATACAAATATTCATAGATAAGCACACACACACACGCACATATATATCCAATTTCAAATAAAGGAATATACAAAGTAAAAGTTGAAATAAACAAACATACAATATACAAATTCAACTAAACACACAACCTACAATTTCAAGTCAATAAAAGAAAACACTAAAACATGATTATGCAACTTTAAAGAAAAGTAAACTCATAATGTACAAATTAAAATCTACATTACACATACACATTAAAATTCATAATTCAATACAACAAACACATGATTGCAATTTCAAATTAGATACGACTATTCATAAATAAAAATTCATACAACCATTCACGTATATATGTAATTTCAATAAAATAAACATACAAAATACATGTTCAAATAAGAAAACACATAATATACAATTTCGTGCCCAAATACAGAAGAAAATAATCATTGTCAAAACCACTGATATATAAGAAATTTCAAACAAGCAAACACACGATTCAATTAAACACACCATGAAAACCACTCACATATACATGCAATTCAACTAAACAGAAGAATTTCAAATGAACAAACAAAGATGGAACACAATTTGAATTCAAAATATCAACATAAATACATAAAACATTTTCAAAATAACAAACATATATATATATATATAAATTCAAATAATGTTACAACTCTCTACATTTAGAGTTATAGTATTTGCAGTGAATTAATTAATTCCCTACCTCTTTCTAGAAACTTCTTTCACAAATATCTACTCGTTAGCAACTAATGATACAAAAAAAAAACTAACCTCAACAAAATAAATCCAAATTGGTATGATATAGTCAAACAATAGTCGCAATAAAGATATTTAGAAAAGTAAGAGATACATTTTCCTTCTCTATCCCTAGAACTATAAATAAAATTCATTTTGAATACCAGGTTTGAAGGTTAATCCCAAAGTAACAGGTGTGACAATCTAAAAAGTTCCAAAAGATATTATGTTTGCAAAGACTAACTGAAGGATATTTTACTAAAATCTAGTACTCTTCAGCGCTGTTTGAAACACAATGAGAATTAAATTTGGTAGCATCGAGTAAGGCATACCCAGATATCTATTTTTCTTAGTTTCGAATTTTCCAGATATCTATTTTTCTTAGTTTCAAATTTTCCATCATGCATAGCCAGAGTGCTAAATATGTTATTTTACTAAAATCTAGTACTCTTCAGGGCTGTTTGAAACACAATGAGAATTAAATTTGGTACCATCGAGTAAGGCATACCCAGGTATCTATTTTTCTTACTTTCAAATTAATATATAATATCTATTTTCAAATTAATAATATATATACATACAGCTCAGCTCCCTTCTGTGAGTTACTGGTTTATTCAAATTTTATTGAGCTTAGCTCACCTCTTTCGCTTCAATTGAGAATTCTCAATTATATATGTATGGTTGTTTGCCTTCTTTGGGAGTTGTACCTTTCCTACTATTTTTTCCAGGAATAGTTTAAGCCACATAAATTGAAATGGCCTTCTAGATATGTTGTTTTATATTTTTCACATAGCTGCTGGAAAAACCTCTCATACATTTTAAAAATCAAATTAATTATATCATTAATTACGATCGTAATTCATGGTATATATTTTTATTTAAATTATATTTATCATTTTTTGGGTTATTTTATGAGTAACAATATTTGTTTATTTATTTTGTTTTCATGAATGACTCATAAATAATTGTTTTACATATATATTTTTATTTAAATTATGTTTATTTTTTTTGGATTATTTTATGAATATCAATATTTTTTTATTTATTTATGATGTGTATATTATTGCAGACTTGTTTTTAGGAATGAATCATAAATCAATGTTTTACATATATATTTTTATTCAAATTATGCTTATTATTTTTTGGATTATTTGATCAATACCAATATTTGTTTATTTATTTATGATGTGTATATTATTGCAAGTTTGTTTCTAGGAATGACTTAAATAATTGTTTTACATATATATTTTTATTTAAATTATGTTTGTTACTTTTTGTATTATTCCATGAATAACAATATTTGTTTATTTATTTATGATGTATATATTATTGTAGGCTTGTTTCTAGGAATGACTCATAAATAACTATTTTACATATATGTTTAGGAAAAGTGGGAAGGAAGGTAAATTTGTTTTCATTATTTATATATGCCATATAGATCATTATTACTTTTATATAAAAAATAAATTCATAATTTTGTTTTCATTATTTATATATGCAATATAAATGATTATTACTTTTATATAAAAGAGAAATTGATAATTTTTGTTTTCATTATTTATATATGCAATGTAAATGATTATTATTTTTATATAAAAAAGAAATTGATAATTTTCGATATATCTTATTAAAAATATACATTTTTCTCTAATATTTATGTGGTATTGCATGCACATTTACTTACAGGAATGACCTCACCTTCTAGTTTTGTGAAAAGGGTTTTTCCAAAGTAAATATCGATGTAGTTATATATTATTCTTTTCTCAAATATTCTAAAGAATTATGCACACAATTATTAATAAAGTTATTTTTTATGGAAGGGGTTCAAAATACTCCTTCCAAGTGCTCAAGGAGGATGGGGCTACATTCTTCTTTGAGTAGTGTAGTATTTCTTGTTTGTGTTGACCATATTTCTTTAAACTCATATGCATCACAACACATTTTTTAAGACACGTTTACTTTACAACATTTATATTTGAAGCATGTCATCTTATAATTCAATGATCATCCATTCATATTATAACACTTTTCCCAATTTCATTTAAGCCAAAACACACTTACATTGAAAAAAGTTTAAATTTTTTTACACAAATACAAATTATACAATCATCCACAATGCATTGAAAGGCCCTAAGTATCTCTCTAATTAACAAGCCCTTCATATTGGAATTTTTCTTATTTTTTTTTGCCCTTTTCTATTTCATTGGTTTTTAAAGCTTTTTATATTGTATTATTTTATATATTTATATAATTAGATTAGAGTATACACATATACTTTAGCTTTTTATATATACTTGGCTAAATAGTAGGATACATATTTACTTATTCGAATTTCCATGTATATGTTTCTGATTTTGAAAATGTTTATGTATTTATTTTAATATTTTGAATTCAAATTGTGTACCATCTTTGTTTATTCATTTGAAATTGTGAAATCGTGTGTTTAGTTGAATTGCATTTATATGTGAGTGGTTTTGACCATGTGTTTAGTTTAATTGTGTGTTTTCTTGTTCGAATTGCTTATATATGAATGGTTGTATGAATGTTTATTTATGAATACATGTACGTAATTTGAAATTGTAATCATGTGTTTGTTGTTTTTAATTATGAATTTCAATGTGTATGTATAATGTAGATTTTAATTTGTATTTTATGAGTTTAGTTTTCTTTAAAGTTGCATAAGCATATTTTAGTGTTTTCCTTTATTGACGTGAAATTGTATGTTGTGTGTTTAGTTGAATTTGTATATTGTATGTTTCTTTATTTCAAGTTGTACTTTGTATGTTTCTTTATTTGAAATTGGATATATATGAATATTTGTATTATATGTGACTTGAAATTGTAATAGTGTGTTTGTTGTATTGAATTGTGATTGTAATTAATTTTATAGCGTAAATAGTGTGTAGGTTTTACTTTGTATATTGTGAGTTAGCTTATTTAATGTTGCAATGGCATGTTTGAGTTTCTGTCTTTGAATTGACTTGACATTGACATTGTATGATGTGTATTTCCTTATTTGGAATTGTATATTATGTGTTTTTCTATTTGAATTTGTATTTTGTGTTTGATATTTAAAAATTTAAAATTTTATACTTGCTTATTTAAATTTGTATTCTAGGCGTTGTTTGAAATTTCATATACATGCAAGAATATGTTTTGTCAAATGTTTGTATGTGTAGGTGGCTTTGTCAATGTTGTGAACGTATGTGTTTAAATTTTATATTCCACTGCATTTGAAATTGTATATTGTATCTTTGTTTATTTAAAATTGATTAAGTATGTTTACTAAGTGTCTTTTCAATGAAACCTTGTGTTTGTTATGTTGATTTGTATTAGGCATGAATTTTATTATAAACTTGAAGGTGTGTATTTTATATAGATATAATTAAGTCTTATATTTTTATTGTATAATATTTTAATGTTTATTTATTATATTGAGTTTTAATTATAATGAGATTTGTATTTTTCTTTCTCTTTTTTAATTGTATTTGGTTAAAATATATTTCTATCATTTTGAAAATGTATAA
Organism: Pinus tabuliformis; assembly: GCA_031772625.1. Lineage (NCBI taxonomy): Eukaryota > Viridiplantae > Streptophyta > Pinopsida > Pinales > Pinaceae > Pinus > Pinus tabuliformis. The sequence goes on from CM062819.1 coordinate 1,374,808,456, forward strand.
ATTTAATTAAAAATCACAATATAAATACTAATCTTATTTAATAATTTTATTTTATTTTTAAATTAAATTTTCATCATCATTATTATTATTCTTATTCTTATTATTTATTTATTTTTTTCCTATTTGTCATTTTCCATCTAAATATTAATAAGTTAATTTGAAAATTTGCAACAAAACATAAATATTTTGATAACATAACATTTTAAGATAAAAAAACATAATTAGTAACTATTTTAATAAATATTACTACCACAACAATAATAATGTGATTAATGCAAAATTTTATTATAATTTATTTGCATTAATGTTAATAAATTAATATGTTTTTAAAAAATATTTGTTAACATCATTAATCATTTAAAATATTAAATCAATATAATAACTATAATTAATAAATATTTCTACCACACCAATAATAATTTGATTGATGCAAAATTTTATAATAATTTATTTTCATTAATGTTAATAAATTAATATGTTTTTAAAAATTATCCATTAACATCATTAATCATTTAACATATTAAATCAATATAATTAAATCATCTCTGCATGTTGATAAGTAAAAAAGCCCATATACAATGACAAGTTTTTGGGGCATATAAGTTTACACCTTCACGTGGTTGACCGTGTTTGTAGAGATTATAATCTTGAAGCAAAGAGGAGTTTTTTTTAATTGTTAATGAAAATTAGCATAACACATATTTAAAAATAAACATATTTAGCCATTTTAAAATAGAACATTTCAAGAAAATGAACATGAATCAGTCACTACATTATTCTATAAGAAAATGTTAATTCAATCAAACCTTTTCATGAATAAATTGACGTATTAATGTTAAGTCTCCTTGTTTGTTTGGGAAAATCCCATAGGTTGAGTTAAGGAAATATGGAAAATATGGTTCAACCAATAGGAGAACCTTGAGGGAACCTATTAGATCAATTCATATGCGGGTATCTAAACTACTCAACTTGGTGTAAGTCTTCTTATGTGTTAGCACTTGTCCAATCTAGTAGAGAAGGGAAAAGGGAAAAATATTAAGTGAGAAAATCAATATCAGAGGTCCTAAAAAGACTTCTTCGAAGGGGAAACATCCTCTGCTCTCAATCAGTTGGGATCCCTCCACCGCTCATTGAAAAAATAAGTGCTAATGCACAATTCTATTAAGCTAAATAAATAAAGGGTGAAAGAAGAGAAAGGCTTCTAGTGTAGTGAGGTGAAGATAGTGACTTTGCCGGGGTATTATACAGGCTCGCTGGTAGTGAAGAAACTTTTGTGCTCTTGAAGTGAATTCATCAGGGTACTGTCTAGGCCTCCTCGCAGTAGAGCAAGACCAAACATGAAAAATAATATTATGAAAATCATAAATTGCCTTGCACATTTCCCTTTCTTATATTGAAACAATTGTGATATGGTGTATGTTTTGTCTGTCTTCCAACCAAGCTGAGAAAGTTGAGATGCTATGTGTCAAACTGGGTCAAAGAGGGGAGGTCGAGGAAATCAATACTTCTTGAAGGTTTGGCCCTTAACCGAAAGCTATTTCTAGACAAAGAAGTTGAAGTTCACCCAATGAGTCCACAAGTGTTTTCGTTGCTACAAGACCCTCCAAAATTTCAGTACATTTGAATTTTGGAGCCTATTATCACCGTTAAATCTAGAATCGCTTTTATCAACAAATGTCGTTTATGTTATTTTTTGTGTTTATTAAAAGAATTTACTAAAGTGTTATAAGCCCTAAACCCTAAACCCTAAGCATTTTACAACATTTTACAAAGTGTTTTGTAACTTTTATTTAAGTGTTTATTAAAATAACATACTAGTTTTTTTTAAACCTTAAACGCTAAACATTAAACCCCCAAACCCTAAACCATAAGTTATTTATAACATTGTATAAATTGTTTTGTAACTTTTACTTAAGTGTTTATTAAAAGCATTTACTAAAGTGTTATAAACCCTAAACTCTAAACCCCAAAGCCCAAAACATAAGGATTTTATAAAATTTTAAAAAGTGTTTTGTAACATTTATTTAAGTGTTTATTAAAACCATTTACTAAAGTGTTCTAAACCCTAAACCCTAATCCCAAAACCCTAATTCCCAAACCCTAAACCCTAAACCATATACCATAAACTCTAAACCCTAAGCATTTTTGTAACTTTTATTTAAGTGTTTATTAAAAGAATTTATTAAAGCATTATAAACCACAAACCCTAAACCCCACACCTCAAACCCAAACCCTAAACCCTAGGAATTTTCTAACATTTAAAACCCCAAGCACTAAACCCTAATTATTTTCTAACATTTTAACAAGTGTTTTCTATCTTTTTTTTAAGAGTTTATTAAAATCATTTACTAAAGTTATAAACCCTAAACCTTAAGCATTTTATTACATTTTAACAAGCATTATGTAACTTTTTAAAACCCTAAACCCTAAGAATTTGTTAAAATTTTAATAAGAATTTTGTAATTTTTTTATATTTTTTTACTAAAAGCATTTACTAAAATGTTATAAACCATAAACCCTAAATAGAAAACCCTAATCCATAAACCCCAAAACCAATACCCTAAACCCTAAGAATTTTATAACATTTAAAAAAGTGTTTGGTAACTTTTATTTAAGTGTTTATTAAAAGCATTTAATAAAGTGTTATAAACGTTAAATGCTAAACCCCAAACCGTAAACCCTAATCCTTAAGCATTTTAGAAAACCTAAACCATAAACCTTATACACTAAACCCCAAACCCTAAGCATTTTATAACATTTTAAAAATCATTTTGTAAATTTTATTTAAGTCTTTATTAAAAGCATTTTGTAAAGAGTTATAAAATTTAAGCCCTACACCCGTAACCCTAAACCCCAAACCTAAACCCTATGTATTTTATAACATTTTAAAAAGAATTGTGTAACCTTTATTAAAGTGTTTATTAAAAGAATTTACTAAACCATAAACCCTAAACCCTAAACCCCATACACCAAACGCTTATCCCTAAACCCTAAACCCCAAACCCTAAATCCTAATCATTTTATAACATTTTAAAAAGCGTTTTGAAACTTTTATTTTAGTGTTTATCAAAAGAATTTACTAAATTATTATAAAAACTAAACCCTAAATACTAAGCCCCAAAATGTAAACCCTAAATCATAATCCCTAAATGCTAAACCTTAAACCAAAACCCTAAACCTTAAACCCTAAACACTAAACCTAAACCCTAAACATTAAACCCTAAACCCTAAGAATTTTATAACATTTCAAAAAGCGTTTTGTCATTTCATTTAAGTGTTTATTAAAAGAATTTACTAATGTTTTATAAACCCTAAACTCTAAACTCCAAACCCTAAACAATGAACTCTAAACCTGAAGCCCTAAACCCTAAACCCTCTACTATCTTAAACACTAAACCCTAAGCTGTAAGCATTTTATAACATTTTAAATATCATTTTGTAACTTTTATTTAATTGTTTATTAAAATAATTTACTAAAGTGTTCTAAACCCTAAACCATAAACCCTAAACCCTAAAACCTAAGCATTTTATAAAATTTTAAAAATATTTTGTAATTTTATTTAAGTGTTTATTAAGAGACTTTACTCATGTATTATAATCCCAAAACTCTAAATACCAAACCCTAAAACCTAAATCCTCTACCCTAAGAATTTTATAACATTTTAAAAAGTGTTTTGTAACTTTTTAAGTGTTTATTAAAAGCATTTAATAAACTATTATTAACCCTAAACCTAAACCCTAAACTCTAAATCCTAAATATTTAATAACATTCTAAAAGGCGTTTTGTTACTTTTTTTAAGTGTTTATTAAAATAAATTACCGAAGTGTTCTAAAACCTAAACCGTGAACCCTAAGAATTTTAGAACATTGTAAAGCCTAAAGCCTAAACCCACAACATTTTATAACATTTTAACAAGCATTTTGTAACTTTTTTTAAGTGCTTACTAAAACCATTTACTAAACTATTATAAATCAAAAACCATAAACCCTAACCCTAAACCCTAAGCATTTTATAACATTTTAAAGAACATCTTGTAGCTTTTTTTAAGTGTTTATCAAAAGCATTTACTACAGCGTTATAAACCCTAAACCCTAAACCCTAAGCAATTTATAACCTTTTAAAAAGCATTTTATAACTTTTATGTTAGTGTTTATTAAAATAATTTACTAAAGTGTTATAAACCCTAAACCATAAACCCTAAACATTAAACACTAAACTCTAAACCATAAACCCTAAACCCCAAACCCTAAACCCTACACCCTAAACAGTAATCCATAAGCATTTTATAACATTTTAAAAATATTTTTGTAACTTTTTTTTAAGAGTTTATTAAAAGCACTTACTAAAGTGTTATAAAACCTAAACCCTAAACCCTCAACCCCAAACCCCAAACCCTCACCCTAATCTTTTAAAAACATTTTAAAAAGCGTTATAAACATTAAACCATAAACCTCAAACCCTAAAACATAAAGATTTTATAAAATTTTAAAAAAAAATTGTAACTTTTATTTAAGTGATTATTAAAACCATTTACTTATATTTTATAAACCCTAAACCCTAAACTTGAAACCCTAAATCCTAAACCCTAAACCTTAACCATTTTACAAAATTTTAAAAACAATTTTGTAACATTTATTTAAGTGTTTATTAAAATAATTTATTAAAGCATTATAAACCATAAACCCTAAACCATAAACTCCACACCCCAAACCCTAAACCCTAAGAATTTTATAACATTTTAAACCCACAAGCGTTTTGTAACTTTTGTTTAAGTGTTTATTAAATGAATTTACTAAAGTTTTATAAACCCTAAATCCTAAGCATTTTATTACATTTTAACAGGCATTTTGTAGCTTTTTAAAACCCTAAATCCCAAATGCTAAACCCTAAGAATTTTATTAGATTTTAATAAGCTTTTTGAAACCTTTTTTAAAGGTTTATCAAAACCATTCACTAAAGTGTTTTAAACCCTAAAACCTAAGAATTCTATAACATTTTAACAAGTGTTTGGTAAATTTTATTAAAGTTTTTACTGAAATCATTTACTAAGTTGTCCCTAAACCCTAAATACTAAGCATTTTATAACATTTTAACAAGTGTTTTGTAACTTTTTGTTGAAGTGTTTATTAAAATCATTTACTAGATTGCTATAAAGTCTAAACCATAATCCCTAAACCCTAATCGTTTTATAGAATTTTAAACCCTAAACCATATACCCTATACCCTATACACTAAACCCTAAAGCCTAAGAATTTCATAACATTTAAAAAAAGTTTTGTAAATTTTTTTGAGTGTTTATTAAAGGCATTTATTGAAGTGTTATAAATCCTAAAACCTAAACACTAAGCATTTTATAACACTTTAAAAAACATTCTACTACTTTTTTTGTGTTTATTAAAAGAATTTACAGTGTTATAAACCGTAAACCCCAAACCGTAAACCGTAAACCCTAACCCTAAACATTAAGAATTTTATAACATTTTAAAAAATGTTTTGCGAGTTTTTTTAAGTGTTTATCTAAAGCATTTACTAAGGTGTTTAAACCCTAAAATCTAGGTATTTTATAACATTCTAACTAGTGTTTTGTAACTTTTATTTAAGTGTTTATTAAAAGCATTTACTAAAGCGTTATAAACCTCTAAATCCTAAAACCTAAACACTAAACCCTAAAATTCAAACCCCGAACCCTAAACCCTAAACATTAAGCATTTTATAACCTTTTAAAAAGTGTTTTGTAACTTTTATGTAAGTTTTTATTAAAAGAATTTAATAAAGTGTTATAAACCCTAAACGCTAAAACCTAAACACTAGACCCTAAACCTTATGTATTTATAACATTTTAAAGAGATTTTTGTAACTTTTTTCTATTTGTTACTAAAAACATTTACTAAAATGTTATAAACCCTAAACCGTAAAACCATAATCCATAAGAATTTTAAAATATGTTAAAATTTGTTTCTAGCTTTTATTGAAGTGTTTATTAAATTTTTTTACTAAAGTATTATAAACCCTAAATCATATGCCCTAAACCCCGAACCCTAAACCATATACCATAAACCCTAAGAATTTTATAACATTTTTAAAAGCATTTTGTAGATTTTATTTAAGTGTTTATTAAAAGAATTCTATAAACCCTAAACCCTAAACTCTAAACCCTAAACATTTTATAACATTCTAAAACCTAAAGCCTAAAGCCTAAACCCCAAACGCTGAGCAGTTTATAACATTTTAAAAAGTGTTTTGTAACTTTTATTCAAGTGTTTATTAAAATCATTTACTAAAGTGTTTTAAACCGTAGACACCAAGCCCTAATAATTTTATAACATTTTAACAAGTGTTTGGTAACTCTTTTTTAGTTTTTATTAAAATCATTTACTAAAGTCTTATAAACTCTAAACCCTAAGCCCTAAGAATTTTAAAACCTTTTAAGAAGTGATTTGTATCTTTTATTTAAGTATTTATTAAAAGAATTTAATAAAGTGTTATAAACCCTAAACCCTAAACCCTAAACCCTAAACCTTAAACCTTAAACCCTAAACCCTAAACCCTAAAAACTAAACGTTTTATAACATTTTAAAAAGAGTATTGTAACTTTTTTTTAACTGTTCACTAAAACACAATTCCTAAACCATAAAACCCAAACCCTAAATCATAAACCCTAAATCCTCAACCCTAAACCCTAAGCATTCTATAACATTCTAAAAGTGTTTTATAAATTTTATTTAAGTGTTTATTAAAAGAATTTACTAAAGTGTTATAAACCCTAAACCCTAAACCCAAAAGCCAAAACCATAAACCGTAAACCCTATGCACTAAACCCTAAGCATTTTATAACATTTTAAAGCCGAAACCCTAAACCCTAAACCCTAAAATTTAAACCCTACACCCCAAACCCTAAACCCTAAAACATAAACATTTTATAACATTTCAAAAAGTGTTTTGTAACCTTTTTTTAAGTGTTCATTTAAAGAACTTACTAAAGTGTTATAAACCCTAAACCCTAAACCATAAATACTAAACCATAAAACCCAAACCCTAAATCCAAAACCCTAAACCCTAAACCCTAAACCCCAAACCCTAAACCCTAAACCCTAAGAATTTTATAACATTTTAAAAAGTGTTCTGTAAATTTTATTTAAGTGTTTATTAAAAAATTTACTAACGTGTTATAAACCCTAAACATGAAACCCTAAAGCCTAAATCCTAAACACTATACACTAAACCCTAAACCCTAAGCATTTGATAACATTTTAAAAATTGTTTTGTAACTTTTATTTAAATATTTATTTAAAGCACTATAAACCTTAAACCCTAAACAATACACCCTAAAACCTAAACCCAAAACCCTAAACCCTAAGTATTTCATAACAATTTTAAAAGAATTTTGTAACTTTTATTTCAGTTATTATTAAAAACATTTACTAAATTGTGATAAACCCTAAGCCTTAAACCCTAAAAAATAAACCCTAAACCCCAAGCACTAAACCATAAACCCTAAGCATTTTATACTAGTTTAAAAATCATTTTTTAATTTTTATTTAAGTGTTTATTAAAAGCATTTACTAAAGTGTTATAAACCCTAAACCCTAAACACAAAACCCTAAACCCTAAACCCAAAACCGAAAAACCCTAAACCCTAAACCATAAGCAATTCAAAACATTTTAAAAAGTGTTTTATAACTTTTATTTAAAGATTTATTTACAGAATTTACTAAAGTATTATAAAATTGAAACCCTAAACCCTAAACATTTTACAACATTTTAAAAAGAGTTATGTAACTTTTTTTAAGTGTTTATTAAAAGAATTTACTAAAGTGATATAAGCCCTAAACCCTAAACCCTAAACCCAAATCCTAAACCCTAGGCATTTTATAAACCTTAAACCTTAAACCATAAACCCTAAATCCCAAACCCCAAACTTGAAACCCTAGATCCTAAAGTCGAAAGCCTAAACCCTAAACATTTTATATCATTTTAAAAATCGTTTTGTAACTTTTATTTAAGTGTTTATTAAAAGAATTTACTAAAGTTTTATAAAACCTAAAAGCTAAACACTAAACCCCAAACCCAAAACATCAAGCCCTAAAACATAAACCCTAAACCTTAATCCCTAAATCCCAAACCCTAAACCCTAAACCGTAAGCATTCTATAACATTTTAAAAAGTGTTTTGAAAATTTTATCTAAGTGTTTATTAAAAGCATTTACTAAAGTCTTAAAAACTCTAAACTCTAAACACCTAACCCTAAACCCTAAATCATAAACCATAAATCCTAAACCTTAATCCTTAAACCCCAAACCCCAAACCCTAAATTGTAAAGGCTAAACCCTAAGGATTTATAACATTTTAAAAAGTGTTTTGTAGTTTTTATTTAACTATTTATGAAAAGAATTTACAAACGTGTTATAAACCCTAAGCAATAATCCCTAAACCCTAAACCCTAAGCATTTTATAACATTTTTAAAATCATTTTGTAACTCTTATTTAAGTTTTTATTAGAAGCATTTACTAAAGTGTTATAAACCCTAAACCCTAAACTCTAAACTTTAAAACTTAAAAACTAAACCCTAAGTAGTTTATAAAAATTTGTAACTTTAATTTAATTGTTTATTAAGAGCATTTACTAAAGTCTTATAAACCCTAAACCCTAAGCATTTTACAACATTTAAAAAAAAAATTGTAACTTTTAGTTAAGTGTTTATTATAAGAAGTTACTAAAGTCTTATAAAACCTAAACCCTAAGCATTTTATAACATTCTAAAAATCCTTTTGTAAGTTTAATTTAAGTGTTTATTAAAATAATTTAATAAGTTGTTATAAACCGTAAACCCTAAACTCAAAAACCTAAACCCCAAACCCTAAAACCTAAATCCTAAATCCTAAGCATTTTATAACATCTTAAAACTATTTAGTAACTTTGATTTAAGTGTTTATTAAAAGGATTTACTAAAGTGTTCTAAACCCTAACCCCTTAAACCTAAAACATAAACACCAAACCCTAAAACCTATACCCTATATCATATACCTTAAATATGAAGCATTTCATAACATTTTCAACCCCTCCCCCCTCTCTCTCTTCCTGTCCCTTCCCCTCTCTCTCCCTTGACCCTTTATCACCACCCCTCTCTATCTCTCTCTCCTCCTCCTCTCTTTCTAGCTCTTTATCTCTCCACCTCCTTCCAACTCTCTCTCTCCCTCTCCCTCTCCCCCTCTCATTCTTTCCCCATCCCATTCCAACTCCCCCTCTCCCAATCATACTCTCCCCCTCACCCTCTCTGCACACACCTATCTCATTGTCTACTCTTTTCGCTCCCCCTCTCCCTCTTCCTATCACCCTCTCTCCCCCATCGCTCTCCTCATCTCTCTCTCTCTCTCTCTCTCCTCTACCCCTTTATGCCTCCTTCTCTTCCCCTGTCCTCATCTATCTCTTCCTCTTCCTCCCCCTTTCCCCTCTCCTAGTCTCTTCCCCTCCTTCTCCCACTCCAACTCTCCCTTTCCCAATCTCTCCCCTCCCCTCTCTCCTCCCCCTCTCTCATCCTACCCCTCTCTCCTCCTCTCCCTCTCCCCCTCTCCCTTTCTCCCCTCCCCCCTCTCTCTTCCTGTCCCTCCCCCTTTCTCTCCCTCAACCCTCTATCACTACCCCTCTCTATCTCTCTCTCCTCCACACCTCCTCTCCAACTCTTCACCTATCCCTCTCTCTTCCCTTCTCTCCCTCCCCCTCTCGATGTCACTCTCTATCTCTCTCTCTCCCTCCCTCCCTCCCTCCCTCCTCTCTCTCTCCCCTTCCACCCCTACCCCCTCTACATCTCTCCACCCACCGCACATTATTTTCATTTTAAATCTTCTATTTTCATTACATCTGAACTTGTTAGCTACACACGACTGCATGTTAACGATGATATGCTTATTTCATGTTTTTGTTGCATACATAACAATCTGATAACTCAAACTGAGATTATTAATTTGAATGTTACTTTGTGCATTCCCTTCCCCTCATCTCATTCGCCCTATCCCTCCCTCTCCCTCTCTCTCTGTCTCCATCTCCCCCTCTCCCATTATACTCCCTAACCCCTCCCTCTCTCCCAATCTCTCTTTTAGTCTCTCTTCCCTTGTCCCTCCCCCCTCTCTCTCTCCCTCTCCCTCTCCCCCTCTCATTCTCTCTCCATCCCATTCCAACTCCCCCTCTCCCAATCATACTCTCCCCCTCACCCTCTCTGCCTGCACCTATCTCACTGTCTACCCCTTTCGCTCCCCCTCTCCCTTTGCCTATCATCCTCTCTCCCCCCTCGCTCTCCTCATCTCTCTCTCTCTCTCTCTCTCTCTCTCTCTCTCTCTCTCTCTCTCTCTCTACCCCTTTATGCCTCTCCCTCTCCCCCTCTCCTCCTCTATCTCTTCCTCTCCCTCCCCCTTTCCCCTCTCCTGGTCTCTTCCCCTCCTTTTCCCACTCCACCTCTCCCTTTCCCACTCTCTCCCCTCTCCCTCTCTCCTCCCACTCTCCCATCCTCCCCCTCTCTCCTCCTCTCCCTCTCCCCCTCTCCCCCTCTACCCTCCCCCCTCTCTCTCTTCCTGTCCCTCCCCCTCTCTCTCCCTCAACCCTCTATCACTACCCCTCTCTATCTCTCTCTCCTCCTCCTCTCTCTCTAGCTCTCTCTCCCCACCTCCCTCCAACTCTCTCTCTCCCTCTCTCTTCCCCTCTCCCTCTTTCTCTCTCTCCCCCCATCTCCCATCCCCTTTCCCTCTCTCCCTCTCCCTCCCTCTTTCTCTCATTCTCCCTCCCCCCTCTCTCCCTCTCTCTCTCTCTCTCTAGCTATCCCCCTCTCCCTCTACCTATCTCTTTCTCTCTCCCTCTCACCCTCTCTCTCGATATCCTCCCTTATTGGTCTCTCCCTCTCTCCCTCTCTCTCCCTCTCCACCCTCCCTCCTCTATCCTGCTCTCTCTCTTCCTCTCACTTCCTCTTCTTCTCCCTCTACCCCTCCCCATCTCCCACCATCTTGCCTTCCCCCACTCCTACCCTCCCCCCTCTCAGTCTCTCTCCACCTATCCTTCCCTTCCCGCCCTCTCTCTCTCTCTCTCTCTTATACCTCCCTCTCCTCTCTCTCTCTCTTCCCCCTCCTCCCTCCTTCTCTCTCTCTCCCCCTCATACTCTTTCTCTCTCTATATCTCCTCCTCCCCCAATGATCACCCACCCCCTATCCCTCCCTATCGCTCTCTTTCTAAATCTCCCTCTCCCTCTCCCCTCTCACTCTTACCCTCGCTTCCTCTCTCTTTCTCTCCCCCCAAACTCTATTTCTCCCCTGCCTCTCTCTCTCGCCTCTCTTTCGCTCCACCTACTGTGGCCCTCCTCTCTATCTCTCACTCCCTCCCTCTCAATTGCCAACTTCTTATGCCCCTCTTCTTTATCACTCTCCATCCCACCATCCCTATCTCTCCCTCTTTCCTCTCCCTCTCTCTCCCCCCTACCCCCACTACCTCTCTCTCTTCTCTCTCTCCCTCTCCTCCCTCCGTCCACTCTCCCACTATTTCCCTCACCATCCATCTCCCCTCCCCCTATCACACTCTCTCCTCCTCTTCCTCCCCCTCTCACTCCTCCCCCCCCTCTCTCCCCCTCTCCCACTCTCTCCATCTCCCTCTCCCCCCCTCTTCCTCTCTTCACTCCACCCTCCCCTCTAAGACTCTATCTCCTCCTCTCTCTCTCCCCTCTACCTCTCCTTATCTCTCTCCCTCTCCCCATACCCTTCTCTTGCTTTCTCCCCCTCCTGGTCTTGCCCCCTCTCCCTCTATCTCTCCCTCTCCCTCTCCCTCTCCCTATCTCTATCTCTCTCCTTCTTCCTCTCTCTCTCTCTCTCTCCCTCTCTCTCTTACTATCATCCTCTCTCTCTTTCTCCTCCTCCCCTCCTCTCATTTCTCTCTCTCTCTCTCTCTCTCTCTCTCTCTCCTCTCCTCTCTCTCTCTCTCTCTCTCTCCCCCTCCTCTCTCTCTGCATCTCCCTCTCCCCTTTCCCCTCTCCCACTCTCTTCCCCTCCTTATCCCACTCTCCCTCTCCCTCTCCCTCCCTCTACCCCATATTTCTCTCTATCTCCTCCTACCCCTCTCTCCGCTCTCCCTCTCCCGCTCTCGCTCTCTCTCATCTCCTCTCTCTCTCTCTTTCACCCTTCCCTCCCCTATCTTTCCCTCACCCCTCTCCCCCTACCTCTCTCACTCTCTCTCCCCTCCCCCTCAATCTCTAGCTCTATCTCTCCCGCCTCCCTCCACCTCTCTCTCCCTGTCTCCCTCTTTCTCCCTCTCTCACCCTCTCCCATCCCCTTTACCTCTCTCCCTCTCCCTCCCTTTCTCTCTCATTCTCCCTCCTCTCTCTATCTATCTCTCTCCCCCTCTCCCTCTACCTATCTCTTTTTCTCTCCCTCTCCCTCTCTATCAATCTCCTCCCTCCCTCCTCTCTCCATCTCTCCATCTCTCTCCCTCTCCACCCTCCCACCTCTCTCCCACTCTCTATCTTCCTCTCACTTCCTCTTCTTCTCCCTCTATCTCTCCCCCTCTCCCGTCGTCTCACCTTCCCCCACTCTCCCCCTCTCCATCTCTCTCCACCTATCCATTCACCCCAACCCTCTCTGTCCCTCTCTACCTCTCACTCCATCTCTCCCTCTCCCTCTCGCTTCCTTCCTCTCACTCCCCTCCTACCCTCACTCCCTATGTCTCTCTCTCTCTCTTCCTCTTTTCCCTCCCTCTTCTCTCTCGCTATTTCCCTCACTATCCATCTCCTCCTCCCCCTATCACACTCCCTCCTCCTCCCCCTCCCCCTCTCCTCTCCTCCCTCTCCCTCTCTCTCTCCATCTCCCTCTCTCCTCTCCCACTCTCTCCATCTCCCTCTCCTCTCTCACTCTCTACAACACCCTCCCCTCTCTGACCTGTATCGCTCTCTCCTCTCCCTCTCTGTCCCACTCTCCCATCCCCTCTATCCCTCTCTCTCCCTCCCGCCACACTCCCCGCCCATCTCCCCCTCTCACCCACTCCCTCTCCCTATCCTCCTCTCTCCCCCTCATATCTCTCTTTCTCTCTCCCTATCTCTCTCCCTCTCTTGCCCCCTCCCTCTATTTCACACCCTCTCTCTCTCTCTCGCCCTCTCCCTCCCCTTCTCTTCTTTCCCCCTCCCTATCTCTCTCTCTCTCTCTCTCTCTCTCTCTCTCTCTCTCTCCCCTCTGTCTCTCCTATTATCTCCTTCCCTCTCCCTCTCCCTATGCCCATATTTCTCTCCTTCCCCTTCCTCCTCTGCCTCTGCCTCCTCGTCCCCTTCCCTCTCCCTATCCCGCTCTCTTCCTCTTCCACTACCCCTATCCCTCTCTCTGCCACTCTCCCTCTCCCTCTCTCTGCCACTCTCCCTCTCGCATAACCTATCCTCCCCCCTCTCTCTCGCTCCCTCTCCCCCTCCACCTCTCTCATTCTCTCCCCTTCCTGCTCCTGCTCCCCCTCTCTGCACCCACATATCTCTCTCTATGCCTCTATTCCTACCCCTCTCCATCTCCCCCACCTCTCCCTCCCCTCTCCATCTCCCCCCCCCCTCTCTCTCACCCTCCCTCCTCCTCCTCTCTCTAGATCTCTCCCCCTCTCCCTCTATCTCTCTCTATAACTCCCTTCCCCTATCCCTCTCTCTTCCCTTCTCTCCCTCCCTCCTCTCTCTCTCCCCCCCTCCACCCATGCCCCCTCTACATCTCTCCACCCACCCCACATTATTTCCATTTTAAATCTTCTATTTTCATTACATCTGAACTTGCTGGCTACACACAACTGCATGTTAATGACAATATGCTTCTTTCATTATTTTCATTGCATATATAACAATCTGATAACTCAAATTGAGATTATTAGTTTTGAATGTTATTTTTGGCATTCTCTTCTCCTCATCTCATTCCCCCTCTCCCTCCCTCTTCGTCTCTCTCTCTGTCTCCATCTCCCCCATGCCCATTATACTCCCTAACCCCGCCCTCTCTCCCAATCTCTCTTTCAGTCTCTCTCCCCTTGCTCCTCCCCCCTCCCTCTCCCTCTCCCCCTCTCACTCTCTCCCCATCCCATTCCAACTCCCACTCTCCCCCCACCTATTTAACTGTCTACTCCTCTCACTCCCCCTCTCCATCTGCTTGTCATCCTCTCTCCCCCCCCTCTCTCTCATCATCATCTCTCTCTCTCTCTCTCTGTCTCCCCCCCTCTCCTCCTCTATATCTTCCTCTCCCTCCCCCTTTCCCCTCTCTCGGACTCTTCCCCTCCTTCTCCCACTCCACCTCTCCCTTTCCCATTCTCTCCCCTCACCTCTCTCCTTCTCATCTCTCAACATCCCCCTCTCTCCTCCTCTCCCTCTCCCCCTCTCCCTCCCTCCCATCCACTCCTCTCTCTCCCCGTCCCTCCCCCTCTCTCTCCCTTGACCCTCTATCACTATCACTACCGCTCTCTCTCTCTTCCCTCCTCATCTCTCTAGCTCTCTCTCTCCCCGCCTGCATCCACCTCTCTCTCTCCCTCTCTCTCCCCCTCTCACTCTTTCTCTCTCTCTCTCCCCCTCTCCCATCCCCTTTCCCTCTCTCCCTCTCCCTCCCTCCCTCTCTCATTCTCCCTCACCCTTCTCTCCCTCTCTCTTTCTCTCTCTCTCTCCCTATCCCGCTCTCCCTCTACCTATCTCGTTCTCTCTCCCTCTCTCTCCCTCTCCACCCTCCCTCCTCTCTCCCACTCTCTCTCTTCCTATCAGTCCCTCTTCTTCTCTCTCTACCGCTCGCCGTCTCCCACCATCTCGCCTTCCCCCACTCCTACCCTCTCCCTCTCTCCATCTCTCTCCACCTATCCTTCCCTCCCCACCCTCTCTCTCTCACTTTATCACCCTATCTCTCTCTCACTCTCTCTCTCTCTCTCTCTCTCTTGCTTACACTCATCTCTCTCCACCTATCCTTCCCTCCCCACCCTCTCTCTCTCCCTTTCTCACCCTCTCTCTCTCTCTCTCTCTCTTCCCCCTCCTCCCTCCCTCCCTCTCTTTCCCCTCCTCCCTAGATCATCACCCACCCCCTATCCCTCCCTATCCCTCTATTCCTAAATCTCCCTCTCCCTCTCCCTCCCCCTCTCCCTCTTCCCCTCGCTCCCTCTCTCTTTCTCTCCCCCCAAACTCTATTTCTCCGCTGCCTCTCTCTCTCCCTCTCTCTCCCTCCCCCTACCCTGGCCCCCTCTCTCTCTCCCCCACTCCCTCCCTCTCTCTCCCCAACTGCTTCCTCCTCTCTTCTTTCTCCCTCTCCATCCCACCATCCCTATCTCTCCCTCTCTCTCCCATCCTCTCTCTTCCCCTCCTACCCCAACTACCTCTCTCTCTCCCTCTCTACCTCTACTCCCTCCCTCCACTCTCCCACTATTTCACTCCTTATCTGTCTCCCCCTCCCCTTATCACACTCTCTCCTCCTCTTCCTCCCCCTCTCACTCCTCCTTCCACTCTCTCCATCTCCCTCTCCCCCCTCTCACTCTCTTCACTCCACCCTCCCCTCTCTGACTCTATCTCCTGCTCTCTCTCTCCCCTCTACCTCTCCATCTCTCTCTCCCTCTCTCCCCCTCTCCCCATCCCCTTCTCTTGCTTTCTCCCCCTCCCGGTCACGCTCCCCTCTCCCTCTATCTCTCCCTTTCCCTATCGCTCTCCCTATCTCTGTCTCTCTCCTTCTTCCTCTCCCTCTTCCCCTCCCCCTCCCTAGCTCTCTTCCCCTAAATCTTCCTATCTCCCCCTCCTACTCTCTATCTCATTCTCTCTCTTTCTCTCTCTCTCTATCTCTACCTCTCCCCTCTGCCTCCCCCTCTCCCTCTCTCTTCCCCTCCTCTTCTTGCTTGAACTCTCCCTCTCCCACTCTCTCGCCCCTTTTTTTCTCTCTCTCTCTCTCTTCATCCCCCTCTCCCTCTCCCCTCTCTCCCAAAACTCTCTCTTTCTCCCTCTCCCTCCCAACCTCTCTCTCCCTCACCCTTGCTCTCTCCCTCCTCCTCTCCCTCGCTATCTTGATCCCCCTCACTCTATTTATCTCTCTCTCCCCTTCCCTCACCATCTCTCTGTTCTTCCCTCTCCACCTCTCCCTCTAATTCTCCACCACTTCCCCCCATTCTCCCCACACCTCCCTCCCTTTCTCTCCCACTCTCCCTCCCCGTCTCTTCTCTCTCACTCTCCCTCCCTCCATATCTCTCTCTCTCTCTCCCCCTCTCTCCCTATCCCTCTCCCCCTCTCTCCTCTCTCCTGCTCTCTGCTTTCCTCTCCCTCTCCCTCTCCCTCTCCCTCTCTCTCTCCCTCTCCCTATCCCTATCCCCCTGTCATGCCATTTCCCCTTCCCCCTCTCCCACCCTCTTTCCCTCTCCATGTCCCTCTCCCTTTCCATACCCCCAAAACTCTACCTCTCCCTCTCTCTCTCTCATTCTACCCCATCGCCTCCTCTTCTTCCCTCTCCCTGTCTCTCTCACTCTCCCTCTAGCACTTCCCCTCTCTTACTCTCTTCTCCTTTCCGTCTCCCTCTCCCACTCTCCCTCCCACTCTCTCCCTCCTCCTCTCTCTCTATGTCTTCCTCTCCCCTTTCCCATCTCCAACTCTCTTCCCCTCCTTATCCCACACACCCTCTCCCTTTACCACTCTCTCCTCCATCTTTCTCTTTCTATACTCCCCCCCTCTCTCCCGTTCTCCCTATCCCCCTCTCCCTCTCTCTCCTCCTCCTCTCTCTCTTTTTCTCTATCTCTCTCCCCTTCTCTCCCCCTATCTCTCCCTCTCCCCTCTCTCCCTACCCCTCTCACTCTCTCTCCCCTCCCCCTCTATCTCTAGCTCTCTCTCCCCCCACCTCCCTCCACCTCTCTCTCTCTCTCTCCCTCACTCTTTCTCTCTCTCTCTCCCTCCCTCTTTCTCTCTCTCTCCCCCTCTCCCATCTCATTTCCCTCTCTCCCTCTCCCTCCCTCTCTCTCTCTCATTCTCCCTCCTCTCTCTATCACTCTCTCTATCTCTCTCCCCCTCTCCCTCTACCTATCTCTTTTTCTCTCCCTCTCCCTCTTTCTTGATCTCCTTCCTCCCTCCTTTCTCCCTCTCCCTCTTTCTTGATCTCCTTCCTCCCTCCTTTCTCCCTCTCTCCATCTCTCTCCCTCTTCCACTTACCTCCTCTTCTTCTCCCTCTACCTGTCACCCTCTCCCATTGTCTCACCTTCCCACACTCCCACCCTCTCCCCCTCTCCATCTCTCTCCACCTATCCCTTCCCCTCAACCGTCTCTCTCCCTCTCTCCCTCTCACTCCCTCTCTCCCTCCCTCTGCTCTCCCACTATTTCCCTCACTATCCATCTCCTCCTCCCCCTATCACACTCTCTCGTCCTCATCCTCCCCCTCTCCCTCCTCCTACCCCTCCCCCTCCCCCTCTCTCTCCCTCTCCCTCTCTCTCTATCTGCCTCTCCTCCTCTCTCGCTCTCTTCACCACACCCTCCCCTCTTAGACTCTATCTCTCCCTCTCTCTCCCCCCTCTACCTCTCCTTCTCTCTCTCCCTCTCTCTCCCTCTCCCCATCCACCTCTCTCACTCTCTCCCCCTCTCTTCCCCCACCTATCTCTCTCTCTGCCTCTCTCCCTTCCCCTCTTGCCCACTCCCTCTCCCTATCCTCCTCTCTCCCCCTCATATCTGTCTCTCTCTCCCCTTCTCTCTCTCGCCCCCTCCCTCTGTTTCACACCCTCTCTCTCTTCCCCTCTCCCTCCCCCTCTCTTCTTTCCCCCTCTCTCTCTCTCTCTCTCTCTCTTTGTCTCTGCTATTATCTCTCTCCCTCTCCCTCTCCCTATGCCCATCGTTCTCTCCTTCCCTTTCCTCCTATGCCTCCGCCTCCTCCTCCCCTTCCCTCTCCCTCTCCCTCTCCCTATCCCTCTCTCTTCCTCTCTTGCTCCCCCTCTCCCTCTCTCTACCCCTCTCCCTCTCGCACAACCTATCCTCCTCCCCCTCCGCCTGTCTTTCTCTCTCCCCTTCTTGCTCCTACTTCCCCTCTATGCACCCACATATCTCTCTCTATGCCTCTCTTCCTCCCCCTCTCCCTACCACCCCTCCCCTCTCTCTCGCCCCCTCTCTCTCACCCTCCCTCCTCCTCCTCTCTCTCTAGATATCTGCCCCTCTCCCTCTATCTCTCTCTATAACTCTCTTTCCCTCTCCCTCTCTCTCCCATTCTCTCCCTCCCCCTCTCCCTCTCACACACTCTTTCTCTCTCTCTCTCCCTCCCTCCTCTCTCTCTCTCTCTCTCTCCCCCTACTCCCCTGCCCCCTCTACATTTCTCCATCCACCCCTCTTCTACTCTCTCCCTCTCTCCCACCCCACACTCTCATTATCTGTCTCGCTCTCATTATCACCATCATATCATCAAACAACATAAAGCATGACATTTAACCAAAAAAAACATAATCATCGCTATCATAGTCATATCATTTAACAAATACAATCCACATCATGTAGTAAACAAAAACATCTTATCAATTAGAAATCAATAATAATGATATTATCTAAGAAAACCAATCACTATATCATCTAACAAACAATAAAAGAAATACATACATAAATATATACACATTAAACGTGCAAAAGATGTCAACATCATATTATCTTTCAATGAAATCCTATTATCTAATTAGCAAAAACACAACCATCATATCACATAAACAAACAAAAAATACTTTCATTTAAAAAAGCACATAAAGTACACCAACATAGACATATCATTACAAATAAATAACAATGTCTATACATAAATATGGACGTCATGTCATCTAACAAATATATCATATTATAAAAAATTACAGTTTATGGGTACATTGGAAAAAAATAATTAAGCCTCTTTTCACATTTAAATAATCAAACACATCCATTTCACATATCTTATAAAAATAAAACAATTCTACTCATGAATAAATTATTTGTATCATCCAATTCCAAATGACAAATAATTACATATAATAAAATAATACATAAATATCCTTTCACATTGTTAACAATCAGTTACAAATAAACAAATTCCAATCGCAAAAATATTCTTTTCATTATTATATAATTTCAAATCAATAAATAATTATGCAAACACAAATATAACTAAACAATTCAAATATTATTTTATTGGGCAGGTAAAAGAATGTTGTTAACAATCAGTTACAAATAAACAAATTCAAATCACAAAAATATTCTTTTCATTATTATATAATTTCAAATCAATAAATAATTATACAAACACAAATATAACTAAACAATTTAAATATTATTTTATTGGGCAGGTAAAAGAATGTTGTAGCACTAATCTTGCCTGAGTTTGGTGGCATGGGAAAGACTACCCTTTTTAAAGAAAAATGTAGATTTTCTTATATTAAATTGTTTGACAATATAGCATCAACTCCATATATATATATTGAAATCGTAACGGTGAAAGAAAGCAAAAACAATTAGCAGAGAAGATGCAGCACAGAACATAATCTTAATGCAGGTTGCTGCTGTCATTCATTCTATTGAACCCCTTTTGTGTCATTTTACTATTGGTGTCTTTTCTCACTGATAAGAAAGATGAAAATACAACAACAATACATAAATTTCTAATCATTACAATGATCATTATAAATTATAAATTATTTTGAATAAACTGTGATACGTGAAAATAAAGAAATGCATGGCAATCTGAGCATTATTTTCATTAAACAAAATAGGCGAAGACATTTATGATAAAATGGACATTGATTTTATAAGACCCCGCAGGTGAAGAAATGCTTACCTCATAGATGAATCCACACGCTCTGATAAATTTCTTCTCCAGAAAAACCCTCCCAATGGCATCTTCGACCATTGTTGGAATCTTCTGTCACGGAGATGAGATGGTCCAACAACCAGACTGGCAGGCTGTGTTTCTCTCGAGGGATCCATGGATGCAGAGGATTTGGGATTTAATTTTAAAAACAAAGAAAATCAGACCAAAAAGCCATTGCAATTCAATTTTAGAAGAGGAAAATAAGCGCTCAAAAACAAGACAAATGGAGCTATATCAATGAAATTAAATGATTATCTGTAACCTATAGTCAGAGTGATCGAATACAAAGAGTTGGAAAATAAATTTACCGGCAAGGCAAGCCAAATGATATGATGGAGGATGTGTCCCTCGGCTTTCAAATTCAACAGATTCAGAAAATTCAGATTGATCGGAGGGAGTCCGTCCAAATCCAAATCCAGTCTGGGACCCCGCTCCCATCTTCAATGTGACCGACTTTACCGCTCCCAGTGGCCACCGCCCAAATACTTCTCACAGATGAGTTCACAACAACATGGACCGCAGGCTCTGTGGAATTTATTGTCCAGAAAAACGCCCCCACTAGCCATGGTTGGCATCTTCTAAGATGGTCATCACCTATACCATAGATTATTCTATTTCACAATACCATAGATTATGTACTTAACATATACAAATATATTTGCATGCTATGCATGTCCACTATAGAGTAGATTCATTGTCCTTTCGAGAAAAATTTTGTATTTATACATAACGTGGTGTCTACTAAAAATATCAAAACTTTACATTTTCTTTACCCATGGTTGATGTTGTATTTCGCATCAGTACCATATAACAAGAAACAACTCAACAAGACTACACCCCGCATAAATTAAATGACTTGTATACACATTAATCCATGATAAGCATAAAAACACTTACCCCATTATACATCTCACATTACCAAGATAAAAATAATCATAAAATTAACTAAATTATAAATTTACTTTAAATATTCTATGACTTTTTTAGTGGTATAAGCAACTCAAGGACTCAGGTTTATGTGCAAAGTAGTTATGCTCTTTTTATCATTTTAATGAAATTGATTAATTAACAAAATATCATATGATCAAGTTTCATATTTAATGAGTTATGGTTTTTTCGGCATGTGATATTGAGAAGCCATGACTCTAGCCCATGTTATCGTAGCATTCCCTATTTATAGATTAAGAAACTCCTTAGTAATGTAGATATAAATATTCATTGATAAAAATCCACTTCCATACTTTCTCAAATAAATATATGCTTAACTTATAATAATAATAATAAAATAGTTAATTTCATAATTTTTTTAAATTCTACCATCGTGAGATGTATTAACATACACTAGTCCTTTAATTAATATAATTGTGCTATTACCTAAATTTCTATTAAAAGTGTGTTATTTTTTTAAATATTGATAATTTAAATAGAATTTCAAATATTTTAAAGCTACATTAATACTAAAGGGTTAGATATTTGAAAATACATTTTACAGTGAATACTCTAGTGTTTACCACTTTTGTTAGTGATATGGATTTGTGTGTTTAAATTTTTTTAGTATAGAGTCTTCTCAAATAACATGAACACGTTGCTTTGTATGGTTGAAAGTGTAGAAAGAATTTTGATTTTTTTTTGCTTCTTACTTTGTCTTGCTCTTTTTTTGTGGTTTTTTTTTAGTTTTTATACAATATTGAACAACTAAAAGTTTATCCTAGAAGGTGAGAAAGAAATTTCTTAGTTTAGAGAATGTATTCCTTAGAGAAAACTTTTCTCCAATCTTGCATCCTTGTATTTTTCAAAACAAATATAATTTATTCTAGAGCACAATATGATTTAAAATATTACTCCATTTCACTATACCATAGATTATGTACTTGACATATACAAGTATATTTGCATGTTATGCATGTCCACTATAGAGTAGATTCATTGTCATTTTGAGAACAATTTTGTATTTATGTATATACTGATGTCTACCAAAAATATCAAAAGGTTACATATTCTTTTCCTATGGTTGATGTTGTGTTTCAAATCAGTACCGTATAACAGGAAACAACTCAACATGACTACACCCCCCATAATAAGAACTTTTATCATTTTTTTTCTTTTTTAACTAGTGCAACCATATAGATTAAATGACTTCTATATGAATTAATCCATGATAAGAATCAAAACAATTACCCCATTATACATCTCACATTACCAAGATAAAAATAATCATAAACTTTAACTAAATTATAAATTTATTTTAAATTTCTATGCCCACATTACCATGGAAATTCTTGACTCAAGTAAATATCTCTTCTTACAATAGCATGGGCCAATATGATGGCTTATCAATACCACGTGTCCAATATGATATATGTTGATATGATGTTTTCTATAATTAAACAATTCGGCATCAATTAATTAAAATAGCATAATTGACTTGGACATAAATCTTAACCGTTGATATGTGAATACTACTATGACTATTCTAGCATATTCCATGGAGGTTAAATTTCTAAAATTCACCTAATAGTTGTTAATAATTAAATTAAAAGTGTGAGAAGATTATTCTCAAACAAAAATTCATATGAATGTAATAAGAAAATGTATAATGTAATCATTTACGGCATGACTTCTCTCCTTTATGACCTAGATTTCTTCTTTATGAATTCTCTCCCTTATAACTTAGTTATCATCCATTATGAAATCTAAGGTCATCATCTAGTGAATATGGAGGAATTTTTACAACCAACAAGACTTAAATTAGAAATTTATTTGGACAACAAGATAGGGTTGGTACAAGATCATGGATTTTGTATTTTCCCCCTTTTTAAATGTAATAAAATAAATAAGATAGACACATACCTTGAAAAATTGAAAGATATCAATCATAGATAAAAACAAAGTCATTATTTATCAGGATCAGGACCATCTTCTTCATAAGATATAACGACTTTGACCATCGATGACCTGATAATAATATGTATATCTCTAGACTAAGATTTATTTTTAGTACTCGTAGATTTATGTTCCCTGTGTCTTTCCTTAGCTTGAATTGAAGTTTTGAGTTTCTTATTTTCATGGAAAAGTTGACTAATACACTTTTTAAGACATGGGACAATGAGAAAGTATTGTTGGTACCAATACATGTTCTTAACTTATCCTCATTTGAATGGATGTTGATTCGAGGACTGTCATCACAACGATCGACGTCAACACAAAAATCCAAATTTTCTTGGACCCATGGGCTATTTCATTTTGGCAACATTTCAGGATGAGCCTCAATATGGAAAAAGTCATCGTTTCTAGGAGTATTTAATTGTATGTTTCGCCTTGTTCACGAAATTTTCCTTTGAATTTGTTTAATCTTAACTTTAGATTGAGGGCTTTGTTCTGATTGATTGATCTCTTCTTCATGTGCAGGTTATTTAGGTAAAATTTTGGCCCAAAGACTTACCCTAGAGGGTTTCACTTCTCTTTTATCCTTAAATTCCTATTTTCGTTCCATATGTCAAACAATAGTACACTTGTTCATGCTTCTAGTTCAGTGAACACCATTAGTTCTGAGACTTTTGACATTATTATCATTTGAAACACAAGGATTTTCTTCATGAACTAATTATTCACAATCATTCTATACTGAATGATGATATGGTGATTGAAAAGGACTGTCAAATGAAGGGTTATGCCCCCAAATGGTGTCTAACTAGAATATAGGTTAAATTGTGATGAAAAAGTGATATTTCAGAGTTCTTGCGACGTTACTGGTATTTGCAGGACATTTTAGTTTTGAATTTAAATAGATAAAGGGGAAAATTATGTTTATGTATGAGAAATGCCATTAAGAACCTTTTGTTATAAATAAAAACCATAATATTTCACTCTTCATAAGTAATCTAAAATGCAACAAAAGCACTAAACTACACCATTTATATTTCAGAGAGGAAATCAAAATGCCTTTCACATGATATCCACAAACATTACTAACTGTAAGTTGCTTCGAGGGAATGTCACACATTGCACAATTTTTAGACCATTTCTCTCTCTCAAAGGGAAGATGAGTAGTTGTTGCAATGAAATCAATATTTGTATCCATCTCTATATCACCCACTCGAGATTTCTTTGTATCAAAAGAAGAGGCAAAACCTTGACAATCCCTTTACTACAACTCTTAAACAACTGAAGTAAATCCCACTAGCTGACCTAGTGGAACATGTTTGCACATTCAAAATATGCCTCTACTATCTCAGCTCAAATGGATTTAAACTAGATAAGGGGTGCCATGGTTAGAATCCTAGATGGTTTTAGCCAGGAATCAAGGTGAAACATAGAGGGAAAATGCACAACGAGTGGATTACCAAACCCTAACTTACATAGAAATGTAAAAAAATATGAATAAAATCAATGAAACAACAAGGTGTTAGTAACCTTGAAACACCAAGGGATTAACTCAAACATCGATAGTTAGGATGTATGGTACATAAACATTAATATGTCATATATGAGTGTCTATGAATGGTCAATTTGAGAAAAATTGTGCAAATCAAGATTAATATCCCTGATGAGCATGCCAAATCATCCATAAAACTGTGACACAAATCTCAAAGGAATAACCCTTAGCCTGTGTTAGTGTCGGTATCTTCATCCCTCCATCAGTGATCAAATTTCTCTTTTTGCATGCATATTAGGTGTCACATCTAATCAGCTGCATTCTATTAGGTCATGGATCAACTGATGGCAGTGGTTCATTATCAATTTCCCTCATGGCATTTACCTGCTAGCATGTTTTCACATGTTTAGGTCATTTACTGTCATTTTGTTTCATTTCAATTACCAAAATCAGTTTTAGGGTTTTTAGTCTCACTAGGTCTATGGTTTGCCACCATCGTCATCCAAAACTTAATAAAAGGTCAGCAGGCACATGAGGAGGTTTTATAAGTTCATAAGATCATAAATTCACTAATGATATGACCCAATAAATTGTTTTTACCTCAAAACTCTGTTTTGCGGTGAAAACAGAGCTTTATTATTTCTGTGTACAAATTTTACGTAATTTAAAGTGTTTTCTATATGTAATAAGTTCTAGCTGCTGCCCTTGGTCACCTTGCCAACTCCAGCCACTACAAGAAACAAAAGAATCAATGCATTAGTTCATCAAATGATCAAGAAAAGTCAATTCAAATGAAAAACAAAGTTTATGAGAAAACGTGACTTTGACATTATAAAAGTGGGTTTCAAATAAGGAAAAATAAAAAGGCATCCATATATAAAGTGAAAACATACTAGTCATCTATTTCATTGTGCAAGACATCCATGAGGAGCTAAAATCGCGATTTGGAGGCAAATTGGACAAAAGAAGGTGAAATCCTTGTTTTTCTAGAAAATCTTCCTGACGCTGTGCGTCAGAGGCAATGTGTTGTGCATCAGACTCACGTTGCACATCAACGAGTTTGTGCCAGTGTAAATTTACAAGGGCATTGCGCATTGGGCCCAGTGTGCTGTGCATCAGTCAAGAAACTGCCAAAACATTCCCAATCACCCAAAAACCCTAAAAAAAGGTGCATTTCTCTCCTACAAGTAATTTATCATTGTTCTTGAGCTGAATTTGATCTCCTACATGTTTTCTTCATAAGTTTTGCATCTTGAAACTCAAACCCTAGCTTGTCTTCATCAATTTCCATTTCATTGTAAAGCTTTCACTCCATAACCAAAACCCACATCATTTTCCCCTTTTCTATATTTCATTGCCCTAAATTAATCCATCAATTTCATTTTCCATATCCCACTCCCCTAAAGAAAATCACTCCCTTCATTCCTCAACTACATTTCACATTGGTAAAATCTCGTCATACTCATCTCTCTTGTCCTCCGCCATTATCATTTTCCACCATATCATCATCACATAACTTCCCTAAGACAAGCACCATGATAAGAAGCAGTGAATCAAGCTATGAAGAGGAAACACTTACTGACAGCTCAAGGGAAATAAATGTATAGCCTAGGAGACCTCACAAGGGTGGAAAAATTATTATAGAGGAACCTATTAGCGTGACTGAACTCCTTGCTTGCCCTCTTGCTACCACATGTTTCAGATACCAGTCTTGTTTTGAGTTTTGTGAGATGGTTGAGAGGGTTAAATACCATCATGAGTTGGCAATGAAATTTGTCATAAACATGGAGAATAATGCGGTGCACCTTGCTGGGATCAATTTCACTCTTTCACCAGCTATTATTGCAAAAGCCACTAGAATACCAGATGTAGGGGAAAAGTTGAACAAAAGTCAGAATATCAGCAAGCAGCATTATGAACCATATATTAAGGCCAAATATCATGGTAAACTGAGCAGGGTGTTTCCTTTCAAGTTCTTGGAGGACTGGTATGTTCCACTTATGAAACTTATCATCAAATACTCCACACGTGAGGGTAGGTTCTCCAGAATTTATGCCTACCATATCAGATTACTTATGCACTTCACTAGGGTCAGAATGATGAGTATTCCATATTTCATATGCAAAAACATAGAGAGGATGATTGTGATTGCAAAAAGAAAACCATAACCACAACAGCTCAACAGTATTTGTCACTTTGTTATCATCAAAATTATTGTTTTGCATCAACTCACTTAGTTGGGAGTGTCATGGGAAACTTTCATTGCCCTGAAATCTTCAAGAAGGTGAACCTTCGGGGCAACAAAAGGAGCCTGAAATCAAAACTGATGAGGCTCATATTCCCGTGTTTGTAACTTATGAGAAAGGCACCAGGAGGCTTTTTGTAGTTTCCAAATGAGTGTTATCTCCACCAGGGGTCGAAGGGGCCTTGTTTTCTTCACTGGATCATAGGCAAATGCTATCTTGACTTGGGGTGAAAGGGGCTTTGCCTTATTCTTCAGCTGAACAGGTATAGGACAAAGACAAAGCAAATAAACAAGTGGATGATGAAGGCCCTATTGAAGGGCAAGAGAAATATTTTGTTTTGGTTGAGGAAGATGACGCTGATTTGGGTTCTTAAAGCTCAAGACTCAAGGATGTGATCATCAAAGAGAAGGAGGCTAAAATCCAAGCCTTATCAAATGGATCATTAACTTTCTTCAGCAATAGAACAAGAAAATGGAGGACAAACAAGCAATAATGGAGCTGTAAACAATTAGAGAAAACCCGCAAGTGGCAAAAAGAAGAAAAATCAAGATGACATCACTTGAGCAAGAAATTGAGGCTGACCGAGAATCATGGTTGGAAAGAGTGAATATCCACCTTGAGAAGATGATTGATAAGGCTAACAAGGAGAAGAAAATGTTGCACCACATGGCTTATCACTACTTAGCTCGGAATAGAATTTGCAAGACAAGGATAAATGGCCTAAAAGCTAAGTTAAAGAGAGCCTTAAGAGCCAAAAAGGAACAAGACAAACTTAAAATTTTGGGTTATTCTTCCTTCGCTCAGCAAAGCAATTAGTAAGCTTGCCTATTGCCAAATTTGAAGCAATTTTGAGAAAATTTTGTCATTTCACGATTTTTAAATGCAAAACACAGGAATTTTCAGTTGTGCGTTGCGCATTGAGTTGGCTAATAATTTTTCAAAATGCCTTGCATTTTTGGATTCCTCATGGAAACATAATGAAACCCAGAAAGTTTCATAAGTTTTGGAGGATATCTGGGTCACCTAAAGGGCAAAAAACACTTAAAAAATGCCCTCTCTGCCACTTTTTGGACCCACAAGAACCAGTCTTGGGAGAAATGATTTTAGAAGGGGCAAATGGACTCCCTATCCAAAAATTCTAGTTGTCCTAGAAAGTAGATAGGCAGAGCTTTCCAACTTAATTAGTGGATCTATCAGAGTCATATGAGAATTCAATGCCATCAGGCTCAGGGCACTTCACATCAGGCAAAATTTTGCCAATTTTTCCTAGAAACATAGGAAGTTTGCTGTCAGTTTGACTTTTTCTTCTCTCTTTGGTAAATTGATGATGCAATATGATGTAATATGATGTACTATGATGTAAAAATGATGAAAAATGACTTGAGCGGGTAGATACATCAGTTAGAGTTGATTTAAACGAATAGTTGGCTAATAATTTTGAAGAGCTTGCCAACTTAATTAGTGGATCTATCAGAGTCATATGAAATTTCAATGCCATCTAGCTCAGGGCTATTTTAATAAACACTTAAAAGAATTAAAACGCTTGTTAAAATGTTATAAAATGATTAGGGATTAGGGTTTAAAATGTTATAAAATGCTTACGGTGTAGGGTTTACATATTAGAGTTTAGGTTTTAGGGATTAGTGTTTATAACAATTTAGTAAATGATTTTAATAATAACTTAAAAGAAAATTTACAAACCTCTTGTTAAAATGTTATAAAATGTTTAGGATATAATGTTTAAAGTTTAGGGTTTAAAATGTTATGAAAGTATTATGGTTTAGGGTTTAAAATTTTATAAAATTATTAGTGATTAGGGTTTAGGTTTGATAACATTTTAGTGAATGATTTTAATAAACACTTAAGAAAGAGTTACAAAATGCTTGTTAAAATGTTATAAAATGCTTAGGGTCTAGGGTTTAGGATTTAGGGTTTAAAATGTTATAAAATGCTTATGGTTTTGGGTTTATTATTTAGGTTTTATAACACTTTAGTAAATGATTTTAATAAACACATAAAAAAGCTACAAATCACTTGTTAAAATGTTATAAAATGCTTAGGGTTTAAAATGTGATAAAATTCTTAGGGTTTAGGGTTTAGGTTTTAGGGTTATAACACTTTAGTAAATGCTTTTAATAAACACTTCAAAATACTACAAAAGGCTTGTTAAAATTTTCTAAAATGATTACGGTTTAAGGTTTAAGATCTTATAAAATGCTTAGGGTGTAGCGTTAAGGGTTTAGGGCCACTAGGGTATTGAGGACTGGCTCTTGAATCATTATTTGAGCTTTCAAATAAATGACATGGGTTAAGACTATGCCCACCATTATTGAGGAGGAATGTTTTTATGTAGCCAACACTCCAGGAATCTTCCCAATGGAGTCAACATAATTAAAGTTTATTCTATTGAATTCCATTGGATTTGTTTGAAAGCTACATCTAATTTTTCACATTAAGTTTTTTTCAAGTCACATGTGGTAGGGAACTCCGCCCCCCCGGCCACCCAACCTATTTTGAGGATGGTACCCAAGGTAAATCTAAGATTCTTCAACACACATGGCTAGGTTAAGAAAGATTCAAATCCTTCACAAAAATATACTCATTATCAAGTCAACACACCACTTATGGAAATAGGACTTAGTTGGGGAGAATAATAATCCATCACAAAACTACTTGGGCTAAACCGAATTGATGACTATCACAGCCCATATAGTGGCTTAGATGCTATTTTCCTTTTATAATTCTCTATAGGAGTTCATTTTCAGGTCAAAGTTTTGTAATACCAACAAAACCCAATGTAGTGTCTCCCATATGGCTTTTTATAGATCTTCTATAAAATATTTGTTCTCTCTAGACAAAATGTCTACATCTTCAAGTCTGAAGCCAATTTCAACATACATTTTCTTATTCTCCTGCTTTAGTTAGTACATTGTGACAAAGGGTAGAGTTTTTCTCCTACTAAATATTCTATTAGGATCACTGAGTTCTTTTATTTTCCTATGCATTGTGATATTATCATTGAATTAGGATAAATATCTTATATGATACATTTTTATCTTATTTAATGATTCTTGAATGATGTTGAGCCTTGGATATAATATGGTACCACCCAATATTATACTTAAAGTTATAAATCCCTGGAAAGAAGTGTAGCTCTAGGGGTAACTTAAAATAATTTCCCAATGTCACATCAACAACACTTACTCTCACTATACGTTGGTTCTCTTATGACATAGGGTAAATCCTAGGAAATATTTTTGATAGTTGTGTAGGTATACGTTCTCCATCCTATGTCCCTAATTTCAGTATTGCAAGTTTTTTCATCCAATATCTCTTGTACCTTGTCAAAACTTATGCTCTTCTCCTCTATATCACCCATATATTCTTTAAAAAAACCCTGCCACAATGAAACATCTCTACTACCTTGTGAGAACCTCTACTCTTCACCTTTATCTCACCCGAATCTTTCTTAGAATCTATAAAAGCATATCCTCCAAAATAAAAATTAAATCATATTCATAAATAAAATTTACATAATTTGGCCCATGTGTGTCTTTAAACATACCTTATTTAATCCATTTTCTAAATTAAGGGAAAATAACTTTAACAATAAAATATTCAAACTCAAAACACAATGGATTTATAGGGACTATGGCTTATTTGTTCTCATATATCCTTATCATTTTCAAATCCAAAAATTCTCTTAAGTTGATATTGGCCCTTTTTTATTCTTTCTATTCCAGTCACTTGGTTTTTAAACTCTTGAAATAGATGTTTCAAGTTTTCCGTAACTTCGTCAACATTACCATTGCATCTGTGTTTGAATCAATTACATATATTGCCCTAGGTTTTTTTTTATACATGGAATTTGATTTTGTTAATGAACCAAGAAAGTCACCTTATCTCAAGATGATTAGATTTTGATTTATATTTCTCACTTTTTCTTAAGCCTCACACAAATTCTTCAAACTTTTCTTGGTTAGGCAAACGTAAAACTCTTCATTGAATGCATCTATATAGGAAATAATGATGGCAGAAACTAAAAGTTGTGTTTATTTAAGAAAATTTTGAACTTTGTGATCAAATATCTTAATGAACTCTTTGATGGTTTCATGGAATCAGATATACAAAGACAACATGCTAATTTCCCTAGAACAATAGGTTCATATAATTTTTGTGCTTCAACTACTTTTATGCATAATGTTGTATTATTTGTTTCAATTTTTTTAAATCCTTTTCCCTTTACTTCTTTCTGGTATCTTTGATTTGCATACCTCATGTACTTAGGAAATGTGCATTGATCTAGTAATGGACAACTTTCACAATAAAAGAAAAATATAAATTAACCTACCTTTTCATGTGTGCTTGAGTTTTAAGTTCTCATCAACACATTTAGATTGACTCTCCCCATGTCATCCACAAGAGTGAAATCAATTCTTTTAACATGAAGCTAGGAATGATTCTATGGAAAATGCTTCCCTTATAATGGAGTGGATTTCTACTTTTTCCAACATATTTCTAACCTACACAATTTAAATGTAAACCCATCATTCCTTCTTGTTTGCATTAACTAAGGTATGTTCATCCCTCAATATTCACAGACTCTACAGTGGTTGTGACTCACTACAATGAGAAAATCAATCAATCTGTTGATGATATTATGAATAAACAATATAATGATCCAAATAAAAAATAAATAACATGATGAATGAATGATACATACCTACTTAATTGTTTCAATTTCCAACTCTAGTGGAATCATCAATGATAAAAAAAACATAAATGGAACCCACTATGAATGGGACAACCGGATTTCTAATTTTATTGTCAAATACATTTTATTGCTAATTTTGTACTAGTTGGATTGCTAATTTTATTGTCACATGCATACCCTAAGAATGCATGTCTGTATGCCATCATCAATCATTTCTCCAACACTCATCACATACGCATACATAGCTCGCTATCTCCACATCTAAGAATATCCTCAAAATTTTCCAAGTGTTGTGCCTCTCCTACACAAGACCATCAAGACACCCAAATTGAATAAAGACATCCCCATGCTCCACTAGCTTTTTCATACCCAAGTCCATGAAGATAACTTAAAATTTGTAAATCATTATATCAATCATGAAATCACCTCATTGTGTTTCAATGAATACAACACCACCTCAAGGTGCTCTACCGAGTTTGATTCACACCCATTACTCATATTCTTGGTAAATTCACTCCACCCTTGATGTCCACATATATGAAAAAATTGGCATGTCCAAGCCTTCTTGACTCAAATAAACCACTGCCCAAGCATCTTACACCACTATTGGAATTTTTAGATGATGTATCCATTAAGATCCCCACCTACCAAGTCTACTCTAAAGGGACCCATAATTTGTCTGAATCAAGGAAGCACTTGATCCATCTAGGTGATTTGATCCAAGACTTGATTCATCTCCGACTCCTCAACCCAAGGCATCATCATCCCATTATGCTCTCACTCTGGCTAGCTCCCATATCCATCAATATGTATCCACTCACATTAGCCATTTCGCCATTGGGTCACTAAGTCCTCATCTTGGATCATAGTGAAATCTAGATGAATAATATTCAATCAATTCGCATGATGATTTACTATATCAAATTATGCTTCCCCATGTATTTATCACTCTCATCCAAATGGCCTCAATTCTTAAGTCATGAGAACCACTTTCCCAATCTCTCTCATGTCCAACTATAACTCAAGCTCTGCAAATATTTTTCATCCACCATCCTTCTCTAAGGCATTGGCCCCATCCACATTTGGGTTGAATACCTATTGGAAAACCTTCACATCAATTTATACTATCTAACTCATACATGAATTAGAAATCATTGCAATTAAAAATGTGCACCAACTCTCACAACCATCACAATGACTGTCATTCCCTCCAATGTCTTGGAGTGGTCCATATGTTAATTTGTCAAGTGAGATCCATGGTACCCTCGTCCTCAAGCTAGAAAGTCCCATCATGAAAAAATGATGTATCATGTTGGGCTATTTGCTAAGCCACCTAAACACACATCCTATCTCGTCACTAAACCAATTGAGTTTTCATACCTAACCCTGCCTTGCCATAATTGTGTGTGTCCTGCTTAGATCTTTTCTTCCATACCAACTCCTTTGGTGAAGATATCTACTTCTATTTTTTGGTGGTCTCCTACTCTGATAGAAGCTTCAATGTTGTGAAAAGCACATCATTGTTTCTACTTTGGCTTTGAAACCAAAGATATCAGTGGAAAGCTATAGTATTGTTGTTTAGTTACTACCTGCTATGATACCAACTTTAGGTTGGTGAAGAGAAAAACACTTCTTATTCCCTTGTATATATTGAAGCTTTTTCTCTCTTTCTCTTTTTATCTAAAATTTATTTCATCATCTTGACTCAAAAAAAGTTATAAATTATAATTAAAATGAAATAGTTTATTATTTTAAGATAGGAAAAATTAGGAATTTTTGCTTTGAAATAAGAAATATAAAAAAAAAGTATTGTGAATTATTAAGGAGTCGCTATTATATTAATTGGAGGCCCTTATTTTTCTCCTCTCTTTTTCTTTCTCTTCAATAGTCCTTGCATCACATTGACTTGAAGTTTTTTTATACATTTTAATCGAATTATAGTGTTTTGTGATTCTAAGATGAGAAAAACTAGGAATTGGTGCATTGTCGTGGGGAAAATGATGTATGGTGGGTTCTCCTTACTCAACGGTTGAATGTAATAATCAGAGTTTCACTATCCATTGTGCCTCCTAGACAAGGGGAAACCATTAACTCAGACATTGATAACATTGAGTAACTCATTCCATTGATCCATTTTATTTAGATGATGAATAAGAATATTAAGAAATATCCTTTAAAATCAATACTATTTCTAATTTTAACGGTATGTTTGTCATTGTCGGAAATAACCCTTAGTTGCTCCATTACACTTTTGTCTTCCACTTAAGAGAAAGGACTGTCGCAACCCTAGGGGACTCACATGGTTACAAGATGCACTTGGTGCACCATGTCCTCTACGGCCTGTAACATTGACATGTTTCACAACTTCCTAGTGTAGAACAATGTTAGTTCACCTGAGCTATGAAACTACTTATTCTCTTAGTTAAGTTTTACTAGAATATTGACTTAAACAATTTTCTTCTTTAAAAAAGTGAAATATAAGTATATAAAGGAACAATCATCACCAACACATATACAACAAATATATATATACGGAATTCAACACATATATTAACCCCTACAAAATTTACTCATATGTGAACAATAAAATATACAAATTACAAATCCTGGCACTTGGAAAATTACAAAAACTTGACAACATTAATTTGAGCAATGTATGGATCGCAAGTCATCGCAATATAGTTCCAAGTAAAAGTGTCAAGCCCCTCTGGTAGAATAATGTACCAAATGAGCACCTTTGTATGAAACTATTTCTCTCTAAAAAACCAAAAGTTTTAGTGTATTGGAAACCCCAAATTTAGCCCAAACACTAAATTTTCCATCCACCCAACCAAACTCCAATGTTTTATCCATGTCACCTAAGTTGTGATATCGCATTGTCTCTCGGTGTGATATCTCTCTATGATCATTGCATGCATTATCTCTCTACGATAATACTGCACGCCCCAAATTGTCTCACAAAGATACCAAAATATCCATCAGAATCCGTGGCCCACATGCTCCCAACTACAACCTACCTCAAAGAACTCCTATCAAGTCATACTCGCTTACTCCACATGACATACAATCATTGTAAGGATTGATCGTATGCCTACTACATGATCATTCTATCCCTTGTCTCACATGACCTACCTTGCTACTTGCACGAATTTCCAAACCCTCTAACACGGCTCAACTGACGTGCTTATATAATTGACCCAATTTCTCACATAACTTTGTTATGTAACTACTCACATGACTCACCTAGGTCATTAGTATGAATACTCACCTGGCTTGCTTGCACAAATTACCTAGTCCACTTTGACAACTCACCTCACCCAATTATGCCACTGCTTGCCCGGACCACCCACAAGATTGCTCAAAAATATATCTCTAACCGCTAGCATGGCTGGGCTAATCATGTTGTGTGCCATTTACCCTCACTATAAATGCTCCCAAAATAATCACCCCATCATCCATTTTTGGATTCCTCCTCTCAAAAAACTATCGAATATATACACATTAATTGTTCCACTGCATTATGTCCAGATGACCCACTTCGTATGATCCCTTTGCATAACCACACAATTCACATGACCACATAGTCCTCCACCCATTTGAGTCAACTTTTCTTGCACGAGTCTCTCTCATGACTTTCTCTTACACCCATGGCTTGACACGACTCTATGCACGACCACACTCTTTAACAACTCATAGAACTCCATATATTGGTACACCCTCATCCAACAAAAACTATCATCATAGTATTTGTGATATATTTTTTGCAAATCGTGTGTTGGGGAAGTCACCCATGGAACGCCCTCTAGTTAAAGGTGTGCCTAACTATGAATATTGACAAAAACACATCTTCCTTTTCTGGTAACTCGATAATAATAATTTCATTTGAAATTTCATATATGTTCATGTATTCATTAATAAAATTTCTTAATATGCTCATTAAAAAAGACATTTCATACTTTTCCATCTAATTCGTTTCTTCATTAACAAACACATCAATTACTCTATTCTTATAACACAAGGAAAAAAAATTAATTAATAGAATTTTAATGACGTGAATGAATTTAAAAAACTATTCAATGATGCCACTTAACCTAGAATCTAATTACGCCAATAGGTTTTGATGAGTGGTTAGTTATGATATTTGGCCTATGCGATGCAACAACTACATTCATGAAGCTAATGAATGATATATTCTGCACTTTTATAAGCTCATTTTTTATTATTTATTTGGATGGTTTGCTAGTATACATTTCTGCATAGGAGGACCACAACCCACATTTGGTGCAGGTGCTAGAGACTTTAAATAAGCACTAATTGTTAGCATATCTCAAGATGTCTGAATTTTCACAATAGCCTTTGGTGTATTTGGGATATGTCATAGGTGGAGGAGAGTTGAATATAGAGCCTTCCAAGATGGAGGTCATGATAAAGTGGTATGTAAGTTTTACTAAATTTTTTGAGGATATCTGTTTTGGAGAGAATTTCATGAAAAACATCTCAGGCCTTTTTTATAGACATTGGAGTAAACTCTAATCTTCTCCTTTAACGGTAGATCAAGCGTTTTTTTCAAATACTTGAGGGAGGGAATCTTTAAGAGAATATATATGGGTTCCTTTAAACAAATAGTTCGAAGTTCTTTTGTTCACATTCTCTTCTTCTATCATATATATTTGTAATGAATCTTTTGTGTATGTCAATCCTTGTGTATTTCAATGTTTGGATTTTACTTTGTATGAATGGAATGGTTTTGACATGCAATTTTCTTTTAATTTTCATAATTTTCATATGACATATCTTTGGTTGCTTTGACTAGTGTGTTATTCAACTTTACTACATTTTGAAGACCTACCTTCAATGGTTGCTTGATGAAAGTTTCTCCCATTCAGTAGAGATATAAAAGCCTTGTTCTTTTGGAATATTACAATAAGTTATCGAGAGGATGTAACTCTACAAAATGTGAATGCCAAAGTGAAAAAGGGTTGCTTCAAAATCCCTCATTCTGTAGCACCCCTATCTTTCTTCTAGTTGTATATAGTAATTCATTCATAACAATTTATTTCATATGCTTTATTGAATTATATATAAGACCTAATATCTACATGTGTTCTAAGTTGATGAATAGATATTACCTAAAGCATTATAAACTATGTGATAATTTTTTCTTGATTGGTTTTACATTTGGTTTGTTTTCCATATTTTAATATTTGTTATATCATGAAATTATTATATAAGACTTGGTTTAAATATATTAATTACTAGACAACTCATTTATGATTATTGTGAGTTTATATTCATGTTTATTTTGATATTCCTTTTGAAATTTTGGGATCTGCAATCATGATAAATGATGGTTCTCAAGCTGTTATAGCCTAAATCTACCTTAGGCTGAAGAAAGGCAGGTCTAGGGTAACATCAAACCACGCTTAACTTGGTAGCTAGCCCTACCAGGTTGGGAGATGGCTCTCTCCTTATGAATTTCAAAAAGAATATGGCAAATAAGGCTTGAGATGACTGATATGACTACTACTTTTAGGATATGTATGTTTGCTCAAAGGATTTTATTTGATTTTAATGGTTGGTTGTTGGATCAGATGAGGAAGGCAGCTTTGGGTCCGGGAAATCAACTCAGATTTGCAGAGTTTTTTGTGGGGCGAGATAGGAAAGTGTTTTAGCAGTTTGATATGAATGTGATGGTGAGTCTAAAGACTGGTGTGGAGATGGAGAGGGCATGCAAGTTTCATGAGTCCTCTTCAAACAACAGAAAACATTTAAAACTAAATAAAACCCCAAGGCAGAGCACTGAACATCAATCTTTTCCACCCTTTAATATTGATTCTTTTAGTTATGTAGAGAAAGATAGATGATGGCACATAGACACATAACATAAACTAAATAACAGAGGAGAAAATAATGCTAATTCACATTACAACAAGAATCCCAAAAAATGCTACAAAACCCTGGTTCATTTCTTTGCCAAATTGCAGAAGTGATTCACAAAGTAGCTCAATGCATTCACAAGAGTCCAACCTTAAAAAATGACTAACAAAGTATAAGATATAGGTATCAAACCACCTATGCTAGCCATTAGGGGTCGAATCCATGAGCCAAGGAGTTGTTTCAACAACATCTAAACTAAGAACTAGAAAATAGGTAGTGGAACAGCTTGCCTCTAAAACTATGGAAATTGATTCATTCATCCTCAAACCAACTCTACCTGATGTATCTACCCCCTCAATTCATTTTTCATCATTCTTACATCATAGTACATCATATTAAATCATAAATTTACCAAAGAGAGAAGAAAAAGTCAAACTGATAGCAAACTAGGTGAAATCCTGAGTTTTTAGGCAAAATTGGCAAAATTTTGCCTGATGCGCAGCACTCTAAGCCTGATGCACAGACCAGTGGATTTATCAGAGTCATATGAGAATTATTGGAAGTGTCTTCCCCACTTCGCACTTGGTGAAATGGTGGAGGGTTAATAACCATGTGTTGATACTAGGCTTCAAAAGGACTTGTCATATTAAAACTTTGACAAGAAACACATTGATGAAAGAAATGTCGATGAATCTCATCTATAGATAGGCACTAATGTGTGAGATGGTCTTTCCCAAAACCTTTCAAGGAAAATGATTTTTCCTCTTATTCTCTTTTGAGACAGTTGCAACATTATCTTGGTTTTGCGATGCCCCTTGTTCCTCATTCAAAGGATTAGATTTATTCTCTTTCCTTTTACCTCCTAATTTGTAAACGTTTGTTGTTGATGTGGACTCAATTGACTTCACCACAAAGGTGGGTACAAGAGAATTAGGAGTCTGAGTATGAGGCTTTCTAGCTAGGGTACTAAACTATATACTCATTTGAACCATTTGAAAGACTGGCTCACCAATGCTTTGAGAAGAGATGCACCCCACTACACGATAGGCATGGGTTCTTGGTTTGTCATTCATAGGATTAGTCTATGATGAGGAGCATTAGGAATGATCTCATATAAGGTACGTACTTGAGAATATATCAAGTGAAGCTTATGGGAATGGTATGATGCATTACTCCTCAATTTGGGCTCCTACCATGGCTACATCTTCAATAATCCTAGGCATGAAGGATTGTATGAACTACACATGCATGAATTCATTAAGGTTCTTGGTTCCAAAGAGACTTCATCTTGTTCTGTGATCATGAATATTATAATAAATGTGAGTGGAGTTATCTTGATATAAGTTGGTGAGAATCTTTCCTCTAATCTCTTACCTAACATGGAATTGAAAGTGATTGACAAAATCCTATGTTACAGACGTGAAATTATCATAAGTGTTGCACTTAAAGTCAATGTACCATTTGGAAACATCTTTGGTAAGAGTCCACCAGAATAAGCGAAACCTTATGCTACCATACATGAATGAGTTGGATGAGCACCATAAGTTATAAGTGGTATATGGGTTTCATGATATTCTTCAGGATTAGTATCAAACTTAGGAATGTCTATTAGCATTTTATGTGGGACACATGGCCATGTTGGGTTATTCTTAATGGGATCGTTCATTAACATAGAAAAATCAAACAAAGAAAGTATTTCCAAGAAAGGTGAATTGAATGATGCTTGGGGTGGGATAGCTCCTCCACCCAAAAGTGATTTGGCTAGAGTTGTTTTCTCTCATACCAATGTAAACCTATTACTATTTAATGCCCCCAGCAAAAAAAGGATTTCCAAAAGGTTGTTAATTTCATAGGCCAAAGGGAAATCCATGCAGGAAAAACCATTAATGCATGGGAACCACAGTAGGAATTTCCTATGCTTGTTCACCGCGTTTCGACATCTCTAGGATCATAGAAGTAGGAAAGAATTGTCAAAATTTATTATCACTATATCGTTATATCCACATAGTGACATGATTGTATGGAGGTACATTGAGTACTATTAAGAAAGGTGAAATTATTTTGTTCTCATCTACTAGCACTCCTACCATATCCCAATTTAAAAAGAGTAAGACATTTTTTAGATGCCACGATATGTTGTGGATTTAGTAACTCACATAGACTAGCCAAGGAATGTGTAACCTTATTCCTTAACAACTATTACTCACTCTAGAAAAAATAAGAGTTAATAGGATCTCCATTATTGTACCATTTGACTCTCAATAAATTCAAGATATTTAAAAGGTATACACTGATATCCATTTTGAATTTATAATAAGTAAATTTTAAAAGAAGTGGAGTATATTGAATCCTTTGAAATCATTGATAAATATATGATCAAAATAGATTATAAATTAGTTTTAAAAGTTCAAAATAATTACTACGTATGCATTTTTATAATAAAAAGGATAAACATTTAGTACATTCTAATTTATAAAGAAAAGTAAAATTTTACCACTTGAATTTAGAAATAAAAATGAATTAAACAACTTAAGATATATTTTTTTCACACGGTGGGAAAACCTATCATAACCTAGTAGTGAGGACAACCATCTCTCGTTTTAGCCTGACTCATCACCATTATTTAAGGAAAACCAGGGCACCTCACTCATCACCATTATTTAAGGAAAACCAGGGCACCTAGAATAACCAGACTCATCATTGATATTTAAGGAAAATCAGGCAATGTGGAATAATCGACTCATCACAGCTATTCAAGGAAAACCACCTCATGTGGAATAACGAGTTGGTGGTTCGTAATGGGGTAGGCTTTCACTCCTACGAGATGCCTCTGGGTCTTGGGATGTTAACTCGTTTCCTTACTTCTAAGGAAGATGGGTCCCAAAACAAATCTAGGCCCAAAAACAACTTAAAATATTATACCAACTCATAATAAAAATATTATAATAAATATTTATTTTAAATTAAAAAAATAGTGTTAAATTAAAAGTAATAAGTAAATTATGAAATTATGCACAAATTTAGTTCGAGATAATCACAAAATACTTCAAAAAGTTTAAAAACTATTTAATAGTAAAAATAAAAGCTATATATATATATATATATTATTTTCATCTTTAAATTGAGTAATTACATTTACCTATTTACATTGCTATTTAGTAAATTGTTTCAAATAGAATATGACACACAAGTTTGATAAAAAAAGCCAATAAAAACTTCTTTGAGACATCCTTATATTAAATGAAAGCCATATTGGGTTAAATTTGAAATTAAAAGAAAAAAGAAAAAAAAGAAAAAGAAAACACTCATTTGATTAAAGATCATTTGATGATATTCAATCATGGCTTGATCGTGGTTGAGCACCAACCATGGCTTGATTGTGGTTGACCATGGTTGATCATGGCTGACCATGGTTGATCATGACTGACCAAAAAGACATTTCCTTATCATTATGGTTGACATTGTTCAACTTTATAGACATCTATTGACCATGATAAACTAGCCTAACAATAGCCTAACAATAGATATATTGATTGACCATTTTGTCTTAATTCTTTTTTATATTAAAATATTAGACAACACTAGAGTGTTAAAGTTTATTAGTCAGAGACATGAATATTGCTCTTGTTCTGTCAAGGGCAGAGATAAAAATCTAGTTGAAAAGCATCCTCCTAATGCCACGCACATAATGCTGAACTAAACGTTATTTACTTTCCGATATATATAGATATATATATATATATATATCTATATATATATATATATATATATATATATATATATAGATATAAAGCATTCCAAATTTTCGTGGGAGCCATAATATGTGAAAGAGGTACAAACGACCACAGTCGATGCTGTGAAAGGAAAATTAGGAAAATTTGAAATTGTTTGTCTGGATCTTCGTTGTTTTCAGCGGTTTCTTCTTCTGCATCATCCGCTTCTCTTTTCTCGGCTTGCTTGGATTTAGATTCTATAAATTGGGATTCCTCTCAAGCACCCGCGTTTGGACATACTGCCTGCCAGCGCGTCTTGCGATATTGGTGTTTCCCAGGAGAAGAGTCTTGGCCAAGCTTAGCCGCCGCTTCTGTTTTTCTCCCTTCCACCAATTCCTTTTGCATTTTCATCATTTTGTCTAATCACCTCTGGACGCCTGGCTGCCTGCCAGCGCGTCTTTCGATATTGGTGTTTCCCCAGGAGAAGACTGTTGGCCAAGCTTAGCCGCCGCTTCTGTTTTTCTCCCTTCCACCAATTCCTTTTGCATTTTCATCATTTTGTCTAATCGCCTCCGGACGCCTTGCACTTTAACGCCCTAGAGTGTTCCTGAATTGAATCTTGTTTTGAGTGTGGCAGGAATCACCTCCTGCTTCTGTTGTTCGGAGATGTGACGCAAAGGCAAGGAGATACGCAACGTTTGATCTCTAAACTTGGCCCTGATGCGCCCATCATTATTCAAATTTTGGGAATGACAATAGCCCTTTTGAATCTTTGCATTTTCTCCAATCTTCCTCGCATATCTAAAGCTGACCAACCAAACTGGGACTGAACAAACCAAACCGGGTCAACCAAGATATTTCGGATACCTAAGAAACCATGTTACAGTTGATAAGTCACATGTCGGATCCGCGAATTGTGTAGATAACTCATATAATGCGAGGATATAACTCATAAATTGCGTAGATAAGTGGTATATTATGCATATATAATTTGGATAAGCGAAGAAG
Organism: Pinus tabuliformis; assembly: GCA_031772625.1. Taxonomy (NCBI): domain Eukaryota; kingdom Viridiplantae; phylum Streptophyta; class Pinopsida; order Pinales; family Pinaceae; genus Pinus; species Pinus tabuliformis. The sequence goes on from CM062819.1 coordinate 1,374,850,178, forward strand.
ATAACTCGCATATTTGTCATATTCCACGGAGAAAAATGGTATATGAGCTTGATAAGAAGCATATTTGACTTATATAACCGCGTATCTATGCGACATAAATCGCATAACATTGGCTAATCGCGATATTCTATAAGCAAAATACACTAAATGCGAATTAGGTGAGGTGCATTTGTAAATTATTATGCGATATGCTAGTTATTTGCATGGTATACGCTGATTATCAAATGATATGCGATTATCTCGCTTTAAATATGCGGCTTATTCCGCTCCAATATGCGACTTATCTAACCCATTACGCGAATTATCATAAGGACAGGGGATTATCGCCTCCAGATTATCAACGCGGTCGTGGCTCACGTGGAAATGGTTCCCGAAGCCCCTTGTAGTCTGTAATGGCGATTCCAATCTGTGTGTGTCGGCAGACGTGATACACATTTCGCTCACTATCGCATTCATCTACTACTCATTGTTCGCAATCCATTTATGTTGGGTATTTTTCATGGGAAAAATACCAAAAACCATTCAAGCAAATACCACAGAGGCAATGCTCTGTTTCAACTGTTCCAGGATCATTTGCAGAGAACCTCTTTCAAAAAAAATAACTCAGAACAGAGTATTACACAGCCATAAAATCATTTCAATTCATTAAAACAAAAACACTGATACACATTCATCCTCTTTCACTCAGAGGGATCTTCCAAAAACTTGCATTCAGCAAAAACAAAAACTCTGTCTTTTCTCTCCACCTGAGAGTTCACTGTGTTGGGTTTACTGCTGTAAAACCCATTTTTACATTACTGTTGTAAAACTATTTTTACACATACTGCTGTAAACATATTTTACACATATGCAGTAAATTACATTCATAATTTCAAGAAAGCTTGAGCGCTCTTTTCTCTTGCATTTCCATGCATACTCAATACAAAAAAAAATTTACTTACAACACATGCGCTCCACTTCGTTTTTCATTTATGGATAGCACTGCTGTGCATCACCATTCTTTTCGCTCCACTCTGCTCTCCAAAAAAAAATCAACACATATGTATAAAACATATAACCCACGCTCACTGGTCTTTTGCTGCTGCGCTCTTACATATCTCCATGTGCGAAGACACACACACTATACGCTGCTGCCGCAGCCACAATACACCTCAACAAAAAAAACATCACTTATTTTTGCACGCAGGCACACCTCCATAAAAACTACAGCACGCACATTCTTTTTTCGTTCACACGAGATGTGCTTCACCCTTAGTTTTTTTTCGCTGCTCCAACATCTCTCGAATGGTCAACACACCACATATGAAGAGTGCAGCACACACTTTTTAAAAACTCCACACCGTATACTTTTATGACAACGTGCATATATAAAAATATATATAAAACATATAAAAACATAAGTACGTATGAGCCCATAACCTTATTAAAAGCCTTTACCAAAAAAAACTACGACCAACCATTAAGAGCATTAACGCTTCCATCCTCGGCGGTCAGCGGAAAAGTCAAACACTCCACGCAATGCATTGAATTGACACAGGCGGGCAGCAGCTTCCGAGATCGACGGCAGAGGACGAAGAGGACAATCGGACGGCGGAGGTTGATATCGGAAGGCATACAACTGCTGAGGTTTACCACCCGAGAACATGACGCTCGCTGATGTCAGGCCAATGACACGCGCCACCACCATAATCCATCGGGTTCGTTTGCCAGTTTATTCCTTTCACCTGAAATCAACCCAAGAGAATTCTGTCCCGTTTTCTGGTCAATCCACGCCGGTGCTGAGGTCTTGGATGCGTAGTCCTGATGCCGCCATAGTCCATGCCGCGTCCACGAGCTTGGCTGCAGTTGGAATTAACATTCCAACACTCCCCTTTAATTTCAACTGCTGGGCATTCAAACATACCCAAGCACTTCCTCAGATCGAGGGATTCACCAACACTGTTGTTACAAAGATATCATCCTCACATAGAGGGATTCACCAACTGCTTCTGATGCAGTTCACAAACAAACAAAGTTGTCTTCCTCTTAATAGAGGGATTAACCTGAAACTGTGCTTAAGAGCACCTTCCTCATGACAGAGGGATTCACCAATACAATGTGCTGAAGAGCACCTTCCTCTTGACAGAGGGATTCACCTGTGACTATGCTGAAAAGCATCATCCTCTTGATAGAGGGATTCACCATGACACTGTGTTGAAAAGCACCTTCCTCTTTAACAGAGGGTTTCACCAAATGACTGCTTCAAATGCAGTTCCAAAACAAACAAACATTGCACTGCTGTGTGTGCAAACTCATTACAATGTTCTCCTATGCTGATGCATATTTTCTGCTGCACTGTTGTGCCATCTTCTTTACTGTGTCTATCCCACACTGCTGTGTCTACACTTGCACTGCTTCTGCACTTTTCAAAGACAAAATACTCTGTCTTTCTTGGAACAATTACGCTGTCCCAATTTACAAATTTACACTGCTGTGTGTAAGCATTCACTGCTGTTGCATACCCATAACTATAGACTGTCATCCCTGGGTTTTTATTTGCTATTGCGTTGCCTCTGCAATTTGCACGGTCGTTGCCTTTTGTTTCAACATACTGCTGTGTGCCCATACACTAACTCTTTACTCTCCATTACTTGCACATAGAGAGAAATCATCCTCACGCTGTTTTGCGCTGCATTCTCCACAAAAAAATAACACAGGCTGCTGCCTCTTCTTATTCACCCTTGCTTCACACAATCTTAGTCTTCATTTTTTTTTACACAATGCACTACTGTGCAATTCCTTTGGCTTTCTGCTGCCACACACATTCTAATACATCCAGTGTGCATTAAAAATCTGTTGTCCTTGTTTTTCTTTATGCATTTCTTTGCATGCTGCATTGCATAAAAAAAATTAAACTGCTATTCATTCTAATCCATGTGCTCAAAAAAAATTTCAAACTGCTGTCTTATGCTCTATCTTCCCACTGCTGTGAGGGTCTCCATACTTTGCATTTTTCTCTTATCTTGCTGCTGCTCTTTACATTTCAGCGCTACCATCTTTTCTTCTTTATGCATTTCTGTGCATATTGCATAAAAACAAAACAAAAACATTGCTGATTTCATCACTGCTGCATATTACCTTTCAGAGGGATTAACAAAGATTTCATTTGCAACTGTTGTGCTGCAATACATCCTCCATCAACAAATGATTGTTAATACAGTTCAGCAAACAAAAAATTACAAGCTCCCCTTTAATGTATGCTTGTCTTCTTTTGGCAGACTCTTCTCAAAACAAACTTAGATCAGCTGCGTTGCTTAAGGGGCTTTCACACTGTATTTCTTTTCTTCTCCATACTTGTGTAACTTTCTTCTTTTGCATGGGTCTAGCTTGTGTAAGGGCCCATGTCAAGTTACAGTCACGTGCCATATGCCCAAAGTTATGACACTTGAAACATACAACATTTTTCATGAATAAGAATTCATGATTTCTTCTTGTGAAATTATTTCTTGGAGATTGTCGGGGACCACAACATCTATCTCCATGAAATGTTCTACAGTCTTTTGCCATATGACCAAAGTTTGAGCAAGCATAACAATAACCATAAAATGAACTTTGGTACCTGGGAGATGGAGGTTTTCTTGATGTACTTCTGAAGCCTTGCTGCCTTGAGATCCTTTGATGATCACCATTACCTCTTGCCTTTTTGACATCAGCTACATTTCTTCTTGGAGCTGGATTTCTTCTATTGCTGCCTTCATTTTTCTCCTTGCCTTTGCTGGAACTAGGAGCATCACAACTTCTTTCTGGCTTATTCACATCTCCTTTGCTTGAAGCATCTTCATCCTTGTTTGAGGGTTCACCTACATACCCAAGTCCTGATTTATCATATGGAGATCTGTGATAGCTGAGCATGTCATCCAAAGCTTGAGATCTCTTCATCATTTTGTTCATCTCTTCAACCTTCTTCCTGAGGAGGACAATCTCTTCTTCTAACTTTTCACACTCATTATTTTTCTTTGCTAGTTGTTCCTCAGTTTCTTCCTTACTACGAGTAGCTTCAGCTGCTACTATTTTGAAGGAGATAATATCTGTCTTCATTTTGGAGATTTCTTCATCTTTTGCTTGACTGCTCTTCATTTTCTTTTCAGCTCCTTGTGCCTGCTTCTTGGCTTCTTGTAGTTCAGACTTAAGGGAGGAGACCTCTACCTTGTACTGTCCAATCTCTTCTACAAGTTTGTTCACTCTCTTGTGTCTTTGTTCAAGTTCACTTGTCAAGACATCTGCTTGCTTCTTTACACTATTCAGCTGATTTGTCATTGATATGACTTCTTCATGATGTTTCTTCTTGCATTGATCAAACTCCTTCTTGAGCTTGGCAAGCTCTTCATCTCTTTCTCTTACCTGAAGCTTGATGAGGTCAAGCTTTTCATTCTCAGCTTCTGTGATGGGTTCTTCTTGACTCATTGTCATGGTCAGTGCTCCCTTTGCATGAAGGTCATGCAGTCTGTCCCATATATCCTTTGCTGATGAGTATTTTCCTAGATTCCTCTTCACAGAATCAGGGAGTCCATCCAAGATTAGTTTTGCTGCTTGTGCATCATACTCCATGGATTCTTTATCCTTCTGGCTGTCATCAATCACTGACTCCCACACTTCAATCCCCTCAGACATTAGGAAAGCCCTCATCATTATTTCCCATACATCAAAGTTTCCATCAAACTTTGGAACCTCAAATACAATGCTTTCAAATAGATTGCCTTCTAGTTTAGTAGAGGATGGAGACACATTTTTAGTAGGCTTGGAGGCTCTCTTCTTTGACCTTACCATTCTTATCTAGGCTTTAAATACTTGACTATGTTTTTTTTAATCACTGGTTGTTTCTATAACAGTAACACAAAGGAAATCTTGAGGAATACCTTAATCCTTTTGGCTGTGGCTTCACACTGCTGGAGAGGTTTGACTGCTGCAACAACATCTTCCTTCAGCTTCTTTGAGTCTTCAAAGAGCCTGGACTAGCTCTGATACCACTGTTGGGTTTTTTTCATGGGAAAAATACCAAAAACCATTCAAGCAAATACCACAGAGGCAATGCTCTGTTTCTACTGTTCCAGGATCATTTGCAGAGAACCTCTTTCAAAAAAAATAACTCAGAACAGAGTATTACACAGCCATAAAATCATTTCAATTCATTAAAACAAAAACACTGATACACATTCATCCTCTTTCACTCAGAGGGATCTTCCAAAAACTTGCATTCAGCAAAAACAAAAACTCTGTCTTTTCTCTCCACCTGAGAGTTCACTGTGCTGGGTTTACTGCTGTAAAACCCATTTTTACATTACTGCTGTAAAACTATTTTTACACATACTGCTGTAAAAATATTTTACACATATGCAGTAAATTACATTCATAATTTCAAGAAAGCTTGAGCGCTCTTTTCTCTTGCATTTCCATGCATACTCAATACAAAAAAAAATTTACTTACAACACATGCGCTCCACTTCGTTTTTCATTTATGGATAGCACTGCTGTGCATCACCATTCTTTTCGCTCCACTCTGCTCTCCAAAAAAAAATCAACACATATGTATAAAACATATAACCCACGCTCACTGGTCTTTTGCTGCTGCGCTCTTACATATCTCCATGTGCGAAGACACACACACTATACGCTGCTGCCGCAGCCACAATACACCTCAACAAAAAAAACATCACGTATTTTTGCACGCAGGCACACCTCTATAAAAACTACAGCACACACATTCTTTATTCGTTCACACGAGATGTGCTTCACCCTTAGTTTTTTTTCGCTGCTCCAACATCTCTCGAATGGTCAACACACCACATATGAAGAGTGCAGCACACACTTTTTAAAAACTCCACACCGTATACTTTTATGACAACGTGCATATATAAAAATATATATAAAACATATAAAAACATAAGTATGTATGAGCCCATAACCTTATTAAAAGCCTTTACCAAAAAAAACTACGACCAACCATTATGAGCATTAATGCTTCCATCCTTGGCGGTCAGCGGAAAAGTCAAACACTCCACGCAATGCATTGAATTGACGCAGGCGGGCAGCAGCTTCCGAGATCGACGGCAGAGGACGAAGAGGACAATCGGACGGCGGAGGTTGATATCGGAAGGCATACAACTGCTGAGGTTTACCACCCGAGAACATGACGCTCGCTGATGTCAGGCCAATGACACGCGCCACCACCATAATCCATCGGGTTCGTTTGCCGGTTTATTCCTTTCACCTGAAATCAACCCGAGAGAATTCCGTCCCGTTTTCTGGTCAATCCACGCCGGTGCTGAGGTCTTGGATGCGTAGTCCTGATGCCGCCATAGTCCATGCCGCGTCCACGAGCTTGGCTGCAGTTGGAATTAACATTCCAACACTCCCCTTTAATTTCAACTGCTGGGCATTCAAACATACCCAAGCACTTCCTCAGATCGAGGTATTCACCAACACTGCTGTTACAAAGATATCATCCTCACATAGAGGGATTCACCAACTGCTTCTGATGCAGTTCACAAACAAACAAAGTTGTCTTCCTCTTAATAGAGGGATTAACCTGAAACTGTGCTTAAGAGCACCTTCCTCATGACAGAGGGATTCACCAATACAATGTGCTGAAGAGCACCTTCCTCTTGACAGAGGGATTCACCTGTGACTATGCTGAAAAGCATCATCCTCTTGATAGAGGCATTCACCATGACACTGTGCTGAAAAGCACCTTCCTCTTTAACAGAGGGTTTCACCAAATGACTGCTTCAAATGCAGTTCCAAAACAAACAAACATTGCACTGCTGTGTGTGCAAACTCATTACAATGTTCTCCTATGCTGATGCATATTTTCTGCTGCACTGTTGTGCCATCTTCTTTACTATGTCTATCCCACACTGCTGTGTCTACACTTGCACTGCTTCTGCACTTTTCAAAGACAAAATACTCTGTCTTTCTTGGAACAATTACGCTGTCCCAATTTACAAATTTACACTGCTGTGTGTAAGCATTCACTGCTGTTGCATACCCATAACTATAGACTGTCATCCCTGGGTTTTTATTTGCTGTTGCGTTGCCTCTGCAATTTGCACGGTCGCTGCCTTTTGTTTCAACATACTGCTGTGTGCCCATACACTAACTCTTTACTCTCCATTACTTGCACATAGAGAGAAATCATCCTCACGCTGTTTTGCGCTGCATTCTCCACAAAAAAATAACACAGGCTGCTGCCTTTTCTTATGCACCCTTGCTTCACACAATCTTAGTCTTCATTTTTTTACACAATGCACTACTGTGCAATTCCTTTGGCTTTCTGCTGCCACACACATTCTAATACATCCAGTGTGCATTAAAAATCTGCTGTCCTTGTTTTTCTTTATGCATTTCTTTGCATGCTGCATTGCATAAAAAAAATTAAACTGCTGTTCATTCTAATCCATGTGCTCAAAAAAAATTTCAAACTGCTGTCTTATGCTCTATCTTCCCACTGCTGTGAGGGTCTCCATACTTTGCATTTTTCTCTTATCTTGCTGCTGCTCTTTACATTTCAGCGCTACCATCTTTTCTTCTTTATGCATTTCTGTGCATATTGCATAAAAACAAAACAAAGACATTGCTGATTTCATCACTGCTGCATATTACCTTTCAGAGGGATTAACAAAGATTTCATTTGCAACTGCTGTGCTGCAATACATCCTCCATCAACAAATGATTGTTAATACAGTTCAGCAAACAAAAAATTACAAGCTCCCCTTTAATGTATGCTCGTCTTCTTTTGGCAGACTCTTCTCAAAACAAACTTAGATCAGTTGCGTTGCTTAAGGGGCTTTCACACTGTATTTCTTTTCTTCTCCATACTTGTGTAACTTTCTTCTTTTGCATGGGTCTAGCTTGTGTAAGGGCCCATGTCAAGTTACAGTCACGTGCCATATGCCCAAAGTTATGACACTTGAAACATTCAACATTTTTCATGAATAAGAATTCATGATTTCTTCTTGTGAAATTATTTCTTGGAGATTGTCGGGGACCACAACATCTATCTCCATGAAATGTTCTACAGTCTTTTGCCATATGACCAAAGTTTGAGCAAGCATAACAATAACCATAAAATGAACTTTGGTACCTGGGAGATGGAGGTTTTCTTGATGTACTTCTGAAGCCTTGCTGCCTTGAGATCCTTTGATGATCACCATTACCTCTTGCCTTTTTGACATCAGCTACATTTCTTCTTGGAGCTGGATTTCTTCTATTGCTGCCTTCATTTTTCTCCTTGCCTTTGCTGGAACTAGGAGCATCACAACTTCTTTCCGGCTTATTCACATCTCCTTTGCTTGAAGCATCTTCATCCTTGTTTGAGGGTTCACCTACATACCCAAGTCCTGATTTATCATATGGAGATCTGTGATAGCTGAGCATGTCATCCAAAGCTTGAGAGCTCTTCATCATTTTGTTCATCTCTTCAACCTTCTTCCTGAGGAGGACAATCTCTTCTTCTAACTTTTCACACTCATTATTTTTCTTTTCTAGTTGTTCCTCAGTTTCTTCCTTACTACGAGTAGCTTCAGCTGCTACTATTTTGAAGGAGATAATATCTGTCTTCATTTTGGAGATTTCTTCATCTTTTGCTTGACTGCTCTTCATTTTCTTTTCAGCTCCTTGTGCCTGCTTCTTGGCTTCTTGTAGTTCGGACTTAAGGGAGGAGACCTCTACCTTGTACTGTCCAATCTCTTCTACAAGTTTGTTCACTCTTTTGTGTCTTTGTTCAAGTTCACTTGTCAAGACATCTGCTTGCTTCTTTGCACTATTCAGCTGATTTGTCATTGATATGACTTCTTCATGATGTTTCTTCTTGCATTGATCAAGCTCCTTCTTGAGCTTGGCAAGCTCTTCATCTCTTTCTCTTACCTGAAGCTTGATGAGGTCAAGCTTTTCATTCTCAGCTTCTGTGATGGGTTCTTCTTGACTCATTGTCATGGTCAGTGCTCCCTTTGCATGAAGGTCATGCAGTCTGTCCCATATATCCTTTGCTGATGAGTATTTTCCTAGATTCCTCTTCACAGAATCAGGGAGTCCATCCAAGATTAGTTTTGCTGCTTGTGCATCATACTCCATGGATTCTTTATCCTTCTGGCTGTCATCAATCACTGACTCCCACACTTCAATCCCCTCAGACATTAGGAAAGCCCTCATCATTATTTCCCATACATCAAAGTTTCCATCAAACTTTGGAACCTCAAATACAATGCTTTCAAATAGATTGCCTTCTAGTTTAGTAGAGGATGGAGACACATTTTTAGTAGGCTTGGAGGCTCTCTTCTTTGACCTTGCCATTCTTATCTAGGCTTTAAATACTTGACTGTGTTTTTTTTAATCACTGGCTGTTTCTATAACAGTAACACAAAGGAAATATTGAGGAATACCTTAATCCTTTTGGCTGTGGCTTCACACTGCTGGAGAGGTTTGACTGCTGCAACAACACCTTCCTTCAGCTTCTTTGAGTCTTCAAAGAGCCTGGACTAGCTCTGATACCACTGTTGGGTTTTTTTCATGGGAAAAATACCAAAAACCATTCAAGAAAATACCACAGAGGCAATGATCTGTTTCAACTGTTCCAGGATCATTTGCAGAGAACCTCTTTCAAAAAAAATAACTCAGAACAGAGTATTACACAGCCATAAAATCATTTCAATTCATTAAAACAAAAACACTGATACACATTCATCCTCTTTCACTCAGAGGGATCTTCCAAAAACTTGCATTCAGCAAAAACAAAATCTCTGTCTTTTCTCTCCACCTGAGAGTTCACTGTGCTGGGTTTACTGCTGTAAAACCCATTTTTACATTACTGCTGTAAAACTATTTTTACACATACTGCTGTAAAAATATTTTACACATATGCAGTAAATTACATTCATAATTTCAAGAAAGCTTGAGCGCTCTTTTCTCTTGCATTTCCATGCATACTCAATACAAAAAAAAAAAATTACTTACAACACATGCTCTCCACTTTGTTTTTCATTTATGGATAGCACTGCTGTGCATCACCATTCTTTTCGCTCCACTCTGCTCTCCAAAAAAAAATCAACACATATGTATAAAACATATGACCCACACTCACTGGTCTTTTGCTGTTGCGCTCTTACATATCTCCATGTGCGAAGACACACACACTATACGCTACTGGCGCAGCCACAATACACCTCAACAAAAAAAACATCACGTATTTTTGCACGCAGGCACACCTCTATAAAAACTACAGCACGCACATTCTTTATTCGTTCACACGAGATGTGCTTCACCCTTAGTTTTTTTTCGCTGCTCCAACATCTCTCGAATGGTCAACACACCACATATGAAGAGTGCAGCACACACTTTTTAAAAACTCCACACCGTATACTTTTATGACAACGTGCATATATAAAAATATATATAAAACATATAAAAACATAAGTACTTATGAGCCCATAACCTTATTAAAAGCCTTTACCAAAAAAAACTACGACCAACCATTAAGAGCATTAACGCTTCCATCCTCGGCGGTCAGCGGAAAAGTCAAACACTCCACGCAATGCATTGAATTGACGCAGGCGGGCAGCTTCCTCGGCGGTCAGCGGAAAAGTCAAACACTCCACGCAATGCATTGAATTGACGCAGGCGGGCAGCAGCTTCCGAGATCGACGGCAGAGGACGAAGAGGACACTCGGACGGCGCAGCTTCCGAGATCGACGGCAGAGGACGAAGAGGACACTCGGACGGCGGAGGTTGATATCGGAAGGCATACAACTGCTGAGGTTTACCACCCGAGAACATGACGCTCGCTGATGTCAGGCCAATGACACGCGCCACCACCATAATCCATCGGGTTCGTTTGCCGGTTTATTCCTTTCACCTGAAATCAACCCGAGAGAATTCCGTCCCGTTTTCTGGTCAATCCACCCCGGTGCTGAGGTCTTGGATGCGTAGTCCTGATGCCGCCATAGTCCATGCCGCGTCCACGAGCTTGGCTGCAGTTGGAATTAACATTCCAACAATTTATTGAAGCAGAATTCGATAATGAACTGAAGGCTCTAGGAATGCTGCAATTAGCGTCCATTCTCTTAATTTGAATCTCTGTGCGACTCTTTCCATCCGTTTTAGGGCATACTTTTTTAAACAAAGCCTATCGTTGCTGCAATTGGCATCAGTTTACCCACGCCATACTTTTTTAAACAAATCCATGAGATACACTGTGTAGAAGAGATATCTATAATATGTCCCATCTAACTGGTGACACCCGCCTGTTATGCGTCGCTGTAGCGGATGATTACTTCGAAAGCTATGATCACCCCACTAAATTCGTCTCGGCCCTTCCGAATAAACATATTTTACTTTGGAAACTTCCAAGCATTTTCTTCGTCAACAGAAATTCATGAACGCCATGGAATGTATAAATGAAAGCAAACTAGGTGATCTGTACGAAAAATGCTGGATAGTATTGAAAATAATTGTATATTAATTCAAAGAAACCCAGATAATCCCAGGTAATCAAACAATCAACTAGTGAGGTAATTAGAATGACTGTTTGACGCTAACACGACTTCCATATAATCTTTTTTGATGTGTATAATCTGCCCCTACGGTGCCATTTTTTTTCAGGCTTTTTTTATGTATATAATCTTCGATCTTACGAATTCCTCTTCCTCCCATTACCTTCAAATCGGTGCCAAATTGTTAAGCTTCTCTGAAGCATCCAACCTCCGTGACCTTCTCTGAAGCATCCAACAGTGGAGCTTCCCTACGCGATCTTTAATCCGTTCCAGCTGGCGGCCCTGTCCTAAATAATTACAATACAATAGCAGTAAAATCAATGTTGTTACGCCTGAGATTGGGTCACCTCGCTGACCCAATCTATTTTAATAATGAAATATATTTATTATTTTAATTATTAATATTAATTATTATATTTATTTTACTCAGCAGCATCTCATATATTAAACAAATTCATAATTTTTTATATATCATATAGTATTTCTAATTTTTTATATAATATATAGTTTTTTATATATTATATATTATATAGTTTTTCTAGTTTTACACAGTTATCTTTTTTTTTTTTCGAAATAGTTGACATGATTTCTGAATTGGAAAGCCTTCCGTAGTCGTTCAAACCTCCGTGCCAACTCGCAGCTTTGGCCTTACTTATACTGCTTTTATTCCAAAACAATATTAGTTGGTATACACCGAAGAGTAACGCTTTCTAATTAATATAGAGAAATTTCGTCGGTAGCGCCAAAAATAGCGCATATAAAAGTGTGAGTAGATGGAACTTGGTAATGAAGTTTAGGGCGTTAGCTTCCCTCGTTTAAATTTTATATTTTGCAGTGTTTATTGAATTTAGTGAACTAATTTTTGATTTTGTAATTTTTTTTGGTTTTGATTGTATATGAATTTAGTATTTTTAGGAAATTTTGGGAAATTTATAATTTAAATTTGTGATTTAAACATACTTTTATTTAATTTAGAGTACATTCCACTTAATAATATATTCAGAAATACTCAAAAAAATATAATAAATAGAATATTATTAAAAATAACAATAAAATTTAACATATTATCAATCTCTTTGTAAATGGATTTTTAAACATTGTTTCTATTTGAATATTTATATATTGCAATTTATTCAATTCAAAATAATATCTAATTTATTATTTGAACAATAAATACTTTTAAATTTGGAATTGTATTAGTGTAAGACATGTTGCTTTCCATCTATATAAAATTCAATAATTATAGAAGGCATTTTCTTTCCATCCAAATAAAATTTTATAACTAAATTTTGTATATTTAATATAGTGAGACTAATAAAATAGTTTTCATATTATAATTATTTATTCACAATATCTAATTTATTATTTGGATAATCAATTCTTTCAAATTTGGAATTGTATTTTGTAAGACATGTTGCTTTCCTTCTATACAAAATTCAATAATCATATTAGTGAAACATTTTCTTTCCACTAGATAAAATTTGATAGCTAAATTTTGTTTCTTTGGAAATTATGAAATTATTGTAGGACTAATCGAATGATTTTAATATTATAATTATTCAATGATTTGAGTTATAAATTTTTAAAATCTAATTGAATTCAATTAGAAATTTTATTTTATTTTTCAGAATATGAACTCATTATAAAAATAACTCATTATAATATTATATACTTTTCTATGAAATTTCTTCCCGAACACACCCCTATTATACTTCCACTCGACACTAAACTATTGTTAACACTGTAACCCAAAAAAATCAGACCCGCGACTAACAAATTCACCTAAATTTGGAGGAATGTATTAATGTAACAAACTTCTAATTTTATAGAGTGACATATCTAACCGATCCGTTGGAATTTGGAGCAATGGTAACAAACTTTAATTTTATATATATAGAGATATATGAGTAGGTATTTGTTGGTAATATAAAGAATTACCTACAAATTTGACATTGTAAGGATTGAGTTTCGGTCAAGTGGGTCTTCCCAAGATAACCAGGAGCATTACGATGATTATGCCTTGCATTTTTTTCTTAGGATATGTACAATTTTAATATTTTTGAATTTTGTTGGAACTCAATAAGGTAATATATTCATTATTTTAATTATTAATATCTTAATTTATTCAACGTATCTTATAGCTTAGATTTTTTTTATAGTTTTTTCATTTTTATATATTATATTTTCTTCATTATAAATATATTTTTATCATAATTGTAAAATTTAGTTTAATGCTTTTAAAACTTTTCTAAAATTGAAAAGGGTTTTCCCACTAGATTTTTAGGTTGCATATTATTATTTACTAAACTTTATTATTTTAATAAAGAAGATCATAATGAAATTACTGTAGTTTTCTTGCAAAATTGAAGCGAGTTCTTCCACTAGATCTTTATATTGCATGATATTAATTTAGTGAATTCTAATATTTTATTAAATAAAATTATAATGAAATTATTGTAGTTTTTTTCCATTTAATTGTTTTTTATTTTTCTAATACTAGATATATTAGTAAAAATCTTATTTAAAACATATTTATTATTTTTTAATAGTGAAATGTTTTATATTCTTTTCATTATATCAAATTTATTATATTTTCCATTTTTAACATAAAATATCACTTATTGTTAAAAATACCATCTATTTATATGGTGTATTAAATTCAAAAATGTGATTTTCAATAGTTTTATTAATAACTTTAATTATATATTATATCAAAATTTTATTTATTTTTACAATATTTATTTAACATAGACAATCATAGACTTCCTAAGCTAGCTTTAAATTCCAGCCAAAATCACCTAAGGCTTAACCGAGGATGGCATAAGGACACAAGGGCCTGGTTAAACTATTGGGAGATCAATGAGAATGATGCTTTGCAAAACATAAATAACATTAAAGATATTGTTACTTCTAAGTTCAAAGAAAAATTGTGGTGTGAGAAAGATTTAGCGTCTAAAAGAAAATTAAGTTATTATAAGAAGGTCATCAACCCCACCTTGAAGATCAAAAGTATCTCTCTATTCTAACTAGCTCAAAAAAGAAAATTAATATAGCAAAGATTAGAACGAATTCTCATGAGCTCCATAGTGAGACTGGCCGCTGGGTAGTTCCTAAAACGCCATGGATGGAAAGGATCTGCCATATTTGTGAGAATAAGAGCACCGAGGATGAAAACCACTTCCTCTTAGAGTGCCCTGCATACAACCACATTAGATCTCAATTCCACAACCTTTGTTACAATACTGACCTTTCTAGCCTTTTACAACGCCAAAATTATAGTGAGCTCGGGAGGCTTCTCTCCAAGCTTTTTGAGCATCGGAATAACATCTTAAATCAAAATAAATAATTTGTCTTTTTAGGTCCGATAGATCATTATTTGGTCTCAGTGGACGTTAACAACCATCATCATCAAATATTTTTTTTCATTCTACAATGTGTTTTTATATTTTACTTTTACAATTATTATTTCATGAAGCAAAAATGGAGAGGAAAAGAGAGATCAATGTTATCTATAGTTTTCAATAATAAAATATTAATTAACATGTAAATTAAAACGTCAAATTTATACATATATATATATATATATATATATATATATATATATATATATATATATATATATATATATATATATATATATATATATATATATATATATAAATATATATATATATCTATATATATATATATATATATATATATATATATTCATCCTATCGTAAATAAATAAATAAATAAAATAATAAATAATATTTATTTATGTATGTTATTGGTTATTTTCATTCATTCTTTTTCTCTCTTATATATATATAGTTGAAAAAAAGATTATAAAGATGTTTTGTTTTGGAGAATTAAAAACTGTAAAATATTGGTAAGTGTAAGAGATTAATATTATAATTGATATTAAGAATTATTATTCATTATCATAATGATAAAATTAAGATAGCCATTTTTTATAATATAATTAAATTAGTATATGAAAACTGATTTACATATAAATGACTAGAAGATGTAAAATACTACTTTTTTAATAAATTAAATTTATAATACAATATTACAATGTATTTGAACGAATCAAATTTGTAATACAATAAATTACAATGTACTGGAAAGAATTGAGGGTACATGGTGAGATGTATTAAATTAAACAAAGTCTTGCCATAGAAATCACATGAGAGAATGTGATTTCTACCTAAAGACTTTGTTTAATTCACTATGGATCACAAAAGCTTGAATACAGGAATGTATTAAATTGTTTCTTAAATAAGAAATTCTTAATATAGTGAGAATTGTTATAGGATTAAGAATAGAAATAATAAATTATATATTATTTTAAAATAGATAGAAACAATTCTATTTGTAGTTGTTCATGCTCATGCTCATAATAAGATGATGTTCATAATCAGATTTTTTTCATAAGTTAGGTATCTATCTAAGAAACCAAAAATATATCAACATATAAACAAGAATGGAAATGTTCATTATAAGATGATGATGTTGATAATAATATTAGTTTCATAATAAGATGGTTTTTCATAACTTAGGTATATATCTAAGCAACCAATAATATATCAACATATTGTTATGAAACGATCTCACAAAAAGATAGAAAAGGTAGATGAACGCCTTAGAAATAAGCCTCCTCGAGGGGTAAACCTCCTTTACATTACACAAATGAACAATTCTTAGATGATTCAAATGAAAAAACCTCCTTTCTATATATAAGAGTCTATGGGGTCACAATATAACCAAGCCAACCTAACAATAATAATATAAAGGCACAAAAATAACAATAGAAGGATTCTATGGGGCACAATAATAACAATATGGGGATAATAGGGGAACAATAATAACAATTAGGGATACAACGACAATAGTAATGGGGGGATCACTAATATTATAGGGACCTAACATGCCCCTCTCCTTCAAAAAAATGTTGTCCTCAACGCTTCAGTAGTTCTGGATGCTTCTGTATAAAATTCTCATCCTCCCATGTGGAATATTCAATGGGTAAGTTCTTCCACTTGATGAGATACTCTTAAATTGATCTATTTCATAGTTGTCGAGTTCTCGTTTCTTTGACTGCTTCAGGTTCCAATATGATTTTTCTTTCCTGATCAAGTTCTGGCAATATTGTCTGAGCTGGAAGCTTGTCACTTATAACCTTCTTTAAGCATGAAACATGGAAAACTGGGTGCACTTAAGAAGCTGCAGGAAGCTCCAATTTGTATGCCATAGTACCTATCTTTTGCAACACCTTGTACAGACCATAATACTTTGGTGATAATTTGTTATCCTTCTTAGTTTGCTTGAGGGAAATTTGTTTATATGGTTGTAGCCGTAGTAATACCGAATCACCTACATCAAAACTTCTTTTGCTGTGATGTTGATCTGCCTGTTGTTTCATTCTATTCTGTGCCAAGCTGAGGTTATCCTTTAAGAGTTGGAGAACTTGTTAATGATGCTCGATGTGATCTTCCACTACTTGAACCTTAGAATTTTCTCTTAAATATGATGTGATGGATGGTGGATGATATCCATAAAGTGCCATTAATGGGGTAATTTTTGTTGCAGTGTGGAAGGAAGTGTTATACCACCATTCAACCAGAGGCAACCATTTGACCCATTGTGTCTATTTATCAGATACAAAGCAACGAAGATATTCTTCCAAACATTTGTTTACTATCTCAGTTTGCTCATCAGATTGAGGATGATAAGATCAGATATGAGCTAAGTGAGTACCAAGACAAGAAAATAATTTTGTCCAAAAATTTCCAGTGAAAATGGGATCTCTGTCACTTACAATAATCTTTGGGTTTCTGTTAGGTCTCTATACTACTAGTGTAACCTGTTATTGTTATTAATACAACCCCCTTATTATATTTTTTTCCCATGTAGTCCCATATTGTTATTATTGTTCCCTTACATTATTATTGTTATGTGAGCTCTGATTATATTATGAATCCTTAGAGTGCTATATATAGAAAGGAGGTCTTGTCATTTGTATCGTCCAAGAATTGTTCATTTGTGTAATGTAAAGGAGGTTTCCCCGTCAAAGAGGTTTATTTCTAAGGCATTCATCTATCCTTTCTATCATTTTGTGAGCTGGTTTCATAACATTTGGTATCAAATCTTTGGATTTTAGGGTTTCACTGCTCCAAATAGGTCATCGTGGTATTTTTGCTATAACTGCTTTTCTGCGACATTTCAGAAGCTAAAACAAAAACCCATTTGAGAAGAAATATTGCTGAAGTGCGTGTCTGAATGTTAGATCTTGTCTCTCTATAAGTCCGGATATACGATCTAAGGAAGTTAAGGTTTTTGCAGACTCCCGATTTATGTCCTAAATAGGTGACCTTGGGAAAATCGTAATAATTTACTCTCTGAGCAACAAATTGAAATTTCATAAGAAGTTACAGAAAGAGGACAGACTGTAGTTTTCTGTGCACAGTTTCAGATCCGAAGGTCGAAATAGTGACATGTGGCACGTCGTACAAGTTCGTTGTACTGAAACATTATATAATCAAGTCATCTTAGGAGATTGGGCATAACTCTTTCTTGGAGAATCAAATGCTGATCAGACTTGTAAGGTTAGAAAGAGGACTTGAAGGGCTACTACAGGAGACAATTTTAGAACTTTGAGATCTAAAAGTACATAGCTACATTCATTTCAAGATTGCATTCCTGAATTCAAGAAAAGGCGATATGAGGAAGTTTGATGGAAAGGATCCAGTAAATTGGATACTGCAGATGGAGCAATATTTTGATCTACATGGTGTACCACTATTACAAAAGGTATTTATTGCATCTTGATATTTAGAACCGGATCAATTTTTATGGTATAAAGGGCTTTGTTCTCATAAAAATCTTGTTACATGGTCAATTTTCACGGAGGAAATGATGGCACATTATGAGGATACAAAGAGAAACACCACAACAATTGGAAGAAAAGAGAGAAAAATGGCTTTGTTACAAAGTGGAAAGAAAAATTATGGCAACAAAAAAGTCTACCCCTCACAACTATAAAGATGGAAGTGTTGTTTCTCCTAGCCTTCCACAACCTACAAGGGTTACACCACAACAATTGGAAGAAAAAAGAGAAAAAGGGCTTTGTTACAATTGTGATAACAAATACATTAAAGTTCATGAGTGTGCCGAGAAGAAATTATTTTACATTGATTGTGGAGAGGAGGAAGAAAAGGATCAAGAAACGTCAAAAGAAGAGTATATACACTAGGAACCAACCCCGAAGAAAGAAAAAATGAATCTGACTATATCTTGTAAAGCATTGGAAAGAATTACCGCTCCTAAAAATCTCAAGATAGAAGGACATATCAAGAAGAAAAATGTTCAAGAAGTGAAAGATCACATCGAGAAAGAAGAAATGAATCCAACCATATCTTGTAATGCATTGGACAAAATTACTACTTAAACTATCAATATAGAAGGAAATGTTGGCAATACTACATGCACTTAAGAAATGGTGACCTTATCCAATGGGAAGACACTTCAAGGTAAAAATAGATCATGATAGTCTTAAATACTTTTTAGAACAAATATTATCTTCAGAAGAATAGAAAAAATGGGTTGTGACTTTGAAATCATCTACAGAAAAGGGAAGCAAAATTTTGTTGCAGATGCACTGTCAAGAAAGGATGAGGATATGGAAGCATTGTTTTGTGCTATTTCTATTATCCAACTAGATTAGATCAACGAAGCAAGGGATGAATGGAATAAGGACAAAGAAGTGTGGCCACTCATTCAAAAGTTTCCAAAGATCCCAATTCAAAAAATATTTCTAGAACTTAACAAGGAAGGAAAATCATAATGGAACCTGAACCAGTCACAGAACCGACAAATCGACAGCTACGAAATATATCAGTTTTAGAGTATCTCATCAAGTGGAAGAACTTACCCGCTGAAGATTCCACATGGGAGGACAAGAATCTATATAGAGGCATCAAGAACTACTCAAGTGTTGAGGACACACTTTTTGAAGGAGAGGGGCATGTTAAGTCTCTATACTACTAGTGCAACCCATTATTGTTATTAATACAAACCCCTTATTATATTGCTGTGCCCGTGTAGTGCCCATATTGTTATTATTGTGCCCCATAGAAGCCCACTATTGTTATTATTGTTCCCTTACATTATTATTGTTATGTCGGCTCTAATTATATTATGACCCATTAGACTCCTATATATAGAAAGGAGGTCTTTTCATTTGTATCATCCAAGAATTATTCATTTGTGTAATGTATAGGAGGTTGCCCCCTTGAAGAGGCTTATTTCTAAGGTGTTCATCTATCTTTTCTATCTTTTTGTGAGCTAGTTTCATAACAGTCTCCATGTAGCTTTTGAATTGTTTCCATAAATTCAGTAGAAGTTGTACTCGCTTTGAATGGATGAGATAATGCACAAAAGTGTGCATACTTGGTAATTCTGTCCACTACCACCATGATAACACTCTTCCCTTCGGACTTGCGTAAACCTATGATAAAATCCATTGAAACCTTCTCCCAATGTTGGCTTGGAATGGATGAAGGTTCTAATAGTCCTCGAGTCTTAATTGTTTCAACTTTATTTTGTTGGCAAACAAAACATTCCGCCACAAACTTTTGAATATCCTATTTAAGGCCATCCCAAAAAAAATCCTTCTTAACCCTATGGTAGGTTTTTAGAAATCTTGAGTGCCCTCCTAAGGGAGAGGTGTGCAATTCCCTAAGAATCTTTAGTTTGAGTTGGGAATTCTTACATAGGTATACCCGATCCCTGTACCATAATGAATCATTTTTCCAGATAAATGTATCAGATGTACTGGGATGTTGTTGTATCTTTTGAATGAGTTTCCACAATTCCTCATCATTCTTCCATTCATCCCTCACTTCGTTTATCCAATCTGGTTGGATAATAGAAATAACGCAAATAAATGCTTCCGCATCTTCATCCTTTCTTGAGAATGCATTTGCCACAACATTTTGCTTCCCTAATTCCCGTAAGTATTTTATAACATTTTAATAAGCATTTTGTAACTTTTTTTAAGTGTTTATTAAAAGAATTTACTAAAGTGTTAAAAACCTAAACCCTAAGCATTTTATTACATTTTAACAAACATTTTGTAACTTTTTAAAACCCTAAACCCTAAGAATTTTATAACATTTTAAACCCTAAACCCTAAGCGTTATATAACATTTTAATATTTGTTTTGTAACATTTTTTTAATGTTTATTAAAAGCATTTACTCGAGTGTTATAAAATCCTAACCATAAACCATAAACCTTATGAATTCTAAAACAATTTAACAAGCGTTTTGTAACTTTTTTTAAAGTGATTATTAAAAGTATTTATTAAACTATCGCTAAACCCTCAAACGTAAGCAGTTTATAACATTTTAACAAGCGTTTTGTAGCTCTTTTTAAAGTGCTTATAAAAAGAATTTACTCAAGTATTATAAAACCTAAACCCTAAACTCTAAACGCTAAGAATTTTATAACATTTTAAACCCTAAACCCTGAGCATTTTATAACATTTTATTCAAGTTTTTATTAGAACCATTTACCTAATTGTTATAAACCCCAAACCATAAACACTAAACCCTAAACCCCAAACACTAAACCCTAAACCCTATATCCTAAACCCTAAACCTTAAGTATTTTATAACATTTTAAAATGAATTTTGTAAATTTTATTTAAGTGTTTATTAAAATCATTTATTAAAGTGTTATAAACCCTAAATCCTAAACCCTAAACCCTAAACACTAAGAATTTTATAACATTTTAAAAAGAATTTTGTAGCTTTTTTTAAGTGTTTATTAAATGAATCTACTAAAGTATTATAAACCCTAAACCTTATTCACTTTATAACATTCCAAACCATAAACCGTAAACCCTAAACTCTAAGCATTTAATGACATTTTAACAAGATTTTTGTAACTTTTTTTTAAGTGTTTATTAAAATCATTTACTAAAATTTTATAAACCCTAAGCACTAAACCGTAAGAATTTTATAACATTTTAAACCCAAAGCCATAAAACCTAAACCCACAACTCTAAACCCTGAGTATTTTATAACACTTTAAGAAACATTTTCTTCCTTTTTTAAGTGTTTATTAAAAGAATTTACTGAGTGTTAAAAACCTAAACCCTAAACTCTGAACCCTAAGAATTTTATAACATTTTAAAGCCTAAAGCCCAAACCCTAAGCATTTTATAAGATTTTAACAAGCACTTCGTAAATTCTCTTAAGTGGCTACTAAAAGCATTTACTAAGTGTTATAAATCCAAAGCCCTAAACCCTAATCCATAAACCCTAGCTCAAAAAACTAAGTATTTTATAACAATTTAAAGATAATTTTTTAAATTTTTTAAAAGTGTTTATTAAAAGCATTTACTAAAGTGTTATAAACCCTAAACCCTAAACCCTAAGCATTTAATTACATTTTAACTAGCATTTTTAACTTTTATTTAAGTGTTTATTAAAAGTGTTTTGTAACTTTTAATTTTAGTGTTTATTACAATAATTTACTAGTGTTATAAACCCTCAACCCCAAAACCTAAACGCTAAACCCTAAACCCTAAACCCTAGACCCTAAACCCTAAACCCCAAACCCCAAACCCCAAATGCTAAACCCTAAACACTAAGCATTTTAAAAACATTTTGAAAATGGTTTTGTAACTTTTATTTAAGTGTTTATTAAAAGAATTTACTTAAGTGTTATAAACCCTAAACCCTAAACCCAAACCATAAACTCTAAACCCTATACACTAATCCTTAAACCCTAAGCATTTTATAACATTTTATAAAGCATCTTGTAAATTTTACTTAAGTGTTTATTAAAAGCATTTACTAAAGTCTTATATACCCTAAACCCTAAACCTGAAACCCTAAAACCTAAGTATTTTATAACATTTTAAAAAGTGTTTTGTAACTTTAATTTAAGTGTTTATTAAAATCATTTACGAAAGTGTTATAAACCCTAAAACCCAAAACCTAAACCCTAAACCATAAACCCTAAACACTAACCATCTTCCAACATTTAAAAAATTATTTTGTAACTTTTATTTAAGTGTTTATGAAAAGAATTTTCTAAAGCATTATCAACCATAAACAGTAAACCTCAAACCCCACACTCGAAACCCAAAACCCTACACCCTAAACCCTAAGAATTTTATAACATTTTAAACCCACAAACATTTTGTAGCTTTTTGAAACCCTAAACCCTATAGCCTAAGAATTTTATAACATTTTAAACACTAAACCCTAAAACCTAAACATTTTATAATATCTTAATAAGCCTTTTGTAACCTTTTTTAAGTTTTTATTAAAACCATTTACTAAAGTATTGTAAACCCTAAACCCTATACCCTAAACTGCATTTTTTAAAAATTGTTTTGTAACTTTTTTTAAGTGTTTATTAAAAGATTTACTAAAACCTAAACCCTAAACCCGAAAACCTAAGCACTTTATAACATTTTAAACCCCAAAACCTAAACCATAGATGCTAAACTCTAAACCCTAAGTATTTTATAACATTTTAACAAGCGTTTTGTTACTTATTTTTAATTGTTTATTAAAAGAAGTTACTGAAGTGTTATAAACCCTAACCCTAAAACCTAAACACTAAGTATTTTATAACATTTTAAAGGCTAAATTCTAATCCCTAAGAATATTTTTAACATTTTAACAAGCATTTTGTAACTTTGTTATAAGTGTCTATTGAAATCATTTCCTAAAGTGGTATAAATCCAAAACCCTAAATCCTAAACCCTAAACCTCTAACCCCCAACCCTAAACCCTAAACACTAAGCATTTTATAGCCTTTTAAAAAGTGTTTTTTAACTTTTATTTAAGTGTTTATTAAGAGAATTTACTAAAGTGTTATAAATCCTAGACCTCAAACCCTAAACCCTAAACCCCAACTAGAGGATGGTTGTTGCTTAGGTGATTATAACATCTGAAAGGAATCAACTCTTCACTTGGTTTTGTGTTTGAGAGATAAAACACATATCTTGGCCAAAAATATAATTAGGAAGACAATTACTCTCGAGGTTGAGAGGTTAGATATTATTAACAAAGTTGAGGCCAAAATTCAAGACAAGGACAAATTTTCTTGAGATCATCAAAGATTGATCTTTGTTGGAACGCAGTGAGAAGATGATAGGATTGTGGCTAGTTATAATATTTAGAGCAATCTATACTACTTCTTTTCCTTCATCATCTAGGGGGAAAGGGTAATAATATGTTGAGTGGAGTTGATATCACCAACATACATGGGATCTCCCAGATATAAGGTCCCAACTAGACCTTACACCATTTGGTGTAAGAGTCTCATCCAGAATACACCTTGACTACCGTTTACTTAAATATACACCTTGTCTTTAGCTATCTACCCGAGAGAGAACTGAAAATGTCATTTTGAATGAGATTGCTAGTGCCCCTTGTGAATGTTTGATTGCCGATGTATCAAGGTTCTCTTACTGCGAAGGGGAAAATGAAGTGAGCCTCTAAGAGAGAAGTAATAGTACTACCCTAATGAAGACACGTGTAAAATAGAAGGGTTTGTCTAACATCAAGTGGAATAGTTCACAAGGATGTGATGATCATTATAAACATAACAACACATTTCCAATAGGAAGCACCGAAGTCACCAAAATAGTTCAATTACTCTAGTGCTAATGAAAGCAAAGATGAATCATAAACATTCAAAGAATAGTCTTAAAAACATTCACAATCCATGTGTGTAAATATGATAGCCTGGAATGCTTCAATATTAAGAAAAAGTCCCAAGATACATAAATAAAATGAACACCACTAGCTCCAATCGTGGAGCGTTAGAGCCACTACTTGCTCCCCAGAAGTGCTACCTCTATCTCTCTAATGCCTCGTGGGAGAAGCCAATTTTAAAAGTCATTTACATGGGAAATGGGGATCTATTTATAACTTTTAGAATGACCTTTCACATCCTCATGATTCTTGACTTTCCAACTTCTAATGACCTTTGGATTTCTTCAACCTTTGGAATTCCAAATGACTTTTGGACCATTTGGAATTACATATGAATTTTGGTATTACATATATTTTTGACTTCCGTGACTCTTGGACTTCCACTTATTTGTCCTTAGAGTGATTACAATAGTACATCACGACTTCGACATCACCATGTGATGAGAATTGATATGTCACTATCTTTGATGACATGGACTAATAGTAACAGATGACATGGAATTTATTTAGTTGTGAAATGGCTTCCAACTATATATTTATTCTTCATGTGGCTTCATTCATTGATGTCCTCTACCCTCCAAATGGTCTCTGATCAAATGGAGTCTTTCGCATGCTTTGATCATCAGGATTCAAGTGTGTTCTTGTTTCTTTTCGAGCTTCCTTTATTTATTCTCCTTTCCCAATATTCCTCATGTGTGCTTGCCATGATGTTTCTAGAATTCTTGTATCTACAAATCGCTCATGACGAGCAACCATAAACCTGAAAATCTCCTATTCTAGCATGCTTCATGTATATTTTATGTTCATGCCTTTCAGGCGCGCTCAAGAGGGATAAAGGGGGCTTTAGGGCACATGGGCACACTTTGAAAGGTTTAAGGGCTAAAGAGGGAAGGCTTTAGGGTTGTGGCATGTGCTCGTGCACTTAGGAGAGGGATGAAGTCAAGACAGGGCGTGTGGTGCAAGTTTGAACGATGAAGGGGAAGGCTTCATGCTTCCTAAGTGCATTGTAAACTCAAGGGAGAGATGGAGGGCACAAGGTGCACTCTTGAAGGCTGAAGGGTGAGGGTTTCAAGCCTTTGGGGTGACCTCATGTGCTCAAGAGGCCTAGGAGGGTGTGGGGCACACTCATGAAGGTTGAAGGCTAATGCTTTGTGCCTTCGGAGTGTGCTCATGCGCTCAAAGGGTCCAAAGAGGGCACATGGTGCATGAAGGAAGGCTGAAGGGAGAAGCTTAATGCTTTCATGGTGCGCGTATGTGCTTAAGGAGGTCACACTTCTTTGATTTGAAGGACTGCACTCAAGGAAGTCTTGGTCTTTAGGAGGGAACAATTCAGAGTAAGGACGGGTGAATAAAGTTAACGAGTGACTCTTGTGCCCTTGCAGGGTTCATGCTTCTCTTCCAAACAATGAAGGATTCCCCATCAAGGCTTCGTAGTGTCCTCATGTGCTCTTGGAGTTAATGAGTTTTCTTTGAAGCCAAATATTTGCCTATGTCTGGAATATGAGGCGAGGGGTGAACAAGATGAGTTTAGACATAGAACCACGTGCGACACATACCAAATCATCAAGAGAAATTAGAGAGACTTAAAAAATGATGACTATGCATCAAAACACAACTTTATACACATTCCCCAAGTGCAACGAGTGTAGTGTGTGAAACTACGATGCAAGAGTGTCGTTTTATGATGACAAAGATGTTATAACCACAAAATGTACCAAAAGATGTTCTGATTAATTTGATGTCACTTGAGACTATTCAAAGACACTCGAAACACATAAAATAACATGAAACAACATTTGGTGATCAAAGCGACTCTAGATTTGATAGAAAAAATAGGCTCCAAAATTTAAATGTAGTGAAATTTTGGAGAGTGTTGTAGCAAGGACATCACTTGATGACTCACTAGACGAACTTCAACTTCTTTGTCCAAGAATAGCTTTCTATTAAGGGCCAAACCTTCAACAAGTATTGATTGCCTCGACCTCCCATTTTTTACCTAACTTTACACATAACATCTCACTCTTCTCAACTTGATTGAAATACACACAGAAGATACACCACATCACAATTGTGTCAATACATGAACGCGTAATGTGTACGACGATTTTATGATTTTCAGAGTATGATATTTCATGTTTGGTGTTGCTCCACTGCCAGCAGGCCTAGATAGTACCCCGATGGATTCATGTAAGGAGCACGAACATTGCTTCACTACCAGCGAGCCTGGATAATACCCCAGTGAAGTCACTAGCTTCACCTCCCTACACTAGAATCCTTTCTCTTCTTTCACCCTTTATTTATTTATTTTAATAGAATTGTGCATTGGCAGTTATGTTTTCAGTGAGAGGAGGAGGGATCCAACCTTATTCAGAGAAGAGGATGTTTCACCTTCAAAGAAGTTTTTTTAAGACCTCTGATATTGGTTTACTCTCTTAAGAATTTCCCCTTTTCCATCTACTATACTAGACAAGCGCTAACACACAAGAAGACCTACACGAAGTTGAGCAGTTTGGATACCAACATAGGCATGGATCTAATAGGTTCCCTCAAGGTTTTCTTGTTGGGCGAATCATATTTTCCATGTTGCCTTAGCTCAAACTATGGAATTTCCCCAAACAAACAAGGAGACTTAATATTAATAGGTCAATTTATTCATGAAAAGGTTTGATTGAATTAATATTTTCTTATAGAATAATGTAGTGATTGATTCATGTTCATTTGGTTGAAATGTTATATTTTAAAATGGACAAATATGTTTATTTTTAAATATGTGTTATGATACTTTGCATTAAAAATTAAAAAATCTCCCTTACTTCGAGATTATAATCTCTACTAACAGGGTCAACCACGTGAAGGTGGAAATGTACATGCCCCAAAAAATTTGCATTGTTGATATGGGGTCTTTTACATATCAACATCGAGAGATGATTTAATATATTGATTTAATATGTTAAATGATTAATGATGTTAATGGATATTTTATAAAAACATATTAATTTATCAACATTAATGAAAATAAATTATGATAAAAATTTTCATTAATCACATTATTATTGTTGTGATAGTAATATTTATTAAAAATGGATATTATATTGATTTAATATGTTAAATGATTAATGATGTTAATGGATATTTTTTAAAAACATATTAATTTATTAACATTAATGAAAATAAATTATGATAAAAAAATTTATTAGTCACATTATTATTGTTGTGGTAGTAATATTTATTAAAAATAGTTACTAATTAGGGTTTTTTATCTTAAAATTTTATGTTATCAAAATATTTACGTTTTGTTGCAAATGTTTAAATTAACTTTTATTTAAGTGTTTATTAAGAGAATTTACTAAAGTGTTATAAACCCTAAACCCTAAACATCAGACCCTGAACCCTAAATCCCAATCAGAGGATGGTTGTTGCTTAGGTGATTATAACATCTAAAGGGAATCAACTCTACACTTGGTTTTGTGTTTGAGACATAAAATGCATATCTTGGTCAAAAATATAGTTAGGAAGACAATTACTCTTGAGGTTGAGAGTTTAGATATTATTAAAAAAGTTAAGGCCAAAATTCAAGACAAGGAAAAATTTCTTGAGATCATCAATGACTGATCTTTGTTGGAACGTAGTGAGAAGATGATAGGATTGTGGCTAGTTATAATATTTAGAGGAATCTATACTACTTCTTTTCCTTCATCCTCTAGGGGGAAAGGGAAACAATATGTTGACAGCAATGGATATCACCAACATACATGGGATCTCCCCAATATAAGGTTCAAACTAGACCTTACATTGTTTGGTGTAAGATTCCCATCCAGATTCTCTTACTGCGAAGGGGAAGATGAAGTGAGCCTCTAAGAGAGAAGTAATAGTAATACCCTAATGCAGACACGTGTAAAATAGAAGGATTTGTATAACATCAAGAGAAATAGTTCACAAGGATGTGATGATCATTATGAACATAACAACACCTTTTCAACAAGAACCACCGAGGTCACCGAAATAGTTCAATTACTCTAGTGCTAATGAAAGCAAAGATGAATCATAAACATTCAAAGAATAGTCTTAAAAATATTCACAATCCATGTGTGTAAATATGCTAGCCTGGAATGCTTCAGTATTAAGCAAAAGTCACAAGATACATAAATATAATGAACACCACTAATTCCAATAGTGGAGCATTAGAGCCACTACTTGCTCCCCAAAAGTGATAACTCTATCTCTCTAGTGCCTTGTGGTAGAAGAAAAGGTTAAAAGTCCTTTACATGGGAAATGAGGATCTATTTATAACTTGAGGGATGACCTTTCACATCCTCGTGACTCTTGACTTTCCAACTTATAGTGACCTTTGGATTTCTACAACCTTTGGAATTCCAAATGACTTTTGGACCATTTGGAATTACATATGAATTTTTGTATTACATATATTTTGGACTTCCATGACACTTTAGTTCATACACAACTCTTAGAATTCCACTTATTTGTCCTTAGAGTGATTACAATAGTACATCATGACTTCCACATCATCATGTAATGAGAATTGGTATGTCACTATATTTGATGACATAGACTAATAGTGATGGATGACATGGAATTTCTTTAGTTGTGACATGGCTTCCAACTATATATTTATTCTTCATGTGGCTTGAATTATTGATGTCCTCTACCCTCTAAACAGCCTCTGATCAAATGGAGTCTTTTGCGTGTTTTGATCATTAGGATTCAAGTGTGTTCTTGATTCTTTCCAAGCTTCCTTTATTTATTCTTCTTTCCCAATATGCCTCATGTGTGCTTGCCATGATGTTTCTAGAATTCGTGTATGTACAAATCACTCATGACGAGCAATCATAAGCCTTTCAAGTGCACTGAATAAGGACAAAAGTGGCTTCAGGGCATGTGTGCGCACTTTGAAAGGTTGAAGGGCTGAAGAGGGAAGGCTTTAGGGCTTCGGCATGTGCTTGTGCCCCCAAGAAAGGGAGGAAGTCAAGACAGGGTGTGTGGCGCAATTTTTGAAGGATGAAGGGGAAGGTTTCAAGCTTCCTAAGTGCATTGTACACTCAAGGGAGAGATGGAGGGAACAAGGCACACTCTTGAAGGCTTAAGGGTGATGGCTTCATGCCTTTGGGGTGCACTCATGTGCTCAAGAGGCCTAGGACGGCGTAGAGCGCACTCATGAAGGTTGAAGGCTATTTATTCATGCCTTCGGAGTGTGCTCATGTGCTAAAAGGGTCTAAAGAGGGCTCATGGCACATTAAGGAAGGCTGAAGGGAGAATTTTAAGGCTTTCAGGGTGTGCCTAATCGCTTAAGGAGGTTGCACTTCTTCGATTTGAAGGAGTGCGCTCAAGGAAGTCTTGGTCTTTAGGAGGGAATAGCTCGGAGTAAGGAAGGGAGAAGAGGGTTAAGGAGTGAGTCTTGCGCCCTTGGAGTCTTCATGGTACTCTTACAAACAACGAAGGATTCCCCATCAAGGCTTCGTAGTGTCCTCATGCATTATTGTCCTCAATGAGTTTACTTTGAAACCAAATATTTTCCCAAGTCTAGAATATGAGGTGAGGGGCGAACAAGATGAGTTTAGACATAAAACCATGCATGACACATACCAAATAATGAAGAGAACTTAGAGAGACTTGAAAAATGATGATTATACATCAAAACACCACTGTATACACATTCCGTGTGTGCAACGAGTGTAGTGTGTGCAACTACGACCCAAGAGTGTCATTTTATGATGACAAAGATGTTATAACCATGAAATATACCAAAAGATCTTTTGATCAATGCAATGTCACTTGATACCATTCAAAGACACTTGAAACACACAAAATAATATGAAACAACATTTGTTGATAAAAGCGACTCTAGATTTGACTGTAAAAATAGGCTCCAAAATACAAATGAAGTGAAATTTTGGAGGGTGTTGTAGCAGCGACATCACTTGATAACTCACTGGGCGAACTTCAACTTTTTTGTCTAAGAATAGCTTTCTGTTAAGGGTCATACCTTTAGGAAGTATTGATTGCCTCAACCTCCCCTTTTCGACCTAATTTTACACATAACATCTCACTTTTCTCAACTTGGTTGAAATACACACAAAAGATAGACCACATCACAATTGTTTCAATACAAGAATGCGTAATGTGCACAACGATTTTATGATTTTCAGAGTATGATATTTCATGTTTGATGTTGCTCCGCTACCAGTAGGCCTAGACAGTACCCTGATTGATTCACGTCAAGAGACAAACATTGCTTCACTGTGAGCGAGCCTAGATAGTACCCCAACGAAGTCACTAGCTTCACCTCCCTCCACTAGAATCCTTTCTCTTCTTTCACCCTTTATTTATTTAGTTTAATAGAATTGTCCATTGGCACTTATGTTTTCAACAAGCAGAGGAGGGATCCCGACTTATTCATAGAAGAGGACCTTTCACCTTGAAAGAATCTTTTTTAAGACCTCTGATATTGGTTTACTCACATAAGATTTTCCCCTTTTCCTTTCTCTACTAGACTCGAGAAGTGGTAACACACAAGAAGACATACACCAAGTTGAGTAGTTTAGATACCAACATAGGCATGGATCTAATAGGTTCCCTCAAGGTTCTTCTGTCGGACGAATCATATTTTCCATCTTGCCTTAGCTCAAACTATGGAATTTCCCCAAACAAACAAGGAGACTTAATATTAATAAGTCAATTTATTTATGAAAAGGTTTGATTGAATTAATATTTTCTTATAGAATAATGTAGTGATTGATTCATGTTCATTTTTTTTGAAATGATATATTTTAAAATGGATAAATATGTTTATCTTTAAATATATGTTATGATAATTTGCATTAAAAATTAAAAAAGCTCCTCTTTGCTTCAAGATTATAATCTCTACTAATAGGGTCAACCACGTGAAGATGGAAATGCACATACCCAAAAACTTTGCATTGTTGATATGGGATCTTTTACATATCAACATGTGGAGATGATTTAATATATTAAATCAATATATTAAGTCTCCCAGGGTTTTGTCGAGCTCCGAGTCAAATATATTTCTGGATCTAGGCGGTATGCAGTCGAGTTCTGGCTCAAATCTGAGGATTATGATAGTGGGATCATAGGGGAGAACCGGCGACATTGCTTTGGATCAAATGTCTGTGATTATGAAAGCAATGTGCCAGTGGCATGCTTTTTCCTCTCTTATCAAAGCTAGGATTAAAAGGCTTACTGAGACTCTACGGCTGGGTTCTAGATCTAATCTTCTGCGGCTAGATCTAGATCTAGATCTAATCTTTTGCCTTATTTCTATGTGGCTGGGTTCTAGATCTAATCTTCTGTTTCATAGAAAAACCACCTGTTCAATCTTCTGTGGCTAGATCTAGATCTACCTTATTTCTCTGCCGCTGGGTTCTACAAGCAAGTAAAATATGGCTCCGAGCTTCAAAAAAATAGTTGCTGGCTCAGTTCCATCTGCTTTTGGAGGGAAAGCTCCTGCCCATATCGTCAGTGAAGCCCGAGCTCCCACTGTCCAGGTGGTCCAGGCCTCACTCGATGAGGCTTTGAAGATTTCTGAAAGTGCCTTAATCTATCCGTTCAATCGTTTTTGGCCGCGGCTAACAACTCTCCACAATTGGATCTCGAAGGTATGGAAGCCTGTCATTTCTGATGAAATTAATATCTACCCCTGTGCTAGGGGTTTCTTTATAGTAGATTTTGAAAATCCTAAAACCAGATAATGTATTCTAGATTCCATCCCTTGGTTTTGGGAAAACTCAGGCCTATTCATGAAGCCATGGAACCCATCATTCAATCCCTCAACAACAGACATAACCTTAGCACCAGTTTGGGTGAGATTTCCAAGCCTACCTTTTCATCTCTAGAATCTCTCCTCGCTAAAAGCCATTGGAAATGCAATGGAGAAATTTTACTGCAGGCGCCCAGAAACAAAGGAATATGCTAGAACCACCTATGCATGCATCTGTGTGGAAATGGACTTCAGCGCTAGATTCCCAGCTGAAATAAACCTAACAAGTAAAGACTATGTGTGGAACCAAAAACTTGATTATGAAAGTGTCCTCTTCAGATGTCGATCCTGCTTTGAGACAGGCCATCTAGCCAAAAATTGCCCAAAAGTCTCCAGAAATATTCTGCTAGAAAAAACCACCAGATATCTACATGGTGGGAAGGAGCACAGAAAGAACACTACACTGTCATCAAAGAAGAATACTCTAGAGAAAACTCTGAATGACAAGAAATCGGGCAAGAAAGAAACAACTCTCAAGAAAAGCAGGGAGAAAGCCCCGCCCAACAACAAAAAAGTGAACTCGACGACCCCTCAAGCATCAACAATTATGAGGATTCGAATACCGCAAAAAATAAATCTTCATTTAACAGCAAAGCAGATCTCCTAAACCAAACTTCTTCTCCAACTATCTTCAAAAGGATGAAGACAATAGATCGCGAAGCTAAGACACCAATGTCCCAAGAACCAGAAGAGATGAAGGAGATGTAAGATAAAGGAAGTTGGAAGACCGTAGAGAAAGAAAGCTACAAACCAATCTTTCCAAGAAAGACGAGGAGCCAAACAATTAAAAACTAAGAAAATTATATGTCCGATAGACCAATTTGGTCTCAGTGGACGTTAACTACTATCATCATCATAATCATCATCAATATGTTAAATGATTAATGATGTTAATGGATATTTTTTAAAAACATATTAATCTATCAACATTAATGAAAAAAATTATGACAAAATTTTGCACTAATCACATTATTATTGTTTTGGTAGTAATATTTATTAAAAATAGGTATTATATTGATTTGATGTTAAATGATTAATGATGTTAATGGATATTTTTTAAAAACATATTAATTTATTAACATTAATGAAAATAAATTATGATAAATTTTTGCATTAGTCACATTATTATTGTTGTGGTAGTAATATTTATTAAAAATAGTTACTAATTATGTTTTTTTATCTTCAAATGTTATGTTATCAAAATATTTATGTTTTTTTGCAAATATTCAAATTAACTTATTAACCTTTTATATATATATATATATATATATATATAGACACACACACACACACACATATTGGGATTTTTAATTATATTTATACTTAATTAAATATATATAAAATACACATATTCATGTTTATAATAAAATTCATGGCTAATACAAATCAACATAACAAACATAGGCATTCATTGACAAAACACTTCATAAGCATACTTAATCAATTACAAATAAACAAAGATACAATATACAATTTCAAATGTAATGGAATATAAAATTTAAACACATACATTCACAAGCATTGAGAAAGCCACCCACACATACAAACATTTGAAAAAAGAAGTTCTAACATATATATGCAATATAAGACACCACCTAGAATACAAATTTAAATGAGCAAATATACAATTTAAAATTTTTAAATATCAAACACAAAATACAAATTCAAATAGAAAAACAGATAATATACAATTCCAAATAAGGAAACATACATCATGCAATTTTAAGTCAATACAAAAAAAACACTCAAACATGTCATTGCAACATTAAATAAGCAAACGCAAAATATAAAACCTACTACACACTATTTAGGCTATAAAATTAATTGCAATCACAATTCAATACAGCAAACACACTATTACAATTTCAAGTCACCTACAATACAAATATTCATAGATAAGCACACACACACGCACATATATATCCAATTTCAAATAAAGGAATATACAAAGTAAAAGTTGAAATAAACAAACATACAATATACAGAATCAACTAAACACACAACCTACAATTTCAAGTCAATAAAAGAAAACACTAAAATATGATTATGCAACTTTAAAGAAAAGTAAACTCATAACATACAAATTAAAATCTACATTATACATACACATTGAAATTCATAATCCAATACAACAAACACATGATTACAATTTCAAATTAGATACAGCTATTCATAAATAAAAATTCATACAACCATTCACGTATATATGTAATTTCAATAAAATAAACATACAAAATACATGTTCAAATAAGAAAACGCACAATATACAATTTCGTGCCCAAATACAGAAGAAAATAATCATTGTCAAAACCACTCATATATAAGAAATTTCAAACAAGCAAACACACGATTCAACTAAACACACCGTCAAAACCACTCACACATACATGAAATTCAACTAAACACAAGATTACGCAATTTCAAATGAACAAACAAAGATGGTACACAATTTGAATTCAAAATATCAACATAAATACATAAAACATTTTCAAAATCACATATATATATATATATATATATATATATATATATATATATATATCAAATAATGTTACAACTCTCTATATTTAGAGTTATAGTATTTGCAGTGAATTGATTAATTCCGTACCTCTTTCTAGAAAATTCCTTCACAAATATCTACTTGTTAGCAACTAATGATACAAAAAAAAAGTAACCTCAACAAAATAAATAAAAATTGGTATGATATAGTCAAACAATAGTCGCAATAAAGATATTTAGAAAAGTAAGAGATACCTTTTCCTTCTCTATCCCTAGAACTATAAATAAAATTCATTTCGAATACTAGGTTTGAAGGTTAATCCCAAAGTAAAAGGTGTGACAATCTAAAAAGTTCCAAAAGATATTATGTTCGCAAAGACTAACTGAAGGATATTTTACTAAAATCTAGTACTCCTCGGGGCTGTTTGAAACACAATGAAAATTAAATTTGGTACCATCAAGTAAGGCATACCCAGATATCTATTTTTCTTAGTTTCGAATTTTCCATCATGCATAGCCAAAGTGCTAAATATGTAACCCTTTCTAGTATTGCAAAATTTCCATGAAAACTAAGTTAAGGATATTGTATCGAAAATTCCTACTCTTTGGGCTATTTCAAACAACTAAAAATTAAAATAAGTACCACAAGGTAAGACATGCTAAGGTGATTTTTTTATTAGTTTTGTGGCAATTTCAAACAACTAAAAATTAAAATAAGTACCATAAGGTAAGACATACTAAGGTGGATTTTTCTGGTTAGTTTTCACTTGTTTTGAATTTCCCATCGGGCATAGATGAAGAGCTAAGCATGAAATATCATTTCTTCTATTTTCAAAACAAAATATTTTGTTCTTGTTTTGAAAAAAGAGCATAGACTACTGAGGAAAACCACTCAATAATAAAAAAGAACTTAAAAGAAGAAAAGAAGCATAGACTACTGAGGAAAACCACTCAATAATAAAAAAGAACCTAAAAGAAGAAACGAAAGGATGCGTCTATGGATGCTAACAACTAATTGTGAAGACACCACAAAAAGATATGTATGATTACCATACCTTGTAAGTAAAAGTAATTGTGAGAAATTGAAATTGATTCTCTTCAACTCAATGTCAATTTGGATGGTGAAATCATTAAAATAAATAAAACCCAAAGGATATACCAAGTACGCAACTCTTGTTGAGACAACAAGGAAGTAAATATTATCATAATGCTTAAATGCAACACATTAACTCATTTTATCATAATGCTTCAATGCAACACATTAACTATTGAAGATGACAACATAACAAAATTCTAGGTTATGTCATGTGAGGGAAATATATAGTCATGACATAGAAATCTTTGTTATGGGTAATCAACGATTAAAGGTAAACATTGAACTAACTTATAACACTATGTAGCAAATTGTGTGAAATTACCTAACATTGTACTTTATCTACATAGTAAAGGTTTGAAATTATTTGTAATCTATCATGACTCAATCTTGCATAGTATCAACCTAATAGCATTGTATGGAAGAATATTTGTTACCATGAATTTTTATAAATTATAAGGGAAATCGTTAGTTATTGAAATATGTTGCTTCAAGCTGACAATGTAGCTTAGTTGTTCATTTTAATTCAAACAACTAGCATTTCAAATAAATGAATCCCCCAAAAATGAGGAAAATGCTAACAAACAAGACATCTTCAACAATTACCAAAACCGGATCGAGAATATATACCTAAACCAACATTCTTCGTACAACTAACTGAGCTCATTTCCTTAATATCAATGTTTGGAACAAGCATTGAGTACAACAATAGTTTTCATGAATATTAAATAGGAACACACAATCAAGTTAATTAAATTGGATTTTAATTTAAGCACCTGTAATGTTCATGGTGAAATGCATGCTTTGAGAAAACTATTAAGCACATACCTAAGATCAAATCAAAATGTGGGTAAGAAAAAAAATCATAAGTTTCAAGAAGCCATATCAAATTGGGACGTTGAGAATAGTAGCCATTCAAAAGAGGGACAACTCCCCTGCTAAAAAAATGTCTTCTACAGTGTGCACATCTTGTTAGGAAATTAAGAACAAAAAAATGTTTTTCACTGGCTACCTATAAAAATGGAAGAGTAGTGATAGTTGAGAAATGTAAATACTAAATAATAATTCATAGAAATATATGTCTAACTTGCAGTTTACACAAATTGGTTTAAAAAATCCCATCCACCCAAGTGCCTCATACACCGTTAAATCTCAAATCCAACTACATTAGTTTTAATAAACAATATTCGGTTACATTTCTAAAAGCACTTAGTAAGTTTCTTTCCTAGATAAGTAAAATGGAAAAGAATCCTACTCCAATAATAAATAGAAAAAGTTTATGGAAGACACAAATAAATTATGAGTTTTAAATACAAATTTAATTAGGAGTTTTGAGATGTTCATGGTATTTTTTTTTGGCTTGGCTATGTCAAATATATCATGAGGTGAGCGTTTTGATGTTCATTTGAGTTTGCTAGCCATTTCATTTATAGGCTACACTAGTTGCTATATTCCTATCAAGACCAAAGAGCATGCCTCATTAAAAGATTCACACACACACAATTCCACTTGCCCTTTTTAAAACCTATTAAAATCATTTTTGTAAATTTACATATTTCTTTACAATTTTAAATAAAATATTATATTAATATCCAATAAATTTCATATAACAACTATTAAATAAAATAAAAAATAAATAACTCTCCAATCTTAAATCCTTTCAACACCCTACTTCAAACATCCAAAAAATAAATAAAATGAAAAATGAAAAATAAATAGACACTTAATTATAAACTACAAATCCATATAATAATATGAGTAACGAAAAAGAATAAATAAATAAAAAAACATGAATTGAAACCCTATCGTGCATTTGAGATTTCCCTTCAGAAAAAGCATTAATTGAAAGAGAATAAAAACAACAAAAGCATCCACCCAATGTGGACGAAAAAAGCAAGAACCTCGCAACAAAAGCATCAGCCTAACATGGACGGAAAAAGCATCAGCGTGAACACAAAAAGCATGAACCTGGCAAGGAAATCATCAACTCAACGTCGACGAAAAAAAACATGAACATGGCAACAAAAGCATAGATGTAAAAATCATGAGCCTGGCGAAAAAATCATCTAGGTGGATGGAGAAAGAATGAACCTCGCAACAAAAGCATCAGCCCAACCTGGATGGAAAAAGCATGAACCTGGTAACAAAATCATCAGCACAACCTGGACGGAAAAACATGAACATGGCAACAAAAGCATCATCATGGATAGAAAATCCATGATCCTAGCAATAAAAGCATTTACCTGGCATCTTTTTCAAAAATAGAAAGCACAAGAATAGAAATTTAAACCCATTCGTTTCCAAAAAACAGAAAAGCGCGAGAATTGAAATTAAAAAAAAAACAAATAAAACATGAACCCTCAATTTAGAGGTCGTAAAACGCTCTTATAGCTGTTGAAGGGAAGGAGTTGGCGAATCCCTATATATATCTATATTAAGTCTTTATGTCTATATCCAGTCTGGAATGCTTGTGTCAGTATGGTTTGAGTTTTGGGTCTCTTTTTTGTCAATGTTTAGGTTGAGTCTACGACATTCTGTGAGAGGAGGAGGCTGAGAATAGAAGGGAAGGGAATGGCAGGGCTGGGCAGTTGATTTGAGTTGAGTTGTTTAATAGTTTTTTGGGCTTATAGAGATCAATTATCTCTCAGAAATGGTATGGATCAAATTCAATTCTATTTAATTTCATTTCAGTGTTTATTATGTTCATCTCTGCTCTGGTGCGAGAACTAATTCCATTTCATAACCTTATATTTTTGTTGGGTGCATTGTAAATTATTGGCAAGGAAATGAATGAAAGAAGAAAATAGGTGGTTGCCTAGCCTATTTAGCTGAAGAAATGAAATCTAATCCCAATTCCAAGTATTTGTATCTGTATCTTTCCTTTTGATTAGTTTAAACATGGTACTTTAGCCATTTTTATGTTGAATTTAAGCCTCTGCTTCCTCCTCAATAATTCATAGTTTTTCTTCAATTAGTCCTTGTACGCATGTCTCTGGCTCTATATTCACCAATTTATCCTATCCCCTAGGAATTCAAGCATCACTGTCTCTGTATTATTAATTTATTTTCATGTATAACACCTCTTCCTGTTTATTAGATAAACCCATGGTTGTGTCTTGTGTTCTTTGTTCCTTTAACTTGTGGTTTGGTGGTTGTTTTTTTCCTTTTTTTTGTAACGTGTTATGCCATGTGCATCAGCCATGGATTTAAGGCTCTGTTTGCTCAATAATTTTACCCTTGTGCCAAGTGCATCAGGCATGGATTTAAGGCTCTGTTTCCTCCTCGGATGTGTCCACCATACCAGTTCTATTAAATTGAATGGATTTTTCATTAAAGGCTCTGTTTCCTCATGGGATGTGTCCACCATACCAGTTCTATTAAATTGAATGGATTTTTCATTTAAGGCTCTGTTTCCTCCTCAATAATTTTATGAGCCATGGATTTAACGCTCTTTTTCCTCCTCAAAAAATTCACAAGACATGGATTTAACGCTTTGTTTCCTCCTCAAATGTGTCCACCATATGAATGAATTTTACATTTAAGGCTCTATTTCCTCCTCCATAATTTTAACCATACCATTTCTATCCACCTGTGTACGCATGCATGTCTTTGGATTCAAATTCACCTTAACTACCTGTGTACGCATGTCTCTGTGTATTGTGTTATGTGTCAATTAAACCCACCCACCAACGAATTTATTTACTGCTCAAACTCAGTAATGGAACCATCTTCCCGTTTCTATCATCTTCCGGTTACATTTCCTTTCTTTTTACAGGTTTATTAAACTTTCAAATTAATATATAATATCCATTTTCAAATTAATAATATATATACATACAGCTCACCTCCCTTCTGTGAGTTACTGGTTTATTCAAATTTTATTGAGCTTAGCTCACCTCTTTCGTGTCAATTGGGAATTCTTAGTTATATACGTATAGTTGTTCGCCTTCTTTGGGAATTCTACCATTCCTACTGTTTTTGTCGGGAGATAGTTTAAGCCACATAAATTGAAATGGCCTTCTAGATATGTTGTTTTATATTTTTCACACAGCTGCTGGAAAAGCCTCTCATACATTTTAAAAATCAAATCAATTATATCACAATTACGATATATAATCGTAATTCATGGTATATATTTTTATTTAAATTATATTTATCATTTTTTGAGTTATTTTATGAGTAACAATATTTGTTTATTTATTTTGTTTTCATGAATGACTCATAAATAACTGTTTTACATATATATATTTTATTTAAATTATGTTTATTCTTTTGGATTATTTTATGAATATCAATATTTGTTTATTTATTTATGATGTGTATATTATTGCAGACTTGTTTTTAGGAATGCCTCATAAATCACTGTTTTACATATATATTTTTATTCAAATTATGCTTATTATTTTTTGGATTGTTTGATGAATACCAATATTTTTTTATTTATTTATGATGTGTATATTATTGCAAGTTTGTTTCTAGGAATGACTCATAAATAATTGTTTTACATATATATTTTTATTTAAATTATGTTTATTACTTGTTGGATTATTCCATGAATAACAATATTTGTTTATTTATTTATGATGTATATATTATTGTAGTCTTGTTTCTATAAATGACTCATAAATAACTATTTTACATATATGTTTAGGAAAAGTGGGAAGGAAGGTAAATTTGTTTTCATTATTTATATATGCCATATAAATCATTAATACTTTTATATAAAAAATAAATTCATAATTTTGTTTTCATTTTTTTTTTCTGCAGAAAAATCGAACCATCTATTGACATAAGAAGGTTACATAGCATAATGCAAAGCATTTTCGTTTCCCTTCTTTAAGAGAAACCAAAAACAGCTGTTTGTGGAGATTTCCAGATATTCCTCCAAACAACCCTATCAAAACCATTCTTTAGGACAACTAGATAAGCTGTGGTTTCCCCAACCCCCGGCTTCCTAGTAGGAAAACACCCGAAACAGGGTGAGGGACAAACCACCATGTCAAAAAACCAGATAGTAGGCACTGTGCTGGCTGTATGATAGTTTAGTATAAAAAAAAGACAGGAACTCAGGCCTCCAATGAGAGGGAAACAACACTGAGTCCAGTTACTTAATTTTGTTTTCATTATTTATATATGCAATATAAATGATTACTACTTTATATAAAAGAGAAATTGATAATTTTTGTTTTCATTATTTATATATGCAATGTAAATGATTATTATTTTTATATAAAAAGAAATTGATAATTTCCGATATATCTTGTTAAAAATATATATTTTTCTCTAATATTTATGTGGTATTGCATGCACATTTACTTACATGAATGACCTCACCTTCTAGTTTTGTGAAAAGGGTTTTTCCCAAAGTAAATATCGATGTAGTTACATATTCTTCTTTTCTCAAATATTCTAAGAGAATTATGCACAAAATTATTAATAAAGTTATTTTTTATGGAAGGGGTTCAAAATAATCCTTCCAAGTGCTCAAGGAGGATGGGGCTACATTCTTCTTTGAGTAGTGTAGTATTTCTTGTTTGTGTTGACCATATTTCTTTAAACTCATATGCATCACAACACATTTTTTAAGACACGTTTACTTTACAACATTTATATTTGAAGCATGTCATCTTACAATTCAATGATCATCCATTCATATTATAACACTTTTCCCAATTTCATTTAAGCCAAAACACACTTACATTGAAAAAAGTTTACATTTTTTTACACAAATACAAATTATACAATCTTCCACAATGCATTGAAAGGCCCTAAGTATCTCTCTAATTAACAAGCCCTTCATATTGGAATTTTTCTTATTTTTTTGGCCTTTTTCTATTTCATTGATTTTTAAAGATTTTTATATTGTATTATTTTATATATTTATATAATTAGATTAGAGTATACACATATACTTTAGCTTTTTATATATACTTGGTTAAATAGTAGGATACATATTTACTTATTCGAATTTCTATATTTATGTTTTTGATTTTGAAAATGTTTATGTATTTATTTTGATATTTTGAATTCAAATTGTGTACCATCTTTGTTTATTCATTTGAAATTGTGAAATCGTGTGTTTAGCTGAATTGCATGTATATGTGAGTGGTTTTGACCATGTGTTTAGTTTAATTGTGTGTTTGCTTGTTCGAATTGCTTATATATGAATGGTTGTATGAATGTTATTTATGAATATATGTATGTAATTTGAAATTGTAATCATGTGTTTGTTGTTTTTAATTATGAATTTCAATGTGTATGTATAATGTAGATTTTAATTTGTATATTATGAGTTTACTTTTCTTTAAAGTTGCATAAGCATATTTTAGTGTTTTCCTTTATTGACGTGAAATTGTATGTTGTGGGTTTAGTTGAATCTGTATATTGTATGTTTCTTTATTTCAAGTTGTACTTTGTATGTTTCTTTATTTGAAATTCGATATATATGAATATTTGTATTATATGTGACTTGAAATTGTAATAGTGTGTTTGTTGTATTGAATTGTGATTGTAATTAATTTTATAGCGTAAATAGTGTGTAGGTTTTACTTTGTATATTGTGAGTTAGCTTATTTAATGTTGCAATGGCATGTTTGAGTTTTTGTCTTTGAATTGACTTGACATTGACATTGTATGGTGTGTATTTCCTTATTTGGAATTGTATATTATGTGTTTTTCTATTTGAATTTTTATTTTGTGTTTGATATTTAAAATTTTAAAATTTTATACTTGTTTATTTAAATTTGTATTCTAGGCATTATTTGAAATTTCATATACATGCAAGAATATGTTTTGTCAAATGTTTGTATGTGTAGGTGCCTTTGTCAATGTTTGTGAATGTATGTGTTTAAATTTTATATTCCACTGCATTTGAAATTGCATATTGTATCTTCTTTTATTTGAAATTGATTAAGTATGTTTACTAAGTGTCTTTTCAATGAAACATTGTGTTTGTTATGTTGATTTGTATTAGGCATGAATTTTATTATAAACTTGAAGGTGTGTATTTTATATAGATTTAATTAAGTCTTATATTTTTATTGTATAATATTTTAATGTTTATTTATTATATTGAGTTTTAATTATAATGAGATTTGTATTTTTTCTTTCTCTTTTTTAATTGTATTTGG
Source organism: Pinus tabuliformis (assembly GCA_031772625.1). NCBI lineage: Eukaryota > Viridiplantae > Streptophyta > Pinopsida > Pinales > Pinaceae > Pinus > Pinus tabuliformis. Next base: position 1,374,892,938 of record CM062819.1, read on the forward strand.
TTAAAATATATTTCTATCATTTTGAAAATGTATAAATTTAATTAAAAATCACAATATAAATACTAATAATATTTAATAATTTTATTTTATTTTTAAATTAAATTTTCATCATCATTATTATTATTCTTATTCTTATTATTTATTTATTTTTTTCGTATTTGTCATTTTCCATCTAAAAATTAATAAGTTAATTTGAAAATTTGCAACAAAACATAAATATTTTGATAACATAACATTTTAAGATAAAAAAACATAATTAGTAACTATTTTAATAAATATTACTACCACAACAATAATAATGTGATTAACACAAAATTTTATTATAATTTATTTTCATTAATGTTAATAAATTAATATGTTTTTAAAAATTATCCATTAACATCATTAATCATTTAACATATTAAATCAATATAATTAAATCATCTTCGCATGTTGATAAGTGAAAAAGCCCATATACAATGAAATTTTTTTGGGGCATATAAGTTTAAACCTTCATGTGGTTAACCCTGTTCGTAGAGATTATAATCTCGAAGCAAAGAGGAGTTTTTTTAATTGTTAATGAAAATTAGCATAACACATATTTAAAAATAAACATATTTAGCCATTTTAAAATAGAACATTTCAAGAAAATGAACATGAATCAATCACTACATTATTCTATAAGAAAATATTAATTCAATCAAACCTTTTCATGAATAAATTGACGTATTAATGTTAAGTCTCCTTGTTTGTTTGGGAAAATCCCATAGGTTGAGTTAAGGAAATATGGAAAATACGATTCAACCAATAGGAGAACCTTGAGGGAACCTATTAGATCCGTTCATATGCAGGTATCTAAACTGCTGAACTTGGTGTAAGTCTTCTTATGTGTTAGCACTTGTCCAATCTAGTAGAGAAGGGAAACAGGGAAAATATTAAGCGAGAAAATCAATATCAGAGGTCCTAAAAAGACTTCTTCGAAGGGGAAACATCCTCTGCTCTCAATAAGTCGGGATCCCCCCTCCACTCATTGAAAAAATAACTGCCAATGCACAATTCTATTAAGCTAAATAAATAAAGGATGAAAGAAGAGAAAGGCTTCTACTGTAGGGAGGTGAATCTAGTGACTTTGCCGGGGTATTATACAAGCTCGCTGGTAGTGAAGGAACTTTGTGCTCTTGAAGTGAATTCATCAGGGTACTGTCTAGGCCTGCTAGCATCAGAGAAACACCAAACATGAAAAATCATATTATGAAAATCATAAATGCCGTGCACATTACCCTTTCTTATATTCAAACAATTGTGATATGGTGTATGTTTTGTCTGTCTTCCAACCAAGCTGAGAAAATTGAGATGCTCTGTGTCAAACTGGGTCAAAGAGGGGAGGTCGAGGAAATCAATACTTCTTGAAGGTCTGGCCCTTAATCGAAAGCTATTTCTGGACAAAGAAGTTGAAGTTCACCCAATGAATCCACAAGTGTTGTCGTTGCTACAAGACCCTCCAAAATTTCAGTACATTTGAATTTTGGAGCCTATTATCACCGTTGAATCTAGAATCGCTTTGATCAACAAATGTCGTTTATGTTATTTTGTGTGTTTATTAAAAGAATTTACTAAAGTGTTATAAGCCCTAAACCCTAAACCCTAAGCATTTTACAACATTTTAAAAAGTGTTTTGTAACTTTTATTTAAGTGTTTATTAAAATAACTTACTAGTTTTTTTTAAACCTTTAACCCTAAACATTAAACCCCCAAACCCTAAACCATAATTGATTTATAAAATTTTATAAATGTTTTTGTAACTTTTACTTAAGTGTTTATTAAAAGCATTTACTAAAGTGTTATAAACCCTAAACTCTAAACCCCAAACCCCAAAACATAAGGATTTTATAACATTTTAAAAAGTGTTTTGTAACATTTATTTAAGTGTTAATTAAAACCATTTACTAAAGTGTTCTAAACCCTAAACCCTAATCCCAAAACCCTAAACCCCAAACCCTAAACCCTAAACCATATACCATAAACTCTAAACCCTAAGCATTTTTGTAACTTTATTTAAGTGTTTATTAAAATAATTTATTAAAGCATTATAAACCATAAACCCTAAACCCCACACCTCAAACCCAAACCCTAAACCCTAGGAATTTTCTAAAATTTTAAACCCCAAGCGCTAAACCTAATTATTTTCTAACATTTTAACAAGCGTTTTCTAACTTTTTTTTAAGTGTTTATTAAAATCATTTACTAAAGTTATAAAACCTAAACCTTAAGCATTTTATTACATTTTAGCAAGCATTATGTAACTTTGTAAAACCCTAAACCCTAAGCATTTGATAAAATTTTAATAAGCATTTTGTAACCTTTTTATATTTTTTTACTAAAAGCATTTACTAAAATGTTATAAACCATAAACTCTAAATAGAAAAACCTAATCCATAAACCCCAAAACAAATACCCTAAACCCTAAACCCTAACATTTTTATAACATTTAAAAAAGTGTTTTGTAACTTTTATTTAAGTGTTTATTAAAAGCATTTAATAAAGTGTTATAAATGTTAAATGCTAAACCCCAAGCCATAAACCCTAATCCTTAAGCATTTTAGAAACCCTAAACCCTAAACCTTATACACTAAACCCCAAACCATAAGCATTTTATAACATTTTAAAAATCATTTTGTAAATTTTATTTGAGTGTTTATTAAAAGCATTTTGTAAAGAGTTATAAAATTTAAGCCCTACACCTGAAACCCAAAACCCCAAACCTAAACCCTATGTATTTTATAACATTTTAAAAAGCACTGTATAACCTTTATTAAAGTGTTTATTAAAAGAATTTACTAAACCATATACCCTAAACCCTAAACCCCATACACCAAATGCTTATCCCTAAACCCTAAACCCCAAACCCTAAATCCTAATCATTTTATAACATTTTAAAAAGCGTTTTGAAACTTTTATTTTAGTGTTTATCAAAAGAATTTACTAAATTCTTATAAAACCTAAACCCTAAACACTAAACCCCAAAATCTAAACCTTAAATCATAATCCCTAAACGCTAAAGCTTAAACCAAAACCCTAAACCTTAAACCCTAAACACCAAACCTAAACCCTAAACCCTAAGAATTTTATAACATTTTAAAAAGCGTTTTGTCATTTTCATTTAAGTGTTTATTAAAAGAATTTACTAATGTTTTATAAACCCTAAACTCTAAACCCCAAACCCTAAACACTGAACTCTAATCCTGAAGCCCTAAACCCTAAACCCTCTACTCTAAATCCTAAACACTAAACCCTAATTTGTAAGCATTTTATAACATTTTAAATATCATTTTGTAACTTTTATTTAAGTGTTTATTAAAATAATTGTGTTCTTAACCCTAAACCTAAACCCTAAACTCTAAATCCTAAGTATTTAATAACGTTCTAAAAGGCGTTTTGTTACTTTTTTTAAGTGTTTATTAAAATAATTTACTGAAGTGTTCTAAAACCTAAACCGTGAACCCTAAGACTTTTAGAACATTGTAAAGCAAAAACCCTAAACCCACAACATTTTATAACATTTTAACAAGCATTTTGTAACTTTTTTTAAGTGCTTACTAAAACCATTTACTAAACTATTATAAATCAAAAACGATAAACCCTAACCCTAAACCCTAAGCATTTTATACCATTTTAAATAACATCTTGTAACTTTTTTAAGTGTTTATTAAAAGCATTTACTAAAGCGTTATAAACCCTAAACCATAAACCCTAAGCATTTTATAACCTTTTAAAAAGCATTTTCTAACTTTTATTTTAGTGTTTATTAAAATAATTTACTAAAGTGTTATAAACCCTAAACCCTAAACCCTAAACATTAAACACTAAACTCTAAACCCTAAACCCTAAACCTTAACCATTTTACAACATTTTAAAAACAATTTTGTAACTTTTATTTAAGTGTTTATTAAAATAATTTATTAAAGCATTATAAACCATAAACCCTAAACCCTAAACTCCACACCCCAAACCCTAAACCCTAAGAATTTTATAACATTTTAAACCAACAAGAGTTTTGTAACTTCTGTTTAAGTGTTTATTAAATGAATTTACTAAAGTTTTATAAACCCTAAACCCTAAGCATTTTATTACATTTTAACAGGCATTTTGTAGCTTTTTAAAACCCTAAACCCCAAATGCTAAACCCTAAGAATTTTATAAGATTTTAATAAGCTTTTTGTAACCTTTTTTAAAGGTTTATCAAAACCATTCACTAAAGTGTTTTAAACCCTAAAACCTAAGAATTCTATAACATTTTAACAAGCGTTTGGTAAATTTTATTAAAGTTTTTATTGAAATCATTTGCTAAGTTGTCCCTAAACCCTAAACACTAAGCATTTTATAACATTTTAACAAGTGTTTTGTAACATTTTGTTGAAGTGTCTATTAAAAGCATTTACTAAATTGCTATAAAGTCTAAACCATAATCCCTAAACCCTAATCGTTTTATAGAATTTTAAACCCTAAACCCTATACCCTATACACTAAACCCTAAAGCCTAAGAATTTCATAACATTTAAAAAAAAGTTTTGTAACTTTTTTTGAGTGTTTATTAAAGGCATTTATTGAAGTGTTATAAATCCTAAACCCTAAGCACTAAGCATTTTATAACATTTTAAAAAACGTTCTACTACTTTTTTTGTGTTTATTAAAAGAATTTACAGTGTTATAAACCCTAACCCTAAACATTAAGCATTTTATAATATTTTAAAAAATGTTTTGCGAGTTTTTTTAAGTGTTTATCTAAAGCATTTACTAAGGTGTTTAAACCCTAAAATCTAAGTATTTTATAACATTCTAACAAGTGTTTTGTAACTTTTATTTAAGTGTTTATTAAAAGAATTTACTAAAGCGTTATAAACCTCTAAATCCTAAAACCTAAACGCTAAACCCTAAACTTCAAACCCCTAACCCTAAACCCTAAACATTAAGCATTTTATAACCTTTTAAAAAGTGTTTTGTAACTTTTATGTAAGTTTTTATTAAAAGAATTTAATAAAGTGTTATAAACCCAAAACCCTAAAACCTAAACCCTAGATCCTAAATAATAAAACCTAAACCCTAAATCTGAAATCCTTAACCCTAAACCCTAAACCTTATGTATTTTATAACATTTTAAAGAGATTTTTGTAACTTTTATCTATGTGTTTACTAAAAACATTTACTAAAGTGTTATAAAACCTAAACCGTAAAACCATAATCCATAAGAATTTTATAAGATGTTAAAATTTGTTTGTAGCTTTTATTGAAGTGTTTATTAAATTTTTTTACTAAAGTATTATAAACCCTAAATCATATGCCCTAAACCATGAACCCTAAACCCTATACCATAAACCGTAAGAATTTTATAACATTTTTTAAAGCATTTTGTAGATTTTATTTAAGTGCTTATTAAAAGCATTTTATAAACCCTAAACCCTAAACTCTAAACCCTAAGCATTTTATAACATTTTAAAACCTAAAGCCTAAAGCCTAAACCCCAAACGCTGAGCATTTTATAACATTTTAAAAAGTGTTTTGTAACTTTTATTCAAGTGTTTATTAAAAGCATTTACTGAAGTGTTTTAAACCATAGACACCAAGCCCTAAGAATTTTATTACATTTTAACAAGTGTTTTGTAACTTTTTTTAAGTTTTTATTAAAATCATTTACTAAAGCCTTATAAACTCTAAACCCTAAGCCCTAAGAATTTTAAAACCTTTTAAAAGGTGATTTGTATCTTTTATTTAAGTATTAATTAAAAGAATTTGATAAAGTGTTATAAACCCTAAACCCTAAACCCTAAACCTAAACCCTAAACCCCAAACCCTAAACCCTAAAAACTAAACGTTTTATAACATTTTAAAAAGAGTATTGTAACTTTTTTTTAAGTGTTCATTAAAACACAAATCCTAAACCATAAAACCCAAACCCTAAATCATAAACCCTAAACCCCAAACCCTAAACCCTAAGCATTTTATAACATTCTAAAAAGTTTTTTATAAATTTTATTTAAGTGTTTACTAAAAGAATTTACTAAAGTGTTATAAACCCTAAACCCTAAACCCAAAAGCCTAAACCCTAAACCCTAAACCCTATACACTAAACCCTAAGCATTTTATAACATTTTAAAGCCTAAAGCGTAAACCCTAAGCATTTTATAATATTTAACAAGTGTTTTGTAACTTTTTTTAAGTTCCTATTAAATAAATTTACTAAAGTGTTATAAATCCCAAACACCAAACACTAAACCCTAAACCCTAAATCCTAACTCTAAACCATAATCATTTTATAACATTTTAAAAAGCGTTTTGTAACTTTTTTTAAGTGTTTATTAAAATAATTTACTAAAGTGTTATAAACCCTAAACCCTAAACCCAAATCCCTAAACCCTAAAACATAAACATTTTATAACATTTCAAAAAGTGTTTTGTAACCTTTTTTTAAGTGTTCATTTAAAGCACTTACTAAAGTGTTATAAACCCTAAACCCTAAACCATAAATCCTTAACCATAAATACTAAACCATAAAACCCAAACCCTATATCCTAAACCCTAAACCATGAACCCTAAACCCTAAACCTTAAGCATTTTATAACATTTTAAAAAGTGTTCTGTAAATTTTATTTAAATGTTTATTAAAAAATTTACTAACGTGTTATAAACCCTAAACGTGAAACCCTAAAGCCTAAAGCCTAAACCCTATACACTAAATCCTAAACCCTAAGCATTTGATAACATTTTAAAAATTGTTTTGTAACTTTTATTTAAAGTGCTATAAACCTTAAACCCTAAACAATACACCCTAAACCTAAACCCAAAACCCAAAACCCAAAACCTTAAGTATTTCATAACAATTTTAAAAGGATTTTGTAACTTTTATTTCAGTTATTATTAAAAACATTTACTAAATTGTGATAAACCCTAAGCATTAAACCCTAAAAAATAAACCCTAAACCCCAAGCCCTAAACCATAAACCCTAAGCATGTTATACTAGTTTAAAAATCATTTTTTAATTTTTATTTAAGTGTTTATTAAAAGAATTTACTAAAGTGTTATAAACCCTAAACCCTAAACATAAAACCCTAAACCCAAAACCCAAAAACCCTAAACCCTAAACCATAAGCAATTCACAACATTTTAAAAAGTGTTTTATAACTTTTATTTAAAGATTTATCTACAACATTTACTAAAGTATTATAAAATTGAAACCCTAAACCCTGAAACCTAAGCCCTAAACCCTAAACCCCAAAGCCTAAATCCTACACACTAAACCCTAAACCCTAGGCATTTTATAAAACTTAAACCTTAAACCATAAACCCTAAATCCCAATCCCCAAACTTGAAACCCTAGATCCTAAAGTCGAAAGCCTAAACCCTAAACATTTTATAGCATTTTAAAAATCGTTTTGTAACTTTTATTTAAGTGTTTGTTAAAAGAATTTACTAAAGTGTTATAAAACCTAAAACCTAAACATTAAACCCCAAACCCAAAACATCAAGCCCTAAAACATAAACCCTAAACCTTAATCCCTAAATCCCAAACCCTAAAACCTAAACCGTAACCATTCTATAACATTTTAAAAAGTGTTTGGAAAATTTTATTTAAGTGTTTATTAAAAGCATTTACTAAAGTCTTAAAAAGTCTAAACTCTAAACACCAAACCCTAAACCCTAAATCATAAACCATAAATCCTAAACCTTAATCCGTAAACCCTAAACCCCAAACCCTAAATTGTAAATGCTAAACACTAAGGATTTATAACATTTTAAAAAGCGTTTTGTAGTTTTTATTTAACTATTTATGAAAAGAATTTACTAACGTGTTATAAACCCTAAGCAATAACCCCTAAACTCTAAACGCAAAATTTTAAACCCTAAACGTAAACTATAAACCCTAAACCTTAAACTGTAATCCCTAAACCCTAAACCCTAAGCATTTTATAACATTTTTAAAATCATTTTGTAACTCTTATTTAAGATTTTATTAGAAGCATTTACTAAAGCGTTATAAACCCTAAACCCTAAACTCTAAACTTCAAAACTTAAAAACTAAACCCTAAGTAGTTTATAACAATTTGTAACTTTAATTTAATTGTTTATTAAGAGCATTTACTAAAGTCTTATAAACCCTAAACCCTTAACCCTAAACCCTAAGCATTTTACAACATTTTAAAAAACGTTTTGTAACTTTTAATTAAGTGCTTATTATAAGCAGTTACTAAAGTCTTATAAAACCTAAACTCTAAGCATTTTATGACATTCTAAAAATCCTTTTGTAAGTTTAATTTAAGTGTTTATTAAAATAATTTAATAATTTGTTATAAACCGTAAACCCTAAACTCTAAAACCTAAACCCCAAACCCTAAAACCTAAATCCTCAACCCTAACCATTTTATAACATCTTAAAAAGTATTTAGTAACTTTTATTTAAGTGTTTATTAAAAGGATTTAATAAAGTGTTCTAAACCCTAACCCCTAAAACGTAAAACATAAACACCAAACCCTGAAACCTATACCCTATATCATATACCTTAAATATGAAGCATTTCATAACATTTTGAACCCCTACCCCCTCTCTCTCTTCCTATCCCTCCCCCTCTCTCTTCCTGTCCCTCCCCCTCTCTCCCCCTCGACCCTCTATCACTACCCCTCTCTATCTCTCTCCCCTCCTCCTCTCTCTCTAGCTCTCTCTCTCCCCACCTCCCTCCAACTCTCGCTCTCCCTCTCAAACTCCCTCTCCCTCTCCCCCTCTCATTCTCTCCCCATCCCATTCCAACTCCCCCTCTCCCAATCATACTCTCCCCCTCACCCTCTCTGCCCGCACCTATCTCATTGTCTACTCCTTTCGCTCCCCCTCTCCCTCTACCTATCATCCTCTCTCCCCCATCGCTCTCCTCATCTCTCTCTCTCTCTCTCTCTCTCTCTCTCTCTCTCTCTCCCCTCTCTCTCTCCCCCTCTCTCATCCTCCCCCTCTCTCCTCCTATCCCTCTCTCCCCTCCCCCATCTCTCTCTTCCTATCCCTCCCCCTCTCTCCCCCTCGACCCTCTATCACTACCCCTCTCTATCTCTCTCTCCTCGTCCTCTCTCTCTAGCTCTCTCTCTCCCCACCTCCCTCCAACTCTTCCCCTATCCCTCTCTCTTCCTTTCTCTCCCTCCCCCTCTCGCTCTCACTGTCTATCCCTCTCTCTCCCTCCCTCCTCCCTCTCTCCCTCCCTCCCTCCTCTCTCTCTCCCCCTCCACCCCAGCCCCCTCTACATCTCTCCACGCACCCCACATTATTTTCATTTTAAATCTTCTATTTTCATTACATCTGAACTTGTTGGCTACACACGACTGCATGTTAAAGACGATATGCTTCTTTCATGTTTTTGTTGCATACATAACAATTTGATAACTCAAACTGAGATTATCAGTTTTGAATGTTACTTTTTGCATTCCCTTCCCCTCATCTCATTCGCCCTCTCCCTCCCTCTCCCTCTCTCTCTCTCTGTCTCCATCTCCCCCTCTCCCATTATACACCCTAACCCCTCCCTCTCTCCCAATCTCTCTTTCAGTCTCTCTTCCCTTGTCCCTCCCCCCCTTCTCTCCCACTCCCTCTCCCCCTCTCATTCTCTCCCCATCCCATTCCAACTCCCCCTCTCCCAATCATACTCTCCCCCTCATCCTCTCTGCTCACACCTATATCACTGTCTACTGATTTTGCTCCCCCTCACCCTCTACCTATCATCCTCTCTTCCCCCTCGCTCTCCTCATCTCTCTCTCTCTCTCTCTCTCTCTCTCTCTCTCTCTCTCTCCCTCCCTCTCTACCCTTGTATGCCTCTCTCTCTCCCCGTCTCTTCCTCTATCTCTTCCTCTCCCTCCTCCTTTCCCCTTTCCTGGTCTCTTCCCCTCCTTCTCCCACACCACCTCTCCCTTTCCCACTCTCTCCCCTCCCCTCTCTCCTCCCCCTCTCTCATCCTCCCCCTCTCTCCTCCTCTCCTTCTCCCCCTCTCCCTCTCTCCCCTCCCCCTCTCTCTCTTCCTATCCCTCCCCCTCTCTCTCCCTCGACCCTCTATCACTACCCCTCTCTACCTCTCTCTCCTCCTCCTCTCTCTCTAGCTCTCTCTCTCCCCACCTCCCTCCAACTCTCTCTCTCCCTCTCTCTTCCCCTCTCCCTCTTTCTCTCTCTCTCCCCATCTCCCATCCCCTTTCCCTCTCTCCCTCTCCCTCCCTCTTTCTCTCATTCTCCCTCCCCCCTCTCTCCTCTCTCTCTCTCTCTCTCTCTCTCTCTCTCTCTATCTATCCCCCTCTCCCTCTACCTATCTCTTTCTCTCTCCCTCTCTCTCGATATCCTCCCTTATTCCTCTCTCCCTCTCTCCTTCTCTCTCCCTCTCCACCCTCCCTCCTCTATCCTGCTCTCTCTCCTCCTCTCACTTCCTCTTCTTCTCCCTCTACCCCTCCCCATCTCCCACCATCTTGCCTTCCCCCACTCCTACCCTCTTCCCCTCTCAATACCTCTCCACCTATCCTTCCCTTCCCACCCTCTCTCTCTCTTTATCACCCCATCTCTCTCTCTCTCTCTCTATACACTCCTTCCCTCTCTCTCTCTCTTCCCCCTCCTCCCTCCCTCTCTCTCTCCCCCTCATACTCTTTCTCTCTCTATATCTCCTCCTCCCTTGATCATCACCCACCCCCTATCCCTCCTTATCGCTCTCTTTCTAAATCTCCCTCTCCCTCTTTCCCTCGCTTCCTCTCTCTTTCTCTCCCCCCAAACTCTATTTCTCCCCTACCTCTCTCTCTCACCCTCTCTTTCGCTCCCCCTACCGTGGCCCTCCTGTCTCTCTCCCACTCCCTCCCTCTCTCTTTCCAACTGCTTCCGCCTCTCTTCCTTCTCACTCTCCATCCCACGATCCCTATCTCTCCCTCTCTCCCTCTTCCTCTCTCTCCCATCCTCTCTCTCCCCCTCCTACCCCTACTACCTCTCTCACTTTCTCTCTCTCCCTCTCCTCCCTCCCTCCACTCTCGCACTATTTCCCTCACTATCCGTCTCCCCCTCCCCCTATCACACTCTCTCCTCCTCTTCCTCCCCCTCTCACTCCTCCCCACCATCTCTCCCCCTCTCCCACTCTCTCCCTCTCCCCCCCTCTTGCTCTCTTCACTCCACCCTCCCCTCTAAGACTCTATCTCCTCCTCTCTCTCTCCCCTCTACCTCTCCTTGTCTCTCTCCCTCTCTCTCCCTCTCCCCATACCCTTCTCTTGCTTTCTCCCCCTACTGGTCTTGCTCCCCTCTCCCTCTATCTCTCCCTCTCCCTCTCCCTCTCCCTATCTCTATCTCTCTCCTTCTCTCTCTCTCTCTCTCTCTCTCTCTCTCTCTCTCTCTCTCTCTCTCTCTCTTCCTATCATCATCTCTCTCTTTCTCCTCCTCCCCCTCCTCTCATCTCTCTCTCTCTCTCTCTCTCTCTCTCTCTCTCTCTCTCTCTCCATCTCCCCCCCTTTCCCTTATCCCACTCTCTTCCCCTCCTTATCCCACTCTCCCTCTCCTGCTCTCCCTCTCTCTCATCTCCTCTCTCTCTCTCTCTCCCCCCTTCCCTCCCCCTATCTTTCCCTTGCCCCTCTCTCCCTACCCCTCTCACTCTCTCCCCTCCCCCTCAATCTCTAGCTCTATCTCTGCCCGCCTCCCTCCACCTCTCTCTCCCCGTCTCCCTCTTTCTCCCTCTCTCACCCTCTACCATCCCCTTTACCTCTCTCCCTCTCCCTCCCTTTCTCTCTCGTTCTCCCTCATATCTCTCTCTCTATCTCTCTCCCCCTCTCCCTCTACCTATCTCTTTTTCTCTCCCTCTCCCTCTCTCTCAATCTCCTCCCTCCCTCCTCTCTCCGTCTCTCCATCTCTCTCCCTCTCCACCCTCCCACCTCTCTCCTGCTCTCTCTTCCTCTCACTTCCTCTTCTTCTCCCTCTATCTCTCCCACTCTCCCGTCATCTCACCTTCCCCCACTCCCACCCTCTCCCCCTCTCCATCTCTCTCCACCTATCCCTTCACCCCAACCCTCTCTGTCCCTCTCTACCTCTCACTCCATCTCTCCCTCTCCCTCTCGCTTCCTTCCTCTCACTCCCCCTCCTACCCTCACTCCCTATGTCTCTCTCTCTATGTTCCTCTTTTCCCTCCCTCTTCTCCCCCGCTATTTCCCTCACTATCCATCTCCTCCTCCCCCTCCCCCTCTCCCTCCTCCACTCCCTCTCTCCCTCTCCATCTCTCTCCATCTCCCTCTCCTCCTCTCTCGCTCTCTTCACCACACCCTCCCCTCTCTGACACTGTGTCCCACTCTCTCCCTCTCTCTCTCCCTCTCCCCATCCCCTATCTCGCTCTCTCTCCCTCCCGCTCTTACTCCCCGACCCATCTCCCCCTCTCTTCCCCGACTTATCTCTACCTCTACCCCTCTCCCTTCCCCTCTTGCCCACTCCCTCTCCCTATCCTCCTCTCTCCCCCTCATATCTCTCATTCTCTCTCCCTGTCTCTCTCCCTCTCTCGCCCCCTCCCTCTATTTCACACCCTCTCTCTCTCTCACCCTCTCCCTCCCCTTCTCTTCTTTCCCCTCTCTCTCTCTCTCTCTCTCTCTCTCTCTCTCTCTCTCTCTCTCTCTCTCTCTCTCTCTCCTTTGTCTCTCCTATTATCTCCTTCCCTCTCCCTCTCCCTATGCCCATCTCTCTCTCCTTCCCCTTCCTCCTCTGCCTCCGCCTCCCCATCCCCTTCCCTCTCCCTATCCCGCTCTCTTCCTCTCCCACTACCCCTCTCCCTCTCTCTGCCACTCTCCCTTTTTCACAACCTATCCTCCCCCCCTCTCTCGCTCCCTCTCCCCATCCGCCTCTCTCGTTCTCTCCCCTTCCTGCTCCCTCTCCCCCTCTTTGCACCCACATATCTCTATCTGTGCCTCTCTTCCTCCCCCTCTCCATCTCCCCCACCTCTCCCTCTCCTTATCCTCCCTCCCCTCTCCATCTCCCCCCTATCTCTCTCACCCCCTCTCTCTCACCCTCCCTCCTCCTCCTCTCTCTAGATCTCTCCCCCTCTCCCTCTATCTCTCTCTATAACTCTCTTCCCCTATCCCTCTCTCCCTTCTCTCCCTCTCCCTCTCACTCTCTATCTCTCTCTCTCTCCCTCCCTCTCTCTCTCTCCCCCCCCCAACCCTGCCCCCTCTACATCTCTCCACCCACCCCACATTATTTTCATTTTAAATCTTCTATTTTCATTACATCTGAACTTGTTAGCTACACACAACTGCATGTTAATGACAATATGCTTCTTTCATGTTTTCGTTGCATACATAACAATCTGATAACTCAAATTGAGATTATTAGTTTTGAATGTTATTTTTGCAATTCCCTTCTCCTCATCTCATTCCCCCTCTCCCTCCCTCTCGTCTCTCTCTCTGTCTCCATCTCCCCCTCTCCCATTATACTCCCTAACCCCACCCTCTCTCCCAATCTCTCTTTCAGTCTCTCTCCCCTTGGCCATCCCCCCTCCTTCTCCCTCTCCATCTCCCCCTCTCACTCTCTCCCCATCCCATTCCAACTCCCCCTCTCCAAATCATACTCTCCCCCTCCCCCTCTCTCCCCCCACATATTTCACTGTCTACTCCTCTCACTCCCCCTCTCCATCTGCCTGTCATCCTCTCTCTCCCCCCTCTCTCTCCTCATCTCTCTCTCTCTCTCCATCTCCCACCCTCTCCTCCTCTATATCTTCCTCTCCCTCCCCCTTTCCCCTCTCCCGGACTCTTCCCCTCCTTCTCCCACTCCACCTCTCCCTTTCCCATTCTCTCCCCTCACCTCTCTCCTCCTCATCTCTCAACATCCCCCTCTCTCCTCCTCTCCCTCTCCCCCTCTCCCTCTCTCCCCTCCACCCCTCTCTCTCCTCGTCCCTCCCCCTCTCTCTCCCTTGACCCTCTATCACTACCCCTCTCTATCTCCCCTCCTCCTCTCTCTAGCTCTCTCTCTCCCCGCCTCCATCCACCTCTCTCTCTCCCTCTCTCTCCCCCTCTCTCTCTTTCTCTCTCTCTCCCCCTCTCCCATCCCCTTTCCCTCTCTCCCTCTCCCTCCCTCCCTCTCTCATTCTCCCTCCCCCTTCTCTCCCTCTCTCTTTATCTCTCTCTCTCTCTCTATCCCCCTCTCCCTCTAAATATCTTGTTCTCTCTCCCTTTCTCCCTCTCTCTCGATCTCCTCCCTTCTTCCTCTCTCCCTCTCTGCCTCTATCTCCCTCTCCACCCTCCCTCCTCTCTCCCGCTCTCTCTCTTCCTCTCAGTCCCTCTTCTTCTCCCTCTACCCCTCCCCGTCTCCCACCATCTCGCCTTCCCCCACTCCCACCCTCTCCATCTCTCCATCTCTCTCCACCTATCCTTCGCTCCCCACCCTCTCTCTCCCTTTATCACTCTCTCTCTCTCTCTCTCTCTCTCTCTCTCTCTCTCTCTCTCTCTTACGCTCATCTCTCTCCACCGATCCGTCCCTCCCCACCCTCTCTCTCTCCCTTTATCACTCTCTCTCTCTCCCTTTATCACCCTATCTCTCTCTCTCTCTCTCCCCCTCTCTTCCCCCTCCTCCCTCCCTCCCTCTCTCTCTCTTTCCCCTCCTCCCTCCCTCCCTCTCTCTCTCTTTCCCCTCCTCCCTCCCCCTCCCTCCCTCTGTCTCTCCACCTCATACTCTTTCTCTCTCTATATCTCCTCCTCCCTCGATAATCATCCATGCCCTATCCCTCCCTATCCCTCTATTCCTAAATCTCCCTCTCCCTCTCCCTCCCCCTCTCCCTCTTCTCCTCGCTCCCTCTCTCTTTCTCTCCCCCCAAACTCTATTTCTCCCCTGGCTCTCTCTCTCCCTCTCTTTCCCTCCCCCTACCCTGGCCCCCTCTTTCTCTCCCCCACTCCCTCCCTCTCTCTCCCCAACTGCTTCCTCCTCTCTTCTTTCTCCCTCTCCATCCCACCATCCCTATCTCTCCCTCTCTCCCTCTCCCTCTCTCTCCCATCCTCTCTCTTCCCCTCCTACCCCCACTACCTCTCTCTCTCCCTCTCTACCTCTACTCCCTCCCTCCACTCTCCCACTATTTCCCTCATTATCTGTCTCCCCCTCCCCTTATCACACTCTCTCCTCCTCTTCCTCTCCCTCTCACTCCTCCTTCCCCTCTCTCCCCCTGTCCCACTCTCTCCATCTCCCTCTCCCCCCCTCTCATTCTCTTCACTCCACCCTCCCCTCTCTAACTCTATCTCCTACTCTCTCTCTCCCCTCTACCTCTCCTTCTCTCTCTCCCTCTCTCTCCCTCTCCCCATCCCCTTCTCTTGCTTTCTCCCCCTCCCACTCGTACTCCCCTCTCCCTCTATCTCTCCCTTTCCCTATCGCTCTCCCTATCTCTGTCTCTCTCCTTCTTCCTCACCCTCTTCCCCTCCCCCTCTTCAGCTCTCTTCCCCTCAATCTTCCTATCTCCCCCTCCTACTCTCTCTCTCTCTCTCTCTCTCTCTCTCTCTCTCTCTCTCCTCTCTCTGCCTCTACCCTCTGCCTCCCCCACTCCCTCTCTCTTCCCCTCCTCTTCTTGCTTGAACTCTCCCTCTCCCACTCTCTCCCCCATTTTCCTCTCTCTCTCTCTCTCTCTCATCCCCCTCTCTCCCCCTCTTCTCCCTCTCCCTCCCAACCTCTCTCTCCCTCACCCTTGCTCTCTCCCTCCTCCTCTCCCTCACTATCTCGATCCCCCTCACTCTATTTATCTCTCTCTCCCCTTCCCTCACCATCTCTCTCTTCTTCCCTCTCCACCTCTCCCTCTAATTCTCCACCACTTCCCTCCATTCTCCGCACACCTCTCTCCCTTTCTCTCCCACTCTCCCTCCCCCTCTCTTCTCTCTCACCCTCCCTCCCTCCATATCTCTCTCTCTCTCTCCCCCTCTCTCCCTATCCCTCTCTCTCTCTCTCCTCTCTCCTGCACTCTGCTTTCCTCTCCCTCTCCCTCTCCCTATCCCTATCCCCCTATCATGCCATTTCCCCTTCCCCCTCTCCCACCCTCTTCCCCTCTCCATGTCCCTCTCCCTTTCCATACCCCCAAAACTCTACCTCTCCCCCTCTCTCTCTCTTCCTACCCCATCACCTCCTCTTCCTCCCTTTCCCTGTCCCTCTCACTCTCCCTCTTGCACTCCCACTCACTTGCTCTCTTCTCCTTTCTGTCTCCCTCTCCCACTCTCTCTCCTACTCTCCCCCTCCCACTCTCTCCCTCCTCCTCTCTCTCTATGTCTTCCTCTCCCCTTTCCCCTCTCCCACTCTCTTCCCCTCCTTATCCCACACCGCCTCTCCCTCTACCACTCTCTCCCCCATCTTTCTCTTTCTATACTCCTCCCCCTCTCTCCCGCTCTCCCTATCCCCCTCTCCCGCTCTCCCTATCCTCCTCTCCCTCTCTCTCCCCTCCTCCTCTCTCTCTCTCTCTCTCTCTCTCTCTCTCTCTCCCTTCTCTCCCCCTATCTCTCCCTCTCCCCTCTCTCCCTACTCCTCGCACTCTCTCTTCCCTCCCCCTCTATCTCTAGCTCTCTCTCCCCTCGCCTCCCTCAACCTCTCTCTCTCTCTCTCTCTCCACTTTCTCTCTCTCTCCCCCTCTCCCATATCGTTTCCCTCTCTCCCTCTCCCTCCCTCTCTCTCTCTCATTCTCCCTCCTCTCTCTCTATCACTCTCTCTATCTCTCTCCCCCTCTCCCTCTACCTATCTCTTTTTCTCTCCCTCTCCATCTCTCTTGGTCTCCTTCCTCCCTCCTTTCTCCCTCTCTCCATCTCTCTCCCTCTCCACCCTCGCTCCTCTATCCCACTCTCTCTCTTCCTCTTACCTCCTCTTCTTCTCCCTCTACCTGTCACCCTCTCCCATTCTCTCGCCTTCCCACACTCCCACCCTCTCCCCCTCTCCATCTCTCTCCACCTATCACTTCCCCTCAACCCTCTCTCTCCCTCTCTCCCTCTCACTCCCTCTCTCCCTCTCCCTCTCGCTCCCTTCCTTTCTCTCCCCATCCTACCCCCACTCCCTGTCTCTCTCTCTCTCTTCCTCTCCTCCCTCCCTTTGCTCTCTCATTATTTCCCTCACTATCCATCTCCTCCTCTCCCTATCACACTCTCTCCCACTCTCCCTCCCGCTCCCCCCCCCCTCTCCCTCCTCCTCCCCCTCTCTCTCCCTCTCCCTCTCTCTCTATCTGTCTCTCCCCCTCTCTCGCTCTCTTCACCACACCCTCCCCTCTTAGACTCTGTCTCTCCCTCTCTCTCCCCCCTCTACCTCTCCTTCTCTCTCTCCCTCTCCCCATCCACCTCTCTCACTCTCTCCCCCTCACGCTCGAGCTCCCCTCTCGTGCTCCCCCTCTCTTCCCCCACCTATCTCTCTCTCTACCCCTCTCCCTTCCCTTCCTGCCCACTCCCTCTCCCTATCTCTCTCTCTCCCCCTCATCTCTCTCTCTCTCCCCTCTCTCTCTCTCACCCCTCTCTCTCCCCCCTCTCTCTCTTCTCCCCCTCTCTCTCTCTCTCTCTCTCTCTCTCTCTCTCTCCTTTGTCTCTGTTGTTATCTCTCTCTCTCTCCCTCTCCCTATGCCCATCGTTCTCTCCTTCCCTTTCCTCCTCTGCCTCTGCCTCCTCCTCCCCTTCCCTCTCCCTCTCTCTCTCCCTATCCCTCTCTCTTCCTCTCATGCTCCCCCTCTCCCTCTCGCACAACCTCTCCTCCTCCCCCATCTCTCTCCCTCCTCCTCCCCCTCCACCTATCTTTCTCTCTCGCCTTCTTGCTACTACTCCCCCTCTATGCACCCACATATCTCTCTCTATGCCTCTCTTCCTCCCCCTCTCCCTCTCCTTATCCTCCCTCCCCTCTCCCTACCACCCCCCCCTCTCGCCCCCTCTCTCTCACCCTCCCTCCTCCACCTCTCTCTCTAGATCTCTACCCCTCTCTCTCTATCTCTCTCTATAACTCTCTTCCCCTCTCCCTCTCTCTCCCATTCTCTCCCTCCCCCTCTCCCTCTCACACACACACACTCTCTCTCTCTCCCTCCCTCCTCTCTCTCTCTCTCTCCCCCCTTCTCCCCTGCCCCCTCTACATCTCTCCGTCCACCCCTCTTCTACTCTCTCCCTCTCTCCCGCCCCACACTCTCATTATCACCATCATATCATCAAACAACATAAAGCATGACATTTAACAAACAAAAACATAATCATCGTTATCATAATCATATCATTTAACAAATACAATCCACGTCATGTAGTAAACAAAAACATCTTATCTATTAGAAATCAATAATAATGATATTATCTAAGAAAACCAATCACTGTATCATCTAACAAACAATAAAATAAATACATACATAAATATATACACATTAAATGTGCAAAAGCTGTCAACATCATATTATCTTTCAATGAAATCCTATTATCTAATTAGCAAAAGCACAACCATCATATCACATAAACAAACAAAAAATACTTTCATTTAAAAAAGCACATAAAGTACACCAACATATACATATCATTACAAATAAAAAACAATGTCTATACATAAATATGGATGTCATGTCATCTAACAAATATATCATATTATAAAAAATATAGTTTATGGGTACATTGGAAAAAAATAACTAAGCCTCTTTTCACATTTAAATAATCAAACAAATCCATTTCACATATCTTATAAAAATAAAACAATTCTACTCATGAATAAATTATTTTATATCATCCAATTTCCAAATGACAAATAATTACATATAATAAAATAATACATAAATATCCTTTCACATTGTTAGCAATGAGTTACAAATAAACAAATTCAATTCACAAAAATATTCTTTTCATTATTATATAATTTCAAATCAATAAATAATTATACAAACACAAATATAACTAAACAATTTAAATATTGTTTTATTGGGCAGGTAAAAGAATGCTGTAGCACTAATCTTTCCTGAGTTTAGTGGCATGGCAAAGACTACCCTCTTTAGAGAAAAATGTAGATTTTCTTTTCTTAAGTTGTTTGACAATATAGCATCAACTCCATATATATATTGAAATTGTAACGGTGAAAGAAAGCAAAAACAATTAGGAGAGAAGACCCAGCACAGAACATAATCTCAATGCAGGTTGCTGCCGTCATTCTATTGAACCCCTTTTCTGTCATTTTAGTATTGGTGTCTTTTCTCATTGATAAGAAAGATGAAAATACAACAACAATACATAAATTTCTTATCATCACAACAATCACTATCAATTATAAAATATTTGAATAAACTGTGATACATGAAAATAAAAAATGCATGGCAATCTGAACATTATTTTCATTAAACAAAACAGGCGAACACATTTATGATAAAATGGACATTGATTTTATAAGACCCCGCAAGTGAAGAAATGCTTACCTCTCATAGATGAATCCACACGCTCTGATAAATTTCTTCTCCAGAAAAACCCTCCCAATGGCATCTTCGACCATTGTTGGAATCTTCCGTCACGGAGATGAGATGGTCCAACAACCAAACTGGCAGGCCGTGTTTCTCTCGAGGGATCCATGGATGCAGAGGATTTGGGATTTAATTTTAAAAACAAAGAAAATCAGACCAAAAAGCCATTGCAATTCAATTTTAAAAGAAGAAAATAAGCGCTCAAAAACAAGACAAATGGAGCTATATCAATGAAATTAAATGATTATCTGTAACCTATAGTCAGAGTGATCGAATACAAAGAGTTGGAAAATAAATTTACCGGCAAGCCAAATGATATGATGGAGGATGTGTCCCTCGGCTTTCAAATTCAACAGATTCAGAAAATTCAGATTGATTGGAGAGAGTCCGTCCAAATCCAAATCCAGTCTGAGACCCCGCTCCCATCTTCAATGTGACCCACTTTACCGCTCCCAGTGGTCACCGCCCAGATACCTCTCACAGATGAGTTCACAACAACATGGACCGCAGGCTCTGTGGAATTTATTGTCCAGAAAAACGCTTCCAGTGGCCACGGTTGGCATCTTCTAAGATGGTCATCACCTATGACAGGAGGGATTGCGAATGGAAGTTATGACTCCGTCGAGTCAATTGGGTTTTGTTGATTACTAGATGCATAGCCATCTGCACATAATATTGTTGTGGAGAAGGCACAGTATATTTCAATTTCCATCTCTCGAACATAAAATTGTGGAGATTTCGTCATCTTTTGAAAGCCATTAGTGAGGTCAACACCACCCGGCACAGTCTTCTTAAATCTCCATTCCGAGGACCTTGTGGAGATTTCCGCACCTTTTGAAAAGATTTAGGAATCAGTATGGTGTAAAATCCCATACGCAATTCGCATTGATGTTCTGACTTGATCCGGATTTTTTTTATACTTCACCTTCTGCTCCAGGCTGTCTTTTAATGATGAACCGCCGCTGTCAAGAAAGAAATCAGGGTCAGAAATGAAACTCAACGCAAAGGTTCATATGCATGAGAAGCCTAATCATTAAACACATTGCCTCGATCTCGATTTCGATTTCTGTGGAATGATTGATGATCTATGCAGACGATCTTATTAAAAAAATCCAAGAAAACAACTAGGCACATAGAAAAACACTTTAATTCAATTTACAGAAATCGAGCTATGTTCATGAAATTTCTCTCTCATTCATTCAGGTATACCAGAATCATTTACGTCTGATGGAGAGTCGAATCCCTCAGATAGATACGCTACAAGGGATTAACTCAAACGTTGCCATATAGATGGATTTGAGACAATTGTTGTTCTATTTATCATCTGTTCCCATATAAATGCAACCCACAAGAACATCTTCTATTTCAAAACGACATAAAGATTCCCGGCTGTATGTCAAAAAAGCTGTGATCCGTTAAAGCAAGGTTTACCTTAAAAAAGAAGCGTGAGATGGTTTTCTTGAAATTTTCGTACAAACAGTTGGGTTTTCTTTTCAAGAAATGCTTTCCAAGAAATTCTCTACAGAACCACGTCATGTATCCACGTCCGTGCAAATTTGGAATGTTCAGGCTTGAATTTTAATTTTCGGTAAATAGTACATTCTGTAATGTGGGCCCACGCCTTTTCTGTAATCTTGGCCCACGCCTTTTCTGGTCCACTTCTTAACTATTTTGTATAGAGACAGCTGGTTATATTTTTCTATTTCTAGCTTTTATATTTTTCTATTTGTGTTTTAACGCATTCAGTGTAATTGACAGCTCGTTATATTTTTCTATTTCTCTCGTAATTCATTCAATATGATTGACCCTCTTCATTTAGCGTCGATATCAATATAATCAAATTAATCTCTTTAAATTTTATTTTCTTTAATTGAAAATCAAATTTTTTTATTGGATATTATACTTTACACGAGAGATACTTTATGTAATATAGGTTAGTTTAAGTTTTTTTATTTTGTGCTCTTTACTATTCAATAATTAATATTTTTTCAAAATTATTGTAAGTGACCGAAAAGAGCTAGTTATATTTATCTATTTCTTTTATTTTTATATATTCAATAATATATATAGCATATTTTTTTTTAGGTTTCAATATATTTTTTACATGTCTTTATTTAGGTTTCAATTGTAATAGATTTACTCTTAAGTTTGATATGCATTTTTTAGTTTGAAAATAGCAAGTTTTTTATATCAAATTATATGTTTACTCTTTCAAATGTTATTGGTAACTCAAAGTTAAGATGAAGTCAAAATTAATTAGATCGATAAATATGTTTCTTTTAAAATAGAATAGAGATTCCTAAAATTTAATTTAATTATTAAATATTATTAGATTTATGGTAGGACCATTAAATGTTCTATGACTTTTTTAGTGGTATATGCAACTCAAGGATTCAGATTTATGTGCAAGGTAGTTATGCTCTTTTTATCATTTTAATGAAACTGATTAAATAACAAAATATCATATGAGCAAGTTTCATATTTAATGAGTTATGGTTTTTTCGGCATGTGATATTGAGAAGCCATGACTCTGGCCCATGTATCATAGCATTCCCTATTTATAGATTAAGAAACTCCTTAATAAAGTGGATATAAATATTCATTGATAAAAATCCTATTCCGTGCTTTTTGAAATAAATATATGCTTAACTAATAATAATAATAATAATAATAAAAAATAGTTTATTTCTTAATTTTCTAGATATTACCATTGTGAGATGTATTAACATACACTACTCACTTAATTAATATAATTGTGCTATTACCTAAATTTCTAATAAAAGTGTGATATTTTTTTAATATTGATAATTTAAATACATTTTAAATATTTTAAAGCTACATTAATATTAAAAGTTTTAGATATTTGAAAATACATTTTATAGTGAATACTCCGGTGTTTACCACTTTTGTTAATGATATGGAGAGTAGGATACAAAATGAATCTAACGATAATTTTCTTTATGTTAGTGAAAGAACTTTTGCTATTATATAAAGTCCCCGGTTAACATGACAGAGAGTGGTAGATGGTTGCGGATTATCATAGTATAATGTAGGTAACAGAATAATCTATGATGGTCATATTTTCTATTGAATGTATAACCAATAAGGATCGAATTGCATTTTGTCAATTTCTTAAGAGTAATATTTATGATGGAAATGGTGGATTTAATAATGCATGAGACTGTCATGTACTCTCATTTCATATCAAAGATTATTAAGATAAGAAATGGTATCATGCTTTAGTATTTTTCAGATATTCATGCATGTGGAACCATTATGGAGGAATGTCTCCCATAATATTATCAAAGGTTCACCACGGTCTGTGTCTTGCATAATAAAATTAGATGCTCCTCCAAGCGATATAAGGGATTGATGGTATATTATTTTAGTTATCCATATATGGTTCTGTGAGATATCCAGTGAAATTGACTTGAATATCAGCAGGTTGCTGATGATACCTAGTATGCCTATAATGAAAAATATCTCTAGTATTGCATCATAATTCGCTAAGTAACTGTAATATTTATAAGTGTATGAGATAGGATAATTGTATAATGTCTAATCTAAAATTTGTATCTCATTGTGCCAAACCAGTTAGTTATGCATGATAAAAGAAAGGCTAAATTTATGATGGATAATCAGGATAGTAGAGTTTAATCAACATCATTAATGTAGGAAAGAAAATTATAACTAAGGAAATCCTAATTATAACTAAGGAAAATTTTTAAGAGTTGGGTAGTGAGGGGTTATTTTCTAGGTAGGCCATGGAGATACGTTACAATATCATTCTTTTCTTGATTAATTTAGAGTGATTCAAATCCAAACTAAGGAATTCCTTTCTTGTGTGTGTAGGTTAGTCTATGACCAACTTGGGTTATCTTGTGACATTGTTTTGGGGTCAAAATTCATGCAATTTTCTTTGCCTATGCTTTGGCCTTCAAGTACTTATCCAATGCTTCCTCTTTACAAGGTTTCAATGTCAGTTCCGATCTTCGCTTGATGCTGGCCGCAAGGAAATTTGATGTTGTTTGAGTGTAAAGAAAATCCTTATCTAGCTAGGGCTTTTCCCAAAAGTCTCGACACTCAAAACAATGCATGTATATCGATTTCAATTCAAGGGATTTACCCTCTCTTTGTTAATGAGAATATTTGATTATGAGAAAATAGTTTTGGCCATCTTATAGACCCAACAATGTAAATCTTTCTTTTTATTCAGAAGAACAATTTATACAATCTATTTACTTGTTATTGTGTGTAATCAAGTGATTCCATCAAAAGTTTACAATACTATAATATTTGTTCTATTTATATTCTATGAGTACACATTAGATATTTGTGTCAAATCTATGTATTTTTTTTCTTCATAATGATTGTATATAATTTACTATTACTATCATTTTCTTTGAAGAAGAGAATCCACAAATTAGGAAAGAGGCGTGTTGAACCATTGTCATGGGAGTTTGAGAAGATTGTCCTTTAGGCCCTAGTATTACTTTACCCAAGACTACTTGTTCCATGGCCAATTGATATGATTCCATTCCTTTTACCGAAATCAAGCGAAACTAGGTATACATTTATTTTTCTAAAAGTTAAACTATGTATAGATTTATTTTTCTTACCCGCAATAGTTTTTATGTAGTAGCTTACAACAAACTATATTTTTACAGGTCAATAAGGGTTACTGTGCATGTTTATATATTTATCCATCCAAACAAGCTTCTTTTATTTATTACAGAATATACTTTTGCATATTTTCACACATTCAAGTGTATTCTTTTTTTGTGCATGTTTATATATTTATCCAACCAAACAAGCTTATTTAATTTATTATATAACATAATTTTTCATCTTAGCACACATTCAAGTATATTCTTTTTCAGAATATATTTTTCTAAGATTTTCTTGTTGGAAATAAATTAAAGGCTATTGCATTCCTCCAACCACGAACTATATTTCCAAGTAGTTCCCCCAAAGCTCTAGCTCCTACTTCCCAGGAGAACAAATAGTAGCCTTTTCCAATTTACATTTCCTTGACCCTTATCAACATCTTGCTACTTTTGGGGTATGGGTATAGTCATTCTTTCCCAATATACCTTTATCTTTTATCCAACCCCTTTTATCTCCAACAATCCTTTTAAATGAGTTTCACCCATGACATTTTTATTCTGAGTAATGTATTTCCTTGGTAGTCTACAAAGCCAACAATTGAACTCTAGCAAAAAGGAGAACTTTTTTTTTTACTTTTTATCTTGCCTCTTCTTGGGCATAACTCATTCCATGTGAATTAGAAGTCTAATATGACATGTAAGCCAATTTTTAAGAATCATAACACAAAAAGCCAAATTTTCTTTTATATTAACAAAAATAAATATTTACACTCTCATATGTCATGCACTTGACCAACTTTGATTTGTTAGGGGAAATTGAATTTTCAATTAAAAAAGTCATAATATAAATTTACCAAGGCTTATTACAATTCACTTTTGTAATTAGAGGAAACATAAGCACCTTGAAAAAGATTAAAAAAGAAAGTTTATATTTTTTAAACGAATTATGTGTTTTCTTTGAAAATTAATTTATTAAATTAAACACAAATTTAAATCAAAGGATAAAATTTTTATTTTTGAAATATATTTTGATTAAATTATTTGTAAACAAATTAAATTGTACATAAGTGAGTTAAAATACAAGATTCAACCTTTTCTCCATTTTCCTTTAATATTATGTATTCGTAAAATCATGACACAAAAAGGAAAAAAGGAACACAACAAAAAAAGCCATCCTAAAAAATAGAAAAACACATTTTAAAATTATGTTATTATAAAGCATCAATTTCTAGCTAATTAATTTCTAAAGTACATAATTTCTTGCAAATTATGATAAATGTATTGTTGTATACTTTTTTAAATGTATTGAGTAGTTTTGCTTGCAAAACGTTTATCATCATAATCATTTATGATATTATAGTTATTTTTATTATTGAAATGTATGTTAATTAATAGATGTTATGAACATTGGTAGAAATAAATGGGATGTTATTAAATTGAATATCAGTTTGCACATAAAATAAGTTAATACTCAAATTCAACTCAATTAAAGTGTAACTGTTATATACCATCTTTATGTATGGGTAGAACCATTATATATGCACAAACACAAACATATACACAAAATAAACTATAATCACAAACATTTGAAATTCTATCATAAAACATAAAATTGTAATTAATTATAAGAATATATTAATTAAAAATAATTGTGATTTTAAAATACATACATTGAATAGTGGTGGTTACAAAAAAAATACATTTTCATTCATGATGTCATGGCCATTTACCAAACTAAGTGAACTTTTATTAAATTTGAGCATAGATAAGCTATGCAAGCATTCAATTCATTTGAAGTGTAATTCTTGCATTGGATACTATGCATGTTTAAAATCATCATATAAGTTGTTTGTATCAAGTTATTCTAATAAAAGTTTTTTTGTGTTAAATAATTTATAGACACACAAACACAAACAAACAAACCAATACATTACATAAAATAAAAACACAAACATCTAAAATTCTACCATCACAAAACATGGATTTGTAACTAATTATCAATATATATTGATTAAAAATACTTCTCAAAGATGTATTGAATAGTGATACTTACAAAAAATCCATAGCCATTCATGATGTTATTGTCATTTAAAATAAATAAAATTTTGTTAAACTAAAAGCTAAATTTAACATATATAGTTTAATACAAATTCAATTAATTGGGACTGTAATTCTTGCATATTATATTTTATGTGTGTAAAATCATCATAGAGGTGATTTGTATCAAGTCAATAGACAATTTGGGCAATGACCTTCCATATAGGATATTCTAATGAAAGCCTTTCTTGTGTTCTAAAATTACACACAAACAAGAGCATAAAAAAACAAACACATACATTTCATAAAATAAAAATAGAAACATTTAAAATTATATCATCATAGAACATTAACCTGTAACTAATTATAAAAATCATATTAATTGTAAATAATATTGTGCATTGAAGAGTGGTGCTTACAACAATTCAAATTCATTCACGATGTTGAAAAAATAAGATTTTATCAAATTAAACAACAATTTAAACATTAATAAGTTAATAAGTTAATATACAAATTCTACTCATTCTAGAAGTAATTATTGTATATGATATTACATATGTGTAAAAATATTATACGCAAACAAACAACCACAAGCAAACAAAAGCGCAACAAACAAATACATAGCATAAAATAAAACCACATACATTTAAAATTCTATCATTAAAAAACATAAATTTGTAAATTAATTTTTAAATTTTATGTTTATTTTATTTGATATATTTTAAATTTTAAATTGAATGATTGTGGTTAAAAAAAGAAGAAAGGAAAGAAAGGAAAGAAAAATTATACACAAGGACATTTAAATTCTATATATAAGTACCTATCATAGAATATCCTAAGAAGATCGCAAGTTCAGATTCACAGTGTTCAAAACTGATTCAGACATCAACATATAATACTGATTGACAAGAAGTTTTGATGGGTATTTAACTAAAAGGCCCACAATACCTACAAAATATAGACTCAATTTCTTGAGAAGTTTTGGAGCATACCCAAGAAAAGGGTAAAATAGCAAAGAAGCGTAGAATTGCAACAATTTCTAGCATCATCTATTGGACGAGACACCTTGTACTAACTTGGACATGTCAAAGATGTATTCATTGAAATTAGAATATAGAAAATGATGGTAGATCAGAAAATACAAGAACATCAAATATTCACTTTGACCAAAGTTAGCATAGAAAATGGAAGTTCGACATAGACATAGAATTGAGGATAGTTGAGTGAATGCAACGAGAATAAAATTCACCCCATGTGACTCACACAACAACTTTTGAATAAAAGGATTATTAAGATAAAATGTCATCCAAGTAGGTTGATACTCAGGAAGTCCCATACAAGAATACTATATCAAAAGATATATTAAAGGAAATTCTAGAGAAAAATAATTTACAAACAGATGTTACCTACAACTGATGAACAAGTTCCTCTAGTAGAGTCAAATACACCCAACACTTGAGCTCTAGAAATAAAGAAAGGCTAAAAGAAACATCTAGTAAGAAACCCGACCTAAGGCATGCTTGAGATAAACAAATATTTGAAGCCCTAGAAAATTCTATGAGAGCAACCAAGAAAAAATTTAAAATAAGGATGTTGGATAGTAGCAAGATTTAGTAGAGATGGCAACAACAAAGGGAGATTTACTTAGAATGTTAGCAGCAGGAAATAGAAAAAAATAATATCAACAATCCAAGTAGAATTGATGATCCACTTATTTCAATCAATAGTTTATACAACAATTAGTCAACCTCAAGAAAATTCTACCCATGAGAATTAGGTTTTACAGGAGAAAAAAATTAATCCCAACTACAACAGGAGCAGATACAGTGGTTTAGAGAAGGGAAGAGAGTAAAAGTAGAATCTGCCAATGTTATTGATTATTTTCATGGAATTGTTAATGAAGTGCAAGTATTAGAACATCAAATACTAGTTGATCAACAATTGTCAGGCACATATCACTAGCCCACAAGGTACAACATTTGAAATATTTAAAAGCATTTGATGCCCATGAAAATATATTTGTATGGAAATTGTCTATATTTGATCAACATCTTCAAGTGCTTGCAGCAACTACTTATCCAACACCATTCCCTATGACTTCAGCACTAGTACCTGTAATAGCACAATCATCTCAATCATCTTCCTCACAACATAAATTCAATTTCTTTGAGCCAATATTTTAGGATGTGGTCTCTCTTTTGAACAACAACACCACACTCAGGAAATTGAAGTTGAATGTTCCAATCAGTCAGCCAGGGAAGGGAAAAGCAGAGGAATTTACATTTTAAATCTTGCAGATGTAATTCAAGAAGTTCTCATTGACCTTGAAACTAGATTTTTTAACTAGTCAACCACGCTTCTAGATGAACTTTTATTTCATTATAAGGATTTACATTTTTTAATCTATGGTGTATCAAATTTTTTACAAATTTTGTAAGACTCCAAATCTTCCCCTCTTTGTCACAAAGAAGCAATTAAGGGTAGGGGAGATGTTGGAGGGGCTAGTCGACTTAGTTTACCATCCCAAACAATTCTAGAATTGATATTATAAATTCGATCAACTCTTTAGTTGAGTCAAGAGTCAAAGTTATATAGGCTAAATTAGCTTTGACAATTAAATTATTGTGACTATCTCGACATAAGATATATATATATATATATATATATATATATATATATATATATATATATATATATATATATATATATATATATGGAAATGTATGCATCATTGTATCTTTTGTAACTGGCTTCCCAGGAGAATATAATACAAAATAACACTTCGATGGTTCTTTTCTACATCGTTTCTCTGCTTCTATTCCTATGTTCCTTATCTTCATGGGATTTCCTGTTTTCCTATCTACTAGTAACTAATGGTCATTATCTACTACACTACAAGTATATATCAATTTTTTTGGAATATTTTACAAAAATATAAAATATTGTAAAATATTGGTGCATCTTTCAATGAATTGTAAAATCTTGTAAAATATTAGTGAATCATTCACTTAATTATAAAATATTGTAAATTATTGGTGAATCCCTCATTTAATCTTTACATCAAGTTATTTTTCCTTCTTATGCATTGATTCTCTAATAGAAAAATAATTATCCAATACTTCGCTTCAAATAAACCAACATCATTAGGATTTGCTGGTTCATCACCATCTATAAGTTTTTTCAAATCCTTGGTGTGTAACTATTATTGTAACTATTGTGTTTTCTTCTTCAATTAGAACTCTAATAATTGTTGATTAATACAAAATGTTTTGAAATTACACAAAATGTGCAATGAGATTGACTAAAAGACAAAATATATAATGAAAGTTATTTCCTATATGATAAAAAAATTAGTTAACACAAACTCATTATAAAGCCACAATTTTCGAGTTCAAAAATATAGCCCACAAAGAAAAAATTTCATTACTTAGTATAACATGTTACAAAATATGTATCATCAAAGGATTTCAACTTGAAAATTGATAATACACTAAACAATCTCTCATCCTCCACTAATTACATGTATTTCTCCTTTAGCCTTTCCTTCAAAGGTATAATTTCATTAAAGGTATGTTGTTCCCGTGAAAATAGATCCCCTACAATGAACACATAGGAAGCTAGATCATAGGTCATTATTCCATACAAATAGCCAAGTAGAACATATTTCCCATTCCTAATAAATATTTTGAAACAAAATACAAGATAAATTGTGGATTCTCTAAAATGTGAAGAAGCTCTGGTCATGCCAGAAAGTGAACTGGAAATTAATTTATTTTCCTTAAACCATTAGATTTATAAAAAAGTAATGATAATTACAAAAAATATGTGGAATACCCAAAGAATAAACAAAGCCATATATGATTCATAATATCATATATTTCTCAAGTAAACATAAAAACGAACATAAGGGTTCTTATTCAAGAAAAAGTGTTAACAATAACCCAATGCTTTTCAAATCAATGATAATTAGATGAAAGCACTCATTCCAAAAAAAATGGTTCAATTAACAATAGAACTAGAACTATAGGTGTTTAAGGGACTAGCAAAAGGTTAAAAAAATAAAAATAAAAAAATATTGATCTTGATAAATGCTTCAAATTCTTGGCCAAGATATCAGATCTAAACGTAAAAGAAATTTCATGTACTTGAATGACTATATTTGTTCATAGAGGAAATATTCCTAAATGAATTACTTATCATTTAATAGTAGGATATTATGTATGTGAAGAGATACGTTTTGTATTCATGAGACTGTAGCTTTCATTTCCAACAGTGGAGAAGAGAGTGACAATTTAATATTTGAATTTAAGACATGAATCTTAAATTAACTTGCATATATCCACCTCCACCTCAACCTACACCTCCTTCTCCTCCTCCTCCACCTCCACCTTAACCTCCTTTTCCATTCATCCTCCACCTCCACTTCCACATCAACCACCTCCTCCTCCACACCCTTCTCATCCTCCTCCTCCTCCACCTATACCTCCATCACCTCATACTGCACCACCACCTCCACCTCCACCACCTCCACCCTATCATCCGCTTCCTCCTCCTCCTCCTCCTCCTCCTCCACCTCCACCTCCACCACCTCCACCCTATCATTCACCTCCTCCTCCTCCTCCTCCTCCACCTCCACCCTATCATTCACCTCCTCCTCCTATGCTTTCTCCTCCTCCTCCTCCTCCTCCTCCTCCTTCTCCTCCTCCTCAGCCTCCAGCTCCTTCACCACCTCAACCTCTGCCTCCTCCTGCTCCTCCTCCTCCACCTCCACCTCCACCTTCTCCTCCACCACCACCTCCGCCTTTGCCTCCTCCTCTACCTCCACCTCCTCCACCACCTCAACCTCCGCCTCCTCCACCTCCACCTCCACCTCCTCCTCCTCCCCCTCCTCCACCTCCACCTCCACCTCCTCCACCACCTCCTCTTCCTCCCCCTCATCCTCCTCCAACTCCACCTCCATCTCGACTAGCACCACCACCACATCCTCCTCCTCCTTGACCACCTCCTCCTTCAACTCCACCTCCTCCTCCACCACAACATCCTCCTCCTCGTTCACCACCTCCTCCTCCAACTCCACCTCCTCCTCTACCACCACTTCCACCTCCACCTCCGCCACCACCTCCACATCCACCTCCTCCACCACCTCCGCCTCCTCCTCCTTCTCCTCTTCCTACTCCATCTCCACCTCCACTACTTCTACCTCCTCCTCCTCCTCCACCACCTCTCCTCCTCCACCTCCACCTCCTCCATTACCTCCACCTCCACCTCCACCACCTCCACCACCGCTTCCACTTCCACCTCCGCCACCACCTCCACGTCCACCTCCTCCACCACCTCCGCCTCCTCCTCCTTCTCCTCCTCCTACTCCATCTCCACCTCCACCGCTTCTACCACATCCTCATCCTCCACCACCTCCTCCTCCTCCACCTACTCTTCCTCCACCTCCACCTCCTCCCCCACCTCTGCCTCTGCCTCCACCTCCTCCACCACCTCCACCTCTGCCTCTGCCTTTGCCTCCGCCTCCACCTCCTCCTCATACTCCACAGCTTCTACCTCGAACTCATGCACCACAACCTCTTCCTCCACCTCCACCTCCACCACCACTTCCGCCTCCACCTCCTCCACCATCTCCACCTCCGCCTCCACCTACACCACCTACTCCTCCACCATATCCACCTCCGCCTCCTCCTCCACCACCTCCACCTCAACCTCCTCCTCCACCAACTCCACCTCAACCCCCTCCCTCACCACCTCCTCTATTAGAAAATTATATATTACAGAGCAATGGAACACATAAAATATTGCAGAAATATAAACACAGAAAACGCACAAAACAAGAGAGACACAGATATACGTGGTTCACCCAGTTTGGGCTACGTCCACCCCAAACAGCCAGTCCTTCCCTTCTATTATCCAGCAAAATGAAGAGACACAACCTACAACAAATTCGCTGTAATATCCTCTGTTTTCTCTCACAGTCTCACCTCTCTATTTCTCGCTCACAGAATACACATCTATCACACAGCCTCAAATACAATACCCTCATATAAAGAGAGGGGGTTGCCTTCTAGGGAAAAAAACCCTAAACTAAACATAAGTTCTACCGTCAGATCATCCGCCTAATGAACGGCCCAGATTGACTACAAATTACTATACTTTTACAAGGAAATTTTACAGCTGTTTTTAGCTTCGGGGGTGCTGCAGCGAATATTTTACCCTAAACCCCCCCTGGACCCCCCCTGGAGCGAATATTTTACGGGCGGCGTTGCTGCCCCCATTTCGAACTGGGGTCCTATGTGGCGATACCTTTGAATATAGAAGATAATCAGGCTCCACACCCAACATCCTCCACCTCAACCCCCTCCTCCACCACCTCCTCCACCTCCACCCGCTCCTCCTCCTCCTCCTCCACCTCCACCACCTCTACCTCCTCCACAACTTCCTCCACCTCCTCCTCCTCCACCACCTCAACCTCCTCCTCCTCCTCCTCCTCCTACTCCTCCACCACCTCAACCTCCTCCTCCTCCTCCTCTGCCTCCTCCTGCTCCACCACCTCCACCTCCACCTACTCCTCCACCAACTACTCCACCAACATCACCACCTCCTCCACCACCTCCTCCACCTCCTCCTCCTACTCCACCTCCACCTCCTCTTCCACCTCCTCCTTAACCGCCTTTGCCTTCACTTCCTCCTCTTCCACCTCCTCCTTAACCACCTTTTCCTCCTCTTCCTCCTCTTCCTCCTCCTCCACCACCACCACCACCTCCTCCTCCACCACCACCACCACCATCCTCCTCCTCCTCCTTCTCCACATCCACCACCACCACCACCACGTCCACGTCCACCTCCACGTCCACCTCCACCTCAGCCTCCTCAAAAAACTTGAAAAAATAAAATAAAATTGCATATCATTTCATTCTCTTTATTTATAATACTTATTGATTCATTCTTTACCGTCATAATTCAGATATCAATGTATACATGATAATATAACAAATAATATGTATAAAAAATTGCAATATAAATAAGTAATTATGAGAACAACAAGTTAATTAATAAAATTTAATTTAGTTTCTAGTTTAAATCAAATATTATTTTCAGAATTTCACTAACAAAATTATGGTAAAGGTAATAAAAATTATGTGTGACCACTTATTATTTTCAATATCAAAATTGTAAGAATAGTGAACATCAAAACACGACAACATTCTAAATTTTTATTTGGAAAAAAAAAAATACTTTTGATTATTTTTCACATACTCATATTTCTACATGTTTATATTTAAAATATTAAGAATACATTTTTATATTTAAAAATATAATTTAAAATGTTGAATTTGTTTGGGTATTGAAAATTTCAAAAATATATAATCTAAGCCAAATTCCAATTCCAATAAAAAATGCTGAATCTATTTTCATTTTAAAATACAATGAAAAAGATGAGACATCAAAGTGTATTACCCACCCAAGAAACATTTCCAATCAGCCATTTGACAACCCCAGAAAGAGGCATGAAAGTCAAACTCGTAATCTAGTTTTTTGGATCATAATTTTGAAGCTACGGGTATCTGTGATTGATGTCTGGGTAACCATAACACAAAAATTCAGTGCGAAGGATTGGGCCGATATAGTAATTAAGAACGAATCTTGATGTCGAAGTGTTCAGTCTTTTTAATGTGTAACAAAAGTATAATGGAACACGAAAAGTAGCAATAAGTGATTCCATAGTTGCAGAAAAATAATTATAAACCAGTGCTCAAAATTTCAAATGTACAAAAAAATTGTCCATCGAGAATTTTTTTTTTCAAATGTACAAACAAAATTGTCCATAAACTATATCCATAGTTGCAGAAAAAATTATAAACAACACTTTAAGAAAATTATGTATAAACTCTATACATAATTGTAAAAAAAATTATAAACCATATTTTAAAACAATGCTCGAAAAAGAGTGTGATGACCCCGTGAAATGTAATTATTTAAAGTTTACTACGGTAAAAACTGAATTAGAATGACATTGAAGGACTTATTTTCTTTTAAGAGTATTCTGTTAATTTTAAATGTGCATTAAAATAATGTTTAAAAGAATTACTCATAAAGTATTGGAGCTCCCAAAAGGGAACTGGAAAAGAAAAGAAAATTAGTTAGCAAAACTGGAAATAACCACCTTCCCTAACTGGAAGGGTCTCCAGGAAAAAGAGGAGGTTGGTTAACGGATCTCTGCGCTGTAGAGACAGGAAGAGAGAAGGAAGGGGGAAAAACCCTGTATGGACTAAGTCTGGTGATGACCAGATAGTCGAGCACAAGGTGCTGTCTTACTGAGGATAGTGATCCGGTAAGAAGAAGGTCGGGGGGAGACTCAGGTCCCGGAGGACAAGTCTCATGGATGGGTGGTTAACGAGCTTGACACAGGAATCTGCAGGAGGCTTGCTAAAGAATCACATTACCAGCAGTGACCAGGTAAGTAACGGAACCCTAATGTATCTGCAGTTATTTGTATAAAACTGGTAGATTAGAATACCTGTAACTATCTGCGTATCATTGGTGGGACAGAAATAAAGAAAAATGTGATTATCTATGAAATGCCGGTAAGGCAGAATAGCTGTGGATATTTAAGTAATAATAGGAATCTGTGCCTTTGTATTTAACTGTGTAGCAGTTGTAAAACAGTATAACTGTAATGACCATTCGACAGGGATTCCCAAAAATTACAACTTGTCATTGCGGCATAAATAAGCTAGCAGAAGTTAGGGCCGGAACGAGAGGACTGAGTAACATTTGAAGGAAATAGAAACCCAACAATAGTATCGTTACCCTAACCCATAACTCTCATAGAAAGCAAATGCATCCTTTTCTGTGTATTTTATAACCTCAAGAGGAATCCACTTAGATAGCTCTCAGGATGTCGAGTTTGAGAGAAGGTAGGGAGTCGAATGGTAAAACCCTTAAGTCTCGAACCGGGTTGAGTCCACGGTAGGTATGGCTCTGGAGGTTACTTGCGTCAGGCAGTAGCCTGATCCCTCCGCTCGTTTTCTTTTTGGAAAACAAACAAAGTCGAACACAGGACTTAAACCCTATTCATGGTCCTTAAATTAATAGCCAAGAAAACTGAACAGTAAAGATCATAAATAGACTTCCATAGTAACAATCATTAGTACATGGCAGAATTATCTTTAGAAAAACAGATAGACATGTTGCTAAGCACCGTAATGGCAATGGAATAAGCACCGCTATGGTAATTGAATAACGCACAGCAAACCATGATAATCGCATTAAAGAATTATAGAACCTACATTTATATAGCAGACAGAGTAATACCCAACTCTGGCAACGAAGGAACAAATCATAGCTTATTTCCATAAATAGTACTTAGAACCGAATGGTCTCCTACTTGCATGTAACCCAAGCCCGAATCGACCATACATCCATTGAACAGGATTCAGGTGCGAATTCTCACGGTATTTCAAGACCGGTTGGGAAGAAGTGAATGCAAACATAAAATTAAACCACGTAAAGCCATAAACAATACAAATAAACTCCAGAATGAAAACTTATATTACATACGCTGGGTAATGCTTGAAATTCGATCCTCATGGAAAAATTTATAAAATGCATGATAAAAACCAACAGTAAAGATGAACATTGTTCTGTATCAAACAAATGGCCGCCGTTCCAACATGGGTCCAGACCCGGAAGCAATAAGTCGGAAATTCTCAATAAGTGCCTTAACTTAAACATGAGTACATTTAACCCAAAACAAAATCAGGTTCAGATGCCACATTAAACAGCGGCCGAGCAGTACAGTCTCATGAACCAGAGACTTGTACCCCCCTAAACCGCTATAAGCAAAGGGTGATTAACCCAGCATTCACAGATCAAACCCCAATACGCATGGAACCGGGAAATGATAACCGTTCATCGTCATTTGCGCCCAACCGTGAAGAAGTAAGGTTGGGATCTCAGATTTAGCTCAGAGAGTAACCCTCTGACGAAAGACAAGCAACATTTTATCCAAGAAAATTCACCCGGAACGTAAGGGAAGGTCAACATGTGTACCTGTGGGAACTTCGGCAGACTATCGCCTGAAGGAAGTGCAAACCGCCGAAAAAGCCCCGGTGGCAGACATTCGCAATCTGTCATTCAAAGGAGGAATCAATTACTCTGTTTGTTCCTTAAGTTAAACATAGGTAACATCGAAAACCTTTAACAGACAGGAAAACTTACCAATCCAGTTCGATAACTTACATCCTTGGAGCGGTAGCGCCGTGGCGGGGTTGCATGTTGAAAGAAAATGACAGAAGAGAATCGGCGTAGAGTTAAGGGACAGACTCCCAATCGTGGCGGAATGGTGCGGAGAGCTATGGAGCGCCGAACAGAGCCAGAGAAATCTCGAAGAATCCGGAATATCAACATTATAAATGCTAAGTTCCAGCCATGGAGACGTGGAGCTGCCTCCACCCTTGATCTTTCCCAGAGCCTTCACACCGTAGATCAAGGCGGTAATACCAAAGTGCAAGAGCGGGAAAGTTTCCAACTAGGAAGCCATGCCCCGATCACGTGAACAGGCCGGCGGGGTTTAAATGTCGAGTCCAGGTGTCCCGAGGTGGTGGCGCCAGCAAATGAAGGCGAGTCAGTCTTAACACATTCATATCAACGGTAGAGATGCACCACTTAGAGTTAAGCACATTAAACATATAATAAATCAAACCATTGATACACGTTATGGGAAACTTCAATATCAGGTACTTTCGATAATTTATATATTTATATATAGATGGTGCAGCTACCGTAAGAAATTTTTTTTTACATACTTTAATATGCGGGTGAGATATGTGACAATTGGTATCAGAGCCCAGGTTGCCCATACTGTGGCCTCT
Organism: Pinus tabuliformis; assembly: GCA_031772625.1. Lineage (NCBI taxonomy): Eukaryota > Viridiplantae > Streptophyta > Pinopsida > Pinales > Pinaceae > Pinus > Pinus tabuliformis. The sequence continues at coordinate 1,374,929,866 of CM062819.1, forward strand.
GTGGTGTGAATAACATGTTTCTTTTAAAAAAAAAAAAAATTTGAAAGGATCATTACAACATTGATATTTTTTTTTTTTTTTTGGGTAACAAAATTGTGCCCAGAAGCTCACAATGTTAAATGTTTTATGACTAGACCAGACCAAGCTAGACAAGGGGAAAGAAAGAGAGTAACTAAGGTACTAAATAGTAACAGTTAGCATGCAGAGAGCTGGCAGCGCACCGCACAGGCCCGTAGCTGATCAAGGGCCTGCAATAAATCCGGGAGACAACCCAGAGTTGTGGGTGCAGCTGGGTGAGGAGACCCGTAGTACGAATCTGGCCGTATTAGAAATAGTTCAGGAGCTGAAAAATGAAATGGCTCGGTTGCGGGAGGATAATGCACGTTTGACGATGGAACAGGAAAGGATTTTAAAAAGCTTGTCTGACAAACAGAACCCGCCACTGGCCAACCCCAGCGCAGAGCAACAGAGAATGACGGAGGAGCAACGTTACCAAGCAGAACCTGAAATTCCAGAAGATGGAGAGGATCAATTTGATAATGCATCAGAACAGCAGACCTCAAAGCGACAAAAGGTGGAGTTACAGGGAGAATTCCGGAAAATTAAACCCCCACACTACGATGGGGAACAAGAGGAAGCGGCTGAAGCATGGCTAATTAACATGAATAAATATTTTTAGCTATATGAGTATGACCATAACTTGAAGGCACGTTTGGCCATTTTTCAGTTGCAAGGGAAAGCAACACTGTGGTGGGAAGAAGTTAAAATCGTAAAAGGGGAAAGCGAACGAACCATAACGTGGGAAAAGTTTCAAAAGTACTTTAAGGAGAGATATTTGACAGAACGCTTTTATGATGAAAAGGCAAAGGAATTCCACGATCTGCGATTGGGACAGCAGACTATGGATGAATTTATCAATCGTTTGACCTCCTTGCTCCGTTATGTACCTTACATTAAAGAAGAAAAAGCCAAGGTGCAAAGGTTTGTTAGCAGCTTACCCATGTATATGAGAGAAAGGATTAAATTTGACAATCCCAAAACCATGGACGAAGCTATTCGCAAGGCCAGAATCTGCTACCAGCAGAGAAAACAGAAAGGGGACAGTTCTAACAGAAAATGGAATGAGAAAAAGAACAGTAAAATTGTGGGAAACAATAGAGGAGGCCGGAGTGGTGGAGCTAAAGGAAGCATCAAAGCCCAGAGTAGCAGAGCAGCACTGAGAGGTTCATTCAGGCCCAAGCCTATCAGTGAGACCAGAATGGGTGAATCATCCACCAAGTTGGATGGTGAGGGAGTAACCAGACCCCCAGTACAGTGTTGGGGTTGTGGCGGACCGCACTATGTCAAGAACTGTCCGCAACGGAAGGGAACTGATCAGATATCCCAGATTCATGAGGCATCAACCGTGGGCGACGTGGGACGGAGTGTGCCAAAAATTAATGCAGCCTTGGACGACCGCCAGGCAGAATACCAGCCCACCATGGTAGAATTTGAAGGTAAAATTTTAAACCTTTCTATCACTGTTCTAATTGATCCAGGAGCTACTTTAAGTTATATTAGTCCAAAGATAGTTGAACAGTGTAAATTGCAGCCTGAAAAATTCAGGAACCCGTGGCTGGTACAGCTAGCTATAGGGGCTCAAAGATGGGTAATGGAAAAAATCAAAAACTTCCCTATAACGATAGCAGGACAGCCAGTGGTAGCAGATCTAAACATGCTCCCACTTGGATCCTATGACGTCCTAATTGGGATGGATTGGTTAGAAAAGCATTGGGCTTTAGTGAACTGCAAAACGAAGGTCATACGGTACAAGGATGACTCTGGAATGGAGCAAGAGATGCAGGGAATTAAACGACCAGCGCAGGTCCGGCCAATCACTGCATCTCAGTTAGCGAAATGCATTCGGAAAAGATGCCAGGTGTATGCCATTCAGGTAAGTCATGCAGAAACCAAGAATAAAGTGAGTCCGCTAGACCACCTTCCAGTAATAAAAGAGTTCGCAGATGTGTTTCCGGTGGAAATTCCTGGATTACCTCCGAAGAGGGATATTGACTTCACCATTGAGTTAATACCAGGAGCTGCCCCAGTTTCGCGGACACCTTATAGAATGAGTGTAGCTGAGTTGACTGAGCTGAAAATGCAATTACAAGAATTGCTGGATAAAAACTATATCCGCCCCAGTGTATCTCCATGGGGAGCCCCGGTGCTATTCATCAGGAAGAAATACAGAACTCTTCGGATGTGTATTGATTACCGACAGCTGAATAAGCTCACAATTAAAAATAAATACCCCTTACCTCAGATCGATGAGCTTTTTTATCAGGTCAAGGGGGCGACAGTATTCTCCAAAATTGATCTGCGATTTGGTTACCATCAGATCAGAATTAAAGAAGAGGATATTGCTAAAACAGCCTTCAGAACCCGATATGGACACTACGAGTTTGTAGTGCTGCCTTTAGGATTGACTAATGCACCCGCCACATTCATGTGCTTAATGAATAGCGTGTTCCATCAGTTTTTAGACAAATTTGTACTAATATTCATTGATGATATTCTGATTTATTCTCATTGCAAGGAGGAGCACGAGGAACACCTCCGGATGGTGCTGCAAACTCTGCGAGAGCATCAGCTGTATGCTAAACTCAGCAAATGCGATTTCTATAAAGAGGAGATTCAGTATTTAGGCCATGTGATCACCAAAGAAGGTATTGCAGTGGATCCTGAGAAAATAAAAACCATAATGAACTGGCCCGTGCCTAAATATGTGGCGGATATCAGGTCTTTCATGGGATTAGCTGGGTACTACAGAAGATTTGTGGAGGGCTTTTCGAGAGTGGCATATCCTATCACGTCCTTACAAAAGAAAGGAAGGACATTCAAATGGAGTTCGGAATGTCAACAAAGTTTCGAACGACTTAAGCATTTACTCACTTCTGCTCCCGTTTTAAGTATAGCTAATCCTGATAAGGATTATGTGGCTTGCACTGATGCTAGTCGAGAAGGCGTCGGAGGTGTGTTAATGCAAGAAGGGCGAGTGATCGCCTATGAGTCGAGGAAGTTGAAGGAACATGAGCAGAAGTATTCTGCCTACGACTTGGAGTTGGCAGCCGTCATACATGCACTTAAAATGTGGAGACATTATCTTTTGGGAAGGAAATTTCTGTTATTGACAGACCATCACAGCTTGACAAACTACTTTAGTCAGCCCACCCTGAATGAAAGGCAAGCCCGTTGGGCAGATTTCTTAAGTGGATTCGATTTTGATATTAAACACCTGAAAGGAAAAGAAAACCGTGTAGCAGACGCCCTAAGTCGAAAGGTACAATGTTTGTATGAAGTTACGCTTAGCAAATGGGAAAATCCCTTGCAGGAGAGGATAAAAACAGCAGGAAATCAAGATGTCGAATATCAGCAAATGAAGCGGCAAAAGTCACTTTCCAGTAAGGAAATCCAGCAGGAGTATGAAGTAAGCAGGGATGGGATGCTGCTTTACAAAAAACGATTGTTTGTACCGAACGACAATAGCCTTAAAAATTTAATTCTGAACGAATTTCATACCAGTCACTACGCAGGTCATCCCGGATACCAGAAAATTCTTGCTGCACTTCGGAAGGAATACTACTGGCTGGGAGTGAAAAGGCATGTGGCTGAATATTTAGCACGATGTTTGGAGTGTCAGCAGATCAAGACAGAGCACCAGCATCCGGCTGGGTTATTGCAACCCCTACCAATTCCAGAATGGAAATGGGAAATTATATCTATGGATTTTATAACTGGGCTGCCTAGAACAAAGAGGAACAATGACTCTATTATGGTGGTAGTTGATAAGTTGAGTAAGGTAGCACACTTTATACCAGTGCAATCGACTTACAGGGCAGTACAAATTGCACACATTTTTATGCAGAACGTGTTCAGACTCCATGGGCTTCCAAAGACTATAATATCAGACCGGGATGTAAAGTTTACATCCGCCTTTTGGAAAGCGCTATTTGTAGAATTGGGTACACAGCTGAACTTTAGTACGGCATACCATCCCCAGACTGATGGACAGACGGAGAGAGTAAATCAGGTGGTGGAGGACATGTTGAGAGCATGTGTAATGCAAAAACCGACTCAGTGGGAAGACTATTTACACTTGGTGGAATTCGCTTATAACAATGGATATCACACATCAATCCAGATGTCTCCATCTGAAGTCTTGTACGGACGCAAATGTCGGACGCCCTCAAATTGGAGTGGCCCGGAGGATAAATTAAGGTTGGGACCAAAAATGCTCAAGGAGATGGAGGACATGGTCAAAAAGGTGCGAGCTAACCTAAAGGCCGCTCAAGATCGGCAAAAGAATTTTGCAGATCGGAAAAGGAGGTTCAAGGAGTATCAGGTGGGCGACCACGTTTACATAAGAATACAAGCCAAGAAGAGTACCCTGCAATGGAGCAGTTCTGCTAAACTTGCACCTCGTTATTTTGGACCTTTTCAGGTCTTGGCAAGAGTTGGGCCAGTAGCTTATCAGCTAGATTTACCAAGCCACATTAAAATTCATAATGTCTTCCATGTATCCATGCTTAAAAAGTATATTTATGACCCTAAGCATGTGATCAAGTGGCAAGATATACGGGTAAGAGTTGTTTTCAATTGAACTAATTGGAAATGTATCTGGAGACAAAAGACTGATACTGTTATTGATTGCAGGTCGAACCGGAAGGAGAGGTCTTGGTCGAGCCGCTGAGCATTCTCGACCGGAGAGAAGTACAGTTGCGGAAGCGGGTTATTACCCAAATTAAAGTGCAATGGCAGCACTATGGGCCTGATGAGGCCACTTGGGAAGATGAAGAGATTTTTAAGAAAGCTTATCCGGAGCTGTTTAGGAATGCAAGACATCGGGATGATGTCCAATCTCAGGAGGGGGAGATGTGATGACCCCGTGAAATGTAATTATTTAAAGTTTACTACGGTAAAAACTGAATTAGAATGACATTGAAGGACTTATTTTCTTTTAAGAGTATTCTGTTAATTTTAAATGTGCATTAAAATAATGTTTAAAAGAATTACTCATAAAGTATTGGAGCTCCCAAAAGGGAACTGGAAAAGAAAAGAAAATTAGTTAGCAAAACTGGAAATAACCACCTTCCCTAACTGGAAGGGTCTCCAGGAAAAAGAGGAGGTTGGTTAACGGATCTCTGCGCTGTAGAGACAGGCAGAGAGAAGGAAGGGGGAAAAACCCTGTATGGACTAAGTCTGGTGATGACCAGATAGTCGAGCACAAGGTGCTGTCTTACTGAGGATAGTGATCCGGTAAGAAGAAGCTCGGGGGGAGACTCAGGTCCTAGAGGACAAGTCTCACGGATGGGTGGTTAACGAGCTTGACACAGGAATTTGCAGGAGGCTTGCTAAAGAATCACATTACCAGCAGTGACCAGGTAAGTAACGGAACCCTAATGTATCTGCAGTTATTTGTATAAAACTGGTAGATTAGAATACCTGTAACTATCTGCGTATCATTGGTGGGATAGAAATAAAGAAAAACGTGATTATCTGTGCAATGCCGGTAAGGCAGAATAGCTGTGGATATTTAAGTAATAATAGGAATCTGTGCCTTCGTATTTAACTGTGTAGCAGTTGTAAAACAGTATAACTGTAATGACCATTCGACAGGGATTCCCGGAAATTACAACTTGTCATTGCGGCATAAATAAGCTAGCAGAAGTTAGGGCCAGAACGAGAGGACTGAGTAACATTTGAAGGAAACAAAAACCCAGCAATAGGATCGTTACCCTAACCCATAACTCTCATAAAAAGCAAATGCATCCTTTTCTGTGTATTTTATAACCTCAAGAGGAATCCACTTAGATAGCTCTCAAGATGCCGAGTTTGAGAGAAGGTAGGGAGTTGAATGGTAAAACCCTTAAGTCTCGAACCGGGTTGAGTCTGCGGTAGGTATGGCTCGGGAGGTTACTTGCGTCAGGCAGTTGCCTGATCCCTCCGCTCATTTTCTTTTTGGAAAAGAAACAAAGTCGAACACAGGACTTAAACCGTATACATGGTCCTTAAATTAATAGCCAAGAAAACTGAACAGTAAAGATCATAAACAGACTTCCATAGTAACAATCATTAGTACATGGCAGAATTATCTTTACAAAAACAGATAGACATGTTGCTAAGCGCCGTAATGGCAATGGAATAAGCACCGCTATGGTAATTGAATAATGCACAGCAAACCATGATAATCGCATCAAAGAATTATAGAACCTACATTTATATAGCAGAGAGAGTAATACCCAAATATGGCAACGAAGGAACAAATCATAGCTTATTTCCATAAATAGTACTTAGAACCGAATGGTCTCCTACATGCATGGAACCCAAGCCCGAATCGACCATACATCCATTGAACATGATGCAGGTGCGAATTCTCATGGTATTTCAAGACCGGTTGGGAAGAAGTGAATGCAAACATAAAATTAAACCACGTAAAGCCATAAACAATACAAATAAACTCCAGAACGAAAACTTATATTAGATAAGCTGGGTAATGCTTGAAATTCGATCCTCATGGAAAAATTTATAAAATGCATGATAAAAACCAACAGTAAAGATGAACATTGTTCTGTATCAAACAAATGGCCGCCGTTCCAACATGGGTCCAGACCCGGAAGCAATAAGTCGGAAATTCTCAATAAGTGCCTTAACTTAAACATGAGTACATTTAACCCAAAACAAAATCAGGTTCAGATGCCACATTAAACAGCAGCCGAGCAGTACAGTCTCATGAACCAGAGACTTGCACCCCCCTAAACCGTTGTAAGCAAAGGGTGATTAACCCAGCATTCACAGATCAAACCCCAATACGCATGGAACCGGGAAATGATAACCGTGAAGAAGTAAGGTTGGGATCTCAGATTTAGCTTAGAGAGTAACCCTCTGATGAAAGACAAGTAGCATTTTATCCAAGAAAATTCACCCGGAACGTAAGGGAAGGTCAACATGTGTACTTGTGGGAACTTCGGCAGACTATCGCCTGAAGGAAGTGCATACCGCCGAAAAAGCCCCGGTGGCAGACATTCACAATCTGTCATTCAAAGGAGGAATCAATTACTCTGTTTGTTCCTTAAGCTAAACATAGGTAACATCGAAAACCTTTAACAGACAAGAAAACTTACCAAGCCAGTTCGATAACTTACATCCTTGGAGCGGTAGCGCCGTGGCGGGGTTGCATGTTGAAAGAAAATGATAGAAGAGAATCGGCGTAGAGTTAAGGGACAAACTCCCAATCGTGGTGGAATGGTGCGGAGAGCTATGGAGCGCCGAACAGAGCCAGAGAAATCTCGAAGAATCCGGAATATCAACATTATAAATGCTAAGTTCCAGCCATGGAGACGTGGAGCTGCCTCCACCCTTGATCTTTCCCAGAGCCTTCACACCGTAGATCAAGGCGGTAATACCAAAGTGCAAGAGCGGGAAAGTTTCCAACTAGGAAGCCATGCCCCGATCACGTGAACAGGCCGGCGGGGTTTAAATGCCGAGTCCAGGTGTCCCGAGGTGGTGGTGCCAGCAAATGAAGGGGAGTCAGTCTTAACACATTCATATCAACGATAGAGATGCACCACTTAGAGTTAAGCACATTAAACATATAATAAATCAAACCATTGATACACGTTATGGGAAACTTCAATATCAGGTACTTTCGATAATTTATATATTTATATATAGATGGTCCAGCTACCGTAAGAATTTTTTTTTTACATACTTTAATATGCGGGTGAGATATGTGACAAAGAGGCATGGCTTCAAATGTGCAAACAAAATTATCCATAAACGATATACATAGCTGCAGGAAAAAATTATAAATCAGACTTTAAAACAAAAATCGAAGAATAAGAGGCATGGCTCAAGAATGTTAAGATAATTCGAATTGACAAAAATGGCTACGTACCTCCAGCGTGATTGGAAGTAGAGTTGAGAAGTGCTGGGTGCGTGATTGTGCTAGTATCGAACCCACAATCTTCATATATTCAGTCTGAGGCTCTCCCAACAAAGATACATATCGAACACACGACCTTCAAATATACTCAGTCTTACGCTCTCCCAACAAAGATACAGTCTGACGCTCTCGAACACACGATCTTCAAAGATATTCAGTCTGACGGTCTTCCATCAAAGATACAGATATTCAGTCTGAGGGTCTTCCATCGAACACACGACCTCCATATCATATAGTCAGTGTTACGCTCTCCCAACAAAGATAGAGGCAACGACATTGGCGTTACCAATTAAAACACTATCGGCGAACAATTGGGCATGACCATGGTTTCCGTCATCAAGAAAAATCATCACATAATGGCACGGAGAGATTTCTCTTATGAAATCCGTAGAAACGGCTAGGAAGGAAAAGGCCCGAATTCAAGAAGACAGCTCATAAAAGTAAAAAGTTATCTAAATTTAGAAAGTGGAATATTAATTTCACTTACATCCCAAAAAGGGCCCCAAAAAAAAAAAAGGCAAAAAGTAATGTAAATTTAGGAAAAAAAAATATTAATTACATTGCTCCAAAAAAAAACCAGTCATTAAATAAAAAAAATAACAAACCAAAATAATTAACATTTAAATTTTAAAGAAAGGCAAAGTATGAGATTAAAAGTTAAATTTAAAAAAATTGCTAATTGCTTTTGAGGTAAAAGATGGGCAATTTCAAAATGAGAAAGACCAACAGTTGATGGCAAAGTAAAAAATTAAAAGTTGAATTTTAAAATAATATTTATAATCTTTTGAAGTAAAAAATGGGCAGTTTCAAAGTTAGAAAGACTCACTATCTAATTTCCTTTGCAATAAAAAAACACAATTTCAAAGCTAAAAAAGCTAGGGTGATATTTAAACACTCAATGTGTAAATTGCTTTCTTGAAAGTGCACAGGATATGCACAAAGTTAATGCCTAAATATAAAATGTCAATCTTTATCTTAGTGACTCACACTACCCGACCTGGTTTGAATTCACACAATTACCAAAAAGTGGTGAAAGTAATTATACATAATTTGTTTACTAAATAATAAAATTTGAGGATAAGTTGTTAAATAAGAAAAAAAATTATTGAAATTCATATAGCTTAATAACATTTTTCACTAATAAAATAATTTTTTTAACTAATAAATAAAATCATATAGATTAATAATCATCTTCATTAAAGCCATATGGATTAATAATCCTCTTCATTAGTAATTAAAAAATAATTAATTTATGTTTTTTCTAAATACTTTTAGGTCGGAAAATTTGAATGATAATTATATAAATAAAATATTTATTTCAAAGTTTGAGATAACCGTTTTTTTTAAAACTCTAGGAGTATCAAAAACCTAGCTATTGAATCAATGGGTTTTTTTAAGTAAAACCAATTAGTTATTGGATTAAAACAATGAGGGCAATCATAAGGAAACACACATTGGGTTTACCAATAATATTTTAATCTATAAAAATATATATTAATATATGTATCTATAAATTTAGTAATTATAATGAATTAATTATTAGATATTTCTATATATTGCACTATATATTAACCCCCACAAAATTGTTCCACTTATTTAATGTAACCTTTGACCACTCTGACCACTATAATATTTGATACAATATGTGCCTCTTAACGAAAAACCATTATGAATGTCAAAACCCTAATATGACCCATAGCAGCTAATTTATTGTGATCACTCATACTCTTAGATAATTACAAACCCTTCCATAATGAAACCTCTAACCACTGTTACTATTAAAAAACAATGGCACTTGATAATTCTTAAGGGAATAACTATAAAATTAATTAAACCATGGTGCACTATGATCTTTAAAACACAATGAATTATAGAATCTATGACCCCTAGTACACTTCACGATCATGACATTGTAATTATTGAAAATTTACAACATGCATTAATTTTAATATCTAAGACATTAAATATAGCATTAAAATTATAGCTTTTATGTACTTAAAGTGGCTTAACATAGTCATAAAGTTGAATGAAGTGTAACTACAAATTCAATCCCATTAGAAAGGAATATAATAAATGTTGTGTATTTTGGAGATGATATTTTGATTATCGATATTGACCCAAAACGCACTTTTGAGTCAACATATGGTAATGATCTTGACGAGTACTCCCATTTCACCCATTAGATGATACAATGATCGTGTATATTTTGTAAATCATTTAAGGTCTTAATGTTGGTATCTGAAGTTTATTTCAACTATTATTCCTTCGATCAATTAATATTAATCAAGAATAGATATGTTTTTTTCTATATTTAGTTATATGTATTTCAAAATTATAAAATTTCAAAATTGTGTATTTCTATATGGTTTTTCCCTATTTTCACTATTCAATGCAATACGAATAATAAATATTCTTTATTCAGTTCCAATTTATTCATGTTTATATTATTGTGTTAAATATATGTATTGTTAAATTAAGCTTTTGATATCTCAATTTTTTTTCTTATTTCTAAATTTTTCCTAATGAGAGAGAGTCATTTTGCATGAATAGGAAGAGTCTCTAACATTAAACTCACTATTCTACAATCAATTGGTCAAATGATCATGATGGAAAAAATACAACTAGGAAAAACACATTGGTGACATGCTAAATATGAATCGATATGAATGTGAAAATTCTAATAAGTCCATTTGGTTCCCCTCTTTACTTATTTGGATAGACATGAAACAAACTTCACTAATTAATCCTCCAGAAATCTTTAAATATCTTCCAGTAGATGGAGAGTACCTCAACACATACAAACAATGTTTCCTCCCTCATCGCACATTCAATTGTCCCTACAAATAATTGAAGTTTGGTAGGTTGACTCTTCAGATGTAGATCATCGAGTGATTATGTATCAGCCTACAATTAACCAAATATATATATGATCAGTTAATAATGTAACTTAATGTTCCCAATTCCACCACAAGCTCGAGAAGAACAAGCGGATATACTTTTACTCATTCCAGATGCTGAATAAGAAGAAGAAAGGGAAGCATAATTATACACAACCACATAAATTTGACATTTCAGTACATGTGACATAATGTCATAAGAATATTGCAAGATAAGACTCATGGAGTTGGAAAACAAAAGGGACGTAAACATATACAATAAATGGGAATGAAATCTTTCTACGTATTCAACTAGAAGACCCACAACAACAATAGAATCTACACTCAATTGCATGAAAGTTTTTTTGGGATACCCTATAAAGGGTAGAAAAGAAAGAAGCCTAGAAAATTAGAACAATTTCTAGAATAATCTATTGGGCCTGGAATCTTGTAGTGTCTTGGACATGGAAAATATGTATTCATTGAAACATTACTATATAAAATGATGGTAGTTCAGCAAACACAGGAACATAAACAATCAACTCCAGACAAACTCAACATAGAAAGAATCTCATCATAGGAATAGGACCAAGGATAGTCGACTGAACCCAACAGGAAAAAAAAAATGAACATTGACTTGACTTATGATTCACCCCATGTTACTACGATAAAAATTATAGGAGAAAATGATGGTCAAGATAAAACCTGATTGAAGCAGACTGATACTGACGAAGTTTCATCCAAGCATTCTAGGTTTGATGACATATTAAGTCGGATAGTAACAATACTAAGATATAAAGTGAACAACACGAAATGGAGATTTGTTTGGAATGTTATAACTAGGAAATAGAACAACATAATATAGACATTCTAATAAGAATTAATGATCCACCTTTTGCAGTCCAACAATTAGTACATAAATCGATCAACCACATAATATATATGCCTATAATTATGCTAATCACCATAGTTATAAGCTAATTATTAGGTTGATGGAAGATATTTAAACCCAATGGAATATGTCGGAACATAGTAATATTGACATATTTCACAGCTAAAATTTTCCGCTAAGATTTTTTGTTGTTGTTGAAATATGCATGCAACTTTTTCTTTTATTTTTATAAATAACCACAATATAATTTGTAATAAAGTTATAATTTAGTTAATTTCTATTGTTTTTTAATCTATGAAATGTGATAGGAATAATGGGGTACCCATTTTGATGGTTATCATGGATTGAATTTTATTTGCAGTTAGATCCATTTGGTTTATATGGCTTCCCTAGTTTGTCTTAATTTAATGTTAATATTTTCTTTAACTTAAATTGGAAATAAATTCCAAAATAGATATGCCTATAATTACGCTGATAGTAAGAATAGATCTTCCATAGTTATAATTTAATTACTAGGTTGATCGTAGCTATATAAACCCCATGGAATATGTTGGAATATTCCTGGTAATATTTACATATCAATGATAATATTTCTGTCCAAATTAGGTATACTATATTAATTGAATTATCTCAAATTAATTAATCTAAGAAAATGGCATATCAACACATCATATTGGGAATGTGGTATTTCTAAGCCATGGTAATGTAAGAAGAAATGTTCCCAATTAAAGGATTTCCATAATAATAGTGGGGTGAATCTACCTGGATAAACATATTTTTATATATTATATAACTCCAATAATAATAATAATAATAATAATAGATATAGTTTAGTTAACTTTTATGAATTTTTAATCTCGTTAATGCAATATGTATAATGGGGTTAGTGTTTTGATTCATATAATAGATTGATGGCTATAGAAATTTTTAATCCATTTAATTATATGGTAACAATAGTTATAATAAAACCAATAAGTCATTTTATGGTCAAAATATTCTATATATAGTATATTTTAAATTTATTTTGAAACAATTATTTTAATTAAATTGAGAACAAATAGAGATCATAACTACATTTTAAATAAATCTCAACCTTCTATTAATGACTAATATTAAAAATATTAATTATTGATTATTGAATCTCTAGCATCAACCTATTAATTATTGATAATTAAATTAAAATTATCGAACTCCTATTATAAGGTATACACTCTATCAACATAACAAAATTAAGGAATCATAAATAAGTTTTCACAAATTTATTTTTATGTATTTCAAATTTGTAAATTATCTATTCCCGATTTTCTTAATTACTAATATTTATACTAATATACATAAATATATATATTTGTAATATGATTTTTTTATTTTCTTTTATTTTTGGTTTTCTTTGTTTTCATTCTGTCTAATCAATGTTAAGTTAAATGTTGAGGCTTTGTATTGAAATCTAAGGCATTGATGAGTTCAATGCAATGGCTTTCACTGACTTTCACTGATATGTATAGTCAATGAGATTTTTTTTATTAAAATTATGCAAATATCGAATGCATTCCCATTTATTTCTTTAAGAATGGAATTTAAAGGATACAAACCAAAATATATTGAAACCATTATACACATATTAATGTTCCTCTATCCTCATTATTCAGGAAAATACCCCTTTGAATGAGTGTGAGATATGCAAGACACCTTCCACGTGATTTGGAAGAGAATGATATTACAATATAAAAATATATTTTTTGGTGGTTATTGAAGAATTAATAAATATATTTTAGGAAAACCATTGAAATATATGGAAATATAATAAAATAGATATACACTCAATGGGAAAGGTAATAATTTTCTTTAAGAAGGAGATAATTGTTCAACATTACACATTGTTTAGGATAGGTAACACCTACATCACCTCCTAGTGCAACTCTTCTACTAAAAATGTTCATATTTTTATTATATAATATAATCACAATTCCTTAGTTCTCCTTGTGATCAAAAGAAGCCATAAAGGTGAAATAAACTTGGACATGCATAAAAAACTTTAACGAAATAAAAGAAGCATCTATTGCTTCTTTCACTAAATTGTAATATAATTACATTTATGCATCCTAAATTTTCTTTCATCATTTCAAAGAAAAAATATCATGAAATGTACACACCCTTCGTATTGAGGATTTTCATCAGTAGTATGTCACAAAGGCTTACAACATGAAAACATTAAATGACCCACAACTTTATTCCTTGTTAGTTATTCCCATATGTTAGTTTTATTCAACAATGTCTCATGTTATTCTTCTCTTTTACTCACTTAATTCTTTATATATTTTCCACAACTGCACCATGTTTTTTCTTTCTTCTCGAAAGGTTCTATCTAGTAACAAAAATTTCAAGGATGGAAATTTATTTTAAAGCTTATAAACCTTGTCTAACATTAGTACTCCCTAATATGCATAATGTAAAAAATTTAGCGATATTTTTGTAAAAATATTGAGAGTTCTAATGATTTTTAAGTTAAAATAATTTTAAAGTATAAACTTTGAGGAATAAATATATAAAATTATCGGGCTTATTTACATTGGAACATTGTTTATTATGCCAAGATCTCTAGACTATCCATCAAAATTATCTCATTTTTCGCTCTACTTAGTCTTGCCCTTTCCTCTTGAAGGGTGATTTAATTCCCAAAGAATGAGAACTCAACACGTTTCTTTTGTTATACCTAACTACTTTAAGCATTAAATATGTTAATTGAGTACCCTACTAAATATATGTGGGATTTTCCACTTCCTTATTTGTATGGGTCTATAGCTATGCATAATCATTTCTAACTTCTTCTTTGTCTCGTACTATCGCTGGGATAAATTTCTCCTTTTTCACATTCGCTAGCAATCTAAGAAATATATTGTTCCTTGTTCACATTCGCTAGCAAGGCCCCTTTATTCATGTAGAAAGGTTGGACATATATATTTTAATTTGTGTGGTCCTATGCATTTTCCTTATGCAAATGAAAAATAAATGTACAAAGAATTGTGTTGATGATTACACTGGAATGTGTTGGGTGTACTTATTGGAAAGTAAATGTAAAGCTTTGGGATTTTCATGTATGGATTGGATATGAAACATAATCACATATTGGCTCTCTTCATACTGTTAATGGAAGATAATGTACTCTAATGAATATCAAAAATATCTCTGCAAGCATGAGATTCAACACTAAAGCATAGTTCCATACAATTCTCAACAAAACTATGTAGTTGAAAGAATGAAAATTACTATATTGATTATAGTTTGCTCAATGAGGTTTTTCGAAAACAAAACATTGATGTTTTGGGTTGATGTGATTCTATGTGTAATTTATGTGAAAAACTTATGTCCATCTCACGCTCTTAGAAAAAGACTCCTTGTAAAATGTGGTATGGATGAAATCCTTCGGTAAGCCATAACGAGGTCTTTGGTTCCTCTACACTCACTTATGTTTGTTATAGTATAGGCATTCTTTCATATTGGGTATATTATAGTAAAATTTTACTTCTAACTTTGTGGTTGTGATGTATCATACGTTGGTTATGGTTCCCTCAAAGGATTTTAGCATAATTTCTATTTTTCTCACCGATTTCAAAACGAACTACCCTTCATACATGGAGTGCCTTATAATATTATACAATCTTTCCATAATTTTCACTTTATGACTAAACCATAACAACCCTCCCTTGTGTACTACACTATTGTAAAACTAAGCTAAGTTAAAGCTAGGTGTGATATCCTCCCTTGTGTGTCAAATGTTGTAAACCTAAGTTGTTGAAAGCTATATTTGATACCCTCCTTTGTAGGTTAAACTATTCAAAACCTAAGCTGAGGAAAGCTAGGTGATATGTAATATGAAAAGAAAATGTGTTTTTAAATAAATTAATAAAATAAATCACTTGGAGGGTGGAGCACGAAGAAGGAGGAGATACTTTCCAAATCTCATGAGGAATGGGATAGAGATGAATCTTTCATGATAAGCTTCTAGATGTGATTCTAGATAAGCTTGGATGGATTGGATATCCATCGGATGGATGGGAGATAAAGATCTGTTGGACATAAAAGCTTTGTGGGAGATAAAGGCAAGATTTTATGTGGAGAAGTGTTGTAGGAGATAGAGACAAGCTTTTCTGAATAAGACCTAGGCAAATGGAAAAATCCATAAAGCAGGACACTGCTAAAGGTAAAAAAATCATGAAAGACAATATTAAATGCCCAGTGCATTGATCAATTGAGCACAGTTGATCCTTGGCAAGATCTACGGCTCGAGGAGAATCAGTGGTGATTCATGGCTGGGGTGGTGGTGCTCCTCCCTCCAAGTGAAATTTAGTTGGTGACATTTTCTTGGAATGGCTGTATGTTGGTCTCTTACCTCCCTTGTGATTATTTGAATTGGATCAGTATTAGATATGTTAGCCGTCTTGGTTTATGTTTTGGTCTGATGCTATTTGTATTTCATTCTTATGCATATGAATGAGTAGGATACCAAATGAATCTAATGATAATTTTCTTTATGATAGGGAAATAACTTTTACTGTTATATAAAGCCCCTAGTTAACATGACAGATAGTGGTAGATGGTTGTGGATTATCATAGTATAAAGTAGGTAACACAATAATCTATGATGGTCATATTTTCTATTGCATGTATACCCAATAAGTATCGAATTACATTCTGTCAATTGCCTAAGAGTAATATTTATGATGGAAATGGTGGATTTAATAATGCGTGAGACTGTCATGTACTCTCATTGCGTATCAAAGATTATTAAGATACGAAATGGTATCATGCTTTAGTATTTTTCAGATATTCATGCATGTGGAACCATTATGGAGTAATGTCTCACATAGTATTATCAAAGTTTCACCATGGTTTGTGTCTTGCATAATAAAATTAGATGCTCCTGTAAGCAATATAAGGGATTGATGGTATATTATTTTAGTTATGCATATATGGGTCTGTGAGAAATCTAATCTAAGATTTGTATCTAATTGTGCCAAACCAGTCAGTTATGCATGATAAAGGAAAGACTAAATTTATGATGGGTAATCATGATAGTATAGTTTAATCAAGATCATTAATGTAGGCAAGGAAATTATAACTAAGGAAACCTTGATTAACTAAGGAAGATTTTTAAAAGTTGGGGAATTAGGGATTATTTTCTAGGTAAGCCATGGAGGTATGTTACAAATGGTATCAGAGCATAGGTTCAAACACTGAGGGCTATGGACCAATCCATCTCCAAAAAATGTTTGTGGGCAGGTTTTAATAACAGAAATAACCCAAAAATTTTATAAAGGGAAATTAGGATTCTTTGTGAATAAATATTTATTCTTAGTAAATGAATTCAAATCCTAAAATATATAAAATTCACTGTGTATATAACATGTTATTATACGGTCCTTATAAATAAGGATCTCAAATTCATTAAATTATGGTATAATTTTTCATAGTGACTTATGCATGATGGGAGTGTGGAAGCTTCAAATCCACTCCATATAAAATATTATGATGATATTAAATCAAATAAAGACTAGTGGGTTCTATGCATAAATAGAAAAGCGGTCCTTATATAATGAGGATTTAATGATGTTAATGTTATTTCATCACTTTAAGTGAAGATACTGGTCTAGTAAGGCTCAAATATTCAAGTACTAAATCTTAAGTACGTTCTACGACAATCGGTCAACAATAAAAGAATCAATGGAACCATTTTGTTGATTAACATTTCTCTTACATGCATAAAAAGGTGTTATGATTTGCATGGTGTATTTCTCCCTCTAGCCCCCTTCCTCATAATATGTTGTTGAGGAACTTAGGACTTTTGGAATTCTGCACCCCAAATTACGACCTACTACAAAAGTTTTTCATGCACTCGACTTAGAGTTGGATGGTACAAACTGCCATGATATTGGGCTGATTTGGTACTTAGCCTAAATATTGGGTGAAACCCTTCCTTGTGCATGGATCATCTTGACTTTTAATAAGTCGGTAACAAGTCAAAACAACCAGTTTTGAGTAATAAAAAAATTAATAATAAATAACAAAATAGTGTAAAAATATAATCCAAGTTTGCATAAAATGTGGGAGTCTCCTTCAGTGGAGAACCAGTGTTCTTGCGAAGCCAGACAAGGCCACAGGAAGATCTAGGAGAGATCGACAACTTAGATATCAATCAGAGCATAAGAGGGGGAGAGATGTAAATTGAGAAGGGAGTGAGGCACCGGGACTCTTAGTTTACAATCTAGCCTATTAAACTACTATAGGTAAAATCTGCAAGGTTCTTCATACCGAGCTCATCCCTTGTGACCTGGCACCCAGGGTGTTGATAATTGTCTCGACTACGCATGAGAAAAGTAGTAAAAGCTGAGAAATTAGTGATTATTTCAATTCAAGGTTTTCAGAAATGGAATGATCACCAATGGGTAAGGAAACAACACCATCCAAATATTGGGAAGGAGAGAAATCACGAACATTATTGTTAAAAACAAAATTTGCATGCTTGTTTATGTTACTACAAATATGAAGGCATGCGAAAGTTGTTGTATATTTTACGAGAAAAACCATGCTTGTAAGTTTAAGGAATACATCCAAGCAACAACAACATTAAAAGCCAATTTTCTAGAAAGGTTTTCTATGGACATGTTGATAAAAGCTGTCAGGTAACACCATGTTATTCTAAATAAGATATGGATAAGGATCTAGATTAATGGAGTAAGATGTGTTTATAATCCTTTTCTAACCGCTATGACATGTAAACCGTACCGACGTGGGTAGTGGCTTTTATTCTTAAGAAGGAAAGAGTGGCTAAGCTATAGGTCTTTTAAGTCATGCCAATAACCGAATCGATAAAAACGCTACTGTAAAAACAACACCCTCACTATAAAGATGATTTTCTGCAAGCTCAATCATGCACCCTTCTCCTTTTCCCTTTGCGTAGTTCCTCCACTTCTTATAGTCAAATTCATTAATCAAAAAGGAATAGAATAGGGTTCATGAGTAGCAGTGTTTTTAGTTATTATTGTCGTCGTCACCATCATGCATGTTCTTGCTAATGGACGCAGTGGATGCCACTGTCCTCCAAGCGGAGGGTTCATCATGTTTAGATGAAGCACTGAGGCCAGAAGCCGATGATGAGCTATTGAAGGAAGGGCAGAGGAAAGATCCATTTTAGGTTGGCTTACAATATTCGACAAGTAGTGAATGTAAATATAGCATGAATATTTATTTAATTTAAATCTAAATCAAGTTAATACATATATATTATGTTTTTAAGGTTCCTTAGGTATCTAAAATCGTAGGGACGTGGAATTCAAACTGCCTATCCACCTTTTTCCAAATGAAATATTGCCTAATTATGACTCATAACCTATTAAATCGATCCTCTGGTATGACCTCTTAATTATTTCGTTCAACCTGGTAGCAATGAATGCCTATGATAATGAACCGATGTTGTTATCATCGTCTTCCATCTAATGTGGCAGTGGGCTATGGCCTTTGTATGTATAATCATTGAGCATCCCTTCATCAAAGACCAAGAGGAATTGTCTTTTATTTTGCTTCAGCTCATTTGAAGAGCAAGAGGTTCAGTGATCAATTCTCGATGAGGCTCTCTTTCAAGCAAAAGACACATACATTTCACTCACCGCAAAGGATCCATAAACTACCAAGCACGAAAGGTGTCTATTGCCACCAATTAGTGGAAGGCTTCGATCGGTAGCCTTATTTTGACTGGTTAAATGATTGCTTTATAGGTTCCCTTAACCAACAATGGATTTACAAATGGTATAGCACTATTTCTATTTTATAATGACTGTGGGTTCACAAATCGTCAAACCAAAATGGAAAGTTAAATGTTTGAAATGACTGGAGGATATATAATCAAATAGACTCATGAATCATAGAAAAAAGATAATCATTAATAATATTAAATATTAAAGTCAAGAAGCTCATAAGATGAATAAATATGAGTTTTTGTGTTAACATTTTGGAAAGGGAAAAGTTCTTTGAGTGAAATGGCTCGATAAACCAACAACTAATCGTGAAGTTTGAGGAGTCGTAATTTCGACCAATGAATTACAAGATATGGTTGGATTCATTTCTTCTTTCTCGATGTGTTTTTTCACTTCATGCACCTTTTTCTTCTTGATATGTCCTTTTATCTTGAGAGTTTGAGGAGTGGTAATTCTTGCCAATGCTTTACAAGATATGGTCTGATTCATTTCTTCTTTCTCTAGGGTGGGGTCCTGGCATATATCTTCTTCTTTTGATGTTTCTTCATCATTTTCTTCCTTCTCTTCATATTCTATGTAAAATAATTTCTTTTCAGCACACTTATGACCTTTAATGCATTTTCTATCACAATTGTAACAAATCCCCTTTTCTCTTTTTTCTTCCAATTGTTGTGGTGTAACCCTTGTAGGTTGTGGAAGGCTAGGAGAAACAACAGTTCCATCTTTATAGTTGTGAGGTGTATGCTTCCTGGTTTCCATAATTTTTCTTTCCACCATGTCACAAAGCCCTTTTACTCTTTCCAATTGTTGTGGTGTTTCTCTAAAGAAGTTGTTGCTCTTTGTATCCTCATAATGTGTTATCATTTCCTCCATGAAAATTGACCACGTAACAAGTTGTTTACAAGAACAAAGCCCTTCATACCATAAATATTGATCTAGTTCTAAATATGAAGATGCAATACATACCTTTTGTAACAATGGTACACCATGTAGATCAAAATATTGCTCCATCTGAAGTATCCAATTTACCGGATCCTTGCCATCAAACTTCCTCATCTTGCTTTTTCTTGATTTTAGGAGCTTGATCTTGAAATGACTGTAACTTTGTCCTTTCGGATCTTTAAGTTCTGAAATTGTGATCAGTAGTAGCCCACTGTGTCCTCTTTCCAATGCCACCAGTTTGATCCAAATTGGATTCCCCAAGAAAGAGTTATGCACAATCTCCCAAGATGACCTGATTATAGACCTTTCCAGAAGAGTGAACTTGTATGAAGCGCCACATGTCACTGTTTTGACCTTTGGATCTAAAAAAGATATACAAGAAACTACTGTTCGTCCTCTTTCTATACCTTCTTACAAAATTTCAATCTGATGCTCGGAGAGAAAGTTATGACGATTTTCCCCAGGTCACCTGTTTGGAATGTAATTCAGGAGTCTGCAAAAAAACCAACTTCCTCAGATCATATCTCCATAGATATAGCACGAAAAGCTCTGAAATTTGGACCCAAGCTTCAGCGCGATTTCTTATCAAATGGTTTTCTTTTTAGCTTCTGAAACGTCGCAGAAAAATTTTTATATCAAAAATGCCACGATGACCTATTTGGAGCAGCGAAACCCTAGAATCCAAAGCTCTGATACCAAATGTTATGAAACCAGCTCACAAAAAGATAGAAAAGAGAGATCAAATCCTTAGAATTCAGCCTCTTCGAGGGGGCAACCTCCTTTACATTAGACAAATGAACAATTCTTGGATGATACAAATGAAAAGACATCCTTTCTATATATAGGAGTCTAAGGGGTCATAACATAATCATAGCCGACATAAAAATAATAATGTAAGGCACAATATTAACAATAGTGGGCTTCTATGGGGCACAATAGTAACAATATGGGCACTACATGGGTACATCAATATAATAAGTGGGTTGTACTAATAACAATAAGGGGCTACACTAGTAGTATAGGGGCCTAACACCCTCCTAACCCCACTACCTCGCTCTCTTTCTCTCTCCCTCTCGTCCCTCCCTACACTCTCCCACTATTTCCATCACTATCCATCTCCCCCTCCCCCTATCACACTCTCTCCTCCTCTTCCTCCCCCTCTCACTCCTCCCCCCCCTCCCCCTCTCCCACTCTCTCCATCTCCCTCTCCCCCCCACTCGCTCTCTTCACTCCACCCTCCCCTCTAAGACTCTATCTCCTTCTCTCTCTCTCCCCTCTACCTCTCCTTATCTCTCTCCCTCTCTCTCCCTCTCCCCATACCCTTCTCTTGCTTTCTCCCCCTCCCGGTCTTGGTCCCCTCTCCCTCTATCCCTCCCTCTCCCTCTCCCTCTCCCTATCTCTATCTCTCTTCCTCTCTCTCTCTCTCTCTCCTCTCTCTCTTACTATCATCCTCTCTCTCTTTCTCCTCCTCCCCCTCCTCTCATCTCTCATCTCTCTCTCTCTCTCTCTCTCTCTCTCTCTCTCTCTCTCTCTCCCCTCCTCTCTCTCCACATCTCCCTCCCCCCTTTCCCCTCTCCCACTCTCTTCCCCTTCTTATCCCACTCTCCCTCTCCCTCCCTCTACCCCATCTTTCTCTCTCTCTCCTCCTACCCCTCTCTCCCGCTCTCCCTCTCTCTCATCTCCTCTCTCTCTCTCTCACCCCTTCCCTCGCCCCTCCCTCCCTACCCCTCTCACTCTCTCTCCACTCCCCCTCAATCTCTAACTCTATCTCTCCCTGCCTCCCTCCACCTCTCTCTCCCCGCCTCCCTCTTTCTCCCTCCCTTTCTCTCTCGTTCTCCCTCCTCTCTCTCTCTATCTCTCTCCCCCTCTCCCTCTACCTATCTCTTTTTCTCTCCCTCCCCCTCTCTCTCAATCTCCTCCCTCCCTCCTCTCTCCATCTCTCCACCTCTCTCCTGCTCCACCCTCCAACCTCTCTCCTGATCTCTCTCTTCCTCTCACTTCCTCTTCTTCTCCCTCTATCTCTCCCCCTCTCCCGTCTTCTCACCTTTCCCCACTCCCACCCTCTCCCCCTTTCCATCTCTCTCCACCTATCCCTTCACCCCAACCCTCTCTGTCCCTCTCTACCTCTCACTCCATCTCTCCCTCTCCCTCTTGCTTCCTTCCTGTCACTCCCCCTCCTACCCTCACTCCCTATGTCTCTCTCTCTCTCTTCCTCTTTTCCCTCCCTCTTCTCTCCCGCTATTTCCCTCACTATCCATCTCCTCCTCCCACTATCACACTCCCTCCTCCTCCCCCTCCCCCTCTCCCTCCTCCACTCCCTCTCTCCCTCTCCCTCTCTCTCCATCTCCCTCTCCTCCTCTCTCACACTCTTCACCACACCCTCCCCTCTCCGACACTGTGTCCCACTCTCTCCCTCTCTCTCTCCCTCTCCCCATCCCCCTAACTCACTCTCTCTCCATCCCGCTCGCACTCCCTACCCCATCTCCCCCTCTCTTCCCCCACCTATCTCTCCCTCTGCCCCTGTCCCTTCCCCTCTTGCCCACTCCCTCTCCCTATCCTCCTCTCTCCCCCTCATATCTCTCTTTCTCTCTCCCTCTCTCGCCCCCTCCCTCTATTTCACACCCTCTCTCTCTCTCACCCTCTCCCTCCCCTTCTCTTCTTTCCCCCTCCCAATCTCCATCTCTCTCTCTCTCTCTCTTTGTCTCTCCTATTATCTCCTTCCCTCTCCCTCTCCCTATGCCCATCTTTCTCTCCTTACCCTTCCTCCTCTGCCTCCACCTCCTCGTCCCCTTCCCTCTCCCTATCCCGCTCTCTTCCTCTCCCACTACCCCTCTCCCTCTCTCTGCCACTCTCCCTCTCGCACAACCTGTCCTTCCCCCCTCTCTCACTCCCTCTCCCCCTCCGCCTCTCTCTTTCTCTCCCCTTCCTGCTCCTGCTCCCCCCCTCTGCACCCACATATCTCTCTCTATGCCTCTCTTCCTACCCCTCTCCATCTCCTCCACCTCTCCCTTTCCTTATCCTCCCTCCCCTCTCCATCTCCCCCCCCCTCTCTCTCAGCCCCTCTCTCTCACCCTCCCTCCTCCTCCTCTCTCTAGATCTCTCCCCCTCTCCCTCTATCTCTCTCTAAAACTCTCTTTCCCTATCCCTCTCTCTTCCCTTCTCTCCCTCCCCCTCTCACTCTCACTCTCTATCTCTCTCTCTCTCTCCCTCCCTCCTCTCTCTCCCCCCCTTCACGCCTGCCCCCTCTACATCTCTCCACCCACCCCACATTATTTCCATTTTAAATCTTCTATTTTCATTACATCTGAACTTGTTGGCTACACACAACTGCATGTTAATGACAATATGCTTCTTTCATGTTTTCGTTGCATACATAACAATCTGATAACTCAAATTGAGATTATTAGTTTTGAATGTTATTTTTGGCATTCTCTTCTCCTCATCTCATTCCCCCTCTCCCTCCCTCTCCATCTCTCCCTCTGTCTCCATCTCCCCCTCTCCCATTATACTCCCTAACCCCGCCCTCTCTCCCAATCTCTCTTTCAGTCTGTCTCCCCTTGCCCCTACCCCCTCCCTCTCTCTCTCCCTCTCCCCCTCTCACTCTCTCCCCATCCCATTCCAACTCCCCCTCTCCCAATCATACTCTCCCCCTCCCCCTCTCTCCCCCCACCTATTTCACTATCTACTCCTCTCACTGCTCCTCTCCATCCGCCTGTCATCGTCTCTCTCCCCCCTCTCTCCTCATCTCTCTCTCTCTCTGTCTCCCCCCTCTCCTCCTCTATATCTTCCTCCCGCTCCCCCTTTCCCCTCTCCCAGACTCTTCCCCTCCTTCTCCCAATCCACCTCTCCCTTTCCCATTCTCTCCCCTAACATCTCTCCTTCTTGTCTCTCAACATCCCCCACTCTCCTCCTCTCCCTCTCTCTCTCCTCTCACCACCACTCTCTCTCCCTGTCCCTCCCCCTCTCTCTCCCTTGACCCTCTATCACTACCCCTCTCTCTCTCTCCCCTCCTCCTCTCTCTAGCTCTCTCTCTCCCCACCTCCATCCACCTCTCTCTCTCCCTCTCTCTCCCCCTCTCCCTCTTTCTCTCTCTCTCTCTCCCCCTCTCCCATCCCCTTTCCCTCTCTCCCTCTCCCTCCCTCCCTCTCTCATTCTCCCTCCCCCTTCTCTCCCTCTCTCTTTCTCTCTCTATCTCTAACCCCCTCTCCCTCTACCTATCTCGTTCTCTCTCCCTCTCTCTCGATCTCCTCCCTTCTTCCTCTCTCCCTCTCTCCCTCTCTCTCCCTCTCCACCCTCCCTCCTCTCTCCCACTCTCCCACTCTCTCTCTTCCTCTCAGTCCCTCTCCTTCTCCCTCTACCCCTCCCCATCTCCCACCATCTCGCCTTCCCCCACTCCCACCCTCTCCCTCCCTCCCTCCCTCTCTCTCTCTTTCCCCTCCTCCCTCCCTTCCTCCCTCCCTCTCTCTCTCCGCCTCATACTCTTTCTCTCTGTATATCTCCTCCTCCCTCGATCATCACCCACCCCCTATCGCTCCCTATCCCTCTATTCCTAAATCTCCCTCTCCCTCTCCCCCCCCATCTCCCTCTTCCCCTCGCTCCCTCTCTCTTTCTCTCCCCCCAAACTCTATTTCTCCCCTGCCTCTCTCTCTCCCTCTCTTTCCCTCCCCCTACCCTAGCCCCCTCTCTCTCTCCCCCACTCCCTCCCTCTCTCTCCCCAACTGCTTCCTCCTCTCTTCTTTCTCCCTCTCCATCCCACCATCCCTATCTCTCCCTCTCTCCCTCTCCCTCTCTCTCCGTCCCTCTCTCTTCCCCTCCTACCCCCACTACCTCTCTCTCTCCCTCTCTACCTCTACTCCCTCCCTCCACTCTCCCACTATTTCCCTCATTATCTGTCTCCCCGTCCCCTTATCACACTCTCTCCTCCTCTTCCTCCCCCTCTCACTCCTCCTTCTGCTCTCTCCCCCGTCCCACTCTCTCCATCTCCCTCTCCCCCCTCTCACTCTCTTCACTCCACCCTCCCCTCTCTGACTCTATCTCCTGCTCTCTCTCTCCCCTCTACCTCTCCTTCTCTCTCTCCCTCTCTCTCCCTCTCCCCATCCCCTTCTCTTGCTTTCTCCCCCTCCCGGTCACGCTACCCTCTCCCTCTATCTCTCCCTTTCCCTATCACTCTCCCTATCTCTGTCTCTCTCCTTCTTCCTCTCCCTCTTCCCCTCCCCCTCCCCAGCTCTCTTCGCCTCAATCTTCCTATCTCCCCCTCCTACTCTCTATATCTCTCTCTCTCTCTCTCTCTCTCTCTCTCTCTCTCTCTCTCTAACTCTGCCTCTCCCCTCTACCTCCCCCTCTCCCTCTCTCTTCCCCTCCTCTTCTTGCTTGAACTCTCCCTCTCCCACTCCCTCCCCCCTTTTTTTCTCTATCTCTCTCTCTTCATCCCCCTCTATCCCTCTCCCTCTCTCCCCAAACTCTCTCTTTCTCCCTCTCCCTCCCACTCTCTCCCTCACCCTTGCTCTCTCCCACCTCCTCTCCCTCGCTATATCAATCCCCCTCACTCTATTTATCTCTCTCTCCCCTTCCCTCACCATCTCTCTCTTCTTCCCTCTCCACCTCTCCCTCTAATTCTCCACCACTTCCTCCCGTTCTCCCCCACACCTCCATCCCTTTCTCTCCCACTCTCCCTCCCCCTCTCTTCTCTCTCACTCTCCCTCCCTCCATATCTCTCTCTCTCTCTCTACCCCTCTCTCCCTATCCCTCTCTCCCTCTCTCCTCTCTCCTGCTCTCTGCTTTCCTCTCCTCTCCCTCTCCCTCTCTCTCTCCCTCTCCCTATCCCGATCCCCCTATCATGTCATTTCCCCTTCCCCCTCTTCCACCCTCTTCCCCTCTCCATGTCCCTCTCCCTTTCCATACCCCCAAAACTCTACGTCTCCCTCTCTCGCTCTCTTCCTACCATATCGCCTCCTCTTCCTCCCTGTCCCTGTCTCTCTCACTCTCCCTCTCGCACTCCCCCTCTCTTGCTCTCTTCTCCTTTCCATCTCCCTCTCCCACTCTCTCTCCCACTCTCTCCCTCCCACCCTCTCCCTCCTCCTCTCTCTTTATGTCTTCCTCTCCCCTTTCCCCTCTCCCACTCTCTTCCCCTCCTTATCCCACACACCCTCTCCCTCTACCACTCTCTCCCCCATCTTTCTCTTTCTATACTCCTCCCCCTCTCTCCCGCTCTCCCTATCCCCCTCTCCCTCTCTCTCCCCTCCTCCTCTCTCTCTCTCTCTCTCTCTCTCTCCCCTTCTCTCCCCCTATCTCTCCCTCTCCCCTCTCTCCCTACCCCTCTCACTCTCTCTCCCCTCCCCCTCTATCTCTAGCTCTCTCTCCCCCCACCTCCCTCCACCTCTCTCTCTCTCTCTCTCCCCCTCTCCCTCTTTCTCTCTCTCTCCCTGTCTCCCATCTCGTTTCCCTCTCTCACTCTCCCTCTCTCTCTCTCTCTCATTCTCCCTCCTCTCTCTCTAATACTCTCTCTATCTCTCTCCCCCTCTCCCTCTACCTATCTCTTTTTCTCTCCGTCTCCCTCTCTCTTGGTCTCCTTCCTCCCTCCGTTCTCCCTCTCTCCCTCTCCACCCTCCCTCCTCTATCCCACTCTCTCTCTTCCTCTTACCTCCTCTTCTTCTCCCTCTACCTGTCACCCTCTCCCATTGTCTCGCCTTCCCACACTCCCACCCTCTCCCCCTCTCCATCTCTCTCCACCTATCCCTTCCCCTCAACCCTCTCTCTCCCTCTCTCCCTCTCACTCCCTCTCTCCCTCTCCCTCTCGCTCCCTTTCTTTCTCTCCCCATCCTACCCCCACTCCCTGTGTCTCTCTCTCTCTTCCTCTCCTCCCTCCCTCTGCTCTCCCACTATTTCCCTCACTATCCATCTCCTCCTCCCCCTATCACACTCTCTCCTCCTCTCCCTCCCCCTCTCCCTCCTCCTCCACCTCCCCCTCTCCCTCCCCCTCTCCCTCCCCTCTCCCTCCTCCTCCCCCTACCCCTCTCCCTCCTCCTCCCCCTCTCTCTCCCTCTCCCTCTCTCTCTATCTGTCTCTCCTCCTCTCTCGCTCTCTTCACCACACCCTTCCCTCTTAGACTCTGTCTCTCCCTCTCTCTCCCCCCTCTACCTCACCTTCTCTCTCTCCCTCTCCCCATCCACCTCTCTCACTCTCTCCCCCTCCCGCTCGCACTCCCCTCTCACGCTCCCCCTCTCTTCCCCCACCTATCTCTCTCTCTACCCCTCTCCCTTTCCCTCTTGCCCACTCCCTCTCCCTATCCTCCTCTCTCCCCCTCATATCTCTCTCTCTCCCCTCCCTCTGTTTCACACCCTCCTCTCTTCCCCTCTCCCTCCCCCTCTCTTCTTTCCCCCTCACTCTCCCTCTCTCTCTCTCTCTCTCTCCTTTGTCTCTGCTATTATCTCTCTCCCTCTCCCTCTCCCTATGCCCATCGTTCTCTCCTTCCCTTTCCTCCTCTGCCTCTTCCTCCTCCTCCCCTTCCCTCTCCCTCTCTCTCTCCCTATCCCTCTCTCTTCCTCTCCCACTCCTCCTCTCCCTCTCACACAACCTGTCCTCTTCCCCCCCTCTCTCTCGCTCCTCCTCCCCCTCCGCCTATCTTTCTCTCTCCCCTTCTTGCTCCTACTTCCCCTCTATGCACCCACATATCTCTCTCTATGCCTCTCTTCCTCCCCCTCTCCCTCTCCTTATCCTCCCTCCCCTCTCCCTACCACCCCCCTCGCTCTCTCTCACCCTCCCTCCTCCTCGTCTCTCTCTAGATCTCTACCCCTCTCCCTCTATCTCTCTCTATAACTCTCTTCCCCTCTCTCTCTCTCCCATTCTCTCCCTCCCCCTCTTCCTCTCACACACTCTTTCTCTCTCTCTCCCTCCCTCCTCTCTCTCTCTCTCTCTCCCCCTTCTCCCCTGCCCCCTCTACATCTCTCCGTCCACCCCTCTTCTACTCTCTCCCTCTCTCCCGCCCCACAATCTCATTATCTCTCTCGCTCTCATTATCACCATCATATCATCAAACGACATAAAGCATGACATTTAACAAACAAAAACATAATCATATCATTTAACAAATACAATCCACGTCATGTAGTAAACAAAAACATCTTATCAATTAGAAATCAATAATAATGATATTATCTAAGAAAACCAATAGCTATATCATCTAACAAACAATAAAAGAAATACATACATAAATATATACACATTAAACGTGCAAAAGATGTCAACATCATATTATCTTTCAATGAAATCTTATTATCTAATTAGAAAAAGCACAACCATCATATCACATAAACAAACGAAAAATACTTTCATTTAAAAAAGCACATAAAGTACACCAACATATACATATCATTACAAATAAAAAACAATGTCTATGGATGTCATGTCATCTAACAAATATATCATATTATAAAAAAATACAGTTTATGGGTACATTGGAAAAAAATAATTAAGCTTCTTTTCACATTTAAATAATCAAACATATCCATTTCACATATCTTATAAAAATAAAACAATTCTACTCATGAATAAATTATTTTATATCATCCAGTTTCCAAATGACAAATAATTACATATAATAAAATAATACATAAATATCCTTTCACATTGTTAACAATCAGTTACAAATAAACAAATTCAATTCACAAAAATATTGTTTTCATTAATATATAATTTCAAATCAATAAATAATTATACAAACACAAATATAACTAAACAATTCAAATATTATTTTATTGGGCAGGTAAAAGAATGTTGTAGCACTAATCTTGCCTGAGTTTGGTGGCATGGGAAAGACTACCCTTTTTAGAGAAAAATGTAGATTTTATTTTCTTAAGTTGTTTGACAATATAGCATCAACTCCATATATATATATTGAAATTGTAACGGTGAAAGAAAGCAAAAACAATTAGGAGAGAAAACGCAGCACAGAACATAATCTTAGTGCAGGTTGCTGCTGTCATTCTATTGAACCCCTTTTCTGTCATTTTAGTATTGGTGTCATAAGAAAGATGAAAATACAACAACAATACATAAATTTTTGATTATCACAACCATCACTATCAATTATAAATTATTTGAATAAACTGTGATACATAAAAATAAAAAATGCATGGCAATCTGAACATTATTTTCATTAAACAAAACAGGCGAACACATTTATGATAAAATGGACATTGATTTTATAAGACCCCGCAAGTGAAGAAATGCTTACCTCTCATAGATGAATCCACACGCTCTAATAAATTTCTTCTCTAGAAAAACCCTCCCAATGGCATCTTCGACCATTGTTGGAATCTTCTGTCATGGAGATGAGATGGTCCAACAACCAGACTGGCAGGCCGTGTTTCTCTCGAGGGATCCATGGATGCAGAGGATTTGGGATTTAAATTTAAAAACAAAGAAAATCAGACCAAAAAGCCATTGCAATTCAATTTTAAAAGAAGAAAATAAGCGCTAAAAAACAAGACAAATGGAGCTATATCAATGAAATTAAATGATTATCTGTAACCTATAGTCAGAGTGATCGAATACAAAGAGTTGGAAAATAAATTTACCAGCCAGCCAAATGATATGATGGAGGATGTGTCCCTCGGCTTTCAAATTCAACGGATTCAGAAAATTCAGATTGATTGGAGGGAGTCCGTCCAAATCCAAATCCAGTCTGAGACCCCGCTCCCATCTTCAATGTGACCCACTTTACCGCTCCCAGTGGCCACCGCCCAGATACCTCTCACAGATGAGTTCACAACAACATGGACCGCAGGCTCTCTGGAATTTATTGTTCAGAAAAACGCTCCCAGTGGCCACGGTTGGCATCTTCTAAGATGGTCATCACCTACGACAGGAGGGATTGCGAATGGAAGTTATGACTCCGTCGAGTCAATTGGGTTTTGTTAATTACTAGTTGCATAGCCATCTGCACATAATATTGTTGTGGAGAAGGCACAATATATTTCAATTTCCATCTCTCGAACATGAAATTGTGGATATTTCGTCATCTTTTGAAAGCCATTAGTGAGGTCAACACCACCCGGCACAGTCTTCTTAAATCTCCATTCCGAGAACCTTGTGGAGATTTCCGCACCTTTTGAAAAGATTTAGGAATCAGTATGGTGCAACATCCCATACCCAATTCGCATTGATGTTCGGACTTGATCCGGATTTTTTTTATACTTCACCTACTGCTCCAGGCTGTCTTTTAATGATGAACTGCCGCTGTCAAGAAAGAAATCAGGGTCAGAAATGAAACTCAACCCAAAGGTTCATATGCATGAGATGCCTAATCATTAAACACATTGCCTTGATCTCGATTTCGATTTCTGTGGAATGATTGATGGTCTATGCAGACGATCTTATTAAAAAAGTCCAAGAAAACAACTAGACACATAGAAAAACACTTTAATTCAATTTACAGAAATCGAGCTATGTTAATGAAATTTCTCTCTCATTCATTCAGGTATACGAGAATCATTTACGTGTGATGGAGAGTCGAATACCTCAGATAGATACGCTACAAGGGATTAACTCAAACGTTGTCATATAGGAGTGTTTGTGAGCGGTGGATTTGAGACAATTGTTGCGAATCCGGATTCCAGGCCATAGTTCTATTTATCATCTGTATTCGTTCCCATATAAATGCAACCCACAAGAACATCATCTATTTCAAAACGACATAAAGATTCCCGGCCATCACTCGTATGTCAAAAAAGCTGTGATCCATTGAACCAAGTTTTACTTCAAAAAAAAGCGTGAGATGCTTTTCAAGAAATGCTTTCCAAGAAATTATCTACAGCACCACGTCATATATCCACGTCCGTGCAAATTTGGAATGTTCAGGCTTGAATTTTAATTTTCGGTAAGAGTACATTCTGTAAGGTGGGCCCACGCCTTTTC
The DNA here is from genome assembly GCA_031772625.1 of Pinus tabuliformis. Lineage (NCBI taxonomy): Eukaryota > Viridiplantae > Streptophyta > Pinopsida > Pinales > Pinaceae > Pinus > Pinus tabuliformis. The sequence continues at coordinate 1,374,961,222 of CM062819.1, forward strand.
TGGTCGACTTCTTCTAGCTGTTAGCAATTCAATTGATATTACATGGTTAACTGTTTCGTATAAAGACAGCTGGTTATATTTTTCTATTTCTAGCTTTTATATTTTTCTATTTGTGTCTTAACGCATTCAATGTAATTGAAAGCTCCTTATATTTTTCTATTTCTCTCGTAATTCATTCGATATAATTGACCCTCTCCATTTAGCGTCGATATCAATAGAATCAAATTAATCTCTTTATATTTTACTTATTTTTCAATTGAAAATCAATTTTTTTTTATTGGATATTATACTTTACACGAGAGATACTTTATGTAATATAGGTTAGTTTAAGTTTTTTTGTTTTGTGCTTTTTACTATCAATGATTAATATTTCTTTAAAATTACTGTAAGTGACCGAAGAGAGTTAGTTACATTTATCTATTTCTTTAATTTTTATGTATTCAATAATATATAGCATATTTTCATTTAGGTTTCAATATATTTTTTACATGTCTTTATTTAGGTTTCAATTGTAATATGTTTACTCTTTCAAATGTTATTGGTAACTCAAAGTTAAGATGAAGTCAAAATTAATTAGATCGATAAATATGTTTCTTTTAAAATAGAATAGGGATTCCTAAAATTTAATTTAATTATTAAATATTATTAGATTTATGGTAGGACCATTAAATGTTCTATGACTTTTTTAGTGGTATATGCAACTCAAGGACTCAGACTTATGTGCAAGGTAGTTATGCTCTTTTTATCATTTTAATGGAACTGATTAATTAACAAAATATCATATGAGCAAGTTTCATATTTAATGAGTTATGGTTTTTTCGGCATGTGATATTGAGAAGCCATGACTCTGGCCCATGGTATCATAGCATTCCCTATTTATAGATTAAGAAATTCCTTAATAAAGTGGATATAAATATTCATTGATAAAATCCTCTTGTGTGCTTTCTGAAATAAATATATGCTTAACTAATAATAATAATAATAATAGTTAATTTCATAATTTTTTAAATATTACCATTGTGAGATGTATTGACATACACTAGTCACTTAATTAATATAATTGTGCTATTACCTAAATTTCTAATAAAAGTGTGCTATTTTTTTAATATTGATAATTTAAATACATTTTAAATATTTTAAAGCTACATTAATATTAAAAGTTTTAGATATTTGAAAACACGTTTTATAGTGAATACTCCGGTGTTTACCACTTTTGTTAATGATATGGAGAGTGAGATAATTTATCTTATTTTGGTTATTGGATTTTTGTGTTTAAATTTTTTTAGTATAGAGTCTTCTCAAATAACATGCACACTTTTCTTTGTATGGTTTAAAGTTTAGAAAGAATTTTGATTTTTTTTTGCTTCTTACTTTGTCTTGCTCCTTTTTTGTGGTTGTAATTTTAGATATATTATGTTATTTTTTATTTATTTTTATACAATATTGAACAATTAAAAGTTTATCCTAGAAGACTAGGAAGAAAATTCTTAGTTTAGAGAATGTATTCCTTAGAGAAAACTTTTCTCCAATTTTGCATCCTTGTATTTTCAAAAAAGCTATAATTTATTCTAGAGCACTATATGATTTAAAAGATTATTCTATTTCACTATACCATAGATTATGTACTTGACATATACAAATATATTTGCATGTTATGCATGTCCACTATAGAGTAGATTCATTGTCATTTCGAGAACAAATTTGTATTTATACATAAGGTGGTGTCTACTAAAAATATCAAAACTTTACATTTTCTTTACCCATGGTTGATGTTGTATTTCACATCAGTACCATATAACAAGAAGCAACTCAACAAGACTACACCCCCCATAAATTAAATGACTTGTATACACATTAATCCATGATAAGCAGAAAAACACTTACCCCATTATACATCTCACATTACCAAGACAAAAATAATCATAAAATTTAACTAAATTATAAGTTTATTTTAAATATTCTATGACTGTTTTAGTGGTATATGCAACTCAAGGACTCATGTTTATGTGCAAAGTAGTTATGCTCTTTTTATCATTTTAATGAAATTGATTAATTAACAAAATATCATATGATCAAGTTTCATATTTAATGAGTTATGGTTTTTTCGGCATGTGATATTGAGAAGCCATGACTCTGGCCCATGGTATCGTAGAATTCCCTATTTATAGATTAAGAAACTCCTTAGTAATGTAGATATAAATATTCATTGATAAAAATCCTCTTCCATACTTTCTGAAATAAATATATGCTTAACTTATAACAATAATAATAATAATAATAATAATAATAGTTAATTTCATAATTTTTTTAAATTTTACCATCGTGAGATGTATTAACATACACTAGTCCTTTAATTAATATAATTGTGCTATTACCTAAATTTCTATTAAAAGTGTGTTATTTTTTTAAATATTGATAATTTAAATAGAATTTTAAATATTTTAAAGCTACATTAATACTAAAGGGTTAGATATTTGAAAATACATTTTACAGTGAATACTCTAGTGTTTACCACTTTTGTTAATGATATGGATTTGTGTGTTTAAATTTTTTTAGTATAGAGTCTTCTCAAATAACATGAACACGTTGCTTTGTATGGTTTAAAGTGTAGAAGGAATTTTGATTTTTTTTTGCTTCTTACTTTGTCTTTCTCTTTTTTTTGGTTGTAATTTTAGATATAATTTTTTATTTTTTTTTTAGTTTTTATACAATATTGAACAATTAAAAGTTTATCCTAGAAGACGAGAAAGACAATTCTTAGTTTAGAGAATGTATTCCTTAGAGAAAACTTTTCTCCAATCTTGCATCCTTGTATTTTCAAAACAAATAAATTTATTCTAGAGCACTGTATGATTTAAAATATTACTCCATTTCACTATACCATAGATTATGTACTTGACATATACAAGTATATTTGCATGTTATGCATGTCCACTATAGAGTAGATTCATTGTCATTTTGAGAAGAATTTTGTATTTATATATATACTGATGTCTACCAAAAATATCAAAAGGTTACATTTTCTTTTCCTATGGTTGATGTTGTGTTTCACATCAGTACCGTATACCAAGAAACAACTCAAAATAACTACACCTCCCATAATAAGAACTTTTAACAATTTTTTTCTTTTTTAACTAGTGCAACCATATAGATTAAATGACTTCTATATGCATTAATCCATGATAAGAATCAAAACACTTACCACATTATACATCTCACGTTACCAAGATAAAAATAATCATAAAATTTAACTAAATTATAAATTTATTTTAAATTTCTATGCCCACATTACCATGGAAATTCTTAACTCAAGTAAATATCTCTTCTTACAATAGCATGGGCAATATGATGGCTTATCAATACCACATGTCCAATATGATATATGTTGATATGATTTTTTCTATAATTAAACAATTCGGCATTAATTAATTAAAATAGCATAATTGACTTGGACATAAATCTTAACCGTTGATATGTGAATACTACTATGACTATTCTAGCATATTCCACGGAGGTTAAATCTCTAAAATTCACCTAATAATTGTTAACAATTAAATTAAAAGTGTGAGAAGATTATTCTCAAACAAACATGCATATGAATGTAATAAGAAAATGTAGAATGTAATCATTTACGACATGATCATGGATTTTGTATTTTCCCCCTTTTTTAAATGTAGTAAAATAAATAAAATAGACACATATCTTGAAAGCTTGAAAGATATCAATCATAGATAAAAACAAAGCCATTATTTATCAGGATTAGAACCATCTTCTTCATAAGATATAACTACTTTGACCATCGATGACCTGATAATAATATGTATATCTCTAGAATGAGATTTCTTTTAGTACTCGTAGATTTATGTTCCCTGTGTCTTTCCTTAGCTTGAATTGAAGTGTTGAGTTTCTTATTTTCAGGGAAAATTTGACTAATACACTTTTTAAGACATGGGACAATGAGAAAGTATTGCTGGTATCAATACATGTTCTTAACTTATCCTCATTGGAATGGATGTTGATTCAAGGATTGTCATCACAGTGATCGACGTCAACACAAAAATCCAAAATTATCTTGGACCCATGGGCTATTTCTTTTTGGCAAGATTTCAGGATGAGCCTCAATATGGAAAAACTCATCGTTTCTAGGAGTATTTAATTGTTTGTTTCACCGTGTTCACGAAATTTTCTTCATGAACTAATTATTCACAATCATTCTATACTGAATGATGATATGGTGATTGAAAAGGACTGTCAAATGAAGGGTTATGCCCCCAAATGGTGTCTAACTAGAATATAGGTTAAATTGTGATGAAAAAGTGATCTTTCAGAGTTCTTACGAAGTGACTGGTATTTGCAGGACATTTTAGTTTGGAATTTATATAGATAAATGGGAAAATTATGTTTATGTATGAGAAATGCCATTAAGAACCTTTTGTTATAAATAAAAACCATACTATTTCACTCTTCATAAGTGACATAAGATGCAACAAAAGCACTAAACTACACCATTTATATTTCAGAGAGGAAATCAACATACCTTTCACATGATATCCACAAACATTACTAATTGTAAGTTTCTTCGAGGGAATGTCACACATTGCACAATTTTTAGACCATTTCTCTCTCTCAAAGGGAAGATGAGTAGTTGCTGCAATGAAATCAATATTTTTATCCATCTCTATATCACCCACTCGAGCTTTCTTCATATCAAAAGAAGAGGCAAAACCTTTACAATCCCTTTACTTCAACTCTGAAACAATTGAAGTAAATCCCACTAGCTGACCTAGTGGAACAAGTTTGCACATTCAACATATGCCTCTACTATCTCAGCTCAAATGGATTTAAACTAGATAAGGCGTTCCATGGTTAGAATCCTAGATGGTTTTAGCTAGGAATCAAAGTGAAACATAGAGGGAAAATGCACAATGAGTGGGTTAATAAACCCTAACTTACATAGAAATGTAAAAAAATATGAACAAAATCAATGAAGCAACAAGGAGTTAGTAACCTTGAAACACCAAGGGATTAACTCCAACATTGATAGTTAGGATGTATGGTACATGAACATTAATAGATGTCATATATGAGTGTCTATGAATGGTCAATTTGAGAAAAATTGTGCAAATCAAGATTAATATCCCTGATGAGCATGCCAAATCACCCATAAAATTGTGACACAAATCTCAAAGGAATAACCCTTAGCCTGTGTTAGTGTCGGTATCTTCATCCCTCCATCAGTGATCAAATTTCTCTTTTTGCATGCATATTAGGTGTCCCATCTGATCAGCTACATTCTATTAGGTCATGGATCAACTGATGGTAGCAGTTCAATTTCCCTCATGGCATTTACCTGCTGGCATGTTTTCACATGTTTAGGTCATTTACTGTCATTTTGTTTCATTTCAATTACCAAAATCAGTTTTAGGGGTTTTAGTCTCACTAGGTCTAGGGTTTCCCACCATGGTCATCCAAAACTCAATAAAAGGTCAGCAGGCACATGAGGAGGTTTTATAAGTTCACAATATCATAAATTCACTAATGATATGACCCAATAAATTGTTTTTACCTCAAAACTCTGTTTCAAGGTGAAAACAGAGTTTTTTTTTTATTTCTATGTACAAATTTTATGTAATTTAAAGTGTTTTCTATATGTAATAAGTTCCAGCTACTACCCTTGGTCACCTTTCCAACTCCAGCCACTACAAGAAACAAAAGCATCAATGCATTAGTTCATCAAATGATCAAGAAAAGTCAATTCAAATGAAGAACAAAGTTTATGAGCAAAAGCGACTTTGACATTATAAAAGTGGGTTTCAAATAAGGAAAAATTAAAAGGCATCCATATATAAAGTGAAAGCATACTAGTCATCTATTTCATTGTGCAAGACATCCATGAAGAGCTAAAATCGCGATTTGGAGGAAAATTGGACAAAAGAAGGTGAAATCCCTATTTTTCTAGAAAATCTTCCTGACGTTGTGCGTCAGAGGCAGTGTGTTGTGCATCAGACTAGCGCTGCACATCAGCGAATTTGTGCCAGTGTAAATTTACAAGGGCATTGCACATCAGGAGGGCGTTGCGCATTGGGCCCAGTGTGCTATGCATTAGTCAAGAAACTGCCAAAACATTCCAAATCACCCAAAAACCCTCAAGAAAGGTGCATTTCTCTCCTACAAGTAAGTTGTCATTGTTCTTGAGCTGAATTTGATCTCCTACATGTTTTCTTTATAAGTTTTGCATCTTGAAACTCAAACCCTAGCTTGTCTTCATCAATTTCCATTTCATTGTAAAGCTTTCACTCCATAACCAAAACCCACATCATTTTCCCCTTTTCTATATTTCATTGCCCTAAATTAATCCGTTAATTTCATTTTCCATATCCCACTCCCCTAAGGAAACTCACTCCCTTCATTCCCCAACTGCATTTCACATTGGTAAAATCTCTTCATACTCATCTCTCTTGTCCTCCGCCATTATCATTTTCCACCATATCATCATCACATCACTTCCCTAAGACAAGCACCATGACAAGAAGCAGTGGATCAAGTTATGAAGAGGAAAAACTTAGTGACAGCTAAAGGGAAATAAATGTATAGCCTAGGAGACCTCACAAGGGTGGAAAAATTATTAGAGAGGAACCTATTAGCATGACTGAACTCCTTGCTTGCCCTCTTGCTACCACATGTTTCAAATACCAGTCTTGTTTTGAGTTTTGTGAGATGGTTGAGAGGGTTAAATACCATCATGAGTTGGCAATGAAATTTGTCATAAACATGGAGAATAATGTGGTGCACCTTGCTGGGATCACTTTCACTCTTTCACCAGCTATTATTGCAGAAGCCACTAGAATACCAAATGTAGGGGAAAAGTTGAACAAAATTCAAAATATCAGCAAAAAAATATTTTGAACCATATATTAAGGCCAAATATCATGGTAAACTGAGTAGGGTGTTTCCTTTCAAGTTCTTGGAGGACCTGTATGTTACACTTATGAAACTTATCATCAAATACTCCACATGTGAGGGTAGGTTCTCCAGACTTTATGCCTACCATATCAGATTACTTATGCACTTCACTAGGGTCAGAATGATGAGTATTCCATATTTCATATGCAAAAACATAGAGAGGATGATTGTCATTGCAAAAAGAAAGCCATACCCACAGCAGCTCAACAGTATTTGTCACTTTGTTATCATCAAAATTATTGTTTTGCATCAGCTCACTCAGTTGGGAGTGTCATGGGAAACTTTCATTGCCCATGAAATCTTTAGGAAGGTGAACCTTTCGGGCAATAAAAAGAGCCTGAATGCAAAACTGATGAGGCTCATATTCCTATGTTTGTAACTTATGAGAAAGGCACCAGGAGGCTTTTTGCAGCTGCCAAATGAGTGCTATCTCCACTAGGGGTCGAAGGGGCCTTGTTTTCTTCACTGGATCACAGGCAAATGCTATCTTCACCTAGGGTGAAAGGGGCTTCGACTTATTCTTCAACTGAACAGGTATAGGACAAAGACAAAGGAAAGCAACAAGTGCATGATGATGGCCCTACTGAAGGGCAAGAGAAAGATTTTGTTTTGGTTGAGGAAGATGACGCTGATTTGGGTTCTTAAAGCTCAAGACTCAAGGATGTGATCATCAAAGAGAAGGAGGCTAAAATCCAAGCCTTATCAAATGGATCATTAACTTTCTTGAGCAAGAGAACAAGAAAATGGAGGAAAAACAAGCAATAATGGAGCTGTAAACAATTAGAGAAAACCCGCAAGTGGCAAAAAGAAGGAAAATCAAGATGAAATCACTTGAGCAAGAAATTGAGGCTGAACAAGAATCATGGTTGGAAAGAGTGAATATCCACCTTGAGAAGATGATTGATAAGGTTGACAAGGAGAAGAAAATGTTGCACCACATGGCTTATCATTACTTAGCTCAGAATAGAATTTGCAAGACAAGGATAAATGACCTAAAAGCTAAGTTAAAGAGAGCCTTAAGAGCCAAAAGGGAACAAGACAAACATAAAATTTTGGGTGAAGCTTCCTTGGCTCAGCAAGGCAATTACTAAACTTTCCTCTTGCCAAATTTGAAGCAATTTTGAGAAAATTTCGTCATTTCACGATTTTTAAATGTAAAACACAGGAATTTTCAACTGTGCACTGCACATTGAGTTGGCTAATAATTTTACAAAATGGCTTGCATTTTTAGATTCCTCATGGAAAAATAACGAAACCCAAAAAGTTTCATAAGTTTTGGATGAGATCTGGGTCACCTAAAGGGCATAAAACACCTAAAAAATGCCCTCTTTGCCACTTTTTGGACCCACAAGAACCAGTATTAGGAGAAATGATTTTTGAAGGGGCAAATGGACTCCCTATCCAAAAATTATAGTTGTCCTAGAAAGTAGACAGGCAGAGCTTTCCAACTTAATTAGTGGATCTATCAGAGTCATATGAGAATTCAATGCCATCAGGCTCAGGGCACTTCACATCAGGAAAAATTTTGCCAATTTTGCCAATTTTGCCTAGAAACTCAGGAAGTTCGTTGTCAGTTTGACTTTTTCTTCTCTCTTTGGTAAATTGATGATGCAATATGATGTAATATGATGTACTATGATGTAAAAATGATGAAAAATGACTTGAGGGGGTAGATACATCAGTGGAGCTTCCCTACGCGATCTTTAATCCGTTCCAGCTCGCGGCCCCGTCCTAAATCAATGTTGTTACGCCTGAGATTGGGTCACCTCCATGAGACCATAATAGGCGTTAGCCATGATCATGGCATCAGGTTTTTGTTTTAATCTATTTTAATAAAGAAATATATTTATTATTTTAATTATTAATATTAATTATTTTATTTATTTTACTCAGCAGCATCTCATATATAGTTTTTCTATTTTATTTGTTACACAGTTATCTTTTTTTTTATATTGAAATAGTTGACGTGATTTCTGAATTGGAAAGCCTCCCGTAGTCGGTCAAACCTCCATTCCAACTCACAGCTTTGGCCTTGTAGTATAAGGACCAGTAGGTTTATGATCCCGTTGGCACCGACGTAATAAAATAAAATATCTGACGTATACTGCTTTTATTCCAAAATGACATTAGTTGGTATACACCGAAGAGTAACGCTTTCTAATTAATATAGAGAAATTTCGTCGGTAGCGCCAAAAATAGCGCATATAGAAGTGTGAGTAGATGGAACTTGGTAATGAAGTTTAGGGCATTAGTTTCCTCGTTTAAATTTATATTTTGCAGTGTTTATTGAATTTAGTGAATAAATTTTTGATTTTATAAATTTTTTTTTGTGGTTTTGATTGTATATGAATTTAGTATTTTTAGGAAATTTTGGGAATTTTATAATTTAAATTTGTGATTTAAACAGAGTCTTATTTAATTTAGAGTACATTCCACTTAATAATATATTCAGAAATACTCAAAAAAATATAATAAATAGAATATTATAAAAAATAATAATAAAATTTAACATATTATCAATCTCTTTGTAAATGGATTTTTAAACATTGTTTCTATTTGAATATTTATATATTGCAATTTATTCAATTCAAAATAATATCTAATTTATTATTTGAATAATAAATTTTTTCAAATTTGGAATTGTATTAGTGTAAGACATGTTGCTTTCCATCTATATAAAATTCAATAATTATAGAAAGCATTTTCTTTCCATCTAAATAAAATTTTATAACTAAATTTTTTATATTTAATATAATGAGACTAATAAAATAGTTTTCATATTATAATTATTTATTCACAATATCTAATTTATTATTTGGATAATCAATTCTTTCAAATTTGGAATTGTATTTTGTGAGACATGTTGCTTTCCTTCTATACAAAATTCAATAATCATATTAGTGAAACATTTTCTTTCCACTAGATAAAATTTGATAACTAAATTTTGTTTCTTTGGAAATTATGAAATTATTGTAGGATTAATCGAATGATTTTAATATTATAATTATTCTATTGATTTGAGTTATAAATTTTTAAAATCTAATTGAATTCAATTAGAAATTTTAATTTTTTCCAAAATATGATCTCATTATAAAAATAACTCATTATAATATTATATAATTTTCTATGAAATTTATTCCCGAACACGCCCCTATTATAATTCCACTCGACACTAAAATATTGTTAACACCGTAACCCAAAAAAATCAGACCTGCAACTAACAAATTCACCTAAATTTGGAGGAATGTATTAATGTAACAAACTTCTAATTTTATACAGTGACATATCTAACTGATCCGTTGGAATTTGGAGCAATGGTAGCAAACATTAATCTTATATATATAGAGATATGTGAGTAGGTATTTGTTGGTAATATAAAGAATTACCTACAAATTTGACATTGTAAGGATTGAGTTTCCGTCAAGTGGGTCTTCCTAACATAACCAGGAGCATTACGATGATTATGCCATGCATTTTTTTCTTATAAAGATTATAAAGACGTTTTGTTTTGGAGAATTAAAAATTGTAAAATATTGGTAAGTGTAAGAGATTAATATTATAATTGATATTAAGAATTATTATTCATTATCATAATGATAAAATTAAGATAGCCATTTTTTTATAATATAATTAAATTAGTTTATGAAAACTGATCTACATATAAATGACTAGAAGATATAAAATACTATTTTTTTTAATAAATTAAATTTATAATACAATATTACAATGTATTAGAACGAATCAAATATGTAATACAATATATTACAATGTATTAGAACGAATCAAATATGTAATACAATAAATTACAATGTACTGGAAGGAATTGAGGGTACATGGTGAGATGTATTAAATTAAACAAAATCTTACAGTAGAAATCACATGAGAGAATGTGATTTCTACCTAAAGACTTTGTTTAATTCACTATGGATCACAAAATCTTGAAGACATAAATGTATTAAATTGTTTCTTAAATAAGAAATTCTTAATATAATGAGAATTGTTATAGGATTAAGAATAGAAATAATAAATTATATATTATTGTAAAATAGATAGAATCAATTCTATGAGTAGTCGTTCATGCTCATGCTCATAATAAAATGATGTTCATAATCATATTTTTTTCATAACTTAGGTATCTATCTAAGAAACCAAAAATATATCAACATATAAACAAGAATGGAAATGTTCATAATAAGATGATGATGTTGATAATAATATGAGTTTCATAATAAGATTCTTTTTCATAACTTAGGTATCTATCTAAGCAACCAATAATATATCAACATATTGTTATGAAACCATCTCACAAAAAGATAAAACATGTAGATGAACGCCTTAGAAATAAACCTCTTCGAGGGGAAACCTCCTTTACATTACACAAATGAAAAATTCTTAGATGATTCAAATGACAAAACCTCCTTTCTATATATAAGAGTCTATGGGGTCACAATATAACCAAGCCGACCTAACAATAACAATATAAAGGCACAAAAATAACAATAGAGGTATTCTATGGGGCACAATAATAACAATATGGGGATAATAGGGGCACAATAATAACAATTAGGGATACAACGACAATAGTAATGGGGGGATCACTAATATTATAGGGACCTAACATGCCCCTCTCGTTCAAAAAATGTTGTCCTCAACGCTTCAGTAGTTTTGGATGCTTCTGTATAAAATTCTCATCCTCTCATGTGGAATATTCAATGGGTAAGTTCTTCCACTTGATGAGATACTCTTAAATTGATCTATTTCATCGTTGTCGAGTTCTCCTTTCTTTGACTGCTTTAGGTTCCAATATGATTTTTCCTTCCTCATCAAGTTCTGACAATATTGTCTGAGCTGGAAGCTTGTCACTTATAACCTTCTTTAAGCATGAAACATGGAAAACTGGGTGCACTTGAGAAGCTGCAGGAAGCTCTAATTTGTATGCCATAGTACATATCTTTTGCAACACCTTGTACGGACCATAATACTTTGGTGATAATTTATTATCCTTCTTAGCTTGCTTGAGGGAAATTTGTTTATATGGTTGTAGCTGTAGGAATACCGAATCACCTACATCAAAACTTCTTTTGCTGCGATGTTGATCTACCTGTTGTTTCATTCTATTCTGTGCCAAGCTGAGGTTATCCTTTAAGAGTTGGAGAACTTGTTACTGATGCTCAATGTGATCTTCCACTACTTGAACCTTAGAATTTTCTCTTAAATATGATGTGATGGATGGTGGATGATATCCATAAAGTGCCATTAACGGGGTAATTTTTGTTGCAGTGTGGAAGGAAGTGTTATACCACCATTCAGCCAGAGGCAACCATTTGACCCATTGTGTCTATTTATCATATACAATGCAATGAAGATATTCTTCCAAACATTTGTTTACTATATCAGTTTTCTCATCAGATTGAGGATGATAAGATGAGATATGAGCTAAGTGAGTACCATGACAAGAAAATAATTTTGTCCAAAAAATTTCAGTGAAAATGGGATCTCTCTCACTTACAACAATCTTTGGGTTTCTGTTAGGTCCCTATAGTACTAGTGTAACGTGTTATTGTTATTAATACAACCTCCTTATTATATTGTTGTTCCCATGTAGTCCCCATATTGTTATTATTGTTCCCTTACATTATTATTGTTATGTGAGCTCTGATTATATTATGAATCCTTAGAGTCCTATATATAGAAAGGAGGTCTTGTCATTTGTATCATTGAAGAATTGTTCATTTGTGTAATGTAAAGGAGATTGCCCCCTCGAAGAGGTTTATTTCTAAGGCATTCATCTATCTTTTCTATCCTTTTGTGAGTTGGTTTCATAACATTTGGTATCAAATCTTTGGATTTTAGGGTTTCGCTGCTCCAAATAGGTGATCGTGGTATTTTCGATATAACTGCTTTTCTGCGACATTTCAGAAGCTAAAACAAAAACCCATTTGAGAATAAATCTTGCTGAAGTGCATGTCTGAATGTTAGATCTTGTCTCGCTATATGTCCAGATATATGATCTAAGGAAGTTAAGGTTTTTGCAAACTCCCGATTTACGACCTAAACAGGTGACCTTGGGAAAATCATCATAATTTACTCTCTGAGCAACAAATTGAAATTTCATAAGAAGTTATAGAAAGAGGATGAACTATAGTTTTTTGTGCACAATTTCAGATCCGAAGGTCGAAATAGTGACATGTGGCAGGTCGTACAAGTTCATTGTACTGAAACATTATATAATCAGGTCATATTAGGAGATTGGGCATAACTCTTTCTTGGAGAATCAAATGTTGATCAAACTTGCAAGGTTAGAAAGAGGAATTGAAGGGCTACTGCAGGAGACAATTTTAGAACTTTGAGATCTAAAAGTACATAGCTACATTCATTTCAAGATTGCACTCCTAAATTCAAGAAAAGGCGATATGAGGAAGTTTGATGGAAAGGATCCAGTAAATTGGATACTGCAGATGGAGCAATATTTTGATCTACATGGTGTACCACAATTACAAAAGGTATGTATTGCATCTCCATATTTAGAACCGGATAAATTTTTATGGTATAAATGGCTTTGTTCTCATAAAAATCTTGTTACATGGTCAATTTTCATGGAGGAAATGATGGCACATTATGAGGATACAAAGAGAAACACCTTCTTTAGAGAAACACCACAACAATTGGAAGAAAAGAGAGAAAAAGGGCTTCGTTACAAAGTGGAAAGAAAAATTATGGCATCAAGAAAGTCTACCCCTCACAACTATAAAGATGGAAGTGTTGTTTCTCCTAGCCTTCCACAACCTACAAGGGTTACTCCACAACAATTAGAAGAAAAAAGAGAAAAAGGGCTTTGTTACAATTGTGATAACAAATATATTAAAGGTCATAAGTGTGTTGAGAAGAAATTATTTTACATTGATTGTGGAGAGGATGAAGAAAAGGATCAAGAAACGTCAAAAGAAGAGTATATACACTAGGAACCAACCCCAAAGAAAGAAGAAATGAATCTGACCATATCTTGTAAAGCATTGGAAAGAATTACCACTCCTAAAAATCTCAGGATAGAAGGACATATCAAGAAGAAAAATGTTCAAGAAGTGAAAGACCACATCGAGAAAGAAGAAATGAATCCAACCATATCTTGTAATGCATTGGACAAAATTACCACTCCTCAAACTATCAATATAGAAGGAAATGTTGGCAATACTACATGCACTTAAGAAATGGTGACCTTATCCAATGGGAAGACACTTCAAGGTAAAAATAGATCATGATAGTCTTAAATACTTTTTAGAACAAATATTATCTTCAGAAGAATAGAAAAAATGGGTTATGACTTTGACATCATCTACAGAAAAGGGAAGCAAAATTTTGTTGCAGATGCATTGTCAAGAAAGGATGAGGATGTGGAAGCATTGTTTTGTGCTATTTCTATTATCCAACTAGGTTAGATCAATGAAGCAAGGGATGAATTGACAAAGGACAAAGAAATGTGGCCACTCACTCAAAAGTTGTCAAAGATCCCAATTCAAAAAGTATTTCTAGAACTTAACAAGGAAGGGAAATCATAATGGAACCTGAACCAATCACAGAACCGAGAAATAGACAGCTATGAAATATATTAATTTTAGAGTATCTCATCAAGTGGAAGAACTTACCCGCTGAAGATTCCACATGGGAGGACAAGAATCTATATAGAGGCATCAAGAACTACTCAAGTGTTGAGGACACACTTTTTGAAGGAGAGGGGCATGTTAGGTCTCTATACTACTAGTGTAACCCATTATTGTTATTAATGCAAACCCCTTATTATATTGTTGTGCCCATGTAGTGCCCATATTGTTATTATTGTGCCCCATAGAAGCCCACTATTTTTATTATTGTTCCCCTACGTTATTATTGTTATGTCGGCTCTAATTATATATGACCCATTAGACTCCTATATATAGAAAGGAGGTCTTGTCATTTGTATCATCCAAGAATTATTCATTTGTGTAATGTAAAGGAGGTTGCCCCCTCGAAGAGGCTTATTTCTAAGGTGTTCATCTATCTTTTCTATCTTTTTGTGAGCTAGCTTCATAAGTCTCCATGTAGCTTTTGAATTGTTTCCATAAATGTAGTAGAAGTTGTACTCACTTTGAATGGATGAGATAATGCACAAAAGTGTTCATACTTGGTAATTTTTTCCACTACAACCATGATAACACTCTTTCCTTCGGACTTGCATAAACCTATGATAAAATCCATTGAAACCTTCTCCCAACGTTGGCTTGGAATGGAAGAAGGTTGTAATAGTCCTGGAGTCTTAATTGTTTCAACTTTATTTTGTTGGCAAACAAAAAATTCTGCCACAAAATTTTGAATATCCTATTTAAGGCCATCCCAAAAAAAAATCCTTCTTAACCCTATGGTAGGTTTTTATAAACCTTGAGTGCCCTCCTAAGGGAGAGGTGTGCAATTCCCTAAGAATCTTTAGTTTGAGTTGGGAATTCTTACATAGGTATACCCGATCCCTGTACCATAATGAATCATTTTTCCAGATAAATTTATTAGATGTACTAGGATGTTGTTGTATCTTTTGAATGAGTGCCCACAATTCGTCGTCATTCTTCCATTCATCCTTGCTTTGTTTATCCAATCTGATTGGATAATAGAAATAACGCAAAGAAATGCTTCCACATCCTCCTCGTTTCTTGAGAATGCATCTGCCACAACATTTTTCTTCCCTAAACCCTAGGTATTTTATAACATTTTAATAAGCATTTTGTAACTTTTTTTAAGTGTTTATTAAAAGAATTTACTAAAGTGTTAAAAACCTAAACCCTAAGCATTTTATTACATTTTAACAAGTGTTTTGTAACTTTTTTTAAAGTGATTATTAAAAGTATTTATTAAACTATCGCTAAACCCTCAACCCTAAGCATTTTATAACATTTTAACAAGTGTTTTGTAGCTCTTTCTAAAGTGCTTATAAAAACAATTTACTCAAGTATTATAAAACCTAAACCCTAAACTCTAAACGCTAAGAATTTTATAACATTTTAAACCCTAAGCCCTGAGTATTTTATAACATTTTATTCAAGTTTTTATTAGAACCATTTACCTAATTGTTATAAACCCCAAACCATAAACACTAAACCCTAAACCCCAAACACTAAACCCTAAACCCTATATCCTAAACCCTAAAACTTAAGAATTTTATAACATTTTAAAAAGAATTTTGTAAATTTTATTTAAGTGTTTATTAAAACCATTTATTAAAGTGTTATAAACCCTAAATCGTAAACCCTAAACCCTAAGCACTAAGAATTTTATAACATTTTAAAAAGAATTTTGTAGCTTTTTTTAAGTGTTTGTTAAATGAATTTACTAAAGTATTATAAACCCTAAACCTTATTCACTTGATAACATTCCAAACCATAAAACCTAAACCCTAAACTCTAAGCATTTAATGACATTTTAACAAGATTTTTGTAACTTTTTTTAAGTGTTTATTAAAAGCATTTACTAAAATTTTATAAACCCTAAGCACTAAACCATAAGAATTTTATAACATTTTAAACCCGAAACCATAAAACCTAAACCCACAACTCTAAACCCTGAGTATTTTATAGCACTTTAAGAAACATTTTCTTACTTTTTTTAAGTGTTTATTAAAAGAATTTACTGAAGTGTTATAACACCTAAACCCTAAACTCTGAACCCTAAGAATTTTATAACATTTTAAAGCCTAAAGCCCAAACCCTAAGAATTTTATAAGATTTTAACAAGCACTTTGTTAATTCTCTTAAGTGGCTACTAAAAGAATTTACTAAGTGTTATAAATCCAAAACCCTAAACCCTAATCCATAAACCCTAGCTCAAAACCCTAAGTATTTTATAACAATTTAAAGATAATTTTGTAAATTTTTTTAAAGTGTTTATTAAAATCATTTAGTAAAGTGTTATAAACCCTAAACCCTAAACCCTAAGCATTTAATTACATTTTAGCAAGCATTTTTTAACTTTTATTTAAGTGTTTATTAAAAGTGTTTTGTAACTTTTATTTTATTGTTTATTAAAATAATTTACTAAAGTGTTATAAACCCTCAACCCCAAAACCTAAACGCTAAACCCTAAACCCTAGACCCTAGACCCTAAACCCTAAACCCCAAACCCCAAACCCCAAACACTAAACCATAAACCATAAGAATTTTAAAAACATTTTGAAAATGGTTTTGTAACTTTTATTTAAGTGTTTATTAAAATAATTTACTAAAGTGTCATAAACCCTAAACCCTAAACCCGAACCATAAACTCTAAACCCTATACACTAATGCTTAAACCCTAAGCATTTTATAAAGCGTCTTGTAAATTTTACTTAAGTGTTTATTAAAAGCATTTACTAAAGTCTTATAAACCCTAAACCCTAAACCCCAAACCCTAAAAACTAAGTATTTTATAACATTTTAAAAAGTGTTTTGTAACTTTAATTTAAGTGTTTATTAAAATCATTTACGAATGTGTTATAAACCCTAAAACCCAAAACCTAAACCCTAAACCATAAACCCTAAACACTAACCATTTTCCAACATTTAAAAAATTATTTTGTAACTTCTATTTAAGTGTTTATTAAAAGAATTTTTTAAAGCATTATCAACCATAAACAGTTAACCTCAAACCCCACACCCGAAACGCGAAACCCTACACCCTAAACCCTAAGAATTTTATAACATTTTAAACCCACAAGCATTTTGTAGCTTTTTGAAACCCTGAACCCTATAGCCTAAGAATTTTATAACATTTTAAACACTAAACCCTAAAACCTAAACATTTTATAATATCTTAATAAGCCTTTTGTAACTTTTTGTAAGTTTTTATTAAAACCATTTACCAAAGCATTGTAAACCCTAAACCCTAAGAATTCTATAACATTTTAACAAGCATTTGGTAACTTTTTTAAAGTGTTTATAAAAGTATTTACTAAATTGTCCCTAAACCCTAAACCTTGTGCATTTTAAAAAAATTTAACAAGTGTTTTGTAACTTTTTTTTAAGTGTTTATTAAAAACATTTACTAAATTTTTATAAACTCTAAACCATAAACCCTAAACCCAAAACCCTAAACTCTATACCCTAAACTGTAAACCCTAAACATTAAGCATTTTAAAGTGTTTTGTAACTTTTTTTAAGTGTTTATTAAAAGAATTTACTAAAGTCTTATAAATCCTAAACCCTAAACCCTAAAAATTTAATGAACTTTTAACAAGCTTTCACTAACTCTTTTTAAGTGTTTATTAAAAGGATTAACTGTTATAAAACCTAAACCCTAAACCCTAAAACCTAAGCAATTTATAACATTTTAAACCCCAAAACTTAAACCATATACCCTAAACTCTAAACCCTAAGTATTTTATAACATTTTAACAAGCGTTTTGTTACTTATTTTTAAGTGTTTATTAAAATAAGTTACTGAAGTGTTATAAACCCTAAACCCTAAAACCTAAACACTAAGTATTTTATAACGTTTTAAAGCCTAAATTCTAATCCCTAAGAATATTTTTAACGTTTTGACAATCATTTTGTAACTTTGTTATAAGTGTCTATTAAAATCATTTAGTAAAGTGGTATAAATCCCAAACCCTAAATCCTAAACCCTAAACCGTAACTCTAAACCTTAAGCATTTTATAACATTTTAAAAAGGGTTTTGTAGTTTTTTTTAAGTGTTTATTTAAATCATTTACAAAAGCGTTATAAACCCTAAACCCTAAGCCCTAAGCATTTTATAACATTTTAACAAGAGTTTTGTAATTTTGATTTAAGTGTTTATTAAAATCATTTACTAAAGGGTTATAAACCGTAAATCCTAAACCCTAAACCTCAAACCCCCAACCCTAAACCCTAAACACTAAGCATTTTATTGCCTTTTAAAAAGTGTTTTCTAACATTTATTTAACTGTTTATTAAGAGAATTTACTAAAGTGTTATAAATCCTAGACCTCAAACCCTAAACCATAAACCCCAACTAGAGGATGGTTGTTGCTTTGGTGATTATAACATCTGAAAGGAATCAACTCTTCACTTAGTTTTGTGTTTGAGAGATAAAACACATATCTTGGTCGAAAATATAATTAGGAAGACAATTACTCTCGAGGTTGAGAGGTTAGATATTATTAACAAAGTTGAGGCAAAAATTCAAGACAAGGACAAATTTTCTTGAGATCATCAAAGATTGATCTTTGTTGGAAAGCAATGAGAAGATGATAGGATTGTGGCTAGTTATAATATTTAGAGCAATCTATACTACTTCTTTTCCTTCATCTTCTAGGGGGAAAGGGAAATAATATGCTGAGTAGAGTTGATATCACCGACATACATGGGATCTCCCAGATATAAGTTCCCAACTAGACCTTACACTTTTTGGTACAAGAGTCTCATCCAGAATACACCTTGACTATCGTTTCCTTAAATATACACCTTGTCTTTAGCTATCTACCCGAGAGAGAAGTGAAAATGTCATTTTGAATGAGAAAGCTAGTGCCCCTTGTGAATGTTTGATTGCAAATGTATCAAGGTTCTCTTACTGCGAAGGGGTAAATGGAGTGAGCCTCTAAGAGAGAAGTAATAGTACTACCCTAATGAAGACATGCATAAAATAGAAGGGTTTGTCTAACATCAAGCGGAATAGTTCACAAGGATGTGATGATCATTATAAACATAACAACACATTTCCAACAGGAAGCACCGAGGTCACCATAATAGTTCAATTACTCTAGTGCTAATGAAAGAAAAGATGAATCATAAACATTCAAATAATCGTCTTAAAAACATTCACAATCCATGTGTGTAAATATGCTAGCCTGGAATGCTTCAATATTAAGAAAAATTCCCAAGATACATAAATAAAATGAACACCACTATCTCCAATCCTGGAGCGTTAGAGCCACTACTTGCTCCCCAGAAGTGCTACCTCTATCTCTTTAATGCCTCATGGTAGAAGCCAATTTTAAAAGTCATTTACATGGGAAATGAGGATCCATTTATAACTTTCAGAATGACCTTTCACATCCTCATGATTCTTGAAATTCCAACTTCTAGTGACCTTTGGATTTCTTCAACCTTTGGAATTCCAAATGACTTTTGGACCATTTGGAATTACATATGAATTTTGGTATTACATATATTTTTGACTTCTGTGACTCTTGGACTTCCACTTATTTGTCCTTAGAGTGATTACAATAGTACATCACGACTTCGACATCACCATGTGATGAGAATTGATATGTCACTATCTTTGATGACATGGACTAATAGTAACGAATGACATGGAATTTATTTAGTTGTGACATGGCTTCCAACTATATATTTATTCTTCATGTGGCTTCATTCATTGATGTCCTCTACTCTCCAAATGGTCTTTGATCAAATGGAGTCTTTCGCGTGCTTTGATCATCAGGATTCAAGTGTGTTCTTGATTCTTTTCGAGCTTCCTTTATTTATTCTCCTTTCCCAATATTCCTCATGTGTGCTTGCCATGTTGTTTCTAGAATTCCTGTATCTACAAATTGCTCATGACGAGCAACCATAAACCTGAAAATCTCCTATTCTACCATGTTTCATGCATATTTTATGTTCATTCCTTTCAGGTGCGCTCAAGAGGGATAAAGGGGGCTTTAGGGCACATGGGCGCACTTTGAAAGGTTGAAGGGCTAAAGAGGGAAGGCTTTATGGTTGTGGCATGTGCTCGTGCACTTAGGAGAGGGATGAAGTCAAGACAGGGTGTGTGGCACAAGTTTGAAGGATGAAGGGGAAGGCTTCATGCTTCCTAAGTGCATTGTAAACTGAAGGGAGAGATGGAGGGCACAAGGTGCACTCTTGAAGGCTGAAGGGTGAGGGTTTCAGGCCTTTGGGGTGAGCTCATGTGCTCAAGAGGCCTGGGAGGGTGTAGGGCACACTCATGAAGGTTGAATGCTAATGCTTTGTGCCTTCAGAGTGTGCTCATGTGCTCAAAGGGTCCAAAGAGGGAACATGCTGCATTAAGGAAGGCTGAAGGGAGAAGATTAATGCTTTCATGGTGTGTGTATGTGCTTAAGGAGGTCACACTTCTTCGATTTGTAGGAGTGCACTCAAGGAAGTCTTGGTCTTTAGGAGGGAACAATTCAGAGTAAGGACGAGAGAATAAGGTTAACGAGTAACTCTTGTGCCCTTGCAGGGTTCATGCTTCTCTTCCAAACAATGAAGGATTCCCCATCAAGGCTTCATAGTGTCCTCTTGTGCTCTTGGCCTTAATGAGTTTACTTTGAAGCCAAATATTTGCCTATTTCTGGAATATGAGGCGAGGGGCGAACAAGATGAGTTTAGACATAGAACCACGTGTGACACATACCAAATCATCAAGAGAAATTAGAGAGACTTATAAAATGATGACTATACATCAAAACACAACTTTATACACATTCCCCAAGTGCAACAAGTGTAGTGTGTGAAACTACAATGCAAGAGTGTCATTTTATGATGACGAAGATGTTATAACCACAAAATGTACCAAAAGATGTTCTGATTAATTTGATGTCACTTGAGACTATTCAAAGACACTTGAAACGCGTAGAATAACATGAAAAAACATTTGGTGATCAAAGCGACTCTAGATTTGACAGAAAAAATAGGCTCCAAAATTTAAATGTAGTGAAATTTTGGAGAGTGTTGTAGCAAGGACATCAATTGACGACTCACTAGACGAACTTCAACTTCTTTGTCCAAGAATAGCTTTCTATTAAGGGCCAAAACTTCAACAAGTATTGATTGCCTCAACCTCCCATTTTTGACCTAACTTTACACATAACATCTCACTTTTCTCAACTTGATTGAAATACACATAGAAGATACACCACATCACAATTGTTTCAATACAAGAACGCGTAATGTGCATGACGATTTTATGATTTTCAGAGTATGATATTTCATGTTTGGTGTTGCTTCACTGCCAGCAGGCCTAGATAGTACCCCGATGGATTCATGTAAGTAGCACGAACATCGCTTCACTACCAGCGAGCCTGGATAATACCCCAGTGAAGTCACTAGCTTCACCTCCCTACACTAGAAGCCTTTCTCTTCTTTCACCCTTTATTTATTTATTTTAATAGAATTGTGCATTGGCAGTTATGTTTTCAGTGAGAGGAGGAGGGATCCAACCTTATTCAGAGAAGAGGATGTTTCACCTTCAAAGAAGTTTTTTTAAGACCTCTGATATGGTTTACTCGCTTAAGAATTTCCCCTTTTCCCTTCTCTACTATACTGGACAAGCGCTAACACACAAGAAGACTTACACCAAGTTGAGCAATTTAGATACCAACATAGGCACAGATCGAATAGGTTCCCTCAAGGTTTTCCTGTTGGGCGAATCATATTTTCCATGTTGGCTTAGCTCAAACTATGGAATTTCCCCAAACAAACAAGGAGACTTAATATTAATAGGTCAATTTATTCATGAAAAGGTTTGATTGAATTAATATTTTCTTATAGAATAATGCAGCGATTGGTTCATGTTCATTTGGTTGAAATGTTATATTTTAAAATGGACAAATATGTTTATTTTTAAATATGTGTTATGATACTTTGCATTAAAAATTAAAAAATCTCCCTTACTTCAAGATTATAATCTCTACTAACAGGGTCAACCACGTGAAGGTGGAAATGTACATGCCCCAAAAAAATTGCATTGTTGATATGGGGTATTTTACATATCAACATGGAGAGATGATTTAATATATTGATTTAATATGTTAAATGATTAATGATGTTAATGGATATTTTATAAAAACATATTAATTTATCAACATTAATGAAAATAAATTATGATAAAATTTTCATTAATCACATTATTATTGCTATGATAGTAATATTTATTAAAAATAGATATTATATTTATTTAATATGTTAAATGATTAATGATGTTAATGGATATTTTTTAAAAACATATTAATTTATTAACATTAATGAAAATAAATTATGATAAAAATTTTATTAGTCACATTATTATTGTTGTGGTAGTAATATTTATTAAAAATAGTTACTAATTAGGGTTTTTTATCTTAAAATTTTATGATATCAAAATATTTATGTTTTGTTGCAAATGCTCAAATTAACTTTTATTTAAGTGTTTATTAAGAGAATTTAATAAAGTGTTATAAACCCTAAACCCTAAACATCAAACCATGAACCCTAAATCCTAACAAGAGGATGGTTGTTGCGTAGGTGATTATAACATCTAAAGGGAATCAACTCTTCACTTGGTTTTGTGTTTGAGAGATAAAATGCATATCTTGCTCAAAAATATAGTTAGGAAGACAATTACCCTTGAGGTTGAGAGTTTAGATATTATTAAAAAAGTTAAGGCCAAAATTCAAGACAAGGAAAATTTTCTTGAGATCATCAATGATTGATCTTTGTTGGAACGTAGTGAGAAGATGATAGGATTGTGGCTAGTTATAATATTTAGAGGAATCTATACTACTTCTTTTCCTTGATCCTCTAGCAGGAAAGGGAAACAATATGTTTACAGCAATGGATATCACCAAATTACATGGAATCTCCCCGATATAAGGTTCAAACTAGACCTTACATTGTTTGGTGTAGGAGTCCCATCCAGAATACACCTTGAATATCGTTTACCTAAATATACACCTTGGATTTAGCTATCTACACGAGAGAGAAGTGAAAATTTCCTTTTGAATGAGAAATCTAGTGCACCTTGAGAATGTTTGATTGTACATGTGTCACACCATCGTTCACATACACATAAATTTTTTTTTACTATACATCTCATTTAAAACACTTGCTATATACTACATACGTTGAACCTTGATGTATGCGCGCATGTTTAATTATTACATACGTTATGCCATGTAATTTTCAGCTGATAGCCTATGTTTCTTTTTATTGCTGTTGTGGTCCCGGGTTGTATAAACGACGTGGCTTTGAATTACCCTGTCATACATTTTAGTGTAAGCTTGACTTCACACAAAAGCCAGCTATGGTCCACCAGTTCTACAGTGGATATTAATGTGGCTCAGGCTTCGGCGGTCCTGCCGCAGCCCTTGCAGGTGCCAGCTCGCCCTTGCCTTAATAGCTGCAGTCCTTAGCGAGGCAGGTGGCATGTTTTGGCTCCTTAGGCCATGTGACACCTCGGTTACAATGATCTCGGCCTTTTCGCTTTACGTTTCCGCCTTGCTTCAATGGTTGGGATCGAAGGGCTGAGATGCAACGAGGATTTAGGCCTTTACAAAAGCACTTCCGAGAAATCTCAGGTTAATTTGCTCTTTTGGTCTCTTCGGCTCCGTCTCAGCACTCCATCTCTGGTTTGATTCCACCATCTCTACCTTCACCCTCTGCAACTGCTCCGAACACTGGACGCTGTGAAGTGTCCGCCATCGAGCCGCACAGGTATTGATTTTCAGTTTTCCAAATCTATAGCATGCATTACAGTTCGTTTTTTTTTTGTTTGAATGTTCCCTACCGATTTATTTCCTCTTCACTATTGAGGTGTGCAGCTGGGTTATTCAACCCCTTCGATGGTGCCAAGATGGCTGTTCATGGCGGTTCAACCCTTCCGGCGGTCACAGGTGAGTTATCAGTCCTTTTGTTTACTCTGCTCTGCATACGAGAGCTCAAACTTCATAGGTATTGAGTTATGTCTCTATGGTTGCTGCAAACCTCCTTTCAAACGAAGGTTCCCTTACTCAGATGCTGAGGTATTCTCCACAGAGAACCCTCACGGCTTACATACATGTTTGTAGTCTGGTCATGCCAAGGACTCGCTTGTTGAGTTATTACCATGGCGGAATTTCTGAGTTCTTTTACATGTTTTACGGACTTATGTTATTTATTTTGCTGCCCTTATGGTACATTAGGATTTGGGTTTGCTGTATCTGTTATCAAACTTATGGATGCGGGTCTGACCGTATCACGTAGATCTGGACTAACAATTTAAGGTGCTTTTAAGGTTTTTCCCTTGTTAGAATATGAACAGTTGAATCTTGACCAGGGTTTCACCATTCAGTGTTATTTTGTATTTATAAACATGGAGCCGTGACTCTGTCTAAGCTCTCGGGCATCTTATGCTTTGTGTTTTATATGAATCTATTTCGTGCTCTCAATCAATATTAGAACAGTGTATGGTTTATTTTCGTGTTGCTGTTTTCGCTTGTCTCAACGACGACAACCTCATACTTTTACTCAGGTTATGATCATCGCC
Organism: Pinus tabuliformis; assembly: GCA_031772625.1. Taxonomy (NCBI): domain Eukaryota; kingdom Viridiplantae; phylum Streptophyta; class Pinopsida; order Pinales; family Pinaceae; genus Pinus; species Pinus tabuliformis. Next base: position 1,374,986,402 of record CM062819.1, read on the forward strand.
CGAATAATGCACTCTGTTATTCTCTATGCAATTTTCGTCTTGGTTTAACTTGTACAGAGAGTTTTCGGTTAATTATAAGAACAGTATTATGCGTTCTCCTTTCCTTAGGGTATTGTCGAATATAAAAATGCCTGAAGCTTTTCCCCTTTAAAGTGACATGCACAGGGTTTTTGTATATATATATATATATATATCTCATTCCTTCACCGCTCTTAATGAACTGGTTCGCCGTTTGGCATCTGCGATTACTGTGGTTTAATGACACAGGTATAATGGAATACGGTATGCTTCTTGCTCTTAGTTTTGCACAGTTTACAGGTTAACTGTCTTTGTCCGGAATCGCTTATTTACTCCTAGACATAGCTACAGTCACATTGTTATAGATATCTGTAGACTATTTGCTTCTAATGACAGATTAAAAATCCGACTACAGTCGGTGCTCTCTACCCCGACTCAGAGGGTTTCAATTTCGCTTCTGACGACACCTTATGTAACTGCTCGTTTGTGTTCAGGATTTTCTACACTGTTTGTTCCATTATTCGCTGTTTTGTTGTTAGCACAGGGCTTCTGTCTCTCTGACGAGATTATGTTATGTTTATTATTCGATAACCAGTTTTCTTTTGGGAACTACCCCTGTCATTCTATGACCAGTTATATTAACTACACCTATTGTAGCTTCATTTATCACACAACTAGTTCAGGTTATGTCTTCTCGACTGGGTATTCTAACCCGTTACTTCAATAGCTACACCTGTGCAGTTACTTAAACAATATAACAGTGTCTAGGAGAATGAACATAAACCTTATTTACTACTGTAAACTCACTGTATATAATAACAGTATTTAGGAGAATGAACATAAACCTTATTTACCTACTGTAAATTCACTGTATATTTATATTCAACCAGGGACTCTGCAACTTGAAACCGTACCTGGTTCACCAAAGTCAGGAATGGGTTCTCAAGCAAGTCACCTGTGCTTTGTTTCTGCTCTTCCACCCAGCCATGAGATCCATCCCTCAGACGGAATTCTCCCCCCGAGCCATCTTGCAGGCCACAAGCCCTCAACAAGATTTGTGCACTTTTGTGCCTGGTTATCTGGTCCTAACCAGACTTAACCAGTTTTCTCTTTTCTTTTTCCTCTTTCCTCTCCTTGGAAAAGGTCTCTTCTGTTTGTCCCCACAGCACAGAACTTCCTCCCTACAGCCAGGACTTTTCCTGTTCTGGGAGGGTAGTTTCCATCAGTTATTATAACTGAACTCTTTCTTTTAAATCCACCTCTTAGACGCTGCCAACATTTCAAGAAAATATTTAAATTACTTTCATAAATTAGTTTGTAACAATTTGTTTTTAAACATAAACAACAACTGTATTAATGTCTTTTACCACAGTAAATTTTCATATTTACATAATCTGGGGTCATCACATCTCCCCCTCCTGTGATTGGACATCGTCCCGATGTCTGTCTCCCTTAAAAAAATTCGGGTAAGCTTCTCTAAGGAGTTCCTCATCCTCCCAAGTGGCCTCTTCAGGCCCATAATGCTGCTATTGCACCTTAGCTTGGGAAATAACCCGTTTCCGCAGCTACACTTCTCTCTGGTCGAGAATGGTCAGTGGTTTGACCAGAACCTCGCCTTCCGGCTCGACCTGCAATCAGCAACAGATTTAGTTATCTTCTTGTTTAGGAACAAAGCTTATTTAGGATAATCAGATTAATTCTTACCCGAAAATTCTGCCATTGAATCACATGTTTAGGATCGTAGACGTATTGTTTTAATATGGAAATGTGAAAAACATTGTGGATCCTAATATGGCTTGGTAGAGCGAGTTGATAAGCTACCGCCCCCACCCTTGCCAAGATTTGAAAAGGTCCAAAATAGCGAGGTGCAAGTTTGGCACACCCGCTCCACTGCAAAGTACTTCTTCTGGGTTGAATTCTAACAAACACATGGTCCCCAACTTGGAATTCTTTGAACCTTCTCTTTCGATCAGCAAAACTTTTTGTCTGTCCTGAGCGGCTTTTAAGTTAGCACGCACCTTTTTTACCGTGTCTTCCATTTCCTTGAGCATCTCTGGACCAATTCGTAACCTATCCTCAGGTCCACCCCAACTTGAGGGTGTGCGGCACTTCCGCCCATACAGAACCTCAGAAGGACTCAACTGTGTTGAGGAATGATACCCATTGTTATATGCAAACTCGACCAGGTGGAGGTATTCCTCCCATTGAGTTGGTTTCATCATAACACATGCCCTCAGCATGTCCTCCACTACCTGATTTACCCGTTCCGTTTGGCCATCGGTCTGGGGATGATAAGCTGTGCTAAAGTTCAGCTGTGTTCCCAGTTCAGCAAACAATGTCCTCCAAAAGGTTGATGTGAACTTAACATCACGATCAGAGATAATTACCTTCGGAAGTCCATGCAATTTGAACACATTTTGCATGAAAATATGATCAATTTGGACAGCCTTATACGTTGATTGCACAGGTATGAAGTGTGCCGCCTTACTTAACTTATCCACTACCACCATAATGGAATCATTATTTTTCTTTGTTCGAGGCAATCCGGTTATAAAGTCCATGGAAATAGTCTCCCATTTCCATTCTGGAATGGGTAAGGGTTGTAACAGCCCTGCTGGATGAAAATGCTCTGCCTTAATCTGTTGACATTCTAGACATCGTGCTAGATACTTGGCTACTTCCTTCTTCATCTTTGGCCAATAATATTCCTTTCGAAGAGCAGTAACCATTTTCTGGTACCCTGGATGCCCGGTGTAATGGTTGGTATGAAATTCGTCCAGAATCAGTCTTCTAAGACTATCTTCATTGGGTACATACAGCTTTTTATTAAAATACAGCATTCCCGCATCATCTAGCTCATACCCCTGTTGTGTTTCCTTACTAGAATGTTGTTGTACTTGCTGTTTAATTTGCTGGTAAACAACATCTTGATCAGCCGCTGTTTTTATCCTTTCAAGTAGAGTACTCTGCCATTTACTGACCGAAATCTTGCACACGCATTGTACCTTTCGACTCAATGCATCAGCCACTCGGTTCTCCTTCCCCTTTAAATGCTTAATTTCAAAATCAAACCCGCTTAAGAAGTCGGCCCAATGAGCTTGTCTCGTATTTAAAGTGGGTTGGCTGAAATAGTTTGTTAAGCTGTGGTGGTCTGTTAACAACATAAATTTTCTTCCCAAAAGGTAGTGTCGCCACATTTTCAGTGCATGGATAACAGCTGCCAGCTCCAAGTCGTAAGCAGAGTATTTCTGCTCATGTTCCTTTAGTTTCCTCGATTCATATGCAATGACTCTTCCTTCTTGCATCAGCACTCCTCCCACGCCTTCTTTACTTGCGTCAGTGCAGACCACGTAATCCTTGTTAGGATCAGCTATACTCAATATGGGCGCGGTGGTGAGTAAATGCTTGAGCTATTCAAAGCTCTGCTGACATTCTGAGGTCCACTTAAATACCTTTCCCTTCTTTTGTAAGGAGGTGATAGGGTATGCTACCCTTGAAAAGCCTTCCACAAATCTTCTGTAATAACCCGCAAACCCCATAAAGGATCTAATATCTGCCACATCCTTTGGTATGGGCCACTCCATTATAGTTCTGATTTTATCAGGGTCTACTGCAATTCCTTCCTTTGTGATTACATGGCCCAAGTATTGTATCTCCTCCTTGAAGAAATCACAATTACTAAACTTTGCATATAATTGATGTTCTCGCAAAGTTTGCAACACCAATCTAAGGTGTTCCTCATGCTCCTCTCTTGATCGAGAATAAATCAGAATGTCATCTATGAATATCAACACAAATTTGTCTAAGAATCTGTGAAACACACTGTTCATCAAACACATGAAGGTAGCAGGTGCATTGGTCAGACCAAAAGGTAGCACCACGAATTCATAGTGTCCATACCGCGTTCTGAAAGCTGTCTTAGCGATATCCTCCTCTTTAATTCTGATCTGATGATAACCAGATCGCAGATCGATCTTAGAGAATACCGTCGCTCCCTTCACCTGATCGAAAAGTTCATCGATCCGAGGCAAAGGATATTTATTTTTGATCGTGAGCTTATTCAGCTGACGATAATCAATACACATCTAGAAAGTTCCATCTTTCTTTTTGACAAATAACACTGGGGCTCCCGAGGGTGATACACTGGGACAGATGTAGTTTTTATCTAGCAGCTCCTGCAGTTGCATTTTTAATTTTGTTAGTTCTGGTACACTCATTCGGTATGGTGCCCGTGACACGGGTGCTGCCCCTAGAATCAATTCAATAGTGAAGTCCACATCTCTTTTAGGTGGCAATCCCGGTACTTCCTCAGGAAAAACATCTGCAAATTCTTGTACCACCGGAATGTTACCCAGCGTAGCAGTTTTTTCTTTCTGATTTGCGTAACCCACCTGGATAGCGTAAATTTGGCACTTCTTTCTGATACATTTAGCTAACTGAGATGCTGTAATGGGTCGAATCTGCACGGGGTGCTTAATTCCTTGTAATTCCTGCTGCTCTCCACGGTCATCCTTATAGTAGATGGTTTTTGTCTTGCAATTCACTAAGGACCAGTGTTTTTCTAGCCAATCCATCCCAATCAGGATATCATATGAACCCAACGGTAGTATGTTTAAGTCTGCCACTATTGGCTGCCCTGCTATGGTTAGAGAGCAGTTATTTATCTTGGCCAAGACCCGTCTCTTGGCTCCTGTAGCTAATTGGACCAACCACGGATTCCTGAATTTTTCAGATTGTAATTTACACTGTTCTACTATCTTTGTGCTAACATAACTTAAGGTAGCTCCTGGATCAATAAGAACAGCTATAGAAAGGTTTGAAATTTTACCTTCAAATTCGACCATAGATGGCTGGTACTCCGCTTGGCGGTCTTCCAAAGCTGCATTAATTCTGGGTACACTACGTGCCACATCCCCAACGGTCGATGCTTCATGAATTTGGGATATCTGGTCTATCCCCTTTCGCTGTGGGCAGTTTTTAACATAGTGAGGTCCTCCATAGCCCCAGCATTGAACTGGAGGTCTGGTCATCCCTTCACCTTCTGGCCTAACAGGCTGCTCACTTACTCTGTTTTCACTTACTGGCCTAGCTCGGGGCGCACTTCTTGTTACAGATCTATTGTTCAATCCTTTACCAGCTCCCCTACTTCCATTGTTGCGACCTCCCTTGCTGCTTCCAACCACCCGACTGCTCCTTTTCTCATTCCATCTTTTATTTGAAGTATCCCCCTTCTGTTTATTCTACTGGTAGCAGATCCTTGCTTTACAAATAGCCTCATCCATGGTCCTAGGATTGTCAAACTCAATCCTCTCTCTTATATATGAAGGTAAGCTGCTCACAAACCTTTGGACCTTGGCTTTCTCCTCTTTGATATAAGGTACATAGCGCAGCAGAGAGGTAAAGCGATTAATGAACTCGTCCATCGTCTGCTGCCCCAGTCTTAAATCATGGAACTCTCTCGCTTTTTCATCGTAAAAGCGCTCAGTTAGGTACCTTTCTTTGAAGTATTTCTGAAATTTCTCCCATGTAATGGTCCGTTCACTTACCCCCTTGATAATCTTGATTTCCTCCCACCACAAGGTTGCCTTACCTTGTAGCTGGAAAATAGCCAGTCTCGCCTTCAAATTGTGATCATACTCATACAACTGAAAATATTTATTCATATTTATTAACCATGCTTCAACTGCTTCCTCCTGTTCGCCATCGAAGTGTGGGGGTTTAATTTTTCGAAACTCTCCCTGCAGCTCCATTTTCTGATGTTTTGAGGTTCGCTGCTGTGGTGCATTATCAGAGTGATCCTCTTTGCCATCTGAATTTTCAGGTTCAAACTGATAGTCCTGATCTTCTGTCATCCTCTGTTGTTCTACGCTGGGGTTAGATAGAGGTGGATTTTGCCTGTCCGACAAACTCTTCAGAATTCTTTCTTGTTCAACTGTCAAACGCGCGTTGTCCTCTCACAACCGTGACATCTCATTTTTCAACTCCTGAACAGTTTCCAGGATTGCAAGGTTGGTACTTCATGTTTCCTCACCCAACTGTACCCACAGCTCTGGGTTCTCCTGAGGGTTGCTGCCAGTTCCTTGCATTTCGTCTCCTTTCCGGCTTAACTGTTAGCTGATGTAATTCTGTATTTCACCCCTAAATAGACAGAACAACAGTTAAGTAAATTATTAACTTACATATGTATGCATGGTGTATGCTTCTGCACAGTGAAACATGTTTTGCTTGAGGCCACAGTGTTGAAACTGGGCTCTGATACCAATTTGTCACACCATCGTTCACATACACATAAATTTTTTTTTACTATACATCTCATTTAAAATACTTGCTATATACTACATACGTTTAACCTTGATGTATGCGCACATGTTTAATTATTACATACGTCATGCCATGTAATTTTCAGCTGATAGCCTATGTTTCTTTTTATTGCTGTTGTGGTCCCGGGTTGTATAAACGACGTGGCTTTGAATTACCCTATCATACATTTTAGTGTAAGCTTGACTTCACGCAAAAGCCAGCTATGGTCCACCAGTTCTACAGTGGATATTAATGTGGCTCAGGCTTCGGCGGTCCTGCCGCAGCCCTTGCAGGTGCCAGCTCGCCCTTGCCTTAATAGCTGCAGTCCTTAGCGAGGCAGGTGGCATGTTTTGGCTCCTTAGGCCATGTGACACCTCGGTTACGATGATCTCGGCCTTTTTGCTTTACGTTTCCGCCTTGCTTCAACGGTTGGGATCTCTCCTTCGGATCGAAGGGCTGAGATGCAACGAGGATTTAGGCCTTTACAAAAGCACTTCTGAGCAATCTCAGGTTCATTTGCTCTTTTGGTCTCTTCGGCTCCGTCTCAGCACTCCATCTCTGGTTCGATACCACCAGCTCTACCTTCACCCTCTGCAACTGCTCCGAACACTGGACGCTGTGAAGTGTCCGCCATCGAGCCGCACAGGTATTGATTTTCAGTTTTCCAAATCTATAGCATGCATTACAGTTCGTTTTTTTTTTGTTTGAATGTTCCCTACCGATTTATTTCCTCTTCACTATTGAGGTGTGCAGCTGGGTTATTCAACCCCTTCGATGGTGCCAAGATGGCTGTTCATGGCGGTTCAACCCTTCCGGCGGTCACAGGTGAGTTATCAGTCCTTTTGTTTACTTTGCTCTGCATACGAGAGCTCAAACTTCATAGGTATTGAGTTATGTCTCTATGGTTGCTGCAGACCGCCTTTCAAACGCAGGTTCCCTTACTCAGATGCTGAGGTATTCTCCACAGAGAACCCTCACGGCTTACATACATGTTTGTAGTCTGGTCATGCCAAGGACTCGCTTGTTGAGTTATTACCATGGTGGAATTTCTGAGTTCTTTTACATGTTTTACGGACTTATGTTATTTATTTTGCTGCCCTTATGGCACATTAGGATTTGGGTTTGCTGTATCTGTTATCAAACTTATGGATGCGGGTTTGACCGTATCACGCAGATCTAGACTAACAGTTTAAGGTGCTTTTAAGGTTTTTCCCTTGTTAGAATATGAACAGTTGAATCTTGACTAGGGTTTCACCATTCGGTGTTATTTTGTATTTATAAACATGGAGCCGTGACTCTGTCTAAGCTCTCGGGCATCTTATGCTTTGCGTTTTATATGAATCTATTTCGTGTTCTCAATCAATATTAGAACAGTGTATGGTTTATTTTCGTGTTGCTGTTTTCGCTTGTCTCAACGACGGCAACCTCATACTTTTACTCAGGTTATGATCATCGCCCGAATAATGCACTCTGTTATTCTCTATGCAATTTTCGTCTTGGTTTAACTTGTACAGAGAGTTTTCGGTTAATTATATGAACAGTATTATGTGTTCTCCTTTCTTTAGGGTATTGTCGAATATAAAAACGCCTGAAGCTTTTCCCCTTTAAAGTGACATGCACGGGGTTTTTGTATATATATATATATATCTCATTCCTTCACCGCTCTTAACGAACTGGTTCGATGTTTGGCATCTGCGATTACTGCGGTTTAATGACACAGGTATAATGGAATACGGTATGGTTCTTGCTCTTAGTTTTGCACAATTTACAGGTTAACTGTCTTTGTCCGGAATGGCTTATTTACTCCTAGACATAGCTACAGTCACATTGTTATAGATAGTTGTAGACTATTTGCTTCTAATGACAGATTAAAAATCCGACTACAGTCGGTGCTCTCTACCCCGACTCAGAGGGTTTCAATTTCGCTTCTGACGACACCTTATGTAACTGCTCGTTTGTGTTCAGGATTTTCTACACTATTTGTTCCATTACTTGTTGTTCTGTTGTTAGCAAGGGCTTCTGTCTCTCTGACGAGATTATGTTATGATTATTATTCGATAACCAATTTTCTTTTGGGAACTACCCCTGTCATTCTATGACCAGTTATATTAACTACACCTATTGTAGCTTCATTTATCACACAACTAGTTTAGGTTATGTCTTCTCGACTGGGTATTCTAACCCATTACTTGAATAGCTACACCTGTGCAGTTACTTAAACAATATAACAGTGTCTAGGAGAATGAACATAAACCTTATTTACTACTATAAATTCACTGTATATAATAACAGTATTTAGGAGAATGAACATAAACCTTATTTACCTACTATAAATTCACTGTATATTTATATTCAACCAGGGACTCTGCAACTTGAAACCGTACCTGGTTCACCAGAGTCAGGAATGGGTTCTCAAGCAAGTCACCTGTGCTTTGTTTCTGCTCTTCCACCCAGCCATGAGATCCATCCCTCAGACGGAATTCTCCCCCCGAGCCATCTTGCAGGCCACAAGCCCTCAACAAGATTTGTGCACTTTTGTGCCTGGTTATCTGGTCCTAACCAGACTTAACCAGTTTTCTCTTTTCTTTTTCCTCTTTCCTCTCCTTGGAAAAGGTCTCTTCTGTCTGTCCCCACAACACAGAACTTCCTCCCTACAGCCAGGACTTTTCATGTTCTGGGAGGGTAGTTTCCATCAGTTATTATAACTGAACTCTTTCTTTTAAATCCACCTCTTAGAGGCTGCCAGCATTTCAAGAAAATATTTAAATTACTTTCATAAAATAGTTTGTAACAGTTTGTTTTTAAACATAAACAACAACTGTATTAATGTCTTTTACCACAGTAAATTTTCATATTTACATAATCTGGGGTCATCACAACATGTATCATGGTTCTCTTACTGCGAAGGGGAAAATGAAGTGAGCCTCTAAGAGAGAAGTAATAGTAATACCCTAATGCAGACATGTGTAAAATAGAAGGGTTTGCATAACATCGAGAGAAATAGTTCACAAGGATGTGATGATCATTATGAACATAACAACACCATTTCAACAACAACCACCAAGGTCACCGAAATAGTTCAATTACTCTTGTGAACATGCACACTTTGCTTTGTATGGTTTAAAGTTTAGAAAGAATTTTGATTTTTTTTTGCTTCTTACTTTGTCTTGCTCTTCTTTTTGTGGTTGTAATTTCAGATATATTATGTTATTATTTTTTACTTTTTTATATAATATTGAACAATTAAAAGTTTATCCTAGAAGACTAGGAAGAAAATTCTTAGTTTAGAGAATGTATTCCTTAGAGAAAACTTTTCTCCAATTTTGCATCCTTGTATTTTCAAAAAAGCTATAATTTATTCTAGAGCACTATATGATTTAAAAGATTATTCTATTTCACTATACCATAGATTATGTACTTGACATATACAAATATATTTGCATGCTATGCATGTCCACTATAGAGTAGATTCATTGTCATTTCGAGAACAATTTTGTATTTATACATAAGGTGGTGTCTATTAAAAATATCAAAAATTTACATTTTCGTTACCCATGGTTGATGTTGTATTTCACATCAGTACCATATAACAAGAAACAACTCAACAAGACTACACCCCCCATAAATTAAATGACTTGTATACACATTAATCCATGATAAACATAAAAAAACTTACCCCATTATACATCTCACATTACCAAGATAAAAATAATCATAAAATTTAACTAAATTCTAAATTTATTTTAAATATTCTATGACTTTTTTAGTGGTATATGCAACTCAAGGACTCAAGTTTATGTGTAAAGTAGTTATTCTCTTTTTATCATTTTAATGAAATTGATTAATTAACAAAATATCATATGATCAAGTTTCATATTTAATGAGTTATGGTTTTTTCGGCATGTGATATTGAGAAGCCATGACTGTGGCCCATGGTATCATAGCATTCCCTATTTATAGATTAAGAAACTCCTTAGTAATGTAGATATAAATATTCATTGATAAAAATCCTCTTCCATACTTTCTAAAATAAATATATGCTTAACTAATAATAATAATAATAATAATAATAATAATAATAATAATAATAATAATAATAATAATGATAACAATGATAATAATAATAAAATAGTCAATTTCATATTTTTTTTAAATTTTACCATCGTGAGATTAAATGGGTATTTTATAAAAACATATTAATTTATCAACATTAATGAAAATAAATTATGATAAAAATTTTCATTAATCACATTATTATAGCTGTGATAGTAATATTTATTAAAAATAGATATTATATTGATTTAATATGTTAAATGATTAATGATGTTAATGGATATTTTTTAAAAACATATTAATTTATTAACATTAATTAAAATAAATTATGGTAAAAAAAATTATTAGTCACATTATTATTGTTGTGTTATTAATATTTATTAAAAATAGTTACTAATTAGGGTTTTTTATCTTAAAATTTATGTTATCAAAATATTTATGTTTTGTTGCAAATGTTCAAATTAACTTTTATTTAAGTGTTTATTAAGAGAATTTACTAAAGTGTTATAAACCCTAAGCCCTAAACATCAAACCCTGAACCCTAAATCCCAACGAGAGGATGGTTGTTGCTTAGGTGATTATAACATCTAAAGGGAATCAACTCTTCACTTGGTTTTGTGTTTGAGAGATAAAATGCATATCTTGGTCAAAAATATAGTTAGGAAGACAATTACTCTTGAGGTTGAGAGTTTAGATATTATTAACAAAGTTAAGGCCAAAATTCAAGACAAGGAAAAATTTCTTGAGATCATCAATGATTGATCTTTGTTGGAACATAGTGAGAAGATGATAGGATTGTGGATAGTTATAATATTTAGAGGAATCTATACTACTTCTTTTCCTTCATCCTCTAGGGGTAAAGGGAAAAAATATGTTGACATCAATGGATATCACCAACATACATGGGATCTCCCCGATATAAGGTTCAAACTAGAACTTACATTGTTTGGTGTAAGAGTCCCATCCAGAATACACCTTGAATATCGTTTACTTAAATATACACCTTGGATTTAGCTATATACACGAGAGAGAAGTGAAAATTTCCTTTTGAATGAGAAATCTAGTGCACCTTGAGAATGTTCGATTGTACATGTATCAAGGTTCTCTTACTGCGAAGGGGAAAATGAAGTGAGCCTCTAAGTGAGAGGTAATAGTAGTACCCTAATGCAGACACGTGTAAAATAGAAGGGTTTGTATAACATCAAGAGAAATAGTTCACAAGGATGTGGTGATCATTATGAACATAACAACACCTTTTCAACAAGAACCACCGTGGTCATTGAAATAGTTCAATTACTCTAGTGCTAATGAAAGCAAAGATGAATCATAAACATTCAAAGAATAGTCTTAAAAATATTCACAATCCATGTGTGTAAATATGCTAGCCTAGAATGCTTCAATATTAAGCAAAAGTCGCAAGATACATAAATACAATGAACACCACTAATTCCAATAGTGGAGCATTAGAGCCACTACTTGCTCCCCAAAAGTGATAACTCTATCTCTCTAATGCCTTGTGCTAGAAGAAAAGGTTAAAAGTCCTTTACATGGGAAATGAGGATCTATTTATAACTTGAGGGATGACCTTTCACATCCTCGTGACTCTTGACTTTCCAACTTATAGTGACCTTTGGATTTCTACAACCTTTGGAATTCCAAATGAACTTTGGACCATTTGGAATTACATATGAATTTTGGTATTACATATATTCTGGACTTCCATGACACTTTAGTTCATACACAACTCTTATAATTCCACTTATTTGTCCTTAGAGTGATTACAATAGTACATCATGACTTCCACATCATCATGTAATGAGAATTGATATGTCACTATCTTTGATGACATAGACTAATAGTGATGGATGACATGGAATTTCTTTAGTTGTGACATGGCTTTCAACTATATATTTATTCTTCGTGTGGTTTGAATTATTGATGTCCTCTACCCTCTGAAGAGCATCTGATCAAATGGAGTCTTTTGCATTCTTTGATCATTAGGATTCAAGTGTGTTCTTGATTCTTTCCAAGCTTCCTTTATTTATTCTTCTTTCCCAATATTCCTCATGTGTGCTTGCCATGATGTTTCTAGAATTCGTGTATATACAAATCGCTCATGACAAGCAATCATAAGCCTGAAAATATCATTTTCTACCATGTTTCATGCATATTTTATGTTCATGCCTTTCAAGTGCGCTGAATAAGGACAAAAGGGGCCTCAGGGCATATGTGTGCACTTTGAAAGGTTGAAGGGCTGAAGAGGGAAGGGTTTAGGGCTTCGGCATGTGCTTGTGCCCCGAAGAAAGGGAGGAAGTCAAGACAGGGTGTGTGGAACAATTTTGAAGGATGAAGGGGAAGGTTTCATGCTTCCTAAGTGCATTTTACACTCAAGGGAGAGATGGAGGGCACAAGGCACACTCTTGAAGGCTTAAGGGTGACGGCTTCATGCCTTTGGGGTGCACTCATGTGCTCAAGAGGACTAGGAGGGTGTAGGGTGCACTCATGAAGGTTTAAGGTTATTTCTTCATGCCTTCAAAGTGTGATCATGTGCTAAAAGAGTACAAAGAGGGCTCATGGCACATTAAGGAAGGCTGAAGGGAGAATTTTAAGGATTTCAGGGTGTGCCTAATCGCTTAAGGAGGTTGCACTTCTTCAATTTGAAGGAGTGCGCTCAAGGAAGTCTTAGTCTTTAGGAGGGAATAGTTCAGAGTAAGGAAGGGAGAAGAGGGTTAAAGGAGTGAGTCTTGTGCCCTTGGAGGCTTCATGGTACTCTTCCAAACAACGAAGGATTCCCCATCAAGGCTTTGTAGTGTCCTCATGTGTTATTAGCCTTAGTGAGTTTACTTTGAAGCCAAATATTTTCCCAAGTCTGGAATATGAGGCGAGGGGCGAACAAGATGAGTTTAGACATAAAACCATGCATGACACATACCAAATAATCAAGAGAACTTAGAGAGACTTGAAAAATGATGACTATACATCAAAACACCACTTTATACACATTCCATGTGTGCAACGAGTGTAGTGTGTGCAACTACGACCCAAGAGTGTCGTTTTACGATGACAAAGATGTTATAACCATGAAATATACCAAAAGATCTTTTTATCAATGCAATTTCACTTGAGACCATTCAAAGATACTTGAAACACGCAAAATAATATGAAACAACATTTGGTGATAAAAGAGACTCTAGATTTGACTGTAAAAATAGGCTCCAAAATACAAATGAAGTGAAATTTTGGAGGGTTTTGTAGCAGCAACATCACTTGATAACTCACTGGGCGAACTTCAACTTATTTGTCTAAGAATAGCTTTCTGTTAAGGGTCATACCTCTAGGAAGTGTTGATTGCCTCAACCTCCCCTTTTCAACCTAATTTTACACATAACATCTCACTTTTCTCAACTTGGTTGAAATACATGCAGAAGATAGACCACATCACAATTGTTTCAATACAAGAATGCGTAATGTGCACAGTGATTTTATGATTTTTAGAGTATGATCTTTCATGTTTGGTGTTGCTCCGCTACCAGTAGTCCTAGAGAGTACCTTGATGGATTCACGTCAGGAGACAAACATTGCTTCACTGTGAGCGAGCCTGGATAATACCCCAACGAAGTCACTAGCTTCACCTCCCTGCACTAGAAGCCTTTCTCTTCTTTCACCCTTTATTTATTTATTTTAATAGAATTGTCCATTGGCACTTATGTTTTCAACGAGTAGAGGTGGGATCTCGACTTATTCATAGAAGAGGACCTTTCACCTTGAAAGAATCTTTTTTAAGACCTCTAATATTGGTTTACTCACATAAGATTTTTCCCTTTTCCTTTCTCTACTAGACTCGAGAAGTGGTAACACACAAGAAGACTTACACCAAGTTGAGTAGTTTAGATACCAACATAGACATGGATCTAATAGGTTCCCTCAAGGTTCTTCTCTCGGATGAATCATATTTTCCATCTTTCCTTAGCTCAAACTATGGAATTTCGCCAAACAAATAAGGAGACCTAATATTAATAAGTCAATTTATTTATGAAAAGGTTTGATTGAATTAATATTTTCTTATAGAATAATGTAGTGATTGATTCATGTTCATTTTTTTGAAATGATATTTTTTAAAATGGATAAATATGTTTATCTTTAAATATTTGTTATGATAATTGCATTAAAAATTAAAAAAGCTCCTCTTTGCTTCGAGATTATAATCTCTACTAATAGGGTCAACCACGTGGAGGTGGAAATGCACATGCCCAAAAACTTTGCATTGTTGATATGGGATCTTTTACATATCAACATGTGGAGATGATTTAATATTTTAAATCAGTATGTTAAGTCTCCTAGGGTTGTGTCGAGCTCTGGATCAAATATATTTCTAGATCTGGACGGTTATTCCGCAGAGTTTTGTCGAGCTCCGACTCAAATATATTTCTGGATCTGGGCAGTATGCAGTCGAGATCTGGCTCAAATCTGAGGATTATGATAGTAGGATCATAGAGGAGAATTGGCGACACTGCATTGGATCAAACGTCTGCGATTATGAAAGCAATGTGCCCAGCGGCATGCTTTTTCCTCTCTTATCAAAGCTAGGATTAAAAGGCTTACTGAGACTCTGTAGCTGGGTTCCAGATCTAATCTTCTGCGGCTAGATCTAGATCTAGATCTAATCTTTTGCCCTATTTCTATGTGGCTGGGTTCTAGATCTAATCTTCTATTTCATAGACAAACCACCTGTTCAATCTTCTACGGCTAGATCTAGATCTACATTATTTCTTTGCCGCTGGGTTCTACGAGCAAGTAAAATATGGCTTCGAGCTTCGCGAAAATAGTTGCTGGCTCAGTCCCATCCGCTTTTGGAGGGAAAGCTCCTGCCCATATCGTCAGTGAAGCCCTAGCTCCCACTTTCCAGGTGGTCCAGGCCTCACTCGATGAGGCTTTGAAGTTTTTTGAAAGTGCCTTAATCTACCGGTTCAATGGTTTTTGGCCGCGGCTAACAGTTCTCCACAATTGGATCTCGAAGGTATGGAAGCCTATAATTTCTGATGAAATTAATATCTACCCCTATGCTAGGGGTTTCTTTATAGTAGATTTTGAAAATCCTAAAACCAGATAATGTATTCTAGATTCAAGCCCTTGGTTTTGGGAAAACTCAGGCCTATTCATGAAGCCATGGAACCCATCATTTGATCCCTCAACAACAGTCATAACCTCATCACCAGTTTGGGTGAGATTTCCAAGCCTACCTTTTCATCTCTGGAATCTCTCCTCACTAAAAGCCATTGGAAATGCAATGGGGAAATTTTACTGCAGGTGCCCAGAAACAGAGGAATATGCTAGAACCACCTATGCATGCATCTGTGTGGAAATATACTTCAGCGCTAGATTCCCAGCTAAAATAAACCTAACAAGTAAAGATTATGTGTGGAACCAAAAACTCGATTATGAAAGTGTCCTCTTCAGATGTCGATCCTGCTTTTAGACAGGCCATCTAGCCAAAAATTGCCCAAAAGTCTCCAGAAAAATTCTGCTAGAAAAAACCACCACAGATCTACATGGTGGGAAGGAGCATAGAAAGAACACTACACTGTCATCAAAGAAGAATACTCTAGAGAAAACTCTAAATCACAAGAAATTGGGCAAGAAAGAAACAACTCTCAAGAAAAGCAGGGAGAAAGCCTCGCCCAACAACAAAAATGTGAACTTGACGACCCCTCAAGCATCAACAATTATGAGGATTCGAATACCACACAAAATAAATCTTCATTTAATAGCAAAGCAGATCTCCTAGACCAAACTTCTTCTCTGCCTATCTTCAAAAGGATGAACACAATAGATCGTGGAGCTAAGATGCCAATGTCCCAAGAACCAGAAGAGATGAAGGAGATGCAAGATAAAGGAAGTTGGAAGACCGTAGAGAAAGAAAGCTACAAACCAATCTTGCCAAGAAAGACGAGGAGCCAAACAATTAAAAACTAAGAAAATTATAGGTTCGATAGACCAATTTGGTCTCAGTGGACGTTAACTACTATCATCATCATCATCATCATCAATATGTTAAATGATTAATGATGTTAATGGATATTTTTTAAAAGCATATTAATCTATCAACATTAATGAAAAAAAATTATGACAAAATTTTGCACTAATCACATTATTATTGTTTTGGTAGTAATATTTATTAAAAATAGGTATTATATTGATTTAATATGTTAAATGATTAATGATGTTAATGGATATTTTTTAAAAACATATTAATTTATTAACGTTAATGAAAATAAATTATGAAATTTTTTTGCATTAGTCACATTATTATTGTTGTGGTAGTAATATTTATTAAAAATAGTTACTAATTATGTTTCTTTATCTTAAAATGTTATGTTATCAAAATATTTATGTTTTTCTGCAAATGTTCAAATTAACTTATTAACATATATATATATATATATATATATATATATATATATATATATATATATATATAGAGAGAGAGAGAGAGAGAGAGAGAGAGAGAGAGAGAGACACACACACACACATATATATTGGGATTTTTAATTATATTTATACATTTTAAAAATGATATAAATTTATCTTAACAGTTAAAAAAGAAAAAAGAAAAAAGGAAAAATGCAAATCTCATTATAATTAAAACTCAATATAATAAATAAACATTAAAATATTATACAATAAAAAGATAAGACTTAATTAAATATATATAAAAGACACATATTCATGTTTATAATAAAATTCATGGCTAATACAAATCAACATAACAAACATAGGCATTCATTGACAAAACACTTCATAAGCATACTTAATCAATTACAAATATACAAAGATACAATATACAATTTCAAATGTAATGAAATATAAAATTTGAACACATACATTCACAAACATTGAGAAAGCCACCCACACATACAAATATTTGAAAAAAGAAGTTCTGACATGTATATGCAATATAAGACAACACCTAGAATACAAATTTAAATGAGCAAATATACAATTTAAAATTTTTAAATATCAAACACAAAATACAAATTCAAATAGAAAAACAAATAATATACAATTCCAAATAAGGAAACATACATCGTACAATTTTAATTCAATACAAAAAAGAACACTCAAACATGCCATTGCAACATTAAATAAGAAAACGCAAAATATAAAACCTACTACACACTATTTAGGCTATAAAATTAATTGCAATCACAATTCAATATAGCAAACACACTATTACAATTTCAAGTCACCTACAATACAAATATTCATAGATAAGCACACACACACACACACACATATATCCAATTTCAAATAAAGGAATATACAAAGTAAAAGTTGAAATAAACAAACATACAATATACAAATTCAACTAACCACACAACCTACAATTTCAAGTCAATAAAAGAAAACACTAAAACATGATTATGCAACTTTAAAGAAAAGTAAACTCATAACGTACAAATTAAAATCTACATTACACATACACATTAAAATTCACAATTCAATACAACAAACACATGATTGCAATTTCAAATTAGATACGACTATTCATAAATAAAAATTCATACAACCATTCACGTATATATGTAATTTCAATAAAATAAACATACAAAATACATGTTCAAATAAGAAAACACATAATATACAATTTCGTGCCCAAATACAGAAGAAAATAATCATTGTCAAAACCACTGATATATAAGAAATTTCAAACAAGCAAACACATGATTCAACTAAACACACCGTGAAAGCCACTCACATATACATGCAATTCAACTAAACAAAAGATTACGCAATTTCAAATGAACAAACAAAGATGGAACACAATTTGAATTCAAAATATCAACATAAATACATAAAACATTTTCAAAATAACAAACATATATATATATATATATATATATATATATATATATATATATATATATATATATATATATATATAAATTCAAATAATGTTACAACTCTCTACATTTAGAGTTATAGTATTTGCAGTGAATTAATTAATTCCCTACCTCTTTCTAGAAACTTCTTTCACAAATATCTACTCGTTAGCAACTAATGATACAAAAAAAAACTAACCTCAACAAAATAAATAAAAATTGGTATGATATAGTCAAACAATAGTCACAATAAAGATATTTAGAAAAGTAAGAGATACATTTTCCTTCTCTATCCCTAGAACTATAAATAAAATTCATTTTGAATACCAGGTTTGAAGGTTAATCCGAAAGTAAAAGGTGTGACAATCTAAAAAGTTCCAAAAGATATTATGTTTGCAAAGACTAACTGAAGGATATTTTACTAAAATCTAGTACTCTTCAGGGCTATTTGAAACACAATGAGAATTAAATTTGGTAGCATCGAGTAAGGCATACCCAGATATCTATTTTTCTTAGTTTCGAATTTTCCAGATATCTATTTTTCTTAGTTTCAAATTTTCCATCATGCATAGCCAGAGTGCTAAATATGTTATTTTACTAAAATCTAGTACTCTTCAGGGCTGTTTGAAACACAATGAGAATTAAATTTGGTACCATCGAGTAAGGCATACCCAGATATCTATTTTTATTAGTTTCGAATTTTCCAGATATCTATTTTTCTTAGTTTCAAATTTTCCATCATGCATAGCCAGAGTGCTAAATATGTAACCCTTTCTAGTATTGCAAAATTTCCATGAAAACTAAGTCAACGATATTGTATCGAAAATTCCTACTTTTCGGGATATTTCAAACAACTAAAAACTAAAATAAGTACCACAAGGTAAGACATGCTAAGGTGATTTTTTTATTAGTTTTGTGGCAATTTCAAGCAACTAAAAATTAAAATATGTACCATAAGGTAAGACATACTAAGGTGGATTTTTTTTGGTTAGTTTTCACTTGTTTTGAATTTCCCATTAGGCATAGATGAAGAGCTAAACATGAAACATCATTTCTTCTATTTTCAGAACAAAATATTTTGTTCTTGTTTTGAAAAAAGAGCATAGACTACTGAGGAAAACCACTCAATAATAAAAAAGAACTTAAAAGAAGAAAAGAAAGGACACGTCTATGGATGCTAACAACTAATTGTGAAGACACCACAAAAAGATATGTATGATTACCATACCTTGTAAGTAAAAGTAATTGTGAGAAATTGAAATTGATTCTCTTCAACTCAATGTCAAATTGGATGGTGAAATTATTAAAATAAATAAAACCCAAAGGATATACCAAGTATGCAACTCTTGTTGAGACAACAAGGAAGAAAATATTATCATAATGCTTAAATGCAACACATTAACTCATTTTATCACAATGCTTCAATGCAACACATTAACTATTGAAGATGACAAGATAACAAAATTCCAGGTTATGTCATGTAAGGGAAATATATAGTCATGACATAGAAATCTTTGTTACGGGTAATAACGATTAAACGTAAACGTTGAACTAACTTATAACACTATGTAGCAAATTGTGTGAAATTACCAAACATTGTACTTTATCTACATAGTAAAGGTTTGAAATTATTTGTAATCTATCATGACTCAATCTTGCATAGATCAACCTAATAGCATTGTATGGAAGAATATTTGTTACCATGAATTTTTATAAATTATAAGGGAAATCATTAGTTATTGAGAGATGTTGCTTCAAGCTGATAATGTAGCTTAGATGTTCATTTTAATTCAAACAAATAGCATTTCGAATAAATGAATCCCCCAAAAATGAGGAAAATACTAACAAACAAGACATCTTCAACAATTACCAAAACCTGATCGAGAATATATACCTAAACCAACATTCTTCCTATAACTAACTGAGCTCATTTCCTTAATATCAACGTTTGGAACAAGCATTGAGTACAACAATATTTTTCATGAATATTAAATAGTAACACACAATCAAGTTAATTAAATTGGATTTTAATTTAAGCACATGTAATGTTCATGGTGAAATGCATACTTTGAGAAAACTATCAAGCACATACCTAAGATCAAATCAAAATGTGGGTAAGAAAAAAAATCATAATAACACACAATCAAGTTAATTAAATTGGATTTTAATTTAAGCACATGTAATGTTCATGGTGAAATGCATACTTTGAGAAAACTATCAAGCACATACCTAAGATCAAATCAAAATGTGGGTAAGAAAAAAAATCATAAGTTTCAAGAAGCCATATCAAATTGGGACATTGAGAATAGTAGCCATTCAAAAGAGGGACAACTCGCCTGCTAAAAAAATGTCTTCTACAGTGTGCACATCTTGTTAGGAAATTAAGAACAAAAAAATGTTTTTCACTGGCTACCTATAAAAATGGAAGAGTAGTGATAGCTGAGAAATGTAAATATTAAATAATAATTCATAGAAATATATATCTACTTGCAGTTTACACAAATTGGTTTAAAAAATCCCATCCACCCAAGTGCCTCATACACCGTTAAATCTCAAATCCAACTACATTAGTTTTAATAAACAATATTCGGTTACATTTCTAAAAGCACTTGGTAAGTTTCTTTCCTAGATAAGTATAATGGACAAGAATCCTACTCCAATAATAAATAGAAAAAGTTTATGGAAGACACAAATAAATTATGAGTTTTAAATACAAATTTAATTAGGAGTTTTGAGATGTTCATGGTATTTTTTTTTGGCTTGGCTCTGTCAAATATATCATGAGGTGAGCGTTTTGATGTTCATTTGAGTTTTCTAGCCATTTCATTTATAGGCTATACTAATTGCTATATTCCTATCAAGACCAAAGAGCGTGCCTCATTAAAAGATTCACACACACAATTCCACTTGCCCTTTTTAAAACTTATTAAAATCATTTTTGTAAATTTACATATTGCTTTACAATTTTAAATAAAATATTATATTAATATCCAATAAATTTCATATAACAACTATTAAAGAAAATAAAAAATAAATAACTCTCCAATCTTAAATCCTTTCAACATCCTATTTCAAACATCCGAAAAATAAATAAAATGAAAAATAAAAAATAAATAGACACTTAATTATAAACTGCAAATCCATATAATAATATGAGTAACAAAAAAGAATAAATAAAAACAAAAACATGAATTGAAACCCTATAGTGCATTTGAGATTTCCCTTCATAAAAAGCATTAATTGAAAGAGAATAAAAACAACAAAAGCATCCACCCAATGTGGACGGAAAAAGAAATAACCTGGCAACAAAAGCATCAGCCTAACATGGACGGAAAAAGCATCAGCGTGAACGCAAAAAGCATGAACCTGGCAACGAAATCATCAGCTCAACGTCGATGGAAAAAACATGAACATGGCAACAAAAACCTAGATGGAAAAATCATGAGCCTGGCGACAAAAGCATCTGGGTGGACAGAGAAAGAATGAACATTGCAACAAAAGCTTCAGCCCAACCTGGATGGAAAAAGCGTGAACGTGGTAACAAAAGCATCAACGCAACCTGGACGGAAAAACATGAACATGGCACCAAAAGCATCATCATGGACGGAAAATCCATGATCCTAGCAATAAAAGCATTTACGTGGCATCTTTTTAGAAAATAGAAAGCACAAGAATAGAAATTTAAACCCATTCGTTTCCAAAAAAACAGAAAAGCACGAGAATTGAAATTAAAAAAAAAAACA
This sequence comes from Pinus tabuliformis, assembly GCA_031772625.1. Taxonomy (NCBI): domain Eukaryota; kingdom Viridiplantae; phylum Streptophyta; class Pinopsida; order Pinales; family Pinaceae; genus Pinus; species Pinus tabuliformis. The sequence continues at coordinate 1,375,008,396 of CM062819.1, forward strand.
AATAAAACATGAACCCTCAATTTAGAGGCCGTAAAACGCTCTTATAGCCGTTGAAGGGAGGGAGCTGGCGAATCCCTACATATATCTATATTAAGTCTTTATGTCTATATCTAGTCTGGTATGCTTGTGTCGGTATGGTTTGAGTTTTGGGTCTCTTTTTTGTCGCTGTTTAGGTTGAGTCTACAACATTCTGTGGAAACGAAAAGCACGAGAATTGAAATTAAAAAAAAAAAAACAAATAAAACATGAACCCTCAATTTAGAGGCCGTAAAACGCTCTTATAGCCGTTGAAGGGAGGGAGCTGGCGAATCCCTACATATATCTATATTAAGTCTTTATGTCTATATCTAGTCTGGTATGCTTGTGTCGGTATGGTTTGTGTTTTGGGTCTCTTTTCTGTCGATGTTTAGGTTGAGTCTACGACATTCTGTGAGAGGAGGAGGCTGGGAATAGAAGGGAAGGGAATGGCTTGGCTGGGAAGATGATTTGAGTTGAGTTTTTTAATAGTTTTTTGGGCTTATAGAGATCAATTATCTCTCAGAAATGGTATGGATCAAATTCAATTCTATTTCATTTCATTTCAGTGTTTATTATGTTCATCTCTGCTCTAGTGCGAGAACTAATTCCATTTCATAACCTTATATTTTTGTTGGGTGCATTGTAAATTATTGGCAAGAAAATGAATGAAAAAAGAAAATAGGTGGTTGCCTAGCCTATTTAGCTAAAGAAATGAAATCTAATCCCAATTCCAGGTATTTGTATCTGTATCTTTCCTTTTGATTAGTTTAAACAAGGTACTTTAGCCATTTTTATTTTGAATTTAAGCCTCTGCTTCCTCCTCAATAATTCATAGTTTTTCTTCAATCAGTCCTTGTACGCATGTCTCTGGCTCTATATTCACCAATTTATCCTATCCCCTGGGAATTCAAGCATCACTGTCTATGTATTATTAATTTATTTTCATGTATAACACCTCTTCTTCTTTATTAGATAAACCCATGGTTGTGTCTTGTGTTCTTTGTTCCTTTAACCTGTGGTTTGGTGGTTTTTTTTTCCTTTTTTTGTAACGTGTTATTCCATGTGCATCAGCCATGGATTTAAGGCTCTAATTTTACCCTTGTGACAAGTGCATCGGGCATGGATTTAAGGCTCTTTTCCTCCTCGGATGTGTCCACCATACCAGTTCTATTAAATTGAATGGATTTTTCATTTAAGGCTCTGTTTCCTCATGGGATGTGTCCACCATACCAGTTCTATTAAATTGAATGGATTTTTCATTTAAGGCTCTGTTTCCTCCTCAATAATTTTACGAGCCATGGATTTAATGCTCTTTTTCCTCCTCAAAAAATTGACAAGACATGGATTTAAGGCTTTGCTTCCTCCTCAATTGTGTCCACCATATGAATGAATTTTACATTTAAGGCTCTGTTTCCTCCTCCATAATTTTAAACATACCATTTCTATCCACCTGATGCATGTCTCTGGATTAAGATTCACCTTAACTACCTGTGTACGCATGTCTCTGTGTATTGTGTTATGTGTCAATTAAACCCACCCACCAATGAATTTATTTACTGCTCAAACTCAGTAATGGAACCATCTTCCCGTTTCTGTCATCTTGCGGTTACATTTCCTTTCTTTTGACAGGTTTATTAAACTTTCAAATTAATATATAATATCTATTTTCAAATTAATAATATATATACATACAGCTCAGCTCCCTTCTGTGAGTTACTGGTTTATTCAAATTTTATTGAGCTTAGCTCACCTCTTTCGCTTCAATTGAGAATTCTCAATTATATATGTATGGTTGTTTGCCTTCTTTGGGAATTGTACCTTTCCTACTATTTTTTCCAGGAATAGTTTAAGCCACATAAATTGAAATGGCCTTCTAGATATGTTGTTTTATATTTTTCACACAGCTGCTGGAAAAACCTCTCATACATTTTAAAAATCAAATTAATTATATCATTAATTACGATCGTAATTCATGGTATATATTTTTATTTAAATTATATTTATCATTTTTTGGGTTATTTTATGAGTAACAATATTTGTTTATTTATTTTGTTTTCATGAATGACTCATAAATAATTGTTTTACATATATATTTTTATTTAAATTATGTTTATTTTTTTTGGATTATTTTATGAATATCAATATTTGTTTATTTATTTATGATGCTTATATTATTGCAGACTTGTTTTTAGGAATGACTCATAAATCAATGTTTTACATATATATTTTTATTCAAATTATGCTTATTATTTTTTGGATTATTTGATGAATACCAATATTTGTTTATTTATTTATGATGTGTATATTATTGCAAGTTTGTTTCTAGGAATGACTTAAATAATTGTTTTACATATATATTTTTATTTAAATTATGTTTATTACTTTTTGGATTATTCCATGAATAACAATACTTGTTTATTTATTTATGATGTATATATTATTGTAGGCTTGTTTCTAGGAATGACTCATAAATAACTATTTTACATATATGTTTAGGAAAAGTGGGAAGGAAGGTAAATTTGTTTTCATTATTTATATATGCCATATAAATCATTATTACTTTTATATAAAAAATAAATTCATAATTTTGTTTTCATTATTTATATATGCAATATAAATGATTATTACTTTTATATAAAAGAGAAATTGATAATTTTTGTTTTCATTATTTATATATGCAATGTAAATGATTATTATTTTTATATAAAAAAGAAATTAATAATTTTCGATATATCTTATTAAAAATATATATTTTTCTCTAATATTTATGTGGTATTGCATGCACATTTACTTACAGGAATGACCTCACCTTCTAGTTTTGTGAAAAGGGTTTTTCCCAAAGTAAATATCGATGTAGTTATATATTATTCTTTTCTCAAATATTCTAAAGAATTATGCACACAATTATTAATAAAGTTATTTTTTATGGAAGGGGTTTAAAATACTCCTTCCAAGTGCTCAAGGAGGATGGGGCTACATTCTTCTTTGAGTAGTGTAGTATTTCTTGTTTGTGTTGACCATATTTCTTTAAACTCATATGCATCACAACACATTTTTTAAGACACGTTTACTTTACAACATTTATATTTGAAGCATGTCATCTTATAATTCAATGATCATCCATTCATATTATAACACTTTTCCCAATTTCATTTAAGCCAAAACACACTTACATTGAAAAACGTTTAAATTTTTTTACACAAATACAAAGTATACAATCATCCACAATGCATTGAAAGGCCCTAAGTATCTCTCTAATTAACAAGCCCTTCATATTGGAATTTTTTTTTTTTTTTTGCCCTTTTCTATTTCATTGGTTTTTAAAGCTTTTTATATTGTATTATTTTATATATTTATATAATTAGATTAGAGTATACACATATACTTTAGCTTTTTATATATACTTGGCTAAATAGTAGGATACATATTTACTTATTCGAATTTCCATGTATATGTTTCTGATTTGTTTATGTATTTAGTTTAATATTTTGAATTCAAATTGTGTACCATCTCTGTTTATTCATTTGAAATTGTGAAATCGTGTGTTTAGTTGAATTGCATTTATATGTGAGTGGTTTTGACCATGTGTTTAGTTTAATTGTGTGTTTTCTTGTTCGAATTGCTTATATATGAATGGTTGTATGAATGTTTATTTATGAATACATGTACGTAATTTGAAATTGTAATCATGTGTTTGTTGTTTTTAATTATGAATTTCAATTTGTATGTATAATGTAGATTTTAATTTGTATATTATGAGTTTAGTTTTCTTTAAAGTTGCATAAGCATATTTTAGTGTTTTCCTTTATTGACGTGAAATTGTATGTTGTGTGTTTAGTTGAATTTGTATATTGTATGTTTCTTTATTTCAAGTTGTACTTTGTATGTTTCTTTATTTGAAATTGGATATATATGAATATTTGTATTATATGTGACTTGAAATTGTAATAGTGTGTTTGTTGTATTGAATTGTGATTGTAATTAATTTTATAGCGTAAATAGTGTGTAGGTTTTACTTTGTATATTGTGAGTTAGCTTATTTAATGTTGCAATGGCATGTTTGAGTTTCTGTCTTTGAATTGACTTGACATTGACATTGTATGATGTGTATTTCCTTATTTGGAATTGTATATTATGTGTTTTTCTATTTGAATTTGTATTTTGTGTTTGATATTTAAAAATTTAAAATTTTATACTTGCTTATTTAAATTTGTATTCTAGGCGTTGTTTGAAATTTCATATACATGCGAGAATACGTTTTGTCAAATGTTTGTATGTGTAGGTGGCTTTGTCAATGTTTGTGAATGTATGTGTTTAAATTTTATATTCCACTGCATTTGAAATTGTATATTGTATCTTTGTTTATTTAAAATTGATTAGTATGTTTACTAAGTGTCTTTTCAATGAAACCTTGTGTTTGTTATGTTGATTTATATTAGGCATGAATTTTATTATAAACTTGAAGGTGTGTATTTTATATAGATATAATTAAGTCTTATATTTTTATTGTATAATATTTTAATGTTTATTTATTATATTGAGTTTTAATTATAATGAGATTTGTATTTTTCTTTCTCTTTTTTAATTGTATTTGGTTAAAATATATTTCTATCATTTTGAAAATGTATAAATTTAATTAAAAATCACAATATAAATACTAATCTTATTTAATAATTTTATTTTATTTTTAAATTAAATTTTCATCATCATTATTATTATTCTTATTCTTATTATTTATTTATTTATTTCGTATTTGTCATTTTCCATCTAAAGATTAATAAGTTAATTTGAAAATTTGCAACAAAACATAAATATTTTGATAATATAACATTTTAAGATAAAAAAAACATAATCAATAACTGTTTTTAATAAATATTACTACCACAGCAATAATAATGTGATTAATGCAAAATTTTATTATAATTTATTTTCATTAATGTTAACAAATTAATATGTTTTTAAAAAATATCTGTTAACATCATTAATCATTTAAAATATTAAATCAATATAATAACTATAATTCATAAATATTTCTACCACACCAATAATAATTTGATTGATGCAAAATTTTATAATAATTTATTTTCATTAATGTTAATAAATTAATATGTTTTTAAAAATTATCCATTAACATCATTAATCATTTAACATATTAAATCAATATAATTAAATCATCTCTGCATGTTGATAAGTAAAAAAGCCCATATACAATGAAAAGTTTTTGGGGCATATAAGTTTACACCTTCACGTGGTTGACCGTGTTTGTAGAGATTATAATCTTGAAGCAAAGAGGAGTTTTTTGTAATTGTTAATGAAAATTAGCATAACACATATTTAGCCATTTTAAAATAGAACATTTCAAGAAAATGAACATGAATCAGTCACTACATTATTCTATAAGAAAATGTTAATTCAATCAAACCTTTTCATGAATAAATTGACGTATTAATGTTAAGTCTCCTTGTTTGTTTGGGAAAATCCCATAGGTTGAGTTAAGGAAATATGGAAAATATGGTTCAACCAATAGGAGAACCTTGAGGGAACCTATTAGATCCATTCATATGCGGGTATCTAAACTACTCAACTTGGTGTAAGTCTTCTTATGTGTTAGCACTTGTCCAATCTAGTAGAGAAGGGAAAAGGGAAAAATATTAAGTGAGAAAATCAATATCAGAGGTCCTAAAAAGACTTCTTCGAAGGGGAAACATCCTCTGCTCTCAATCAGTTGGGATCCCTCCACCGCTCATTGAAAATATAAGTGCTAATGCACAATTCGATTAAGCTAAATAAATAAAGGGTGAAAGAAGAGAAAGGCTTCTAGTGTAGTGAGGTGAAGATAGTGACTTTGCCGGGGTATTATACAGGCTCGCTGGTAGTGAAGAAACTTTTGTGCTCTTGAAGTGAATTCATCAGGGTACTGTCTAGGCCTGCTGGCAGTAGAGCAAGACCAAACATGAAAAATAATATTATGAAAATCATAAATTGCCTTGCACATTGCCCTTTCTTATATTGAAACAATTGTGATATGGTGTATGTTTTGTCTGTCTTCCAACCAAGCTGAGAAAGTTGAGATGCTATGTGTCAAACTGGGTCAAAGAGGGGAGGTCGAGGAAATCAATACTTCTTGAAGGTTTGGCCCTTAACCGAAAGCTATTTCTAGACAAAGAAGTTGAAGTTCACCCAATGAGTCCACAAGTGTTTTCGTTGCTACAAGACCCTCCAAAATTTCAGTACATTTGAATTTTGGAGCCTATTATCACCGTTAAATCTAGAATCGCTTTTATCAACAAATGTCGTTTATGTTATTTTGTGTGTTTATTAAAAGAATTTACTAAAGTGTTATAAGCCCTAAACCCTAAACCCTAAGCATTTTACAACATTTTACAAAGTGTTTTGTAACTTTTATTTAAGTGTTTATTAAAATAACTTACTAGTTTTTTTTAAACCTTAAACCCTAAACATTAAACCCCCAAACCCTAAACCATAAGTTATTTATAACATTTTATAAATTGTTTTGTAACTTTTACTTAAGTGTTTATTAAAAGCATTTACTAAAGTGTTATAAACCCTAAACTCTAAACCCCAAACCCCAAAACATAAGGATTTTATAACATTTTAAAAAGTGTTTTGTAACATTTATTTAAGTGTTTATTAAAACCATTTACTAAAGTGTTCTAAACCCTAAACCCTAATCCCAAAACCCTAATTCCCAAACCCTAAACCCTAAACCATATACCATAAACTCTAAACCCTAAGCATTTTTGTAACTTTTATTTAAGTGTTTATTAAAAGAATTTATTAAAGCATTATAAACCATAAACCCTAAACCCCACACCTCAAACCCAAACCCTAAACCCTAGGAATTTTCTAACATTTTAAACCCCAAGCGCTAAACCCTAATTATTTTCTAACATTTTAACAAGCGTTTTCTATCTTTTTTTTAAGTGTTTATTAAAATCATTTACTAAAGTTATAAACCCTAAACCTTAAGAATTTTATTACATTTTAACAAGCATTATGTAACTTTTTAAAACCCTAAACCCTAAGCATTTGTTAAAATTTTAATAAGAATTTTGTAATTTTTTTATATTTTTTTACTAAAAGCATTTACTAAAATGTTATAAACCATAAACCCTAAATAGAAAACCCTAATCCATAAACCCACAAACCAATACCCTAAACCCTAACAATTTTATAACATTTAAAAAAGTGTTTGGTAACTTTTATTTAAGTGTTTATTAAAAGCATTTAATAAAGTGTTATAAACGTTAAATGCTAAACCCCAAACCGTAAACCCTAATCCTTAAGCATTTTAGAAACCCTAAACCATAAACCTTATACACTAAACCCCAAACCCTAAGCATTTTATAAAATTTTAAAAATCATTTTGTAAATTTTATTTAAGTCTTTATTAAAAGCATTTTGTAAAGAGTTATAAAATTTAAGCCCTACACCCGTAACCCTAAACCCCAAACCTAAACCCTATGTATTTTATAACATTTTAAAAAGAATTGTGTAACCTTTATTAAAGTGTTTATTAAAAGAATTTACTAAACCATAAACCCTAAACCCTAAACCCCATACACCAAACGCTTATCTCTAAACCCTAAACCCCAAACCCTAAATCCTAATCATTTTATAACATTTTAAAAAGCGTTTTGAAACTTTTATTTTAGTGTTTATCAAAAGAATTTACTAAATTATTATAAAACCTAAACCCTAAATACTAAGCCCCAAAATGTAAACCCTAAATCATAATCCCTAAACGCTAAACCTTAAACCAAAACCCTAAACCTTAAACCCTAAACACCAAACCTAAACCCTAAACACTAAACCCTAAACCCTAAGAATTTTATAACATTTCAAAAAGCGTTTTGTCATTTTCATTTAAGTGTTTATTAAAAGAATTTACTAACGTTTTATAAACCCTAAACTCTAAACTCCAAACCCTAAACAATGAACTCTAAACCTGAAGCCCTAAACCCTAAACCCTCTACTCTAAATCTTAAACACTAAACCCTAAGTTGTAAGCATTTTATAACATTTTAAATATCATTTTGTAACTTTTATTTAATTGTTTATTAAAATAATTTACTAAAGTGTTCTAAACCCTAAACCCTAAACTGTAAACCCTAAACCATAAACCCTAAAACCTAAGCATTTTATAAAATTTTAAAAACATTTTGTAATTTTATTTAAGTGTTTATTAAGAGACTTTACTCATGTATTATAATCCCAAAACTCTAAATACCAAACCCTAAAACCTAAATCCTCTACCCTAAGAATTTTATAACATTTTAAAAAGTGTTTTGTAACTTTTTAAGTGTTTATTAAAAGCATTTAATAAACTATTATTAACCCTAAACTCTAAATCCTAAATATTTAATAACATTCTAAAAGGCGTTTTGTTACTTTTTTTAAGTGTTTATTAAAATAAATTACCGAAGTGTTCTAAAACCTAAACCGTGAACCCTAAGAATTTTAGAACATTGTAAAGCCTAAAGCCTAAACCCACAACATTTTATAACATTTTAACAAGCATTTTGTAACTTTTTTTAAGTGCTTACTAAAACCATTTACTAAACTATTATAAATCAAAAACCATAAACCCTAACCCTAAACCCTAAGCATTTTATAACATTTTAAAGAACATCTTGTAGCTTTTTTTAAGTGTTTATCAAAAGCATTTACTACAGCGTTATAAACCCTAAACCCTAAACCCTAAGCATTTTATAACCTTTTAAAAAGCATTTTATAACTTTTATGTTAGTGTTTATTAAAATAATTTACTAAAGTGTTATAAACCCTAAACCATACACCCTAAACAGTAATCCATAAGCATTTTATAACATTTAAAAAATATTTTGTAACTTTTTTTTAAGAGTTTATTAAAAGCACTTACCAAAGTGTTATAAAACCTAAACCCTAAACCCTCAACCCTAAACCTCAAACCCTCACCCTAATATTTTAAAAACATTTTAAAAAGCGTTATAAACATTAAACCATAAACCTCAAACCCTAAAACATAAAGATTTTATAAAATTAAAAAAAAAAAATTGTAACTTTTATTTAAGTGATTATTAAAACCATTTACTTATATTTTATAAACCCTAAACCCTAAACGCTAAACCCTAAACTTGAAACCCTAAATCCTAAACCCTAAACCTTAACCATTTTACAAAATTTTAAAAACAATTTTGTAACATTTATTTAAGTGTTTATTAAAATAATTTATTAAAGCATTATAAACCATAAACCCTAAACCATAAACTCCCCACCCCAAACCCTAAACCCTAAGAATTTTATAACATTTTAAACCCACAAGCGTTTTGTAACTTTTGTTTAAGTGTTTATTAAATGAATTTACTAAAGTTTTATAAACCCTAAATCCTAAGCATTTTATTACATTTTAACAGGCATTTTGTAGCTTTTTAAAACCCTAAAGCCCAAATGCTAAACCCTAAGAATTTTATAAGATTTTAATAAGCTTTTTGAAACCTTTTTTAAAGGTTTATCAAAACCATTCACTAAAGTGTTTTAAACCCTAAAACCTAAGAATTCTATAACATTTTAACAAGTGTTTGGTAAATTTTATTAAAGTTTTTACTGAAATCATTTACTAAGTTATCCCTAAACCCTAAATACTAAGCATTTTATAACATTTTAACAAGTGTTTTGTAACTTTTTGTTGAAGTGTTTATTAAAATCATTTACTAGATTGTTATAAAGTCTAAACCATAATCCCTAAACCCTAATCGTTTTATAGAATTTTAAACCCTAAACCATATACCCTATACCCTATACACTAAACCCTAAAGCCTAAGAATTTCATAACATTTAAAAAAAGTTTTGTAACTTTTTTTGAGTGTTTATTAAAGGCATTTATTGAAGTGTTATAAATCCTAAAACCTAAACACTAAGCATTTTATAACACTTTAAAAAACATTCTACTACTTTTTTTGTGTTTATTAAAAGAATTTACGTGTTATAAACCGTAAACCCCAAACCGTAAACCCCAAACTGTAAACCGTAAACCCTAACCCTAAACATTAAGAATTTTATAACATTTTAAAAAATGTTTTGCGAGTTTTTTTAAGTGTTTATCTAAAGAATTTACTAAGGTGTTTAAACCCTAAAATCTAGGTATTTTATAACATTCTAACTAGTGTTTTGTAACTTTTATTTAAGTGTTTATTAAAAGCATTTACTAAAGCGTTATAAACCTCTAAATCCTAAAACCTAAACGCTAAACCCTAAAATTCAAACCACGAACCCTAAACCCTAAACATTAAGCATTTTATAACCTTTTAAAAAGTGTTTTGTAACTTTTATGTAAGTTTTTATTAAAAGAATTTAATAAAGTGTTATAAACCCTAAACCCTAAAACCTAAACCCTAGACCCTAAACCTTATGTATTTATAACATTTTAAAGAGATTTTTGTAACTTTTTTCTATGTGTTACTAAAAACATTTACTAAAATGTTATAAACCCTAAACCGTAAAACCATAATCCATAAGAATTTTAAAATATGTTAAAATTTGTTTCTAGCTTTTATTGAAGTGTTTATTAAATTTTTTTACTAAAGTATTATAAACCCTAAATCATATGCCCTAAACCCCGAACCCTAAACCATATACCATAAACCCTAAGAATTTTATAACATTTTTTAAAGCATTTTGTAGATTTTATTTAAGTGTTTATTAAAAGAATTCTATAAACCCTAAACCCTAAACTCTAAACCCTAAACATTTTATAACATTTTAAAACCTAAAGCCTAAAGCCTAAACCCCAAACGCTGAGCATTTTATAACATTTTAAAAAGTGTTTTGTAACTTTTATTCAAGTGTTTATTAAAAGCATTTACTAAAGTGTTTTAAACCGTAGACACCAAGCCCTAATAATTTTATAACATTTTAACAAGTGTTTGGTAACTTTTTTTTAGTTTTTATTAAAATCATTTACTAAAGTCTTATAAACTCTAAACCCTAAGCCCTAAGAATTTTAAAACCTTTTAAAAAGTGATTTGTATCTTTTATTTAAGTGTTTACTAAAAGAATTTAATAAAGTGTTATAAACCCTAAACCCTAAACCCTAAACCCTAAACCTTAAACCCTAAACCCCAAACCCTAAACCCTAAAAAATAAACGTTTTATAACATTTTAAAAAGAGTATTGTAACTTTTTTTTAACTGTTCACTAAAACACAATTCCTAAACCATAAAATCCCTAAATCATAAACCCTAAATCCTCAACCCTAAACCCCAAACCCTAAACCCTAAGCATTTTATAACATTCTAAAAAGTGTTTTATAAATTTTATTTAAGTGTTTATTAAAAGAATTTACTAAAGTGTTATAACCCTAAACCCTGAACCCAAAAGCCAAAACCATAAACCGTAAACCCTATACACTAAACCCTAAGCATTTTATAACATTTTAAAGCCGAAACCCTAAACCCTAAACCCTAAAATTTAAACCCTACACCCCAAACCCTAAACCCTAAAACATAAACATTTTATAACATTTCAAAAAGTGTTTCGTAACCTTTTTTTAAGTGTTCATTTAAAGAACTTACTAAAGTGTTATAAACCCTAAACCCTAAACCATAAATACTAAACCATAAAACCCAAACCCTAAATCTTAAACCCTAAACCCTGAACCCTAAACCCCAAACCCTAAACCCTAAACCATAAGAATTTTATAACATTTTAAAAAGTGTTCTGTAAATTTTATTTAAGTGTTTATTAAAAAATTTACTAACGTGTTATAAACCCTAAACATGAAACCCTAAAGCCTAAATCCTAAACCCTATACACTAAACCCTAAACCCTAAGCATTTGATAACATTTTAAAAATTGTTTTGTAACTTTTATTTAAATATTTATTTAAAGCGCTATAAACCTTAAACCCTAAACAATACACCCTAAAACCTAAACCCAAAACCCTAAACCCTAAACCCTAAGTATTTCATAACAATTTTAAAAGAATTTTGTAACTTTTATTTTAGTTATTATTAAAAACATTTACTAAATTGTGATAAACCCTAAGACTTAAACCCTAAAAAATAAACCCTAAACCCCAAGCACTAAACCATAAACCCTAAGCATTTTATACTAGTTTAAAAATCATTTTTTAATTTTTATTTAAGTGTTTATTAAAAGCATTTACTAAAGTGTTATAAACCCTAAACCCTAAACACAAAACCCTAAACCCTAAACCCTAAACCGAAAAACCCTAAACCCTAAACCATAAGCAATTCAAAACATTTTAAAAAGTGTTTTATAACTTTTATTTAAAGATTTATTTACAGAATTTACTAAAGTATTATAAAATTGAAACCCTAAACCCTGAAACCTAAACCCTAAACCCTAAACATTTTACAACATTTTAAAAAGAGTTATGTAACTTTTTTTAAGTGTTTATTAAAAGAATTTACTAAAGTGATATAAGCCCTAAACCCTAAACCCTAAACCCCAAAGCCTAAACCCTACACACTAAACCCTAAACCCTAGGCATTTTATAAACCTTAAACCTTAAACCATAAACCCTAAATCCCAAACCCCAAACTTGAAACCCTAGATCCTAAAGTCGAAAGCCTAAACCCTAAACATTTTATAGCATTTTAAAAATCGTTTTGTAACTTTTATTTAAGTGTTTATTAAAAGAATTTACTAAAGTTTTATAAAACCTAAAAGCTAAACACTAAACCCCAAACCCAAAACATCAAGCCCTAAAACATAAACCCTAAACCTTAATCCCTAAATCCCAAACCCTAAACCCTAAACCGTAAGCATTCTATAACATTTTAAAAAGTGTTTTGAAAATTTTATCTAAGTGTTTATTAAAAGCATTTACTAAAGTCTTAAAAACTCTAAACTCTAAACACCTAACCCTAAACCCTAAATCATAAACCATAAATCCTAAACCTTAATCCTTAAACCCCAAACCCCAAACCCTAAATTGTAAAGGCTAAACCCTAAGGATTTATAACATTTTAAAAAGTGTTTTGTAGTTTTTATTTAACTATTTATGAAAAGAATTTACAAACGTGTTATAAACCCTAAGCAATAATCCCTAAACCCTAAACCCTAAGCATTTTATAACATTTTTAAAATCATTTTGTAACTCTTATTTAAGTTTTTATTAGAAGCATTTACTAAAGTGTTATAAACCCTAAACCCTAAGTAGTTTATAAAAATTTGTAACTTTAATTTAATTGTTTATTAAGAGCATTTACTAAAGTCTTATAAACCCTAAACCCTTAACCCTAAACCCTAAGCATTTTACAACATTTTAAAAAATGTTTTGTAACTTTTACTTAAGTGTTTATTATAAGCAATTACTAAAGTCTTATAAAACCTAAACCTAAGCATTTTATAACATTCTAAAAATCCTTTTGTAAGTTTAATTTAAGTGTTTATTAAAATAATTTAATAAGTTGTTATAAACCGTAAACCCTAAACTCAAAAACCTAAACCCCAAACCCTAAAACCTAAATCCTAAACCCTAAGCATTTTATAACATCTTAAAACTATTTAGTAACTTTGATTTAAGTGTTTATTAAAAGGATTTACTAAAGTGTTCTAAACCCTAACCCCTAAAACCTAAAACATAAACACCAAACCCTAAAACCTATACCCTATATCATATACCTTAAATATGAAGCATTTCATAACATTTTCAACCCCTCCCCCCTCTCTCTCTTCCTGTCCCTTCCCCTCTCTCTCCCTTGACCCTTTATCACCACCCCTCTCTATCTCTCTCTCCTCCTCCTCTCTTTCTAGCTCTCTATCTCTCCACCTCCTTCCAACTCTCTCTCTCCCTCTCCCTCTCCCCCTCTCATTCTTTCCCCATCCCATTCCAACTCCCCCTCTCCCAATCATACTCTCCCCCTCACCCTCTCTGCCCACACCTATCTCATTGTCTACTCTTTTCGCTCCCCCTCTCCCTCTGCCTATCACCCTCTCTCCCCCATCGCTCTCCTCATCTCTCTCTCTCTCTCTCTCTCTCTCTCTCTCTCTCCCTCTACCCCTTTATGCCTCCTTCTCTCCCCCTGTCCTCATCTATCTCTTCCTCTTCCTCCCCCTTTCCCCTCTCCTAGTCTCTTCCCCTCCTTCTCCCACTCCAACTCTCCCTTTCCCAATCTCTCCCCTCCCCTCTCTCCTCCCCCTCTCTCATCCTACCCCTCTCTCCTCCTCTCCCTCTCCCCTCTCCCTTTCTCCCCTCCCCCCTCTCTCTCTTCCTGTCCCTCCCCCTCTCTCTCCCTCAACCCTCTATCACTACCCCTCTCTATCTCTCTCTCCTCCTCCTCTCTCTCTATCTCTCTCTCTCCACACCTCCCTCCAACTCTTCACCTATCCCTCTCTCTTCCCTTCTCTCCCTCCCCCTCTCGATGTCACTCTCTATCTCTCTCTCTCCCTCCCTCCCTCCCTCCCTCCTCTCTCTCTCCCCTTCCACCCCTACCCCCTCTACATCTCTCCACCCACCCCACATTATTTTCATTTTAAATCTTCTATTTTCATTACATCTGAACTTGTTAGCTACACACGACTGCATGTTAACGATGATATGCTTCTTTCATGTTTTTGTTGCATACATAACAATCTGATAACTCAAACTGAGATTATTAATTTGAATGTTACTTTTTGCATTCCCTTCCCCTCATCTCATTCGCCCTCTCCCTCCCTCTCCCTCTCTCTCTGTCTCCATCTCCCCCTCTCCCATTATACTCCCTAACCCCTCCCTCTCTCCCAATCTCTCTTTTAGTCTCTCTTCCCTTGTCCCTCCCCCCTCTCTCTCTCCCTCTCCCTCTCCCCCTCTCATTCTCTCCCCATCCCATTCCAACTCCCCCTCTCCCAATCATACTCTCCCCCTCACCCTCTCTGCCCGCACCTATCTCACTGTCTACTCCTTTCGCTCCCCCTCTCCCTCTGCCTATCATCCTCTCTCCCCCCTCGCTCTCCTCATCTCTCTCTCTCTCTCTCTCTCTCTCTCTCTCTCTCTACCCCTTTATGCCTCTCCCTCTCCCCCTCTCCTCCTCTATCTCTTCCTCTCCCTCCCCCTTTCCCCTCTCCTGGTCTCTTCCCCTCCTTTTCCCACTCCACCTCTCCCTTTCCCACTCTCTCCCCTCCCCTCTCTCCTCCCCCTCTCCCATCCTCCCCCTCTCTCCTCCTCTCCCTCTCCCCCTCTCCCCCTCTCCCCTCCCCCCTCTCTCTCTTCCTGTCCCTCCCCCTCTCTCTCCCTCAACCCTCTATCACTACCCCTCTCTATCTCTCTCTCCTCCTCCTCTCTCTCTAGCTCTCTCTCTCCCCACCCTCCTCCAACTCTCTCTCTCCCTCTCTCTTCCCCTCTCCCTCTTTCTCTCTCTCTCCCCATCTCCCATCCCCTTTCCCTCTCTCCCTCTCCCTCCCTCTTTCTCTCATTCTCCCTCCCCCTCTCTCCCTCTCTCTCTCTCTCTAGCTATCCCCCTCTCCCTCTACCTATCTCTTTCTCTCTCCCTCTCACCCTCTCTCTCGATATCCTCCCTTATTGGTCTCTCCCTCTCTCCCTCTCTCTCCCTCTCCACCCTCCCTCCTCTATCCTGCTCTCTCTCTTCCTCTCACTTCCTCTTCTTCTCCCTCTACCCCTCCCCATCTCCCACCATCTTGCCTTCCCCCACTCCTACCCTCCCCCCTCTCAGTCTCTCTCCACCTATCCTTCCCTTCCCGCCCTCTCTCTCTCTTTATCACCCCATCTCTCTCTCTCTCTCTCTCTCTCTCTCTCTCTCTCTATACACTCCCTCCCTCTCTCTCTCTCTTCCCCCTCCTCCCTCCTTCTCTCTCTCTCCCCTCATACTCTTTCTCTCTCTATATCTCCTCCTCCCCCAATGATCACCCACCCCCTATCCCTCCCTATCGCTCTCTTTCTAAATCTCCCTCTCCCTCTCCCCCTCTCACTCTTACCCTCGCTTCCTCTCTCTTTCTCTCCCCCCAAACTCTATTTCTCCCCTGCCTCTCTCTCTCGCCCTCTCTTTCGCTCCACCTACTGTGGCCCTCCTCTCTATCTCCCACTCCCTCCCTCTCAATTGCCAACTTCTTATGCCTCTCTTCTTTATCACTCTCCATCCCACCATCCCTATCTCTCCCTCTTTCCCTCTCCCTCTCTCTCCCCCTCCTACCCCCACTACCTCTCTCTCTTTCTCTCTCTCCCTCTCCTCCCTCCGTCCACTCTCCCACTATTTCCCTCACCATCCATCTCCCCCTCCCCCTATCACACTCTCTCCTCCTCTTCCTCCCCCTCTCACTCCTCCCCCCCTCTCTCCCCCTCTCCCACTCTCTCCATCTCCCTCTCCCCCCCTCTTGCTCTCTTCACTCCACCCTCCCCTCTAAGACTCTATCTCCTCCTCTCTCTCTCCCCTCTACCTCTCCTTATCTCTCTCCCTCTCCCCATACCCTTCTCTTGCTTTCTCCCCCTCCTGGTCTTGCTCCCCTCTCCCTCTATCTCTCCCTCTCCCTCTCCCTCTCTCTATCTCTATCTCTCTCCTTCTTCCTCTCTCTCTCTCTCTCCCCTCTCTCTCTTAATATCATCCTCTCTCTATTTCTCCTCCTCCCCCTCCTCTCATTTCTCTCTCTCTCTCTCTCTCTCTCTCTCTCTCTCTCTCTCTCTCCTCTCTCCCTCTCTCCCCTCTCCCACTCTCTTCCCCTCCTTATCCCACTCTCCCTCTCCCTCTCCCTCCCTCTACCCCATCTTTCTCTCTATCTCCTCCTACCCCTCTCTCCCGCTCTCCCTCTCCCGCTCTCGCTCTCTCTCATCTCCTCTCTCTCTCTCTCTTCACCCTTCCCTCCCCTATCTTTCCCTCACCCCTCTCCCCCTACCTCTCTCACTCTCTCTCCCCTCCCCCTCAATCTCTAGCTCTATCTCTCCCGCCTCCCTCCACCTCTCTCTCCCCGTCTCCCTCTTTCTCCCTCTCTCACCCTCTCCCATCCCCTTTACCTCTCTCCCTCTCCCTCCCTTTCTCTCTCATTCTCCCTCCTCTCTCTATCTATCTCTCTCCCCCTCTCCCTCTACCTATCTCTTTTTCTCTCCCTCTCCCTCTCTATCAATCTCCTCCCTCCCTCCTCTCTCCATCTCTCCATCTCTCTCCCTCTCCACCCTCCCACCTCTCTCCCACTCTCTATCTTCCTCTCACTTCCTCTTCTTCTCCCTCTATCTCTCCCCCTCTCCCGTCGTCTCACCTTCCCCCACTCCCACCCTCTCCCCCTCTCCATCTCTCTCCACCTATCCATTCACCCCAACCCTCTCTGTCCCTCTCTACCTCTCACTCCATCTCTCCCTCTCCCTCTCGCTTCCTTCCTCTCACTCCCCTCCTACGCTCACTCCCTATGTCTCTCTCTCTCTCTTCCTCTTTTCCCTCCCTCTTCTCTCCCGCTATTTCCCTCACTATCCATCTCCTCCTCCCCCTCCCCCCCTCCCTCCTCCACTCCCTCTCTCACTCTCCCTCTCTCTCCATCTCCCTCTCCTCCTCTCTCACTCTCTTCACAACACCCTCCCCTCTCTGACATTGTATCGCACTCTCCCTCTCTCTGTCCCTCTCCCCATGCCCCTATCTCGATCTCTCTCCCTCCCGCTCACACTCCCCGCCCCATCTCCCCCTCTCTTCCCCCACCTATCTCTCCCTCTGCCCCTCTCCCTTCCCCTCTCATCCACTCCCTCTCCCTATCCTCCTCTCTCCCCCTCATCTCTCTCTCTCTCTCTCCCTATCTCTCTCCCTCTCTTGCCCCCTCCCTCTATTTCACACCCTCTCTCTCTCTCGCCCTCTCCATCCCCTTCTCTTCTTTCCCCCTCCCTATCTCCATCTCTCTCTCTCTCTCTCTCTCTCTCTCTCTCTCTCTCTCTCTCTCTCCCCTTTGTCTCTCCTATTATATCCTTCCCTCTCCCTCTCCCTATGCCCATATTTCTCTCCTTCCCCTTCCTCCTCTGCCTCCGCCTCCTCGTCCCCTTCCCTCTCCCTATCCCGCTCTCTTCCTCTTCGACTACCCCTCTCCCTCTCTCTGCCACTCTCCCTCTCGCATAACCTATCCTCCCCCCTCTCTCTCGCTCCCTCTCCCCCTCCACCTCTCTCATTCTCTCCCCTTCCTGCTCCCGCTCCCCCTCTCTGCACCCACATATCTCTCTCTATGCCTCTCTTCCTACCCCTCTCCATCTCCCCCACCTCTCCCTCTCCTTATCCTCCCTCCCCTCTCCATCTCCCCCCCCCTCTCTCTCACCCTCCCTCCTCCACCTCTCTCTAGATCTCTCCCCCTCTCCCTCTATCTCTCTCTATAACTCTCTTCCCCTATCCCTCTCTCTTCCCTTCTCTCCCTCCCCCTCTCGCTCTCACTCTCTATCTCTCTCTCTCTCCATCCCTCCTCTCTCTCTCCCCCCTCCACCCATGCCCCCTCTACATCTCTCTGCCCACCCCACATTATTTCCATTTTAAATCTTCTATTTTCATTACATCTGAACTTGCTGGCTACACACAACTGCATGTTAATGACAATATGCTTCTTTCATTGTTTTCGTTGCATATATAACAGTCTGATAACTCAAATTGAGATTATTAGTTTTGAATGTTATTTTTGGCATTCTCTTCTCCTCATCTCATTCCCCCTCTCCCTCCCTCTTCGTCTCTCTCTCTGTCTCCATCTCCCCCTTGCCCATTATACTCCCTAACCCCGCCCTCTCTCCCAATCTCTCTTTCAGTCTCTCTCCCCTTGCTCCTCCCCCCTCCCTCTCCCTCTCCCCCTCTCACTCTCTCCCCATCCCATTCCGACTCCCCCTCTCCCCCCCACCTATTTCACTGTCTACTCCTCTCACTCCCCCTCTCCATCTGCTTGTCATCCTCTCTCTCCCCCCCTCTCTCTCATCATCATCTCTCTCTCTCTCTCTCTCTCTCTCTCTCTCTCTCTCTCTCTCTCTCTCTGTCTCCCCCCCTCTCCTCCTCTATATCTTCCTCTCCCTCCCCCTTTCCCATCTCTCGGACTCTTCCCCTCCTTCTCCCACTCCACCTCTCCCTTTCCCATTCTCTCCCCTCACCTCTCTCCTTCTCATCTCTCAACATCCCCCTCTCTCCTCCTCTCCCTCTCCCCCTCTCCCTCCCTCCCATCCACTCCTCTCTCTCCCCGTCCCTCCCCCTCTCTCTCCCTTGACCCTCTAACACTACCCCTCTCTCTCTCTTCCCTCCTCTCTCTAGCTCTCTCTCTCCCCGCCTGCATCCACCTCTCTCTCTCCCTCTCTCTCCCCCTCTCCCTCTTCTCTCTCTCTCTCCCCCTCTCCCATCCCCTTTCCCTCTCTCCCTCTCCCTCCCTCTCTCATTCTCCCTCACCCTTCTCTCCCTCTCTCTTTCTCTCTCTCTCTCTATCCCCCTCTCCCTCTACCTATCTCGTTCTCTCTCCCTCTCTCCCTCTCTCTCGATCTCCTCCCTTCTTCGTCTCTCCCTCTCTCCCTCTCTCTCCCTCTCCACCCTCCCTCCTCTCTCCCACTCTCTCTCTTCCTATCATTCCCTCTTCTTCTCTCTCTACCCCTCGTCATCTCCCACCATCTCGCCTTCCCCCACTCCCACCCTCTCCCTCTCTCCATCTCTCTCCACCTATCCTTCCCTCCCCACCCTCTCTCTCTCACTTTATCACCCTATCTCTCTCTCACACTCTCTCTCTCTCTCTCTTGCTTACACTCATCTCTCTCCCTTCCATCCCACCATCCCTATCTCTCCCTCTCTCTCCCATCCTCTCTCTTCCCCTCCTACCCCCACTACCTCTCTCTCTCCCTCTCTACCTCTACTCCCTCCCTCCACTCTCCCACTATTTCACTCCTTATCTGTCTCCCCCTCTCCTTATCACACTCTCTCCTCCTCTTCCTCCCCCTCTCTCTCCTCCTTCCACTCTCTCCCCCTGTCCCACTCTCTTCATCTCCCTCTCCCCACCTCTCACTCTCTTCACTCCACCCTCCCCTCTCTAACTCTATCTCTTGCTCTCTCTCTCCCCTCTACCTCTCCATCTCTCTCTCCCTCTCTCTCCCTCTCCCCATCCCCTTCTCTTGCTTTCTCCCCCTCCCGGTCACACTCCCCTCTCCCTCTATCTCTCCCTTTCCCTATCGCTCTCCCTATCTCTGTCTCTCTCCTTCTTCCTCTCCCTCTTCCCCTCCCCCTCCCCAGCTCTCTTCCCCTCAATCTTCCTATCTCCCCCTCCTACTCTCTATCTCATTCTCTCTCTTTCTCTCTCTCTCTATCTCTCTCTCTATCTCTGCCTCTCCCCTTTGCCTCCCCCTCTCCCTCTCTCTTCCCCTCCTCTTCTTGCTTGAACTCTCCCTCTCCCACTCTCTCCCCCCTTTTTTTTCTCTCTCTCTCTCTCTCTTCATCCCCCTCTCTCCCCCTCTCCCTCTCCCTCTCTCCCAAAACTCTCTCTTTCTCCCTCTCCCTCCCAACCTCTCTCTCCCTCACCCTTGCTCTCTCCCTCCTCCTCTCCCTCGCTATCTCGATCCCCCTCACTCTATTTATCTCTCTCTCCCCTTCCCTCACCATCTCTCTGTTCTTCCCTCTCCACCTCTCCCTCTAATTATCCACCACTTCCCCCCGTTCTCCCCACACCTCCCTCCCTTTCTCTCCCACTCTCCCTCCCCGTCTCTTCTCTCTCACTCTCCCTCCCTCCATATCTCTCTCTCTCTCTCCCCCTCTCTCCCTATCCCTCTCCCCCTCTCTCCTCTCTCCTGCTCTCTGCTTTCCTCTCCCTCTCCCTCTCCCTCTCCCTCTCCCTATCCCTATCCCCCTATCATGCCATTTCCCCTTCCCCCTCTCCCACCCTCTTTCCCTCTCCATGTCCCTCTCCCTTTCCATACCCCCAAAACTCTACCTCTCCCTCTCTCTCTCATTCTACCCCATCGCCTCCTCTTCCTCCCTCTCCCTGTCTCTCTCACTCTCCCCCTAGCACTTCCCCTCTCTTGCTCTCTTCTCCTTTCCGTCTCCCTCTCCCACTCTCCCTCCCACTCTCTCCCTCCTCCTCTCTCTCTATGTCTTCCTCTCCCATTTCCCCTCTCCAACTCTCTTCCCCTCCTTATCCCACACACCCTCTCCCTCTACCACTCTCTCCCCCATCTTTCTCTTTCTATACTCCTCCCCCTCTCTCCCGTTCTCCCTATCCCCCTCTCCCTCTCTCTCCCCTCCTCCTCTCTCTCTTTCTCTCTATCTCTCTCCCCTTCTCTCCCCCTATCTCTCCCTCTCCCCTCTCTCCCTACCCCTCTCACTCTCTCTCCCCTCCCCCTCTATCTCTAGCTCTCTCTCCCCCCGCCTCCCTCCACCTCTCTCTCTCTCCCCTCCCTCTTTCTCTCTCTCCCCCCTCTCCCATCTCATTTCCCTCTCTCCCTCTCCCTCCCTCTCTCTCTCTCATTCTCCCTCCTCTCTCTATCACTCTCTCTATCTCTCTCCCCCTCTCCCTCTACCTATCTCTTTTTCTCTCCCTCTCCCTCTTTCTTGATCTCCTTCCTCCCTCCTTTCTCCCTCTCTCCATCTCTCTCCCTCTCCACCCTCCCTCCTCTATCCCACTCTCTCTCTTCCACTTACCTCCTCTTCTTCTCCCTCTACCTGTCACCCTCTCCCATTGTCTCGCCTTCCCACACTCCCACCCTCTCCCCCTCTCCATCTCTCTCCACCTATCCCTTCACCTCAACCGTCTCTCTCCCTCTCACTCCCTCTGCTCTCCCGCTATTTCCCTCACTATCCATCTCCTCCTCCCCCTATCACACTCTCTCCTCCTCCCCCTCCCCCTCTCCCTCCTCCTCCCCCTCCACCTCTCCCTCCTCCTCCCCCTCTCTCTCCCTCTCCCTCTCTCTCTATCTGCCTCTCCTCCTCTCTCGCTCTCTTCACCACACCCTCCCCTCTTAGACTCTATCTCTCCCTCTCTCTCCACCCTCTACCTCTCCTTCTCTCTCTCCCTCTCTCTCCCTCTCCCCATCCACCTCTCTCACTCTCTCCCCCTCTCTTCCCCCACCTATCTCTCTCTCTGCCCCTCTCCCTTCCCCTCTTGCCCACTCCCTCTCCCTATCCTCCTCTCTCCCCCTCATATCTGTCTCTCTCTCCCCCTCTCTCTCTCGCCCCCTCCCTCTGTTTCACACCCTCTCTCTCTTCCCCTCTCCCTCCCCCTCTCTTCTTTCCCCCTCCCTCTCTCTCTCTCTCTATCTCTCTCTCTCTCTCCTTTGTCTCTGTTGTTATCTCTCTCCCTCTCCCTCTCCCTATGCCCATCGTTCTCTCCTTCCCTTTCCTCCTATGCCTTCGCCTCCTCCTCCCCTTCCCTCTCTCTCTCCCTCTCCCTATCCCTCTCTCTTCCTCTCTTGCTCCCCCTCTCCCTCTCGCACAACCTGTCCTCCTCCCCCCTCTCTCTCTCACTCCTCCTCCCCCTCTGCCTGTCTTTCTCTCTCCCCTTCTTGCTCCTACTTCCCCTCTATGCACCCACATATCTCTCTCTATGCCTCTCTTCCTCCCCCTCTCCCTACCACCCCTCCCCTCCCTCTCCCCTCCCTCCCTCCTCCTCCTCTCTCTCTAGATATCTGCCCCTCTCCCTCTATCTCTCTCTATAAATCTCTTTCCCTCTCCCTCTCTCTCCCATTCTCTCCCTCCCCCTCTCCCTCTCACACACTCTTTCTCTCTCTCTCTCCCTCCCTCCCTCTCTCTCTCTCTCTCTCTCTCCCCCTTCTCCCCTGCCCCCTCTACATCTCTCCATCCACCCCTCTTCTACTCTCTCCCTCTCTCCCGCCCCACACTCTCATTATCTCTCTCGCTCTCATTATCACCATCATCTCATCAAACAACATAAAGCATGACATTTAACCAAAAAAAACATAATCATCGTTATCATAGTCATATCATTTAACAAATACAATCCACGTCATGTAGTAAACAAAAACATCTTATCAATTAGAAATCAATAATAATGATATTATCTAAGAAAACCAATCACTATATCATCTAACAAACAATAAAAGAAATACATACATAATTATATACACATTAAACGTGCAAAAGATGTCAACATCATATTATCTTTCAATGAAATCCTATTATCTAATTAGCAAAAGCACAACCATCATATCACATAAACAAACAAAAAATACTTTCATTTAAAAAAGCACATAAAGTACACCAACATATACATATCATTACAAATAAATAACAATGTCTATACATAAATATGGACGTCATGTCATCTAACAAATATATCATATTATAAAAAATTACAGTTTATGGGTACATTGGAAAAAAATAATTAAGCCTCTTTTCACATTTAAATAATCAAACACATCCATTTCACATATCTTATAAAAATAAAACAATTCTACTCATGAATAAATTATTTATATCATCCAATTTCCAAATGACAAATAATTACATATAATAAAATAATACATAAATATCCTTTCACATTGTTAACAATCAGTTACAAATAAACAAATTCAAATCACAAAAATATTCTTTTCATTATTATATAATTTCAAATCAATAAATAATTATACAAACACAAATATAACTAAACAATTCAAATATTATTTTATTGGGCAGGTAAAAGAATGCTGTTAACAATCAGTTACAAATAAACAAATTCAAATCACAAAAATATTCTTTTCATTATTATATAATTTCAAATCAATAAATAATTATACAAACACAAATATAACTAAACAATTCAAATATTATTTTATTGGGCAGGTAAAAGAATGCTGTAGCACTAATCTTGCCTGAGTTTGGTGGCATGGGAAAGACTACCCTTTTTAAAGAAAAATGTAGATTTTCTTATATTAATTTGTTTGACAATATAGCATCAACTCCATATATATATATTGAAATCGTAACGCTGAAAGAAAGAAAAAACAATTAGGAGAGAAGACGCAGCACAGAACATAATCTTAATGCAGGTTGCTGTTGTCATTCATTCTATTGAACCCCTTTTGTGTCATTTTAGTATTGGTGTCTTTTCTCACTGATAAGAAAGATGAAAATACAACAACAATACATAAATTTCTGATCATCACAATGATCACTATTAATTATAAATTATAAATTATTTGAATAAACTGTGATACGTGAAAATAAAGAAATGCATGGCAATCTGAGCATTATTTTCATTAAACAAAACAGGCGAACACATTTATGATAAAATGGACATTGATTTTATAAGACCCCGCAAGTGAAGAAATGCTTACCTCATAGATGAATCCACACGCTCTGATAAATTTCTTCTCTAGAAAAACCCTCCCAATGGCATCTTCGACCATTGTTGGAATCTTCTGTCACGGAGATGAGATGGTCCAACAACCAGACTGGCAGGCCGTGTTTCTCTCGAGGGATCCATGGATGCAGAGGATTTGGGATTTAATTTTAAAAACAAAGAAAATCAGACCAAAAAGCCATTGCAATTCAATTTTAAAAGAGGAAAATAAGCGCTCAAAAACAAGACAAATGGAGCTATATCAATGAAATTAAATGATTATCTGTAACCTATAGTCAGAGTGATCGAATACAAAGAGTTGGAAAATAAATTTACCGGCAAGCCAAATGATATGATGGAGGATGTGTCCCTCGGCTTTCAAATTCAACAGATTCAGAAAATTCAGATTGATTGGAGGGAGTCCGTCCAAATCCAAATCCAGTCTGAGACCCCGCTCCCATCTTCAATGTGACCGACTTTACCGCTCCCAGTGGCCACCGCCCAAATACTTCTCACAGATGAGTTCACAACAACATGGACCGCAGGCTCTGTGGAATTTATTGTCCAGAAAAACGCTCCCAGTGGCCACGGTTGGCATCTTCTAAGATGGTCATCACCTATGACAGGAGGGATTGCGAATGGAAGTTATGGCTCCGTCGAGTCAATTGGGTTTTGTTGCTTACTAGTTGCATAGCCATCTGCACATAATATTGTTGTGGAGAAGGCACAGTATATTTCAATTTCCATCTCTCGAACATAAAATTGTGGAGATTTCGTCATCTTTTGAAAGCCATTAGTGAGGTCAACACCACCCGGCACAGTCTTCTTAAATCTCTTGGAAAGATTTAGGAATCAGTATGGTGTAACATCCCATACCCAATTCGCATTGATGTTCTGCTTGATCCGGATTTTTTTTATATTTCACCTTCTGCTCCAGGCTGTCTTTTAATGATGAACTGCCGCTGTCAAGAAAGAAATCAGGGTCAGAAATGAAACTCAACCCAAAGGTTCATATGCATGAGAAGCCTAATCATTAAACACATTGCCTCGATCTCGATTTCGATTTCTCATTAAACACATTTCGATTAAACACATTGCTACAAGGGATTAACTCAAACGTTGTCATATAGGAGTGTTTATGAGTGGTGGATTTGAGACAATTGTTGCGAATCCGGATTCCAGGCCATAGTTCTATTTATCATCTGTATTCCCATATAAATGCAACCCACAAGAACATCATCTATTTCAAAACGACATAAAGATTCTCGGCCATCACTCGTATGTCAAAAAAGCTGTTATCCGTTAAAGCAAGGTTTACCTCAAAAAAGCGTGAGATGCTTTTCTTGAAATTTTTGTACAAACAGTTGGGTTTTATTTTCAAGAAATGCTTTCCAGAAATTCTCTACAGAACCACGTCATGTATCCACGTCCATGCAAATTTGGAATGTTCAAGCTTGAATTTTAATTTTCGGTAAATAGTACATTCTGTAATGTGGGCCCACGCCTTTTCTGTAATCTTGGCACACGCCTTTTCTGGTCCACTTCTTCTAGCTGTTAGCAATTCAATTGATATTACATGGTTAACTATTTCGTATAGAGACAGCTGGTTATATTTTTCTATTTCTAGCTTTTATATTTTTCTATTTCTCTCGTAATTCATTGAATATAATTGGCCCTCTTCATTTAGCGTCAATATCAATATAATTAAATTAATCTCTTTAAATTTTATTTATTTTTCAATTGAAAATTAATTTTTTTTATGGATATTATACTTTACACCAGATACTTTATGTAATATGGGTTAGTTTAAGTTTTTTTTGTTTTGTGCTTTTTATTATCAATAATTAATATTTCTTCAAAATCAATGTAAGTGACCGAAGAGAGCTAGTTACATTTATCTATTTCTTTCATTTTTATGTATTCAATAATATATATAACATATTTTCATTTAGGTTTCAATATATTTTTTACATGTCTTTATTTAGGTTTCAATTGTAATAGATTTACTCTTAAGTTTGATGTGCATTTTTTAATTTGAAAATAACAAGTTTTTTATATGAAATTATATGTTTACTCTTTCAAATGTTATTGGTAACTCAAAGTTAAGATGAAGTCAAAATTAATTAGATCGATAAATATGTTTCTTTTAAAATAGAATAGGGATTCCTAAAATTTAATTTAATTATTAAATATTATTAGATTTATGGTAGGACCATTAAATGTTCTATGACTTTTTTAGTGGTATATGCAACTCAAGGACTCAAATTTATGTGCAACGTAGTTATGCTCCTTTTATCATTTTAATGAAACTGATTAATTAACAAAATATGATATGAGCAAGTTTCATATTTAATGAGTTATGGTTTTTTCGGCATGTGATATTGAGAAGCCATGACTCTGGCCCATGGTATCGTAGCATTCCCTATTTATAGATTAAGAAACTCCTTAATAAAGTGGATATAAATATTCATTGATAAAAATCCTCTTCCGTGCTTTCTGAAATAAATATATGCTTAACTAATAATAATAATAATAATAATAATAGTTAATTTCATAATTTTTTAAATATTACCATTGTGAGATGTATTAACATACAGTAGTCACTTAATTAATATAAGTGTGCTATTGCCTAAATTTCTAATAAAAGTGTGCTATTTTTTTTAATATTGATAATTTAAATACATTTTAAATATTTTAAAGCTACATTAATATTAAAAGTTTTAGATATTTGAAAATACATTTTATAGTGAATACTCCGGTGTTTACCACTTTTGTTAATGATATGGAGAGTGAGATAATTTATCTTATTTTGGTTATTGGATTTCTGTGTTTAAATTTTTTTAGTATAGAGTCTTCTCAAATAACATGCAAACTTAGCTTTGTATGGTTTAAAGTTTAGAAAGAATTTTGATTTTTTTTTGCTTCTTACTTTGTCTTCCTCTTTCTTTGTGGTTGTAATTTTAGATATATTATGTTATTTTTTTTTTATACAATATTGAACAATTAAAAGTTTATCCTAGAATACTAGGAAGAAAATTCTTAGTTTAGAGAATGTATTCCTTAGAGAAAACTTTTCTCCAATTTTGCATCCTTGTATTTTCAAAAAATCTATAATTTATTCTAGAGCACTATATGATTTAAAAGATTATTCTATTTCACAATACCATAGATTATGTACTTAACATATACAAATATATTTGCATGCTATGCATGTCCACTATAGAGTAGATTCATTGTCCTTTCG
Source organism: Pinus tabuliformis (assembly GCA_031772625.1). Lineage (NCBI taxonomy): Eukaryota > Viridiplantae > Streptophyta > Pinopsida > Pinales > Pinaceae > Pinus > Pinus tabuliformis. The sequence goes on from CM062819.1 coordinate 1,375,035,865, forward strand.
AGAACAATTTTGTATTTATACATAACGTGGTGTCTACTAAAAATATCAAAACTTTACATTTTCTTTACCCATGGTTGATGTTGTATTTCACATCAGTACCATATAACAAGAAACAACTCAACAAGACTACACCCCGCATAAATTAAATGACTTGTATACACATTAATCCATGATAAGCATAAAAACACTTACCCCATTATACATCTCACATTACCAAGATAAAAATAATCATAAAATTAACTAAATTATAAATTTACTTTAAATATTCTATGACTTTTTTAGTGGTATAAGCAACTCAAGGACTCAGGTTTATGTGCAAAGTAGTTATGCTCTTTTTATCATTTTAATGAAATTGATTAATTAACAAAATATCATATGATCAAGTTTCATATTTAATGAGTTATGGTTTTTTCGGCATGTGATATTGAGAAGCCATGACTCTAGCCCATGTTATCATAGCATTCCCTATTTATAGATTAAGAAACTCCTTAGTAATGTAGATATAAATATTCATTGATAAAAATCCACTTCCATACTTTCTCAAATAAATATATGCTTAACTTATAATAATAATAATAATAATAATAATAATAATAATAATAATAAAATAGTTAATTTCATAATTTTTTTAAATTCTACCATCGTGAGATGTATTAACATACACTAGTCCTTTAATTAATATAATTGTGCTATTACCTAAATTTCTATTAAAAGTGTGTTATTTTTTTAAATATTGATAATTTAAATAGAATTTCAAATATTTTAAAGCTACATTAATACTAAAGGGTTAGATATTTGAAAATACATTTTACAGTGAATACTCTAGTGTTTACCACTTTTGTTAGTGATATGGATTTGTGTGTTTAATTTTTTTTAGTATAGAGTCTTCTCAAATAACATGAACACGTTGCTTTGTATGGTTTAAAGTGTAGAAGGAATTTTGATTTTTTTTTGCTTCTTACTTTGTCTTTCTCTTTTTTTGTGGTTGTAATTTTAGATATAATTTTTTTTTTTTTTTTTAGTTTTTATACAATATTGAACAATTAAAAGTTTATCCTAGAAGACGAGGAAGAAAATTCTTAGTTTAGAGAATGTATTCCTTAGAGAAAACTTTTCTCCAATCTTGCATCCTTGTATTTTCAAAACAAATATAATTTATTCTAGAGCACTGTATGGTTTAAAATATTATTCCATTTCACTATACCATAGATTATGTACTTGACATATACAAGTATATTTGCATGTTATGCATGTCCACTATAGAGTAGATTCATTGTCATTTTGAGAACAATTTTGTATTTATGTATATACTGATGTCTACCAAAAATATCAAAAGGTTACATTTTCTTTTCCTATGGTTGATGTTGTGTTTCACATCAGTACCGTATAACAGGAAACAACTCAACATGACTACACCCCCCATAATAAGAACTTTTAGCAGTTTTTTTCTTTTTTAACTAGTGCAACCATATAGATTAAATGACTTCTATATGTATTAATCCATGATAAGAATCAAAACAATTACCCCATTATACATCTCACATTACCAAGATAAAAATAATCATAAACTTTAACTAAATTATAAATTTATTTTAAATTTCTATGCCCACATTACCATGGAAATTCTTAACTCAAGTAAATATCTCTTCTTACAATAGCATGGGCCAATATGATGGCTTATCAATACCACATGTCCAATATGATATATGTTGATATGATGTTTTCTATAATTAAACAATTCGGCATCAATTAATTAAAATAGCATAATTGACTTGGACATAAATCTTAACCGTTGATATGTGAATACTACTATGACTATTCTAGCATATTCCATGGAGGTTAAATTTCTAAAATTCACCTAATAGTTGTTAATAATTAAATTAAAAGTGTGAGAAGATTATTCTCAAACAAAAATTCATATGAATGTAATAAGAAAATGTATAATGTAATCATTTACGGCATGACTTCTCTTCTTTATGACCTAGATTTCTTCTTTATGAATTCTCTCCCTTATAACTTAGTTATCATCCATTATGAAATCTAAGGTCATCATCTAGTGAATATGGAGGAATTTTTACAACCAACAAGACTTAAATTAGAAATTTATTTGGACGACAAGATAGGGTTGGTACAAGATCATGGATTTTGTATTTTCCCCTTTTTTAAATGTAATAAAATAAATAAGATAGACACATACCTTGAAAAATTGAAAGATATCAATCATAGATAAAAACAAAGTCATTATTTATCAGGATCAGAACCATCTTCTTCATAAGATATAACTACTTTGACCATCGATGACCTGATAATAATATGTATATCTCTAGACTAAGATTTATTTTTAGTACTCGTAGATTTATGTTCCCTGTGTCTTTCCTTAGCTTGAATTGAAGTGTTGAGTTTCTTATTTTCATGGAAAAGTTGACTAATACACTTTTTAAGACATGGGACAATGAGAAAGTATTGCTGGTACCAATACATGTTCTTAACTTATCCTCATTTGAATGGATGTTGATTCGAGGACTGTCATCACAACGATCGACGTCAACACAAAAATCCAAAATTATCTTGGACCCATGGGCTATTTCATTTTGTCAACATTTCAGGATGAGCCTCAATATGGAAAAACTCATCGTTTCTAGGAGTATTTAATTGTATGTTTCGCCTTGTTCACGAAATTTTCCTCTGAATTTGTTTAATCTTAACTTTAGATTGAGGGCTTTGTTCTGATTGATTGATCTCTTCTTCATGTGCAGGTTATTTAGGTAAAATTTTGGCCCAAAGACTTACCCTGGAGGGTTTCACTTCTCTTTTATCCTTAAATTCCTATTTTCGTTCCATATGTCAAACAATAGTACACTTGTTCATGCTTCTAGTTCAGTGAACACCATTAGTTCTGAGACTTTTGACATTATTATCATTTGAAACACAATGATTTTCTTCATGAACTAATTATTCACAATCATTCTATACTGAATGATGATATGGTGATTGAAAAGGACTATCAAACGAAGGGTTATGCCCCCAAATGGTGTCTAACTAGAATATAGGTTAAATTGTGATGAAAAAGTGATATTTCAGAGTTCTTGCGACGTTACTGGTATTTGCAGGACATTTTAGTTTTGAATTTAAATAGATAAAGGGGAAAATTATGTTTTTGTATGAGAAATGCCATTAAGAACCTTTTGTTATAAATAAAAACCATAATATTTCACTCTTCATAAGTAACCTAAAATGCAACAAAAGCACTAAACTACACCATTTATATTTCAGAGAGGAAATCAAAATGCCTTTCACATGATATCCACAAACATTACTAACTGTAAGTTGCTTCGAGGGAATGTCACACATTGCACAATTTTGAGACCATTTCTCTCTCTCAAAGGGAAGATGAGTAGTTGCTGCAATGAAATCAATATTTGTATCCATCTCTATATCACCCACTCGAGATTTCTTTGTATCAAAAGAAGAGGCAAAACCTTGACAATCCCTTTACTACAAATCTTAAACAACTGAAGTAAATCCCACTAGCTGACCTAGTGGAACATGTTTGCACATTCAAAATATGCCTCTACTATCTTAGCTCAAATGGATTTAAACTAGATAAGGGGTGCCATGGTTAGAATCCTAGATGGTTTTAGCCAGGAATCAAGGTGAAACATAGAGGGAAAATGCACAACGAGTGGGTTACCAAACCCTAACTTACATAGAAATGTAAGAAAATATGAACAAAATCAATGAAACAACAAGGTGTTAGTAACCTTGAAACACCAAGGGATTAACTCAAACATCGATAGTTAGGATGTATGGTACATAAACATTAATATGTCATATATGAGTGTCTATGAATGGTCAATTTGAGAAAAATTGTGCAAATCAAGATTAATATCCCTGATGAGCATGCCAAATCACCCATAAAAATGTGACACAAATCTCAAAGGAATAACCCTTAGCCCGTGTTAGTGTCGGTATCTTCATCCCTCCATCAGTGATCAAATTTCTCTTTTTGCATGCATATTAGGTGTCCCATCTAATCAGCTGCATTCTATTAGGTCATAGATCAACTGATGGCAGTGGTTCATTATCAATTTCCCTCATGGCATTTACCTGCTAGCATGTTTTCACATGTTTAGGTCATTTACTGTCATTTTGTTTCATTTCAATTACCAAAATCAGTTTTAGGGTTTTTAGTCTCACTAGGTCTAGGGTTTGCCACCATGGTCATCCAAAACTTAATAAAAGGTCAGCAGGCACATGAGGAGGTTTTATAAGTTCATAAGATCATAAATTCACTAATGATATGACCCAATAAATTGTTTTTACCTCAAAACTCTGTTTTGCGGTGAAAACAGAGCTTTATTATTTCTGTGTACAAATTTTACGTAATTTAAAGTGTTTTCTATATGTAATAAGTTCTAGCTGCTGCCCTTGGTCACCTTGCCAACTCCAGCCACTACAAGAAACAAAAGCATCAATGCATTAGTTCATCAAATGATCAAGAAAAGTCAATTCAAATGAAAAACAAAGTTTATGAGAAAACGTGACTTTGACATTATAAAAGTGGGTTTCAAATAAGGAAAAAGTAAAAAGGCATCCATATAAAAAGTGAAAACATACTAGTCATCTATTTCATTGTGCAAGACATCCATGAAGAGCTAAAATCGCGATTTGGAGGTAAATTGGAGAAAAGAAGGTGAAATCCCTGTTTTTCTAGAAAATATTCCTGACACTGTGTGTCAGAGGCCGTGTGTTGTGCATCAGACTCGCGTTGCACATCAACGAGTTTGTGCCAGTGTAAATTTACAAGGGCATTGTGCTTGAGGAGGGCATTGCGCATTGGGCCCAGTGTGTTGTGCATTAGTCAAGAAACTGCCAAAACATTCCAAATCACCCAAAAACCCTAAAAAAAGGTGCATTTCTCTCCTACAAGTAATTTATCATTGTTCTTGAGCTGAGTTTGATCTCCTACATGTTTTCTTCATAATTTTTGCATCTTGAAACTCAAACCCTAGCTTGTCTTCATCAATTTCCATTTCATTGTAAAGCTTTCACTCCATAACCAAAACCCACATAATTTTCCCCTTTTCTATATTTCATTGCCCTAAATTAATCCATCAATTTCATTTTCCATATCCCACTCCCCTAAGGAAATTCACTCCCTTCATTCCTCAACTACATTTCACATTGGTAAAATCTCGTCATACTCATCTCTCTTGTCCTCCGCCATTATCATTTTCCACCATATCATCATCACATAACTTCCCTAAGACAAGCACCATGATAAGAAGCAGTGAATCAAGTTATGAAGAGGAAACACTTACTGACAGCTCAAGGGAAATAAATGTATAGCCTAAGAGACCTCACAAGGGTGGAAAAATTATTAGAGAGGAACCTATTAGCATGACTGAACTCCTTGCTTGCCCTCTTGCTACCACATGTTTCAGATACCAATCTTGTTTTGAGTTTCGTGAGATGGTTGAGAGGGTTAAATACCATCATGAGTTGGCAATGAAATTTGTCATAAACATGGAGAATAATGTGGTGCACCTTGCTGGGATCAATTTCACTCTTTCACCAGCTATTATTGCAAAAGCCACTAGAATACCAGATGTAGGGGAAAAGTGGAACAAAAGTCAGAATATCAGCAAGCAGCATTATGAACCATATATTAAGGCCAAATATCATGGTAAACTGAGCAGGGTGCTTCCTTTCAAGTTCTTGGAGGACCGGTATGTTCCACTTATGAAACTTATCATCAAATACTCCACACGTGAGGGTAAGTTCTCCAGAATTTATGCCTACCATATCAGATTACTTATGCACTTCACTAGGGTCAGAATGATGAGTATTCCATATTTCATATGCAAAAACATAGAGAGGATGATTGTGATTGCAAAAAGAAAACCATACCCACAGCAGCTCAACAGTATTTGTCACTTTGGTATCATCAAAATTATTGTTTTGCATCAGCTCACTCAGTTGGGAGTGTCATGGGAAACTTTCATTGCCCTGAAATCTTCAAGAAGGTGAACCTTCGGGGCAACAAAAGGAGCCTGAAATCAAAACTGATGAGGCTCATATTCCCGTGTTTGTAACTTATGAGAAAGGCACCAGGAGGCTTTTTGTAGTTGCCAAATGAGTGTTATCTCCACCAGGGGTCGAAGGGGCCTTGTTTTCTTCACTGGATCATAGGCAAATGCTATCTTGACTTGGGGTGAAAGGGGCTTTGCCTTATTCTTCAGTTGAATAGGTATAGGACAAAGAAAAAGGAAAGAAACAAGTGGATGATGAAGGCCCTATTGAAGGGCAAGAGAAAGATTTTGTTTTGGTTGAGGAAGATGACGCTGATTTGGGTTCTTAAAGCTCAAGACTCAAGGATTTGATCATCAAAGAGAAGGAGGCTAAAATCCAAGCCTTATCAAATGGATCATTAACTTTCTTCAACAATAGAACAAGCAAATGGAGGACAAAGAAGCAATAATGGAGTTGTAAACAATTAGAGAAAACCCACAAGTGGCAAAAAGAAGGAAAATCAAGATGACAGCACTTGAGCAAGAAATTGAGGCTGACCGAGAATCATGGTTGGAAAGAGTGAATATCCACCTTGAGAAGATGATTGATAAGGCTAACAAGGAGAAGAAAATGTTGCACCACATGGCTTATCATTACTTAGCTCGGAATAGAATTTGCAAGACAAGGATAAATGGCCTAAAAGCTAAGTTAAAGAGAGCCTTAAGAGCCAAAAAGGAACAAGAAAAACATAAAATTTTGGGTTAATCTTCCTTGGCTCAGCAAAGCAATTAGTAAGCTTGCCTCTTGCCAAATTTGAAGCAATTTTGAGAAAATTTTGTCATTTCACGATTTTTAAATGCAAAACACAGGAATTTTCAGTTGTGCGCTGTGCATTGAGTTGGCTAATAATTTTTCAAAATGCCTTGTATTTTTGGATTCCTTATGGAAACATAATGAAACCCAGAAAGTTTCATAAGTTTTGGAGGATATCTGGGTCACCTAAAGGGCAAAAAACACTTAAAAAATGCCCTCTCTGCCACTTTTTGGACCCACAAGAACCAGTCTTGGGAGAAATGATTTTAGAAGGGGCAAATGGACTCCCTATCCAAAAATTCTAGTTGTCCTAGAAAGTAGATAGGCAGAGATTTCCAACTTAATTAGTGGATCTATCAGAGTCATATGATAATTCAATGCCATCAGGCTCAGGGCACTTCACATCAGGCAAAATTTTGCCAATTTTTCCTAGAAACTTAGGAAGTTTGCTGTTAGTTTGAATTTTTCTTCTCTCTTTGGTAAATTGATGATGCTATGATGTAATATGATGTACTATGATGTAAAAATGATGACAAATGACTTGAGCGGGTAGATACATCAGTTAGAGTTGATTTAAACGAAAAGTTGGCTAATAATTTTGCAGAGCTTGCCAACTTAATTAGTGGATCTATCAGAGTCATATGAAATTTCAATGCCATCTAGCTCAGGGCTATTTTAATAGACAATTAAGAGAATTAAAACGCTTGTTAAAATGTTATAAAATGATTAGGGCTAAGTGTTTAAAATGTTATAAAATGCTTACGGTGTAGGGTTTACATATTAGAGTTTAGGTTTTAGGGATTAGTGTTTATAACAATTTAGTAAATGATTTTAATAATAACTTAAAAGAAAATTTACAAACCTCTTGTGAAAATGTTATAAAATGTTTAGGATATAATGTTTAAAGTTTAGGGTTTAAAATGTTATGAAAGTATTATGGTTTAGGGTTTAAAATTTTATAAAATTATTAGTGATTAGGGTTTAGGTTTGATAACATTTTAGTGAATGATTTTAATAAACACTTAAGAAAGAGTTACAAAATGCTTGTTAAAATGTTATAAAATGCTTAGGGTCTAGGGTTTAGGATTTAGGGTTTAAAATGTTATAAAATTCTTATGGTTTTGGGTTTATTATTTAGGTTTTATAACACTTTAGTAAATGATTTTAATAAACACATAAAAAAAGCTACAAAACATTTGTTAAAATGTTATAAAATGCTTAGGGTTTAAAATGTGATAAAATTCTTAGGGTTTAGGGTTTAGGTTTTAGGGTTATAACACTTTAGTAAATGTTTTTAATAAACACTTCAAAATATTACAAAAGGCTTGTTAAAAATTTCTAAAATGAGTAGGGTTTAGGGTTTAAGATCTTATAAAATGCTTAGGGTGTAGCGTTTAGGGTTTAGGGCCACTAAGGTATTGAGGACTGGCTCTTGAATCATTATTTGAGCTTTCAAATAAATGACATGGGTTAAAACTATGCCCACCATTATTGAGGAGGAATGTTTTTATGTAGCCAACACTCCAGGAATCTTCCCAATGGAGTCAACATAATTAAAGTTTATTCTATTGAATTCCATTGGATTTGTTCGAAAGCTACATCTAATTTTTCACATTAAGTTTTTTTCAAGTCACATGTGGTAGGGAACTCCCCCCCCCCCCCCCCCCCGGCCACCCAACCTATTTTGAGGATGGTACCCAAGGTAAATCTAAGATTCTTCAACACACATGGCTAGGTTAAGAAAGATTCAAATCCTTCACAAAAATATACTCATTATCAAGTTGTCACATACCCCGGTAACCTCGCATGTAAAAGTAGGGAGTTAGAATTTTTTATGCAATTACCACAAGTAATTAATCAATTCACAACTCCACAAATCATCATTATCCATTAGATATACTATTCATTAGTACATCAAGTAAATTGCCATCAAAGACAGTAAATTTCATAACCATTGCATAACCTTTACCCATCATCGTAATAACATAAACTGTCTCATGAATCCATGCATCCATTTCTTGATATCCTTAACCATGTTAGATATTCATGTACTAAGACATTATGGTTGTCACATCAAATAAAGAACCTTCATCATTAAGGACTCATCATTATCAATGGACACATAAGGCAATCACATCAATCACACCATAGAACACGGATATACCCTGGAAACCCCGTAGGGTGAAAACCAGCAAACGTTTAATCTTATTATTAAATGCTCGTGAGGGTTTTCACCCCTCACTCAATGGCTCATAAGGGATTCCATCCCTTAACCATTGTTATTAAAATCTTTACAATGAATTATCATTAAGTTGTCACATAACTAGCTAAAGCTAATACAATTTACATGTAATCTTTTATTTACATACCGGCACATGCAACATTCCTTGTGGCATAATTGTTCTAGCATTGGACAATACTGCAGCTTGACTTCATCTACATGGACGGATAATCCTTTTCCCTGCCATAATGTTAAACCTCACTTTCCTTGGCACCATCTGCCATCGTTTCCTGTCAATGCAGTCATCAACAATCTTGGCAACAAGATTAGTTACAATATTATTCAAACAATAATCAACATCTAAAGAGATCTTTTAACATCTACTCATATGCATGAGCACGCATAACATACTAGCTAACTAGCATATATATACCCAAATAATACTGTTTGACCTCCACAATGTTTATTAATGCACAACTCTCTTTAAGAGTTCTAACTCGTTAACTCATGTAAAACCGAGGAAAAGAATCAACCAGATTCCTATTTTCCAAGACAGGTCTTCGTAAAGAGCAGAAAAAGAGTGAATAACCTGGTCGTTCTTGTATATTAAACTGCATTCTACAACCACGTCTGAAATTAATACCTGAACACGGGTATTCCCATGGTCTTGCAAACAGAACCATAACAGCATAAATGCATGGTCTTGCAAACAGATCTATAACAACATAAATACATGAGTAACTACATGCATGTGTTTTCGGGCTAAGCTTCTGTTACTTTTCCGTAGCACCTCCTTACAGGAGTAGCCATAGCTCAGATCAAAAGGGCAGGGAATCAGCTTTAGGTTTTCCCGTAGCCGGAGAAGACCTTTGTCAAGTAAACAAGCATAAGCAAATAATTTCAAACTATAAATATGATAACCATAATGATAATCTTTCACCGCATGCTTTACCATATGTTTTCTTCACCAAGAAAATACATCAAATAGTCATTTCTAACGGCATGCATCAACAAGTCTTCTACTAAGAAAACAAATAATTAAAACATTCGTTTATTGCACATAACCAAAGAATAATTCACGTGGTTAACTTATCTCTCTTTCCTTCGACATCTTCGTCGCCGTCTTCCATTGGAAAACCTTCTAGTGGGTCGGGTTGGCGATCAGTGACATCTCTGCCATAGGGAGCATCGTTGCCCCTGCCCGTGATTGCCCCTTCTTCTATATTTATGCTCCTATATCTATGCTCCTCGGTTTCGAGGAGTCACGGCCCAACTCTAGCAACCAGGCGATGCTCCGCGGCCAATGTTCTATATCCATTACATATTCTGATAGCAGATGCCACTCTAAACCTATATATTACTCTATCAGGGTTCGAAGTTCTCCTCTACGGAAAGCAACGATAGCCAGTTGTATTGTTGCATGGTTAGGCGCGCTGAGATCTTCAGCGTTTCGGAGAACGACCATCATCGAATACACAGGTTACGAAGGCCAGTTTTCCACTCCAACGTTGTTTCAGTCTATCAAGCGTTCAAGGCAACGTGTAAGACCCACCAGTCCATCCTTTTCTCCCTCGCATTAATAGAGACTCCATCATGTATAGTTCTTCCGTCCCTATACTATGAATTTTTCACCATATTCACGCATACCATCCATTTCTTTCCTTTCTTGATTAACCTCATTCAGTTTCCCGTAGAATTCGGGTGATGGAACTAACAGGTAGCGCAAGAAAAGCGAAATCCTTACCTGCCTCCGCCTAGACCACCTGTCCAGTTTTCTGGTTTACAAGAAGCTTCCAAATCCAGGCCGCCATTAGCGCCCTCCCCTGTCATTCTTTAATTGACAGCGTTATAGATAACAAGAATTAATTGTTGAAACTAATTCGTAATCTTTTTTTTTAAAAAGAATTACTATTTCATAACTGAATAACTTACGCCAAGTTATTACCATAGGGTTGTTACATACTCCCCCCCTTAACAGGAACACCGTCCTCGGTGTTCATCTTTCATTGGAACTTTAAACTTTACTCATGGTATTACCATCTAAACCACACAAAATGTAATCCTTTCTCTTTGAAATCAACGATTTCATTCCAAGAAAAGACGACAAACAAAATATTAATGATATAGTCATAAGAAATATCATTAGTTATAAGCATCAATAGTCATAAGCATTCGTAATTGCAAAAATATGCAACTTCTAATCGCCACCACTTGGCCCTTATTCATTCATAATAAACAATTCTCTATGTCAACTTACCATTACTTACCATCTATTCTTGGAAATCATGAATACTTTCATGTAAGCCTTTTAATAGTGGTTGGACAATTCTTCAATCCTCCATGGTAAGTAATTCCTGTAATATATGACTAACAAATTCAATCACATTAGTCACTATTTTGTGAGTCAATGGAATACTTTTGACTATCAATCAATTGTGCAATGCTAAATGATTTCTAAATCACAGTACTTTTACAAGTACTTAAAGAGCACTAACACTAATCAACAAATGATAAATCACTGCTCACGTGCATACTGAATGAATTCTTACGAAAGACATCCGCAAAGTACTTCTAAAAGTACCAAAAGAGCACCTAGCTCTCTAATCATCAAAACAGTCAATCACTGCATCAAGCAAAAACTGTCTTAGCTCCCACTAAGATGTTCACAAAATTAATAATACCATAAAGGAATTAAAATTTCCAATTACTCCTTATTGAGCACTAAGCTCATTTCTTGTTAAATGTGCATAACATATTTTATACAACTATATGTAAAATTCATTTCTAGCATTACATATAGCTGATTAGTTAATTCCTTTAGCCATGAGACCACAATGGACTAAAGAATTCCCAACCCATGGGAACTAGTTTCCACAACCAGATCGAGTAATTTTCACATCTAGACAGTTTCTTTGATAGAGACCTTACCAGGTCTAACATAGAATTCCACTGGCCAACCAGCTCAAGAATTCTAGGGAGAGGAAATCTGGGCAGACAAGTACCATCAACCCCTCCGGGCAGGTAACTGCCACCAACCCAAGGCATTCCAGCCTTTCACAATACGAGCAGACAAGTACCATCAACCCCTCCAGGCAGGTAACTGTCATCAACCCAAGGCATTCCAGCCTTTCACAATCCGGGCAGACAAGTACCATCAACCCCTCCGGGAAGGTAACTGTCATCAACCCAAGGCATTCAAGCCTTTCACAATCCGGGCAGACAAGTACCATCAACCCCTCCGGGCAGGTAACTGTCATCAACCCAACTATCCACAACTGTCTGGCATGTTAAATTTCTCTTTTATTACTCTTTCTCAAAGTAATTTACACAATGAACCATATGAACATTATCATTAGCATAACAAACATGCATGTATACCATGCATTTACACTTAACCCCCAACATGGGTCCACAATATCAAGTTTGATGGGAAACATATCCATCACACACGTTGTATGCATGCAAATTTTCCAAATAACATAATTCATGCATATCATATAACATCATTCTTTCTCATTTATAATTGCATTTCACATTGCCGCAATTTATGTGATGAGTTTTCTTGTTGCCATTAAGCTACCACTACTTAATCCCATCAACAACGTTAGTTATAAATATGCATCAGTTAACACGTATTCCATTTCCAAGAATGTTCATGCATACAATATTGTCATGTATAAAAGCATATGCAAATACTCATTAATGTATAAATGTCAACAACAGTTGAGTTAATACTCTCAGCATTCCCAATTTTTCCATAGTCTGTTGTTCCAATTCAAATCATCATTAATGGAGTATTATCTTACGTTTACTATGGCTAGCTTCGGTCATGCATTGTTAATGTAATTAAACATAATCTCTCTAGCATACAAAGATCATAACTCTATATCATAATGACTAATCTTTGTGCATACCATTGCTTATCATATAAGCCTTTCACTAGCATACTACCATCATCCCATACAACAAACTACATACCTCTTTTGTAAGGAAGTCATTTTAACCTCATTCTTCTATCTTCCTATGTGAGGGTTTCTCAAGATTCCCTTTCAAGAGATTATTAAAGATATCTATCTTTAGGCATAAAAATCAAGATACAAAAACAAGGTTTACTTATCCTTTATGTATCAAAATCAAGCAATCAACACAACTTATCTAGCAAGACAATCTCTTCAAAAGATTGTTGTCTTCAAGAAAGTTAACATGATCACTTCCTCTATGTACACACAGAGTCATAATTCCAAAGTCACAATAGCTACTAATATGCAACATGTGTTCTCCTAACCACAATTACCTTGGTTCTTGTATGAACACTATTCTAATGTGTCTTTAAGGAAAGAACCTCTATTTTTATTTTCAAGAAAATTCTCATAAAATCCTACATCTTCATACATGAAGTATGCATACTCTTAGGATGAGACTATATTTATGTATATATGTAATATACTCTTTCCTCAAGAAATTAGAGATGAATATCTATGTGCCTAGAAGCACATCCTTAGTTATCTTTTATCATGCATGTAATGCATAATCATTTCACTAGAACTTAGAAACCAACTAGAATCATAATGCAATTAGCATATATATATATATATATATATATATATATATTCCAAGAAGCTTTTATCAAATAAAGATACATATTTTAATTCAAGCAAACTTGGCCACCTTCCATGCTATGTCCTCAGGACATTTATATACCTCATCCTCTTTTCTCAAGAAGATACTTTGGCTATATTTAGCAAGGATTTTATAGGCAAGAGACAAGCATTTCACACACAAGACTCACGTGGAGTCTTTCTAATAGGACCTACCTATTTTCTTTACCAAGAAAACATACCAAATAATCAATCTTTAACTGCATGCCTTAACACATTTCCTTTACCCAGAAAATCTATAAAAGAACCATTCTTTTATTGCATGCATTCAAATACTTTCTCTACTGAGAAATCATATAAAACATTCATACGTGTTCCTCAAGAAAGTGAGCAAGATACTTATCTTATCCTTGGATCAACATGCATAATTAACAAATTAACCCACCCTTACCAGGAGCAATTACTCTACTTATGCATTTAGAAGCATAATCTCCTAAGTGTCACACATGCACTAAAGTTACTACTTGATGCTAGATGCAACAACTATCATAACTCTACTATGTGACCATTTCAGAATAATGAGTTCAAGGAGACATTACGAAAATCATTAACATCAACACACTATAGTTATCATTTTTCAACTTCTTAAGCATGGTCAAGGGAATACACACATGCACATCGAGCGCTATCTAGTCATCCCAAGACTTAGAGTCTTCTGCAAGATTCTAACACTCAAAGCTTGCTCTATCTGGTCATCACCATACTTAGCGATTTCTTTTTCCCATGTCCGTCTGTCCCTACAGCACGGTCTTCTTCCTTCTCCTTGCTTCCTTTTCCTTTGGAAGCATCTATGGTTGGGGAAGGTAATTAGAGTTTACTGACAACTGTATTAACACAGGTAGTCTATTTATGAATAATTATCATATGTAATTATACCATGAATGGGTCCTAGAAATGTTACCCATTGAACATGCCTCTACCCTTAACTTCACACTGGAATGCAACATGCATAAGAAATCCATCATTCCCATAGTAGAGATAAATTCAACCATCATTAAATCGAGGCTCCAATGGCTTTTATCTCCCAACAAGTAATGATTAACATAAACACATATCATGCTAATGGATTTCACTTAATTAGAGGGTAATCATCATTAAATCTATTAAGACATAAGCATATACTATTCATCATGCATTCTCATGGTGAATAAAATTAAGAACTCTTCTCATAAACAACTGGAACTATAGCACAGAGAGAGTAAGAATCTTCACACACATTCCATGCATGTGACATCAATCAACCTTCACTTGTTTTCGAATTGTAATAATCTTAAGTCCAATTCAATTAATGCATATAAGTTCTATGGGTTAGTCATACAACACTAACCAATCTCAACTACCAATCGTCTTCATGCATCCATGACAAGACTGAATCAAAAGTTAGTTATGACAATCAAGTCTCGCTACTTGACTCATTGTTTACTTTCAAGTCTAAGGGGGTTCTTCTTATGTCCTTTTAAAACAATTTGTTATCCTATTCAAGGATATTCCCCCTAATTTATATTCATGCATTGGCTCATTAAGTTTTTGTTCATTGTAACTTCAATCTTGTTTAATGAATGTATCATTGTTATTACCATATTTGCAAATCAAACTTGGTAGTTGATTGTCACTTCCCTCAATGAGTGTTCAATATTGTTCATGAATGTAATGAGTACTCAATATTGTTCTTAGGTGTGACAAAAGTTTCATTGTCTTTTATCCTCATCAGGAATTTAACGTTATGAACGTAGTTATGCAACAACTTTATTACTTGCTACTCAAAGCAGTTATAAACATGAATCACACCTATCATGCTAAAAGTAGTGTACTACATAAATGAATATGTGAACGATTAAACTCATACCTGAGTTAATGCCTACTGATGGCGTACCTCCATATCCTTTCCGCTTACCAATTCCCAAAGGTGCTAGTACTGCAACCTTTAGCTCTAATACCACTTGTCACATACCCCGGTAACCTCGCATGTAAAAGTAGGGAGTTAGGATTTTTTATGCAATTACCACAAGTAATTAATCAATTCACAACTCCACAAATCATCATTATCCATTAGATATACTATTCATTAGTACATCAAGTAAATTGCCATCAAATACAGTAAATTTCATAACCATTGCATAACCTTTACCCATCATCATAATAACATAAACTGTCTCATGAATCCATGCATCTATTTCTTGATATCCTTAACCATGTTAGATATTCATGTACTAAGACATTATGGTTGTCACATCAAATAAAGAACCTTCATCGTTAAGGACTCATCATTATCAATGGACACATAAGGCAATCACATCAATCACACCATAGAACACGGATATACCCTGGAAACCCCGTAGGGTGAAAACCAGCAAACGTTTAATCTTATTATTAAACGCTCGTGAGGGTTTTCACCCCTCACTCAATGGCTCATAAGGGATTCCATCCCTTAACCATTGTTATTAAAATCTTTACAATGAATTATCATTAAGCTGTCACATAACTAGCTAAAGCTAATACAATTTACATGTAATCTTTTATTTACATACCGCCACATGCAACATTCCTTGTGGCATAATTGTTCTAGCATTGGACAATACTGCAGCTTGACTTCATCCACATGGACGGATAATCCTTTTCCCTGCCAGAATGTTAAACCTCACTTTCCTTGGCACCATCTGCCATCGTTTCCTGTCAATGCAGTCATCAACAATCTTGGCAACAAGATTAGTTACAATATTATTCAAACAATAATCAACATCTAAAGAGATCTTTTAACATCTACTCATATGCATGAGCATGCATAACATACTAGCTAACTAGCACATATATACCCAAATAATACTGTTTGACCTCCACAATGTTTATTAATGCACAACTCTCTTTAAGAGTTCTAACTCGTTAACTCGTGTAAAACTGAGGAAAAGAATCAACCAGATTCCTTTTTTCCAAGATAGGTCTTCGTAAAGAGCAGCAAAAGAGTGAATAACCTGGTCGTTCTTGTATATTAAACTGCATTCTACAACCACGTCTGAAATTAATACCTGAACACGGGTATTCCCATGGTCTTGCAAACAGAACCATAACAGCATAAATGCATGGTATTGCAAACAGATCTATAACAACATAAATACATGAGTAACTAGATGCATGTGTTTTCGGGCTAAGCTTCTATTACTTTTCTGTAGCACCTCCTTACAGGAGTAGCCATAGATCAGATCAAAAGGGCAGGGAATCAGCTTCAGGTTTTCCCGTAGCCAGAGAAGACCTTTGTCAAGTAAACAAGCATAAGCAAATAATTTCAAACTATAAATATGATAACCATAATGATAATCTTTCACCGCATGCTTTACCATATGTTTTCTTCACCAAGAAAATACATCAAATAGTCATTTCTAACGGCATGCATCAACAAGTCTTCTACTAAGAAAACAAATAATTAAAACATCTGTTTATTGCACATAACCAAAGAATAATTCACGTGGTTAACTTATCTCTCTTTCCTTCGACATCTTCGTCGCCGTCTTCCATTGGAAAACCTTCTAGTGGGTCGGGTTGGCGATCAGTGACATCTCTGCCATAGGGAGCATCGTTGCCCCTGCCCGTGATTGCCCCTTCTTCTATATTTATGCTCCTATATCTATGCTCCTCGGTTTCGAGGAGTCACGGCCCAACTCTAGCAACCAGGCGATGCTCCGCGGCCAATGTTCTATATCCATTACATATTCTGATAGCAGATGCCACTCTAAACCTATATATTACTCTATCAAGGTTCGAAGTTCTCCTCTACGGAAAGCAACGATAGCCAGTTGTACTGTTGCATGGTTAGGCGCGCTGAGATCTTCAGCGTTTCAGAGAACGACCATCATTGAATACACAGGTTACGAAGGCCAGTTTTCCACTCCAACGTTGTTTCAGTCTATCAAGCGTTCAAGGCCACGTGTAAGACCCACCAGTCCAACCTTTTCTCCCTCGCATTAATAGAGACCCCATCATGTATAGTTCTTCCATCCCTATACTATGAATTTTTCACCATATTCACGCATACCATCCATTTCTTTCCTTTCTTGATTAACCTCATTCAGTTTCCCGTAGAATTCGGGTGATGGAACTAACAGGTAGCGCAAGAAAAGCGAAATCCTTACCTGCCTCCGCCTAGACCACCTGTCCAGTTTTCTGGTTTACAAGAATCTTCCCAATCCAGGCTGCCATTAGCGCCCTCCCCTGTCATTCTTTAATTGACAGCGTTATAGATAACAATAATTAATTGTTGAAACTAATTCGTAATCTTTTTTTTTTTAAAGAATTACTATTTCATAACTGAATAACTTACGCCAAGTTATTACCATAGGGTTGTTACACAAGTGGACACACCAATTATGGAAATAGGACTTAGTTGGGGAGAATAATAATCCATCACAAAACTACTTGGGCTAAACCGAATTGATGACTTTCACAGCCCATATAGTGGCTTAGATGCTATTTTCCTTTTATAATTCTCTATAGGAGTTCATTTTCAGGTCCAAGTTTTGTAATACCAACAAAACCCAATGTAGTGTCTCCCATATGGCTTTTTATAGATCTTCTATAAAATATTTGTTCTCTCTAGACAAAATGTCTACATCTTCAAGTCTGAAGCCAATTTCAACATACATTTTCTTATTCTCCTACTTTAGTTAGTACATTGTGACAAAGGGTAGAGTTTTTCTCCTACTAAATATTCTATTAGGATCACTGAGTTCTTTTATTTTCCTATGCATTGTTATATTATCATTGAATTAGGATAAATATCTTATATGATACATTTTTATCTTATTTAATGATTCTTGAATGATGTTGAGCCTTGTATAATGCATAATGTTGTATTTTTTGCTTCAATTTTTTTAAATCCTTTTCCCTTTACTTCTTTCTGGTATCTTTGATTTGCATACCTCATGTACTTAGGAAATGTGCATTGATCTAGTAATGGACAACTTTCACAATAAAAGAAAAATATAAATTAACCTACCTTGTCATGTGTGCTTGAGTTCTAAGTTCTCATCAACACATTTAGATTGATTCTCCCCATGTCATCCACAAGAGTGAAATCAATTCTTTTAACATGAAGCTAGGAATGATTCTATGGAAAATGCTTCCCTTATAATGGAGTGGATTTCTACTTTTTCCAACATATTTCTAACCTACACAATTTAAATGTAAACCCCTCATTCCTTCTTGTTTGCATTAACTAAGGTATTTTCATCCCTCAATATTCACAGACTCTACAGTGGTTGTGACTCACTAGAATGAGAAAATCAATCAATCTGTTGATGATATTATGAATAAACAATATAATGATCCAAATAAAAAATAAATAACATGATGAATGAATGATACATACCTGCTTAATTGTTTCAATTTACAACTCTAGTGGAATCATCAATGATAAAAAAAACATAAATGGAACCCGCTATGAATGGGACAACTGGATTTCTAATTTTATTGTCACATACATTTTATTGCTAATTTTGTACTAGTTGGATTGCTAATTTTATTGTCACATGCATACCCTAAGAATGCATGTCTGTATGCCATCATCAATCATTTCTCCAACACTCATCACATACGCATACATAGCTCGCTATCTCCACATATAAGAATATCCTCAAAATTGTCCAAGTGTTGTGCATTTCCTACACAAGACCATCAAGACACCCAAATTGAATAAAGACATCCCCATGCTCCACTAGCTTTTTCATACCCAAGTCCATGAAGATAACGTAAAACTTGTAAATCATCAAATCAATCATGCAATCATCTCATTGTGTTTCAATGAATAAAACACCACCTCAAGGTGCTCTACCGAGTTTGATTCACACCCATTACTCATATTCTTGGTAAATTCACTCCACTCTTGATGTCCACAGATATGAAAAAATTGGCATGTCCAAGCCTTCTTGACTCAAATAAACCACTGCCCAAGCATCTTACACCACTATTGGAATTTTTAGATGATGTCTCCATTAAGATCCCCACCTACCAAGTCTACTCTAAAGGGACACATAATTTGTTTGAATCAAGGAAGCACTTGATCCATCTAGGTGATTTGATCCAAGACTTGATTCATCTCCGACTCCTCAACCCAAGGCATCATCATCCCATTATGCTCTCACTCTGGCTAGCTCCCATATCCATCAATATGTATCCACTCACATTAGCCATTTCGCCATTGGGTCACTAAGTCCTCATCTTGGATCATAGTGAAATCTAGATGAATAATATTCAATCAATTCGCATGATGATTTACTATATCAAATTATGCTTCCCCATGTATTTATCACTCTCATCCAAATGGCCTCAATTCTTAAATCATGAGAACCACTTTCCCAATCTCTCTCATGTCCAACTATAACTTAAGCTCTGCAAATATTTGTCATCCACCATCCTTCTCTAAGGCGTTGGCCCCATCCACATTTGGGTTGAATACCTATTGGAAAACATTCACATCAATTTATACTATCTAACTCATACATGAATTAGAAATCATTGCAATTAAAAATGTGCACCAACTCTCACAACCATCACAATGACTGTCATTCCCTCCAAATTCTTGGAGTGGTCCATGTGTTAATCTGTCAAGTGAGATCCATGGTACCCTCGTCCTCAAGCTAGAAAGTCCCATCATGAAAAAATGATGTATCATGTTGGGCTATTTGCTAAGCCACCTAAACACACATCCTATCTCGTCACTAAACCAATTGAGTTTTCATACCTAACCCTGCCTTGCCATAATTGTGTGTGTCCTGCTTAGATCTTTTCTTTCATACCAACTCCTTTGGTGAAGATATCTACTTCTATTTTTTGGTGGTCTCCTACTCTGATAGAAGCTTCAATGTTGTGAAAAGCACATCATTGTTTCTACTTTGGCTTTGAAACCAAAGATATCAGTGGAAAGCTATAGTATTGTTGTTTAGTTACTACCTGCTCTGATACCAACTTTAGGTTGGTGAAGAGAAAAACACTTCTTATTCCCTTGTATATATTGAAGCTTTTTCTCTCTTTCTCTTTTTATCTAAAATTTATTTCATCATCTTGACTGAAAAAAAGTTATAAATTATAATTAAAATGAAATAGTTTATTATTTTAAGATAGGAAAAATTAGGAATTTATGCTTTGAAATAAGAAATATAAAAAAAAGTATTGTGAATTATTAAGGAGTCGCTATTATATTAATTGGAGGCCCTTATTTTTCTCCTCTCTTTTTCTTTCTCTTCAACAGTCCTTGCATCACATTGACTTGAAATTTTTTTAACATTTTAATCGAATTATAGTGTTTTGTGATTCTAAGATGAAAAAAATTAGGAATTGGTGCATTGTCGTGGGGAAAATGATGTATGGTGGGTTCTCCTTACTCAACGGTTGAATGTAATAATCAGAGTTTCACTATCCATTGTGCCTCCTAGACAAGGGGAAACCATTAACTCAGACATTGATAACATTGAGTAACACATTCCATTGATCCATTTTATTTATATGATGAATAAGAATATTAAGAAATATCCTTTAAAATCAATACTATTTCTAATTTTAACGGTATGTTTGTCATTGTCGGAAATAACCCTTAGTTGCTCCATTACACTTTTGTCTTCCACTTAAGAGAAAGGATTGTCGCAACCCTAGGGGCCTCACATGGTTATAAGATGCACTTGGTGCACCATGTCCTCTACGGCCTGTAACATTGACATGTTTCAAAACTTCCTAGTGTAGAACAATGTTAGTTCACCTGAGCTATGAAACTACTTATTCTCTTAGTTAAGTTTTACTAGAATATTGACTTAAACAATTTTCTTCTTTAAAAAAGTGAAATATAAGTATATAAAGGAACAATCATCACCAACACATATACAACAAATATATATAGGGAATTCAACACTTATATTAACCCCTACAAAATTTACTCATATGTGAACAATAAAATATACAAATTACAAATCCTGGCACTTGGAAAATTACAAAAACTTGACAACATTAATTTGAGCAATGTATGGATCGCAAGTCATCGCAATATAGTTCCAAGTAAAAGTGTCAAGCCCCTCTGGTAGAATAATCTACCAAATGAGCACCTTTGTATGAAACTATTTCTCTATAAAAAACCAAAAGTTTTAGTGTATTGCAAACCCCAAATTTAGCCCAAACACTAAATTTTCCATCCACCCAACCAAAATCCAATGTTTTATCAATGTCACCTAAGTTGTGATATTGCATTGTCTCTCGGTGTGATATCTCTCTATGAGCATTGCATGCATTATCTCTCTACGATAATACTGCACGCCCCAAATTGTCTCATAAAGATACCAAAATATCCATCAGAATCCGTGGCCCACATGCTCCCAACTACAACCTAACTCGAAGAACTCCTATCAAGTCATACTCGCTTACTCCACATGACATACAATCAATGTAAGGATTGATCGTATGCCTACTACATGATCATTCTATCCCTTGTCTCACATGACCTACCTTGCAACTTGCACGAATTTCCAAACCCTCTAACACGGCTCAACTGACGCGCTTATATAATTGACCCAATTTCTCACATAACTTTCTTATGTAACTACTCACATGACTCACCTAGGTCATTAGTATGAATACTCACCTGGCTTGCTTGCACAAATTATCTAGTCCACTTTGACAACTCACCTCACCCAATTATGCCACTGCTTGCCCGGACCACCCACAAGATTGCTCAAAAATATATCTCTAACGGCTAACATGACTGGGCTAATCATGTTGTGTGCCATTTACCCTCACTATAAATGATCCCAAAAGAATCACCCCATCATCCATTTTTGGATTCCTCCTCTCAAAAAAACTATCGAATATATACACATTAATTGTTCCACTGCATTGTTTCCAGATGACCCACTTCGTATGATCCCTTTGCATAACCACACAATTCACATGACCACATAGTCCTCCACCCATTTGAGTCAACTTTTCTTGCACGAGTCTCTCTCATGACTTTCTCTTACACCCATGGCCTGACACGACTCTATGCACGACCACACTCTTTAACAACTCATAGAACTCCATATATTGGTACACCCTCATCCAACAAAACTATCATCATAGTATTTGTGATATATTTTTTGCAAATCGTGTGTTGGGGAAGTCACCCATGGAACACCCTCTAGTTAAAGGTGTGCCTAACTATGAATATTGACAAAAACACACCTTCCTTTTCCAGTAACTCGATAATAATAATTTCATTTGAAATTTCATATATGTTCATGTATTCATTAATAAAATTTCTTAATATGCTCATTAAAAAAGACATTTCATACTTTTCCATCTAATTCGTTTCTTCATTAACAAACACATCAATTACTCTATTCTTATAACACAAGGAAAAAAAATTAATTAATAGAATTTTAATGACATGAATGAATTTAAAAAACTATTCAATGATGCCACTTAACCTAGAATGTAATTATGGCAATAGGTTTTGATGAGTGGTTAGTTATGATATTTGGCCTATGCGATGCAACAACTACATTCATGAAGCTAATGAATGATATATTTTGCACTTTTATAAGCTCATTTTTTATTATTTATTTGGATGGTTTACTATTATACATTTATGCATAGGAGGACCACAACCCACATTTGGTGCAGGTGCTAGAGACTTTAAATAAGCACTAATTGTTAGCATATCTCAAGATGTCTGAATTTTCACAATAGCCTTTGGTGTATTTGGGATATGTCATAGGTGGAGGAGAGTTGAATATAGAGCCTTCCAAGATGGAGGTCATGATAAAGTGGTATGTAAGTTTTACTAAATTTTTTGAGGATTAGAGAAAGATTTCGGCGAAAATCACATGGAATCTCATTTGTCGACGCGTTTCGAACCAACCAGTGTGGTTCATCGTCAGGACAAGTTGAAGAAACAGATCCAGCTTAGCATGTTAAATAGACCGAGCAGAGCCTCCAACGGCTAGTTTGACCAACCGTAAATATTGACCAATGGACCGGGATCAAAACATTTCTAATAAAAAAAGGAGATAAGTTATATAGGAGACCAATAAATCATTTAAATTAGTGATAATAGTTGATTAATAAATAGTTAAAAATTATAGGTTAAATATTTTAAAAGGAAAATTAGATGCAGAGGACCGCTTCTATGAATAAATTAAATGTAAATACGAGCTAAATGGGAGTAAAAATAACTAAATGAATAAAATAATAATAAAATAATAAATAAATAATAATAAAAACAAAATAAATAACAATAAAATAAATAAATAACTAAATGAATAAAATAAAAATATAAAAATAAAATAAATTAAAAATAAATAAATAAAAATAAAAATAAAAATAAAATAAAACAATAAAATAAAATGTGAATACGAGTTAAATGGGAATAAAAATAACTAAATGAATAAAATAATAATAATAAATAAATAATAACAAAATAAATAACAATAAAATAAATAAATAACTAAATGAATAAAATAAAAATAAATTAGATGCAGAGGACCGCTTCTATGAATAAATTAAATGTGAATACGAGATAAATGGGTGTAAAAATAACTAAATGAATAAAATAATAATAAAAATAATAAATAAATAAAAATAATAACTAAATAAATAACAATAAAATAAAAAATAACTAAATGAATAAAATAAAAATAAAAATATAAAATAAATTAAAACTAAATAAATAAAATAAATAAAAATCAAAATAAAATAAAAAGATAAAATAAAATGTGAATACGAGTAAAATGGGAATAAAAATAACTAAATGAATAAAAATAAAAATAGTAAATAAATAAATAATAATAAAAATAATAACAAAATAAATAACACTGAAATAAATAAATAATTGAATAAAATAAATACAAATAAAATAAAAATAAAAATAAAATAAATAAATAAAAATAAAATAAAAATAGATAAAATAATAAATAAATAATAATAAAATAAATAACAATAAATAAATAAAAATAAAAATAAAAATACTAAAGGAAAAATTAGATGTATAGAGAATGTATAAAATTAATTTTATTTAAAAATATTATAAAAATTGTGTGTTAATAAAGGTAATAAAGAAAAAGGCTAAGAAAGGCAGGATTGTGCGGTGGCCTTAAGAAAGGCTAAGCCGCCTGAGAGTAACCTCAGCAGAGATGAATCTTTAGCTCTCAGATCCTTAAACCAGAACAAGGATATCATTGTTCTTAAGGCTGACAAGGGTGGTTCTGCCGTGATTCTTAACATGGTTGATTACTGCAGCAAGATGTTGGATCATCTTCATAATAGTGGTAGCTACAAAAAGCTCTCCAAAAATCCCTTGAAGAAGGTTGCTAGAAATGTGGTTGTGGCCATTAAATCCATTGACTCGTTGAGTTCCTTGCACCATAAGCTCATTGAAAGCAACCCTATTACTCCTAGAATCTATGGCCTCCCAAAGATTCACAAGGAAGGAGCCCCCTTAAGGCCCATCGTCAACACCATTGGAGGTCCTACCTATCTTCTTGCGAAGTTCCTGGCTTTAAAGCTTAAGCCCCTTGTTGGTCAGACGGAGTCCTTCGTAAAAGACTCTGCTTCCTTTATCGACGAGCTCAAGGACATTAAGCTTGATCCTGGGGACATTCTTGTCAGTTTTGATGTTGTCTCCCTATTCACTTGCATCCCTATTAATGAGGCCATGATTATGATCAACCGCCTAACAGATCCTGACACGGCTAAGTTGGTTGAGATCTGTCTCACTTCCACCTTTTTCAGTTTTGAAGGGGAGTTCTTCGAGCAAACTTGTGGGGTTGCAATGGGATCCCCCCTTTCCCCTGTTGTTGCTAATCTGTTTGTGGAAGGTTTTGAGTCCAAAGCTCTGAACTCTTCCCGGCTCCTTCCTAAACTATGGAAGAGGTATGTGGATGACACCAATGTCATATGGTCTCATGGCTAGGATGAGCTTGATCTCTTCTTTGATCATCTTAACAGGCAGTCCTCAGCCATTAAGTTCACTAAGGAGCAAGAAGTTGAGGGATGCCTTCCGTTCCTTGATATTCTTATTTCTAGGAATGATGATGGTTCCCTCGCCCATCAAGTTTTTCGAAAGAAAACTCATACGGAGCAGTATCTTCATGCTAGTTCCCACCATTTCCCGGCTCAAAAGATGGGTGTTCTTAGTACCCTTGCTACTCGGGCCCTGAGGATCTCGGACAAGAAGAGCTTTGAGAAGGAAAAATCCCATCTGCTGGATGTCTTTGTGGAGAATGGGTACAGTAGATACATGGGTCATAGGGCTTTCCTTAAAGCTTCCAAGAATTCTCTAGTGAAAAGAGAGCCTAAAGAGCGTGTTCCTGGTGTCCATCTTCCTTATGTTCAAGGGACCACTGATAGAATTGGTAGGATTCTCAGGAGACATAGTATCCCTGTGTCTTTCAGGCCCCTGAACACCATTCGTTCGTCCCTTAGATCGGTAAAGGATCCCATCGACCCTAAAGATATGAAGGGTGTTTATATGATCCCTTGTTCCTGTGGGACCCCCTATATTGGGGAGACTGGTCGTTCCATTAATCAGAGGATTAGCGAGCACGCTGCGGATCTGAAGCATAGGAGATCTAAGTCTTCCGCTTTGGCTGAACATGCTGAGAAAACCAATCATCATGTTTGTATTGAAGAAGCCAGTGTCATTGCGAAGGTTTCGCATTTCCATCATCGAAAATTCAGGGAAGCGCTTGAGATCGAAAAGAGACCAAGCAATCTCAATAGAGAGGATGGTTGGAAAGTCAGTAGGTGTTGGGTCCCAGCCCTCTCTTCCTAGTCGTTTTGTCGTCCTCTTTGGTTTTTTGGTGTTCTTTTATCTTTATTTTCACTTATTTATTTATTTTATTTATTTAGCGTGTTTATAGCAACCCATTTCTTCTGATGCTTTTTTCCATTCCTATTATTTTATTGATTACTTTATTTAAGGGCCTCCGTTTAACTAATTTCCTTTCTAATTCTTTACTGCTTATATTTTTAACTAATTTCCAATCTATCTTATCATCCTTTGATTTTCTTTATTACCTTTATTAACACACAATTTTTATAATATTTTTAAATAAAATTAATTTTATACATTCTCTATACATCTAATTTTTCCTTTAGTATTTTTATTTTTATTTTTATTTATTTATTGTTATTTATTTTATTATTATTTATTTATTATTTTATCTATTTTTATTTTATTTTTATTTATTTATTTATTTTATTTTTATTTTTATTTATTTTATTTATTTATTTATTTATTTTATTTTTATTTTTATTTTATTTGTATTTATTTTATTCAATTATTTATTTATTTCAGTGTTATTTATTTTGTTATTATTTTTATTATTTATTTATTTATTTATTATTTATTATTTTTATTCATTTAGTTATTTTTATTCCCATTTTACTCATATTCACATTTTATTTTATCTTTTTTTATTTTATTTTGATTTTTATTTAT
This sequence comes from Pinus tabuliformis, assembly GCA_031772625.1. Taxonomy (NCBI): domain Eukaryota; kingdom Viridiplantae; phylum Streptophyta; class Pinopsida; order Pinales; family Pinaceae; genus Pinus; species Pinus tabuliformis. Next base: position 1,375,063,019 of record CM062819.1, read on the forward strand.
TTTATTTTTTTATTTTTTTATTTTTTTATTTATTTAGTTTTAATTTATTTTATATTTTTATTTTTATTTTATTCATTTAGTTATTTTTTATTTTATTGTTATTTATTTTGTTATTATTTTTATTTATTTATTATTTTTATTATTATTTTATTCATGTAGTTATTTTTACACCCATTTAGCTCGTATTCACATTTAATTTATTCATAGAAGCGGTCCTCTGCATCTAATTTATTTTTATTTTATTCATTTAGTTATTTATTTATTTTATTGTTATTTATTTTGTTATTATTTATTTATTATTTATTTATTATTATTTTATTCATTTAGTTATTTTTATTCCCATTTAACTCGTATTCACATTTTATTTTATTGTTTTATTTTATTTTTATTTTTATTTATTTTATTTTTATTTATTTATTTATTTATTTTTAATTTATTTTATATTTTTATTTTTATTTTATTCATTTAGTTATTTATTTATTTTATTGTTATTTATTTTGTTTTTATTATTATTTATTTATTATTTTATTCATTTAGTTATTTTTACTCCCATTTAGCTCGTATTTACATTTAATTTATTCATAGAAGCGGTCCTCTGCATCTAATTTTTCTTCTAAAATATTTAACCTATAATTTTTAACTATTTATTAATCAACTATTATCACTAATTTAAATGATTTATTGGTCTCCTATATAACTTATCTCCTTTTTTTATTAGAAATGTTTTGATCCCGGTCCATTGGTCAATATTTACGGTTGGTCAAACTAGCCGTTGGAGGCTCTACTCGGTCTATTTAACATGCTAAGCTAGATCTGTTTCTTCAACTTGTCCTGACGATGAACCACATTGGTTGGTTCGAAACGCGTCGACAAATGAGATTCCATGTGATTTTCGCCGAAATCTTTCTCTAACTTGATATGGATCACAGAAGCCTAAACTCGATTATTTTTTGAGGATATCTGTTTTGGAGAGAATTTCATGAAAAACATCTCAGGCCTTTTTTATAGACATTGGAGTAAACTCTAATCTTCTCCTTTAACGGTAGATCAAGCGTTTTTTTCAAATACTTGAGGGAGGGAATCTTTAAGAGAATATATATGGGTTCCTTTAAACAAATAGTTCGAAGTTCTTTTGTTCACATTCTCTTCTTCTATCATATATATTTGTAATGAATCTTTTGTGTATGTCAATCCTTGTGTATTTCAATGTTTGGATTTTACTTTGTATGAATGGAATGGTTTTGACATGCAATTTTCTTTTACCTTTCATAATTTTCATATGACATATCTTTGGTTGCTTTGACTAGTGTGTTATTCAACTTTACTACGTTTTGAAGACCTACCTTCAATGGTTGCTTGATGAAAGTTTCTCCCATTCAATAGAGATATAAAAACCTTGTTCTTTTGGGATATTACAATAAGTTATCGAGAGGATGTAACTCTACAAAATGTGAATGTCAAAGTGAAAAAGGGTTGCTTCAAAATCCCTCATTCTGTAGCACCCCTATCTTTCTTCTAGTTGTATATAATAATTCGTTCATAACAATTTATTTCATATGCTTTATTGAATTATATATAAGCCCTAATATCTACATGTGTTCTAAGTTGATGAATAGATATTACCTAAAGCATTATAAACTATGTGATAATTTTTTCTTGATTGGTTTTACATTTGGTTTGTTTTCCATATTTTAATATTTGTTATATCATGAAATTATTATATAAGACTTGGTTTAAATATATTAATGACTAGACAACTCATTTATGATTATTGTGAGTTTATATTCATGTTTATTTTGATATTCCTTTTGAAATTTTGGGATCTGCAATCATGATAAATGATGGTTCTCAGGCTGTTATAGCCTAAATCTACCTTAGGCTGAAGAAAGGCAGGTCTAGGGTAACATCAAACCACGCTTAACTTGGTAGCTAGCCCTACCAGGTTGGGAGATGGCTCTCTCCTTGTGAATTTCAAAAAGAATATGGCAAATAAGGCTTGAGATGACTGATATGACTACTACTATTAGGCTAGGTATGTTTGCTCAAAGGATTTTATTTGATTTTAATGGTTGGTTGCTGGATCAGATGAGGAAGGCAGCTTTGGGTCCGGGAAATCAACTCAGATTTGCAGAGGTTTTTGTGCGGCGAGATAGGGAAGTGTTTTAGCAATTTGATATGAATGTGATGGTGAGTCTAAAGACTAGTGTGGAGTTGGAGAGGGCATGCAAGTTTCATGAGTCCTCTTCAAACAACAGAAAACATTTAAAACTAAATAAAACCCCAAGGCAGAGCACTAAACATCAATCGTTTCCACCCTTTAATATTGATTATTTTAGTTATGTAGAAAAAGATAGATGATGGCACATATACACATAAGATAGACTAAATAACAGAGGAGAAAACAATGCTAATTCACATTACAACAAGAATCCCAAAAAATGCTACAAAACCCTGGTTCATTTCTTTGCCAAACTGCAGAAGTGATTCGCAAAGTAGCTCAATGCATTCACAAGAGTCCAACCTTGAAAAATGACTAATAAAGTACAAGATATAGGCATCAAACCACCTATGCTAGCCATTAGGGGTCGAATCCATGAGCCAAGGAGTTGTTTCAACAACATCTAAACTAAGAACTAGAAAATAGGTATTGGAACAGCTTGCCTCTAAAACTATGGAAATTGATTCATTTATCCTCAAACCAACTCTAACTGATGTATCTACCCCCTCAAGTCATTTTTCATCATTCTTACATCATAGTACATCATATTACATCATAAATTTACCAAAGAGAGAAGAAAAAGTCAAACTGATAGCAAACTAGGTGAAATCCTGAGTTTTTAGGCAAAATTGGCAAAATTTTGCCTGATGCGCAGTGCTCTGAGCCTGATGCACAGACCAGTGGATTTATCAGAGTCATATGAGAATTATTGGAAGTGTCTTCCCCACTTCGCACTTGGTGAAATGGTGGAGGGTTAATAACCATGTGTTGATACTAGGCTTCAAAAGGACTTGTCATATTAAAACTTTGACAAGAAACACATTGATGAAAGAAATGTCGATGAATCTCATCTACAGATAGGAACTAATGTGTGAGATGGTCTTTCCCAAAACCTTACAAGGAAAATGAATTTTCCTCTTATTCTCTTTTGAGACACCTGCAACATTATCTTGGTTTTGCGATGCTCCTTGTTCCTCATTCAAAGGATTAGATTTATTCTCTTTCCTTTTACCTCCTAATTTGTAAACGTTTGTTGTTGATGTGGACTCAATTGACTTGACCACAAAGGTGGGTACAAGAGAATTAGGAGTCTGAGTATGAGGCTTTCTAGCTAGGGTACTAAACTATATACTCATTTGAACCATTTGAAAGACTGGCTCACTAATGCTTTGAGAAGAGATGCACCCCACTACACGATAGGCATGGGTTCTTGGTTTGTCATTCATAGGATTAGTCGATGGTGAGGAGCATTAGGAATGATCTCATATAAGGTACCTACTTGAGAATATATCAAGTGAAGCTTATGGGCATGGTATGATGCATTACTCCTCAATTTGGGCTCCTACCATGGCTACATCTTCAATAATCCTAGGCATGAAGGACTGTATGAACTACACATGCAAGAATTCATTAAGGTTCTTGGTTCCAAAGAGACTTCATCTTGTTCTGTGATCATGAATATTATAATAAATGTGAGTGGAGTTATCTTGATAGAAGTTGGTGAGAATCTTTCCTCTAATCGCTTACCTAACATGGAATTGAAAGTGATTGAAAAAATCCTATGTTACAGACGTGAAATTATCATAAGTGTTGCACTTAAAGTCAATGTACCATTTGGAAACATCTTTGGTAAGATTCCACCAGAATAAGCGAAACCTTATGCTACCATACATGAATGAGTTGGATGAGCACCATAAGTTATAAGTGGTATATGGGTTTCATGATATTCTTCAGGATTAGTATCGAACTTAGGAATGTCTATTGGCATTTTATGTGGGACACATGGCCATGTTGGGTTATTCTTAATGGGATCGTTCATTAACATAGAAAAATCAAACAAAGAAAGTATTTCCAAGAAAGGTGAATTGAATGATGCTTGGGGTGGGATAGCTCCTCCACCCAAAAGTGATTTGGCTAGAGTTGTTTTCTCTCATACCAATGTAAACCTATTACTATTTAATGCCCCCAGCAAAAAAAGGATTTCCAAAAGGTTGTTAATTTCATAGGCCAAAGGGAAATCCATGCAGGAAAAACCATTAATGCATGGGAACCACAATAGGAATTTCCTATGCTTGTTCACCGTGTTTCGACATCTCTAGGATCATAGAAGTAGGAAAGAATTGTCAAAATTTATTATCACTATATCGTTATATCCACATAGTGACATGATTGTATGGAGGTACATTGAGTACTATTAAGAAAGGTGAAATTATTTTGTTCTCATCTACTAGCACTCCTACCATATCCCAATTTAAAAAGAGTAAGACATTTTTTAGATGCCACGATATGTTGTGGAATTAGTAACTCACATAGACTAGCCAAGGAATGTGTAACCTTATTCCTTAACAACTATTACTCACCCTAGAAAAAATAAGAGTTAATAGGATCTCCATTATTGTACCATTTGACTCTCAATAAAGTCAAGATATTTAAAAGGTATACACTGATATCCATTTTGAATTTATAATAAGTAAATTTTAAAAGAAGTGGAGTATATTGAATCCTTTGAAATCATTGATAAATATATGATCAAAATAGATTATAAATTAGTTTTAAAAGTTCAAAATAATTACTACGTATGCATTTTTATAATAAAAAGGATAAACATTTAGTACATTCTAATTTATAAAGAAAAGTAAAATTTTACCACTTGAATTTAGAAATAAAAATGAATTAAACAACTTAAGATAAAAAAATTTCACACGGTGGGGAAACCTATCTAACCTGGTTGCCAAACCAGTAGTGAGGACAACCATCTCTCGTTTTAGCCTGACTCATCACCATTATAACCAGACTCATCATTGATATTTAAGGAAAATCAGGCAATGTGGAATAATCGACTCATCACAGCTATTCAAGGAAAACCACCTCATGTGGAATAACGAGTTGGTGGTTCGTAACGGGGTAGGCTTTCACTCCTGCGAGATGCCTCTGGGTCTTGGGATGTTAACTCGTTTCCTTACTTCTAAGGAAGATGGGTCCCAAAACAAATCTAGGCCCAAAAACAACTTAAAATATTATACCAACTCATAATAAAAATATTATAATAAATATTTATTTTAAATTAAAAAAATAGTGTTAAATTAAAAGTAATAAGTAAATTATGAAATTATGCACAAATTTAGTTCGAGATAATCACAAAATACTTCAAAAAGTTTAATAACTATTTAATAGTAAAAATAAAAGCTATATATATATTATTTTCATCTTTAAATTGAGTAATTACATTTACCTATTTACATTGCTATTTAGTAAATTGTTTCAAATAGAATATGACACACAAGTTTGATAAAAAAAGCCAATAAAAACTTCTTTGAGACATCCTTATATTAAATGAAAGCCATATTGGGTTAAATTTGAATTTAAAAGAAAAAAGAAAAAAAGAAAAAGAAAACACTCATTTGATTAAAGATCATTTGATGATATTCAATCATGGCTTGATAGTGGTTGAGCACCAACCATGGCTTGATTGTGGTTGACCATGGTTGATCATGGCTGACCATGGTTGATCATGACTGACCAAAAAGACATTTCCTTATCATTATGGTTGACATTGTTCAACTTTATAGACATCTATTGACCATGCTAAACTAGCCTAACAATAGATATATTGATTGACCATTTTGTCTTAATTCTTTTTTATATTAAAATATTAGACAACACTAGAGTGTTAAAGTTTATTAGTCAGAGACATGAATATTGCTCTTGTTCTGTCAAGGGCAGAGATAAAAATCTAGTTGAAAAGCATCCTCCTAATGCCACGCACATAATGCTGAAGGTTATTTACTTTCCGAGATATATATATATATATATATATAGCTTTCCAAATTTTCGTGGGAGCCATAATATGTGAAAGAGGTATAAACGACCACAGTCGATGCTGTGAAAGGAAAATTAGGAAAATTTGAAATTGTTTGTCTGAATCTTCGTTGTTTTCAGCGGTTTCTTCTTCTGCATCATCCGCTTCTCTCGGCTTGGTTGGATTTAGATTCTATAAATTGGGATTCCTCTCAAGCACCAGCGTTTGGACATACTGCCTGCCAGCGCGTCTTGCGATATTGGTGTTTCCCAGGAGAAGAGTCTTGGCCAAGCTTAGCCGCCGCTTCTGTTTTTCTCCCTTCCACCAATTCCTTTTGCATTTTCATCATTTTGTCTAATCGCCTCCGGACGCCTTGCTGCCTGCCAGCGCGTCTTTCGATATTGGTGTTTCCCCAGGAGAAGACTCTTGGCCAAGCTTAGCCGCCGCTTCTGTTTTTCTCCCTTCCACCAATTCCTTTTGCATTTTCATCATTTTGTCTAATCGCCTCCGGACGCCTTGCACTTTAACGCCCTAGATTGTTCCTGAATTGAATCTTGTTTTGAGTGTGGCAGGAATCACCTCCTGCTTCTGTTGTTCGGAGATGTGACGCAAAGGCAAGGAGATACGCAGCGTTTGATCCCTAAACTTGGCCCTGATGCGCCCATCATTATTCAAATTTTGGGAATGACAATAGCCTTTTTGAATCTTTGCATTTTCTCCAATCTTCCTCGCATATCTAAAGCTGACCAACCAAACCGGGACTGAACAAACCAAACCGGGTCGACCAAGATATTTCGGATACCTAAGAAACCATGTTACAGTTGATAAGTCACATGTCGGATCCGCGAATTGTGTAGATAACTCATATAATGCGAGGATATAACTCATAAATTGCGTAGATAAGTGGTATATTACGCCTAGATAATTTGGATAAGCGAAGAAGATAACTCGCGTATTTGTCATATTCCGCGGAGAAAAATGGTATATGAGCTTGATAAGAAGCATATTTGACTTATATAACCGCGTATCTATGCGACATAAATCGCATAACATTGGCTAATCGCGATATTCTATAAGCAAAATACACTAAATGCGAATTAGGTGAGGCGCATTTGTAAATTATTATGCGATATGCGAGTTATTTGCATGGTATACGCTGATTATCAAATGATATGCGATTATCTCGCTTTAAATATGCGGCTTATCCCGCTTCAATATGCGACTTATCTGACCCATTACGCGAATTATCATAAGGACAGGGGATTATCGCCTCCAGATTATCAACGCGGTCGTGGCTCACGCGGAAATGGTTCGCGAAGCCCCTTGTAGTCTGTAATGGCGATTCCAATCTCTGTGTGTCGGCAGACGTGATACACATTTCGCTCACTATCGCATTCATCTACTACTCATTGTTCGCAGAATTCGATAATGAACTGAAGGCTCTAGGAATGCTGCAATTAGCGTCCATTCTCTTAATTTGAATCTCTGTGCGACTCTTTCCATCAGTTTTAGGGCATACTTTTTTAAACAAAGCCTATCATTGCTGCAATTGGCATCAGTTTACCCACGCCATACTTTTTTAAACAAATCCATGAGATACACTGTGTAGAAGAGATATCTATAATATGTCCCATCTAACTGGTGACACCCGCCTGTTATGCGTCGCTGTAGCGGATGATTACTTCCAAAGCTATGATCACCCCACTAAATTCGTCTCGGCCCTTCCGAATAAACATATTTTACTTTGGAAACTTCCAAGCATTTTCTTTGTCAACAGAAATTCATGAACGCCATGGAATGTATAAATGAAAGCAAACTAGGTGATCTGTACGAAAAATGCTGGATAGTATTGAAAATAATTGTATATTAATTCAAAGAAACCCAGATAATCCCAGGTAATCAAACAATCAACTAGTGGTGTAATTAATTGTAACTGGATCCGTTAGAATGACTGTTTGACGCTAACACGACTTCCATATAATCTTTTTTGATGTGTATAATCTACCCCTACGGTGCCATTTTTTTTCAGGCTTTTTTGATGTATATAATCTTCGATCTTACGAATTCCTCTTCCTCCCATTACCTTCAAATCGGTGCCAAATTGTTAAGCTTCTCTGAAGCATCCAACCTCCGTGACCTTCTCTGAAGCATCCAACAGTGGAGCTTCCCTACGCGATCTTTAATCCGTTCCAGCTGGCGGCCCTGTCCTAAATAATTACAATACAATAGCAGTAAAATCAATGTTGTTACGCCTGAGATTGGGTCACCTCGCTGACCCAATCTATTTTAATCAAGAAATATATTTATTATTTTAATTATTAATATTAATTATTATATTTATTTTACTCAGCAGCATCTCATATATTAAACAAATTCATAATTTTTTATATATTATATAGTATTTCTAATTTTTTATATAATATATAGTTTTTTATATATTATATAGTTTTTCTAGTTTATTTGTTACACAGTTATCTTTTTTTTTTTTACCGAAGAGTAACGCTTTCTAATTAATATACAGAAATTTCGTCGGTAGCGCCAAAAATAGCGCATATAGAAGTGTGAGTAGATGGAACTTGGTAATGAAGTTTAGGGCGTTAGCTTCCCTCGTTTAAATTTTATATTTTGCATTGTTTATTGAATTTAGTGAACTAATTTTTGATTTTGTAATTTTTTTTGGTTTTGATTGTATATGAATTTAGTATTTTTAGGAAATTTTGGGAAATTTATAATTTAAATTTGTGATTTAAACATATTTTTATTTAATTTAGAGTACATTCCACTTAATAATATATTCAGAAATACTCAAAAAAATATAATAAATAGAATATTATAAAAAATAATAATAAAATTTAACATATTATCAATCTCTTTGTAAATGGATTTTTAAACATTGTTTCTATTTGAATATTTATATATTGCAATTTATGCAATTCAAAATAATATCTAATTTATTATTTGAATAATAAATTCTTTCAAATTTGGAATTGTATTAGTGTAAGACATGTTGCTTTCCATCTATATAAAATTCAATAATTATAGAAAGCATTTTCTTTCCATCCAAATAAAATTTTATAACTAAATTTTGTATATTTAATATAGTGAGACTAATAAAATAGTTTTCATATTATAATTATTTATTCACAATATCTAATTTATTATTTGGATAATCAATTCTTTCAATTTTGGAATTGTATTTTGTAAGACATGTTGCTTTCCTTCTATACAAAATTCAATAATCATATTAGTAAAACATTTTCTTTCCACTAGATAAAATTTGATAGCTAAATTTTGTTTCTTTGGAAATTATGAAATTATTGTAGGACTAATCGAATGATTTTAATATTATAATTATTCAATTGATTTGAGTTATAAATTTTTAAAATCTAATTGAATTCAATTAGAAATTTTATTTTATTTTTCAGAATATGAACTCATTATAAAAATAACTCATTATAATATTATACAGTGACATATCTAACCGATCCGTTGGAATTTGGAGCAATGGTAACAAACTTTAATTTTATATATATAGAGATATATGAGTAGGTATTTGTTGGTAATATAAAGAATTACCTACAAATTTGACATTGTAAGGATTGAGTTTCGGTCAAGTGGGTCTTCCCAAGATAACCAGGAGCATTACGATGATTATGCCTTGCATTTTTTTCTTAGGATATGTACAATTTTAATATTCTTGAATTTTGTTGGAACTCAATAAGGTAATATATTCATTATTTTAATTATTAATATCTTAATTTATTCAAGGTATCTTATAGCTTAGATTTTTTTTTATAGTTTTTTCATTTTTATATATTATATTTTCTTTATTATAAATATATTTTTATCATAATTGTAAAAATTAGTTTAATGCTTTTAAAACTTTTCTAAAATTGAAAAGGGTTTTCCCACTAGATTTTTAGGTTGCATATTATTATTTACTAAACTTTATTATTTTAATAAAGAAGATCATAATGAAATTACTGTAGTTTTCTTACAAAATTGAAGCGAGTTCTTCCACTAGATCTTTATATTGCATGATATTAATTTAGTGAATTCTAATATTTTATTAAATAAAATTATAATGAAATTATTGTAGTTTTTTTCCATTTAATTGTTTTTTATTTTTCTAATACTAGATATATTAGTAAAAAATCTTATTTAAAACATATTTATTATTTTTTAATAGTGAAATGTTTTATATTCTTTTCATTATATCAAATTTATTATATTTTCCATTTTTAACATAAAATATCACTTATTGTTAAAAATACCATCTATTTATATGGTGTATTAAATTCAAAATTCTGATTTTCAATAGTTTTATTAATAACTTTAATTATATATTATATCAAAATTTTATTTATTTTACAATATTTATGTAAATATTTTTTTTCATTCTACAATGTGTTTTTATATTTTACTTTTACAATTATTATTTCATGAAGCAAAAAGGGAGAGGAAAAGAGAGATCAATGTTATCTATAGTTTTCAATAATAAAATATTAATTAACATGTAAATTAAAACGTCAACTTTATATATATATATATATATATGTATATCTATATTCATCCTATCATAAATAAATAAATAAAATAATAAATAATATTTATTTATGTATGTTATTGGTTATTTTCATTCATTCTTTTTCTCTCTTATATATATATATATATATATATATATATATATATATATATATATATATATATATATATATATAGTTGAAAAAAAGACTATAAAGACGTTTTGTTTTGGAGAATTAAAAACTGTAAAATATTGGTAAGTGTAAGAGATTAATATTATAATTGATATTAAGAATTATTATTCATTATCATAATGATAAAATTAAGATAGCCATTTTTTATAATATAATTAAATTAGTTTATGAAAACTGATTTACATATAAATGACTAGAAGATATAAAATACTACTTTTTTTAATAAATTAAATTTATAATACAATATTACAATGTATTTGAATGAATCAAATTTGTAATACAATTACAATGTATTTGAACGAATCAAATTTGTAATACAATAAATTACAATGTACTGGAAGGAATTGAGGGTACATGGTGAGATGTATTAAATTAAACAAAGTCTTGCCGTAGAAATCACATGAGAGAATGTGATTTCTACCTAAAGACTTTGTTTAATTCAGTATGGATCACAAAAGCTTGAATACAGAAATGTATTAAATTGTTTCTTAAATAAGAAATTCTTAATATAGTGAGAATTGTTATAGGATTAAGAATAGAAATAATAAATTATATATTATTTTAAAATAGATAGAATCAATTCTATGTGTAGTTGTTCATGCTCATGCTCATAATAAGATGATGTTCATAATCAGATTTTTTTCATAACTTAGGTATCTATCTAAGAAACCAAAAATATATCAACATATAAACAAGAATGGAAATGTTCATTATAAGATGATGATGTTGATAATAATATGAGTTTCATAATAAGATGTTTTTTCATAACTTAGGTATCTATCTAAGCAACCAATAATATATCAACATATTGTTATGAAACGATCTCACAAAAAGATAGAAAAGGTAGATGAACGCCTTAGAAATAAGCCCCCTCGAGGGGTAAACCTCCTTTACATTACACAAATGAACAATTCTTAGATGATTCAAATGACAAAACCTCCTTTCTATATATAAGAGTCTATGGGGTCACAATATAACCAAGCCAACCTAACAATAATAATATAAAGGCACAAAAATAATAATAGAAGGATTCTATGGGGCACAATAATAACAATATGGGGATAATAGGGGAACAATAATAACAATTAGGGATACAACGACAATAGTAATGGGGGGATCACTAATATTATAGGGACCTAACATGCCCCTCTCCTTCAAAAAAATGTTGTCCTCAACGCTTCAGTACTTCTGGATGCTTCTGTATAAAATTCTCATCCTCCCATGTGGAATATTCAATGGGTAAGTTCTTCCACTTGATGAGATACTCTTAAATTGATCTATTTCGTAGTTGTCGAGTTCTCGTTTCTTTGACTGCTTCAGGTTCCAATATGATTTTTCTTTCCTGATCAAGTTCTGGCAATATTATCTGAGCTGGAAGCTTGTCACTTATAACCTTCTTTAAGCATGAAACATGGAAAACTGGGTGCACTTAAGAAGCTGCAGGAAGCTCCAATTTGTATGTCATAGTACCTATCTTTTGCAACACCTTGTACAGACCATAATACTTTGGTGATAATTTGTTATCCTTCTTAGTTTGCTTGAGGGAAATTTGTTTATATGGCTGTAGCCGTAGTAATACCGAATCACCTACATCAAAACTTCTTTTGCTGTGATGTTGATCTGCCTGTTGTTTCATTCTATTCCATGCCAAGCTAAGGTTATCCTTTAAGAGTTGGAGAACTTGTTAATGATGCTCGATGTGATCTTCCACTACTTGAACCTTAGAATTTTCTCTTAAATATGATGTGATGGATGGTGGATGATATCCTTAAAGTGCCATTAATGGGGTAATTTTTGTTGCAGTGTGAAAGGAAGTGTTATACCACCATTCAACCAGAGGCAACCATTTGACCCATTGTGTCTATTATCAGATACAAAGCAACGAAGATATTCTTCCAAACATTTGTTTACTATCTCAGTTTGCTCATCAGATTGAGGATGATAAGATCAGATATGAGCTAAGTGAGTACCAAGACAAGAAAATAATTTTGTCCAAAAATTTCCAGTGAAAATGGGATCTCTGTCACTTACAATAATCTTTGGGTTTCTGTTAGGTCTCTATACTACTAGTGTAACCTGTTATTGTTATTAATACAACCCCCTTATTATATTTTTTTCCCATGTAGTCCCATATTGTTATTATTGTTCCCTTACATTATTATTGTTATGTGAGCTCTGATTATATTATGAATCCTTAGAGTCCTATATATAGAAAGGAGGTCTTGTCATTTGTATCATCCAAGAATTGTTCATTTGTGTAATGTAAAGGAGGTTGCCCCGTCAAAGAGGTTTATTTCTAAGGCATTCATCTATCCTTTCTATCATTTTGTGAGCTGGTTTCATAACATTTGGTATCAAACCTTTGGATTTTATGGTTTCACTGCTCCAAATAGGTCATCGTGGTATTTTTGCTATAACTGCTTTTCTGCGACATTTCAGAAGCTAAAACAAAAACCCATTTGAGAAGAAATCTTGCTGAAGTGCGTGTCTGAATGTTAGATCTTGTCTCTCTATAACTCCAGATATACGATCTAAGGAAGTTAAGGTTTTTGCAGACTCCCGATTTATGTCCTAAATAGGTGACCTTGGGAAAATCGTAATAATTTACTCTCTCAGCAACAAATTGAAATTTCATAAGAAGTTACAGAAAGAGGACGGACTGTAGTTTTCTGTGCACAGTTTCAGATCCGAAGGTCGAAATAGTGACATGTGGCACGTCGTACAAGTTCGTTGTACTGAAACATTATATAATCAAGTCATCTTAGGAGATTGGGCATAACTCTTTCTTGGAGAATCAAATGCTGATCAGACTTGTAAGGTTAGAAAGAGGACTTGAAGGGCTACTACAGGAGACAATTTTAGAACTTTGAGATCTAAAAGTACATAGCTACATTCATTTCAAGATTGCATTCCTGAATTCAAGAAAAGGCGATATGAGGAAGTTTGATGGAAAGGATCCAGTAAATTGGATACTGCAGATGGAGCAATATTTTGATCTACATGGTGTACCACTATTACAAAAGGTATTTATTGCATCTTGATATTTAGAACCGGATCAATTTTTATGGTATAAAGGGCTTTGTTCTCATAAAAATCTTGTTACATGGTCAATTTTCACGGAGGAATTGATGGCACATTATGAGGATACAAAGAGAAACACCACAACAATTGGAAGAAAAGAGAGAAAAATGGCTTTGTTACAAAGTGGAAAGAAAAATTATGGCAACAAAAAAGTCTACCCCTCACAACTATAAAGATGGAAGTGTTGTTTCTCCTAGCCTTCCACAACCTACAAGGGTTACACCACAACAATTGGAAGAAAAAAGAGAAAAAGGGCTTTGTTACAATTGTGATAACAAATACATTAAAGTTCATGAGTGTGCCGAGAAGAAATTATTTTACATTGATTGTGGAGAGGAGGAAGAAAAGGATCAAGAAACGTCAAAAGAAGAGTATATACACTAGGAACCAACCCCGAAGAAAGAAAAAATGAATCTGACTATATCTTGTAAAGCATTGGAAAGAATTACCGCTCCTAAAAATCTCAAGATAGAAGGACATATCAAGAAGAAAAATGTTCAAGAAGTGAAAGATCACATCGAGAAAGAAGAAATGAATCCAACCATATCTTGTAATGCATTGGACAGAATTACTACTCCTTAAACTATCAATATAGAAGGAAATGTTGGCAATACTACATGCACTTAAGAAATGGTGACCTTATCCAATGGGAAGACACTTCAAGGTAAAAATAGATCATGATAGTCTTAAATAATTTTTAGAACAAATATTATCTTCAGAAGAATAGAAAAAATGGGTTGTGACTTTGAAATCATCTACAGAAAAGGGAAGCAAAATTTTGTTGCAGATGCACTGTCAAGAAAGGATGAGGATATGGAAGCATTGTTTTGTGCTATTTCTATTATCCAACTAGATTAGATCAACGAAGCAAGGGATGAATGGAATAAGGACAAAGAAGTGTGGCCACTCATTCAAAAGTTTCCAAAGATCCCAATTCAAAAAATATTTCTAGAACTTAACAAGGAAGGAAAATCATAATGGAACCTGAACCAGTCACAGAACCGACAAATCGACAGCTACGAAATATATCAGTTTTAGAGTATCTCATCAAGTGGAAGAACTTACCCGCTGAAGATTCCACATGGGAGGACAAGAATCTATATAGAGGCATCAAGAACTACTCAAGTGTTGAGGACACACTTTTTGAAGGAGAGGGGCATGTTAAGTCTCTATACTACTAGTGCAACCCATTATTGTTATTAATACAAACCCCTTATTATATTTTTGTGCCCGTGTAGTGCCCATATTGTTATTATTGTGCCCCATAGAAGCCCACTATTGTTATTATTGTTCCCTTACATTATTATTGTTATGTCGGCTCTAATTATATTATGACCCATTAGACTCCTATATATAGAAAGGAGGTCTTTTCATTTGTATCATCCAAGAATTATTCATTTGTGTAATGTATAGGAGGTTGCCCCCTTGAAGAGGCTTATTTCTAAGGTGTTCATCTATCTTTTCTATCTTTTTGTGAGCTAGTTTCATAACAGTCTCCATGTAGCTTTTGAATTGTTTCCATAAATTCAGTAGAAGTTGTACTCGCTTTGAATGGATGAGATAATGCACAAAAGTGTGCATACTTGGTAATTCTGTCCACTACCACCATGATAACACTCTTCCCTTCGGACTTGCGTAAACCTATGATAAAATCCATTGAAACCTTCTCCCAATGTTGGCTTGGAATGGATGAAGGTTCTAATAGTCCTCGAGTCTTAATTGTTTCAACTTTATTTTGTTGGCAAACAAAACATTCCGCCACAAACTTTTGAATATCCTATTTAAGGACATCCCAAAAAAAATCCTTCTTAACCCTATGGTAGGTTTTTAGAAATCTTGAGTGCCCTCCTAAGGGAGAGGTGTGCAATTCCCTAAGAATCTACCATAATGAATCATTTTTCCAGATAAATGTATCAGATGTACCGGGATGTTGTTGTATCTTTTGAATGAGTTTCCACAATTCCTCATCATTCTTCCATTCATCCCTCACTTCGTTTATCCAATCTGGTTGGATAATAGAAATAACGCAAATAAATGCTTCCGCATCTTCATCCTTTCTTGAGAATGCATTTGCCACAACATTTTGCTTCCCTAATTCCCGTAAGTATTTTATAACATTTTAATAAGCATTTTGTAACTTTTTTTTAAGTGTTTATTAAAAGAATTTACTAAAGTGTTAAAAACCTAAAACCTAAGCATTTTATTACATTTTAACAAACATTTTGTAACTTTTTAAAACCCTAAACCCTAAGAATTTTATAACATTTTAAACCCTAAACCCTAAGCGTTATATAACATTTTAATATTTGTTTTGTAACATTTTTTTAATGTTTATTAAAAGCATTTACTCGAGTGTTATAAAATCCTAACCATAAACCATAAACCTTATGAATTCTAAAAAAATTTAATAAGCGTTTTGTAACTTTTTTTAAAGTGATTATTAAAAGTATTTATTAAACTATCGCTAAACCCTCAAACGTAAGCAGTTTATAACATTTTAACAAGCGTTTTGTAGCTCTTTTTAAAGTGCTTATAAAAAGAATTTACTCAAGTATTATAAAACCTAAACCCTAAACTCTAAACGCTAAGAATTTTATAACATTTTAAACCCTAAACCCTGAGCATTTTATAACATTTTATTCAAGTTTTTATTAGAACCATTTACCTAATTGTTATAAACCCCAAACCATAAACACTAAACCCTAAACCCCAAACACTAAACCCTAAACCCTATATCCTAAACCCTAAACCTTAAGTATTTTATAACATTTTAAAATGAATTTTGTGAATTTTATTTAAGTGTTTATTAAAATCATTTATTAAAGTGTTATAAACCCTAAATCCTAAACCCTAAACCCTAAACACTAAGAATTTTATAACATTTTAAAAAGAATTTTGTAGCTTTTTTTAAGTGTTTATTAAATGAATCTACTAAAGTATTATAAACCCTAAACCTTATTCACTTTATAACATTCCAAACCATAAACCGTAAACCCTAAACTCTAAGCATTTAATGACATTTTAACAAGATTTTTGTAACTTTTTTTTAAGTGTTTATTAAAATCATTTACTAAAATTTTATAAACCCTAAGCACTAAACCGTAAGAATTTTATAACATTTTAAACCCAAAGCCATAAAACCTAAACCCACAACTCTAAACCCTGAGTATTTTATAACACTTTAAGAAACATTTTCTTCCTTTTTTTAAGTGTTTATTAAAAGAATTTACTGAGTGTTAAAAACCTAAACCCTAAACTCTGAACCCTAAGAATTTTATAACATTTTAAAGCCTAAAGCCCAAACCCTAAGAATTTTATAAGATTTTAACAAGCACTTCATAAATTCTCTTAAGTGGCTACTAAAAGCATTTACTAAGTGTTATAAATCCAAAGCCCTAAACCCTAATCCATAAACCCTAGCTCAAAAAACTAAGTATTTTATAACAATTTAAAGATAATTTTTTAATTTTTTTAAAAGTGTTTATTAAAAGCATTTACTAAAGTGTTATAAACCCTAAACCCTAAACCCTAAGCATTTAATTACATTTTAACTAGCATTTTTAACTTTTATTTAAGTGTTTATTAAAAGTGTTTTGTAACTTTTAATTTTAGTGTTTATTACAATAATTTACTAGTGTTATAAACCCTCAACCCCAAAACCTAAACGCTAAACCCTAAACCCTAAACCCTAGACCCTAAACCCTAAACCCCAAACCCCAAACCCCAAATGCTAAACCCTAAACACTAAGCATTTTAAAAACATTTTGAAAATGGTTTTGTAACTTTTATTTAAGTGTTTATTAAAAGAATTTACTTAAGTGTTATAAACCCTAAACCCTAAACCCAAACCATAAACTCTAAACCCTTACACTAATCCTTAAACCCTAAGCATTTTATAACATTTTATAAAGCATCTTGTAAATTTTACTTAAGTGTTTATTAAAAGCATTTACTAAAGTCTTATATACCCTAAACCCTAAACCTGAAAATCTAAAACCTAAGTATTTTATAACATTTTAAAAAGTGTTTTGTAACTTTAATTTAAGTGTTTATTAAAATCATTTACGAAAGTGTTATAAACCCTAAAACCCAAAACTTAAACCCTAAACCATAAACCCTAAACACTAACCATCTTCCAACATTTAAAAAATTATTTTGTAACTTTTATTTAAGTGTTTATGAAAAGAATTTTCTAAAGCATTATCAACCATAAACAGTAAACCTCAAACCCCACACTCGAAACCCAAAACCCTACACCCTAAACCCTAAGAATTTTATAACATTTTAAACCCACAAACATTTTGTAGCTTTTTGAAACCCTAAACCCTATAGCCTAAGAATTTTATAACATTTTAAACACTAAACCCTAAAACCTAAACATTTTATAATATCTTAATAAGCCTTTTGTAACCTTTTTTAAGTTTTTATTAAAACCATTTACTAAAGTATTGTAAACCCTAAACCCTATACCCTAAACTGTAAACCCTAAACATTAAGCATTTTAAAAATTGTTTTGTAACTTTTTTTAAGTGTTTATTAAAAGAATTTACTAAAGTCTTATAAATCCTAAACCCTAAACCCTATGCACTTTATAAAATTTTAAACCCTAAACCCTAAACATTTAATGACATTTTAACAAGCTTTCACTAACTTTTTTTAAGTGTTTATTAAAAGGATTTACTAAAACCTAAACCCTAAACCCGAAAACCTAAGCACTTTATAACATTTTAAACCCCAAAACCTAAACCATAGATGCTAAACTCTAAACCCTAAGTATTTTATAACATTTTAACAAGCGTTTTGTTACTTATTTTTAATTGTTTATTAAAAGAAGTTACTGAAGTGTTATAAACCCTAACCCTAAAACCTAAACACTAAGTATTTTATAACATTTTAAAGGCTAAATTCTAATCCCTAAGAATATTTTTAACATTTTAACGAGCATTTTGTAACTTTGTTATAAGTGTCTATTGAAATCATTTCCTAAAGTGGTATAAATCCAAAACCCTAAATCCTAAACCCTAAACCCTAACTCTAAACCTTAAGCATTTTATAACATTTTAAAAAGGGTTTTGTAGTTTTTTTTAAGTGTTTATTTAAATCATTTACAAAAGTGTTATAAACCCTAAACCCTAAGCATTTTATAACATTTTAACAAGAGCTTTGTAATTTTGATTTAAGTGTTTATTAAAAGCATTTACTAAAGGGTTATAAACCCTAAATCCTAAACCCTAAACCTCAAACCCCCAACCCTAAACCCTAAACACTAAGCATTTTATAGCCTTTTAAAAAGTGTTTTTTAACTTTTATTTAAGTGTTTATTAAGAGAATTTACTAAAGTGTTATAAATCCTAGACCTCAAACCCTAAACCCTAAACCCCAACTAGAGGATGGTTGTTGCTTAGGTGATTATAACATCTGAAAGGAATCAACTCTTCACTTGGTTTTGTGTTTGAGAGATAAAACACATATCTTGGCCAAAAATATAATTAGGAAGACAATTACTCTCGACGTTGAGAGGTTAGATATTATTAACAAAGTTGAGGCCAAAATTCAAGACAAGGACAAATTTTATTGAGATCATCAAAGATTGATCTTTGTTGGAACGCAGTGAGAAGATGATAGGATTGTGGCTAGTTATAATATTTAGAGCAATCTATACTACTTCTTTTCCTTCATCATCTAGGGGGAAAGGGTAATAATATGTTGAGTGGAGTTGATATCACCAACATACATGGGATCTCCCAGATATAAGGTCCCAACTAGACCTTACACCATTTGGTGTAAGAGTCTCATCCAGAATACACCTTGACTACCGTTTACTTAAATATACACCTTGTCTTTAGCTATCTACCCGAGAGAGAACTGAAAATGTCATTTTGAATGAGATTGCTAGTGCCCCTTGTGAATGTTTGATTGCCGATGTATCAAGGTTCTCTTACTGCGAAGGGGAAAATGAAGTGAGCCTCTAAGAGAGAAGTAATAGTACTACCCTAATGAAGACACGTGTAAAATAGAAGGGTTTGTCTAACATCAAGTGGAATAGTTCACAAGGATGTGATGATCATTATAAACATAACAACACATTTCCAATAGGAGGCACCGAAGTCACCAAAATAGTTCAATTACTCTAGTGCTAATGAAAGCAAAGATGAATCATAAACATTCAAGGAATAGTCTTAAAAACATTCACAATCCATGTGTGTAAATATGATAGCCTGGAATGCTTCAATATTAAGAAAAAGTCCCAAGATACATAAATAAAATGAACACCACTAGCTCCAATCGTGGAGCGTTAGAGCCACTACTTGCTCCCCAGAAGTGCTACCTCTATCTCTCTAATGCCTCGTGGGAGAAGCCAATTTTAAAAGTCATTTACATGGGAAATGGGGATCTATTTATAACTTTTAGAATGACCTTTCACATCCTCATGATTCTTGACTTTCCAACTTCTAATGACCTTTGGATTTCTTCAACCTTTGGAATTCCAAATGACTTTTGGACCATTTGGAATTACATATGAATTTTGGTATTACATATATTTTTGACTTCCGTGACTCTTGGACTTCCACTTATTTGTCCTTAGAGTGATTACAATAGTACATCATGACTTCGACATCACCATGTGATGAGAATTGATATGTCACTATCTTTGATGACATGGACTAATAGTAACAGATGACATGGAATTTATTTAGTTGTGAAATGGCTTCCAACTATATATTTATTCTTCATGTGGCTTCATTCATTGATGTCCTCTACCCTCCAAATGATCTCTGATCAAATGGAGTCTTTCACATGCTTTGATCATCAGGATTCAAGTGTGTCCTTGTTTCTTTTCGAGCTTCCTTTATTTAATCTCCTTTTCCAATATTCGTCATGTGTGCTTGCCATGATGTTTCTAGAATTCTTGTATCTACAAATCGCTCATGACGAGCAACCATAAACCTGAAAATCTCCTATTCTAGCATGCTTCATGTATATTTTATGTTCATGCCTTTCAGGCGCGCTCAAGAGGGATAAAGGGGGCTTTAGGGCACATGGGCGCACTTTGAAAGGTTTAAGGGCTAAAGAGGGAAGGATTTAGGGTTGTGGCATGTGCTCGTGCACTTAGGAGAGGGATGAAGTCAAGACAGGGCGTGTGGTGCAAGTTTGAACGATGAAGGGGAAGGCTTCATGCTTCCTAAGTGCATTGTAAACTCAAGGGAGAGATGGAGGGCACAAGGTGCACTCTTGAAGGCTAAAGGGTGAGGGTTTCAAGCCTTTGGGGTGACCTCATGTGCTCAAGAGGCCTAGGAGGGTGTGGGGCACACTCATAAAGGTTGAAGGCTAATGCTTTGTGCCTTCGGAGTGTGCTCATGCGCTCAAAGGGTCCAAAGAGGGCACATGGTGCATGAAGGAAGGCTGAAGGGAGAAGCTTAATGCTTTCATGGTGCGCGTATGTGCTTAAGGAGGTCACACTTCTTTGATTTGAAGGACTGCACTCAAGGAAGTCTTGGTCTTTAGGAGGGAACAATTCAGAGTAAGGACGGGTGAATAAAGTTAACGAGTGACTCTTGTGCCCTTGCAGGGTTCATGCTTCTCTTCCAAACAATGAAGGATTCCCCATCAAGGCTTCGTAGTGTCCTCATGTGCTCTTGGAGTTAATGAGTTTCTTTGAAGCCAAATATTTGCCTATGTCTGGAATATGAGGCGAGGGGTGAACAAGATGAGTTTAGACATAGAACCACGTGCGACACATACCAAATCATCAAGAGAAATTAGAGAGACTTAAAAAATGATGACTATGCATCAAAACACAACTTTATACACATTCCCCAAGTGCAACGAGTGTAGTGTGTGAAACTACGATGCAAGAGTGTCGTTTTATGATGACAAAGATGTTATAACCACAAAATGTACCAAAAGATGTTCTGATTAATTTGATGTCACTTGAGACTATTCAAAGACACTCGAAACACATAAAATAACATGAAACAACATTTGGTGATCAAAGCGACTCTAGATTTGATAGAAAAAATAGGCTCCAAAATTTAAATGTAGTGAAATTTTGGAGAGTGTTGTAGCAAGGACATCACTTGATGACTCACTAGACGAACTTCAACTTCTTTGTCCAAGAATAGCTTTCTATTAAGGGCCAAACCTTCAACAAGTATTGATTGCCTCGACCTCCCATTTTTTACCTAACTTTACACATAACATCTCACTCTTCTCAACTTGATTGAAATACACAGAAGATACACCACATCACAATTGTGTCAATACATGAACGCGTAATGTGTACGATGATTTTATGATTTTCAGAGTATGATATTTCATGTTTGGTGTTGCTCCACTGCCAGCAGGCCTAGATAGTACCCCGATGGATTCATGTAAGGAGCACGAACATTGCTTCACTACCAGTGAGCCTGGATAATACCCCAGTGAAGTCACTAGCTTCACCTCCCTACACTAGAATCCTTTCTCTTCTTTCACCCTTTATTTATTTATTTTAATAGAATTGTGCATTGGCAGTTATGTTTTCAGTGAGAGGAGGAGGGATCCAACCTTATTCAGAGAAGAGGATGTTTCACCTTCAAAGAAGTTTTTTTAAGACCTCTGATATTGGTTTACTCTCTTAAGAATTTCCCCTTTTCCATCTACTATACTAGACAAGCGCTAACACACAAGAAGACCTACACGAAGTTGAGTAGTTTGGATACCAACATAGGCATGGATCTAATAGGTTCCCTCAAGGTTTTCTTGTTGGGCGAATCATATTTTCCATGTTGCCTTAGCTCAAACTATGGAATTTCCCCAAACAAACAAGGAGACTTAATATTAATAGGTCAATTTATTCATGAAAAGGTTTGATTGAATTAATATTTTCTTATAGAATAATGTAGTGATTGATTCATGTTCATTTGGTTGAAATGTTATATTTTAAAATGGACAAATATGTTTATTTTTAAATATGTGTTATGATACTTTGCATTAAAAATTAAAAAATCTCCCTTACTTCGAGATTATAATCTCTACTAACAGGGTCAACCACGTGAAGGTGGAAATGTACATGCCCCAAAAAATTTGCATTGTTGATATGGGGTCTTTTACATATCAACATCGAGAGATGATTTAATATATTGATTTAATATGTTAAATGATTAATGATGTTAATGGATATTTTATAAAAACATATTAATTTATCAACATTAATGAAAATAAATTATGATAAAAATTTTCATTAATCACATTATTATTGTTGTGATAGTAATATTTATTAAAAATGGATATTATATTGATTTAATATGTTAAATGATTAATGATGTTAATGGATATTTTTTAAAAACATATTAATTTATTAACATTAATGAAAATAAATTATGATAAAAAAATTTATTAGTCACATTATTATTGTTGTGGTAGTAATATTTATTAAAAATAGTTACTAATTAGGGTTTTTTATCTTAAAATTTTATGTTATCAAAATATTTACGTTTTGTTGCAAATGTTTAAATTAACTTTTATTTAAGTGTTTATTAGGAGAATTTACTAAAGTGTTATAAACCCTAAACCCTAAACATCAGACCCTGAACCCTAAATCCCAATCAGAGGATGGTTGTTGCTTAGGTGATTATAACATCTAAAGGGAATCAACTCTAAACTTGGTTTTGTGTTTGAGACATAAAATGCATATCTTGGTCAAAAATATAGTTAGGAAGACAATTACTCTTGAGGTTGAGAGTTTAGATATTATTAAAAAAGTTAAGGCCAAAATTCAAGACAAGGAAAAATTTCTTGAGATCATCAATGACTGATCTTTGTTGGAACGTAGTGAGAAGATGATAGGATTGTGGCTAGTTATAATATTTAGAGGAATCTATATTAATTCTTTTCCTTCATCCTCTAGGGGGAAAGGGAAACAATATGTTGACAGCAATGGATATCACCAACATACATGGGATCTCCCCAATATAAGGTTCAAACTAGACCTTACATTGTTTGGTGTAAGATTCCCATCCAGATTCTCTTACTGCGAAGGGGAAGATGAAGTGAGCCTCTAAGAGAGAAGTAATAGTAATACCCTAATGCAGACATGTGTAAAATAGAAGGATTTGTATAACATCAAGAGAAATAGTTCACAAGGATGTGATGATCATTATGAACATAACAACACCTTTTCAACAAGAACCACCGAGGTCACCGAAATAGTTCAATTACTCTAGTGCTAATGAAAGCAAAGATGAATCATAAACATTCAAAGAATAGTCTTAAAAATATTCACAATCCATGTGTGTAAATATGCTAGCCTGGAATGCTTCAGTATTAAGCAAAAGTCACAAGATACATAAATATAATAAACACCACTAATTCCAATAGTGGAGCATTAGAGCCACTACTTGCTCCCCAAAAGTGATAACTCTATCTCTCTAGTGCCTTGTGGTAGAAGAAAAGGTTAAAAGTCCTTTACATGGGAAATGAGGAACTATTTATAACTTGAGGGATGACCTTTCACATCCTCGTGACTCTTGACTTTCCAACTTATAGTGACCTTTGGATTTCTACAACCTTTGGAATTCCAAATGACTTTTGGACCATTTGGAATTACATATGAATTTTTGTATTACATATATTTTGGACTTCCATGACACTTTAGTTCATACACAACTCTTAGAATTCCACTTATTTGTCCTTAGAGTGATTACAATAGTACATCATGACTTCCACATCATCATGTAATGAGAATTGGTATGTCACTATATTTGATGACATAGACTAATAGTGATGGATGACATGGAATTTCTTTAGTTGTGACATGGCTTCCAACTATATATTTATTCTTCATGTGGCTTGAATTATTGATGTCCTCTACCCTCTAAACAGCCTCTGATCAAATGGAGTCTTTTGCGTGTTTTGATCATTAGGATTCAAGTGTGTTCTTGATTCTTTCCAAGCTTCCTTTATTTATTCTTCTTTCCCAATATGCCTCATGTGTGCTTGCCATGATGTTTCTAGAATTCCTGTATGTACAAATCGCTCATGACGAGCAATCATAAGCCTTTCAAGTGCACTGAATAAAGACAAAAGTGGCTTCAGGGCATGTGTGCGCACTTTGAAAGGTTGAAGGGCTGAAGAGGGAAGGCTTTAGGGCTTCGGCATGTGCTTGTGCCCCCAAGAAAGGGAGGAAGTCAAGACAGGGTGTGTGGCGCAATTTTTGAAGGATGAAGGGGAAGGTTTCAAGCTTCCTAAGTGCATTGTACACTCAAGGGAGAGATGGAGGGAACAAGGCACACTCTTGAAGGCTTAAGGGTGATGGCTTCATGCCTTTGGGGTGCACTCATGTGCTCAAGAGGCCTAGGACGGCGTAGAGCGCACTCATGAAGGTTGAAGGCTATTTATTCATGCCTTCGGAGTGTGCTCATGTGCTAAAAGGGTCTAAAGAGGGCTCATGGCACATTAAGGAAGGCTGAAGGGAGAATTTTAAGGCTTTGAGGGTGTGCCTAATCGCTTAAGGAGGTTGCACTTCTTCGATTTGAAGGAGTGCGCTCAAGGAAGTCTTGGTCTTTAGGAGGGAATAGCTCGGAGTAAGGAAGGGAGAAGAGGGTTAAGGAGTGAGTCTTGTGCTCTTGGAGTCTTCATGGTACTCTTACAAACAACGAAGGATTCCCCATCAAGGCTTCGTAGTGTCCTCATGCATTATTGTCCTCAATGAGTTTACTTTGAAACCAAATATTTTCCCAAGTCTAGAATATGAGGTGAGGGGCGAACAAGATGAGTTTAGACATAAAACCATGCATGACACATACCAAATAATGAAGAGAACTTAGAGAGACTTGAAAAATGATGATTATACATCAAAACACCACTGTATACACATTCCGTGTGTGCAACGAGTGTAGTGTGTGCAACTACGACCCAAGAGTGTCATTTTATGATGACAAAGATGTTATAACCATGAAATATACCAAAAGATCTTTTGATCAATGCAATGTCACTTGATACCATTCAAAGACACTTGAAACACACAAAATAATATGAAACAACATTTGTTGATAAAAGCGACTCTAGATTTGACTGTAAAAATAGGCTCCAAAATACAAATGAAGTGAAATTTTGGAGGGTGTTGTAGCAGCGACATCACTTGATAACTCACTGGGCGAATTTCAACTTTTTTGTCTAAGAATAGCTTTCTTTTAAGGGTCATACCTTTAGGAAGTATTGATTGCCTCAACCTCCCCTTTTCGACCTAATTTTACACATAACATCTCACTTTTCTCAACTTGGTTGAAATACACACAAAAGATAGACCACATCACAATTGTTTCAATACAAGAATGCGTAATGTGCACAACGATTTTATGATTTTCAGAGTATGATATTTCATGTTTGATGTTGCTCCGCTACCAGTAGGCCTAGACAGTACCCTGATTGATTCACGTCAAGAGACAAACATTGCTTCACTGTGAGCGAGCCTAGATAGTACCCCAACGAAGTCACTAGCTTCACCTCCCTCCACTAGAATCCTTTCTCTTCTTTCACCCTTTATTTATTTAGTTTAATAGAATTGTCCATTGGCACTTATGTTTTCAACAAGCAGAGGAGGGATCCCGACTTATTCATAGAAGAGGACCTTTCACCTTGAAAGAATCTTTTTTAAGACCTCTGATATTGGTTTACTCACATAAGATTTTCCCCTTTTCCTTTCTCTACTAGACTCGAGAAGTGGTAACACACAAGAAGACATACACCAAGTTGAGTAGTTTAGATACCAACATAGGCATGGATCTAATAGGTTCCCTCAAGGTTCTTCTGTCGGACGAATCATATTTTCCATCTTGCCTTAGCTCAAACTATGGAATTTCCCCAAACAAACAAGGAGACTTAATATTAATAAGTCAATTTATTTATGAAAAGGTTTGATTGAATTAATATTTTCTTATAGAATAATGTAGTGATTGATTCATGTTCATTTTTTTTGAAATGATATATTTTAAAATGGATAAATATGTTTATCTTTAAATATATGTTATGATAATTTGCATTAAAAATTAAAAAAGCTCCTCTTTGCTTCAAGATTATAATCTCTACTAATAGGGTCAACCACGTGAAGATGGAAATGCACATACCCAAAAACTTTGCATTGTTGATATGGGATCTTTTACATATCAACATGTGGAGATGATTTAATATATTAAATCAATATATTAAGTCTCCCAGGGTTTTGTCGAGCTCCGAGTCAAATATATTTCTGGATCTAGGCGGTATGCAGTCGAGATCTGGCTCAAATCTGAGGATTATGATAGTGGGATCATAGGGGAGAACCGGCAACATTGCTTTGGATCAAATGTCTGTGATTATGAAAGCAATGTGCCAGTGGCATGCTTTTTCCTCTCTTATCAAAGCTAGGATTAAAAGGCTTACTGAGACTCTACGGCTGGGTTCTAGATCTAATCTTCTGCGGCTAGATCTAGATCTAGATCTAATCTTTTGCCTAATTTCTATGTGGCTGGGTTCTAGATCTAATCTTCTGTTTCATAGAAAAACCACCTGTTCAATCTTCTGTGGCTAGATCTAGATCTACCTTATTTCTCTGCCGCTGGGTTCTACAAGCAAGTAAAATATGGCTCCGAGCTTCAAAAAAATAGTTGCTGGCTCAGTTCCATCTGCTTTTGGAGGGAAAGCTCCTGCCCATATCGTCAGTGAAGCCCGAGCTCCCACTGTCCAGGTGGTCCAGGCCTCACTCGATGAGGCTTTGAAGATTTGTGAAAGTGCCTTAATCTATCCGTTCAATCGTTTTTGGCCGCGGCTAACAACTCTCCACAATTGGATCTCGAAGGTATGGAAGCCTGTCATTTCTGATGAAATTAATATCTACCCCTGTGCTAGGGGTTTCTTTATAGTAGATTTTGAAAATCCTAAAACCAGATAATGTATTCTAGATTCCATCCCTTGGTTTTGGGAAAACTCAGGCCTATTCATGAAGCCATGGAACCCATCATTCGATCCCTCAACAACAGACATAAACTTAGCACTAGTTTGGGTGAGATTTCCAAGCCTACCTTTTCATCTCTAGAATCTCTCCTCGCTAAAAGCCATTGGAAATGCAATGGAGAAATTTTACTGCAGGCGCCCAGAAACAAAGGAATATGCTAGAACCACCTATGCATGCATCTGTGTGGAAATGGACTTCAGCGCTAGATTCCCAGCTGAAATAAACCTAACAAGTAAAGACTATGTGTGGAACCAAAATCTTGATTATGAAAGTGTCCTCTTCAGATGTCGATCCTGCTTTGAGACAGGCCATCTAGCCAAAAATTGCCCAAAAGTCTCCAGAAATATTCTGCTAGAAAAAACCACCAGATATCTACATGGTGGGAAGGAGCACAGAAAGAACACTACACTGTCATCAAAGAAGAATACTCTAGAGAAAACTCTGAATGACAAGAAATCGGGCAAGAAAGAAACAACTCTCAAGAAAAGCAGGGAGAAAGCCCTGCCCAACAACAAAAAAGTGAACTCGACGACCCCTCAAGCATCAACAATTATGAGGATTCGAATACCGCACAAAATAAATCTTCATTTAACAGCAAAGTAGATCTCCTAAACCATACTTCTTCTCCAACTATCTTCAAAAGGATGAAGACAATAGATCGCGAAGCTAAGACACCAATGTCCCAAGAACCAGAAGAGATGAAGGAGATGTAAGATAAAGGAAGTTGGAAGACCGTAGAGAAAGAAAGCTACAAACCAATCTTGCCAAGAAAGACGAGGAGCCAAACAATTAAAAACTAAGAAAATTATATATCCGATAGACCAATTTGGTCTCAGTGGACGTTAACTACTATCATCATCATAATCATCATCAATATGTTAAATGATTAATGATGTTAATGGATATTTTTTAAAAACATATTAATCTATCAACATTAATGAAAAAAATTATGACAAAATTTTGCACTAATCACATTATTATTGTTTTGGTAGTAATATTTATTAAAAATAGGTATTATATTGATTTAATATGTTAAATGATTAATGATGTTAATGGATATTTTTTAAAAACATATTAATTTATTAACATTAATGAAAATAAATTATGATAAATTTTTGCATTAGTCACATTATTATTGTTGTGGTAGTAATATTTATTAAAAATAGTTACTAATTATGTTTTTTTATCTTCAAATGTTATGTTATCAAAATATTTATGTTTTTTACTTAATTAAATATATATATAATACACATATTCATGTTTATAATAAAATTCATGGCTAATACAAATCCAACATAACAAACATAGGCATTCATTGACAAAACACTTCATAAGCATACTTAATCAATTACAAATAAACAAAGATACAATATACAATTTCAAATGTAATGGAATATAAAATTTAAACACATACATTCACAAGCATTGAGAAAGCCACCCACACATACAAACATTTGAAAAAAGAAGTTCTAACATATATATGCAATATAAGACACCACCTAGAATACAAATTTAAATGAGCAAATATACAATTTAAAATTTTTAAATATCAAACACAAAATACAAATTCAAATAGAAAAACAGATAATATACAATTCCAAATAAGGAAACATACATCATGCAATTTTAAGTCAATACAAAAAAAAACACTCAAACATGTCATTGCAACATTAAATAAGCAAACGCAAAATATAAAACCTACTACACACTATTTAGGCTATAAAATTAATTGCAATCACAATTCAATACAGCAAACACACTATTACAATTTCAAGTCACCTACAATACAAATATTCATAGATAAGCACACACACACGCACATATATATCCAATTTCAAATAAAGGAATATACAAAGTAAAAGTTGAAATAAACAAACATACAATATACAGAATCAACTAAACACACAACCTACAATTTCAAGTCAATAAAAGAAAACACTAAAATATGATTACGCAACTTTAAAGAAAAGTAAACTCATAACATACAAATTAAAATCTACATTATACATACACATTGAAATTCATAATCCAATACAACAAACACATGATTACAATTTCAAATTAGATACAGCTATTCATAAATAAAAATTCATACAACCATTCACGTATATATGTAATTTCAATAAAATAAACATACAAAATACATGTTCAAATAAGAAAACGCACAATATACAATTTCGTGCCCAAATACAGAAGAAAATAATCATTGTCAAAACCACTCATATATAAGAAATTTCAAACAAGCAAACACACGATTCAACTAAACACACCGTCAAAACCACTCACACATACATGAAATTCAACTAAACACAAGATTACGCAATTTCAAATGAACAAACAAAGATGGTACACAATTTGAATTCAAAATATCAACATAAATACATAAAACATTTTCAAAATCACAAACATATATATATAAAAATTCAAATAATGTTACAACTCTCTATATTTAGAGTTATAGTATTTGCAGTGAATTGATTAATTCCGTACCTCTTTCTAGAAAATTCCTTCACAAATATCTACTTGTTAGCAACTAATGATACAAAAAAAAAGTAACCTCAACAAAATAAATAAAAATTGGTATGATATAGTCAAACAATAGTCGCAATAAAGATATTTAGAAAAGTAAGAGATACCTTTTCCTTCTCTATCCCTAGAACTATAAATAAAATTTATTTCGAATACTAGGTTTGAAGGTTAATCCCAAAGTAAAAGGTGTGACAATCTAAAAAGTTCCAAAAGATATTATGTTCGCAAAGACTAACTGAAGGATATTTTACTAAAATCTAGTACTCCTCGGGGCTGTTTGAAACACAATGAAAATTAAATTTGGTACCATCGAGTAAGGCATACCCAGATATCTATTTTTCTTAGTTTCGAATTTTCCATCATGCATAGCCAAAGTGCTAAATATGTAACCCTTTCTAGTATTGCAAAATTTCCATGAAAACTAAGTTAAGGATATTGTATCGAAAATTCCTACTCTTTGGGCTATTTCAAACAACTAAAAATTAAAATAAGTACCACAAGGTAAGACATGCTAAGGTGATTTTTTTATTAGTTTTGTGGCAATTTCAAACAACTAAAAATATAAATAAGTACCATAAGGTAAGACATACTAAGGTGGATTTTTCTGGTTAGTTTTCACTTGTTTTGAATTTCCCATCGGGCATAGATGAAGAGCTAAGCATGAAATATCATTTCTTCTATTTTCAAAACAAAATATTTTGTTCTTGTTGTGAAAAAAGAGCATAGACTACTGAGGAAAACCACTCAATAATAAAAAAGAACCTAAAAGAACAAAAGAAGCATAGACTACTGAGGAAAACCACTCAATAATAAAAAAGAACCTAAAAGAAGAAACGAAAGGATGCGTCTATGGATGCTAACAACTAATTGTGAAGACACCACAAAAAGATATGTATGATTACCATACCTTGTAAGTAAAAGTAATTGTGAGAAATTGAAATTGATTCTCTTCAACTCAATGTCAATTTGGATGGTGAAATCATTAAAATAAATAAAACCCAAAGGATATACCAAGTACGCAACTCTTGTTGAGACAACAAGGAAGTAAATATTATCATAATGCTTAAATGCAACACATTAACTCATTTTATCATAATGCTTCAATGCAACACATTAACTATTGAAGATGACAACATAACAAAATTCTAGGTTATGTCATGTAAGGGAAATATATAGTCATGACATAGAAATCTTTGTTACGGGTAATCAACGATTAAAGGTAAACATTGAACTAACTTATAACACTATGTAGCAAATTGTGTGAAATTACCTAACATTGTACTTTATCTACATAGTAAAGGTTTGAAATTATTTGTAATCTATCATGACTCAATCTTGCATAGTATCAACCTAATAGCATTGTATGGAAGAATATTTGTTACCATGAATTTTTATAAATTATAAGGGAAATCGTTAGTTATTGAAATATGTTGCTTCAAGCTGACAATGTAGCTTAGTTGTTCATTTTAATTCAAACAACTAGCATTTCAAATAAATGAATCCCCCAAAAATGAGGAAAATGCTAACAAACAAGACATCTTCAACAATTACCTAAACCGGATCGAGAATATATACCTAAACCAACATTCTTCGTACAACTAACTGAGCTCATTTCCTTAATATCAATGTTTGGAACAAGCATTGAGTACAACAATAGTTTTCATGAATATTAAATAGGAACACACAATCAAGTTAATTAAATTGGATTTTAATTTAAGCACCTGTAATGTTCATGGTGAAATGCATGCTTTGAGAAAACTATTAAGCACATACCTAAGATCAAATCAAAATGTGGGTAAGAAAAAAAATCATAAGTTTCAAGAAGCCATATCAAATTGGGACATTGAGAATAGTAGCCATTCAAAAGAGGGACAACTCCCCTGCTAAAAAAATATCTTCTACAGTGTGCACATCTTGTTAGGAAATTAAGAACAAAAAAATGTTTTTCACTGGCTACCTATAAAAATGGAAGAGTAGTGATAGTTGAGAAATGTAAATACTAAATAATAATTCATAGAAATATATGTCTAACTTGCAGTTTACACAAATTGGTTTAAAAAATCCCATCCATCCAAGTGCCTCATACACCGTTAAATCTCAAATCCAACTACATTAGTTTTAATAAACAATATTCGGTTACATTTCTAAAAGCACTTAGTAAGTTTCTTTCCTAGATAAGTAAAATGGAAAAGAATCCTACTCCAATAATAAATAGAAAAAGTTTATGGAAGACACAAATAAATTATGAGTTTTAAATACAAATTTAATTAGGAGTTTTGAGATGTTCATGGTATTTTTTCTTTGGCTTGGCTATGTCAAATATATCATGAGGTGAGTGTTTTGATGTTCATTTGAGTTTGCTAGCCATTTCATTTATAGGCTACACTAGTTGCTATATTCCTATCAAGACCAAAGAGCATGCCTCATTAAAAGATTCACACACACATAATTCCACTTGCCCTTTTTAAAACCTATTAAAATCATTTTTGTAAATTTACATATTTCTTTACAATTTTAAATAAAATATTATATTAATATCCAATAAATTTCATATAACAACTATTAAATAAAATAAAAAATAAATAACTCTCCAATCTTAAATCCTTTCAACACCCTACTTCAAACATCCAAAAAATAAATAAAATGAAAAATGAAAAATAAATAGACACTTAATTATAAACTACAAATCCATATAATAATATGAGTAACGAAAAAGAATAAATAAATAAAAAAACATGAATTGAAACCCTATCGTGCATTTGAGATTTCCCTTCAGAAAAAGCATTAATTGAAAGAGAATAAAAACAACAAAAGCATCCACCCAATGTGGACGAAAAAAGCAAGAACCTCGCAACAAAAGCATCAGCCTAACATGGACGGAAAAAGCATCAGCGTGAACACAAAAAGCATGAACCTGGCAAGGAAATCATCAACTCAACGTCGACGGAGAAAACATGAACATGGCAACAAAAGCCTAGATGTAAAAATCATGAGCCTGGCGACAAAATCATCTAGGTGGATGGAGAAAGAATGAACCTCGCAACAAAAGCATCAGCCCAACCTGGATGGAAAAAGCATGAACCTGGTAACAAAAGCATCAGCACAACCTGGATGGAAAAACATGAACATGGCAACAAAAGCATCATCATGGATAGAAAATCCATGATCCTAGCAATAAAAGCATTTACCTGGCATCTTTTTCAAAAATAGAAAGCACAAGAATAGAAATTTAAACCCATTCGTTTCCAAAAAACAGAAAAGCGCGAGAATTGAAATTAAAAAAAAAACAAATAAAACATGAACCCTCAATTTAGAGGCCGTAAAATGCTCTTATAGCTGTTGAAGGGAAGGAGTTGGTGAATCCCTATATATATCTATATTAAGTCTTTATGTCTATATCCAGTCTGGAATGCTTATGTCAGTATGGTTTGAGTTTTGGGTCTCTTTTTTGTCAATTTTTAGGTTGATTCTACGACATTCTGTGAGAGAAGGAGGCTGAGAATAGAAAGGAAGGGAATGGCAGGGCTGGGCAATTGATTTGAGTTGAGTTGTTTAATAGTTTTTTGGGCTTATAGAGATCAATTATCTCTCAGAAATGGTATGGATCAAATTCAATTCTATTTAATTTCATTTCAGTGTTTATTATGTTCATCTCTGCTCTGGTGTGAGAACTAATTCCATTTCATAACCTTATATTTTTGTTGGGTGCATTGTAAATTATTGGCAAGGAAATGAATGAAAGAATAAAATAGGTGGTTTCCTAGCCTATTTAGCTGAAGAAATGAAGTCTAATCCCAATTCCAAGTATTTGTATCTGTATCTTTCCTTTTGATTAGTTTAAACATGGTACTTTAGCCATTTTTATGTTGAATTTAAGCCTCTGCTTCCTCCTCAATAATTCATAGTTTTTCTTCAATTAGTCCTTGTACGCATGTCTCTAGCCCTATATTCACCAATTTATCCTATCCCCTAGGAATTCAAGCATCACTGTCTCTGTATTATTAATTTATTTTCATGTATAACACCTCTTCCTGTTTATTAGATAAACCCATGGTTGTGTCTTGTGTTCTTTGTTCCTTTAACTTGTGGTTTGGTGGTTGTTTTTTTCCTTTTTTTTGTAACGTGTTATGCCATGTGCATCAGCCATGGATTTAAGGCTCTGTTTGCTCAATAATTTTACCCTTGTGCCAATTGCATCAGGCATGGATTTAAGGCTCTGTTTCCTCCTCGGATGTGTCCACCATACCAGTTCTATTAAATTGAATGGATTTTTCATTAAAGGCTTTGTTTCCTCATGGGATGTGTCCACCATATGAATGAATTGTACATTTAAGGCTCTATTTCCTCCTCCATAATTTTAACCATACCATTTCTATCCACCTGTGTACGCATGCATGTCTTTGGATTCAAATTCACCTTAACTACCTGTGTACGCATGTCTCTGTGTATTGTGTTATGTGTCAATTAAACCCACCCACCAACGAATTTATTTACTGCTCAAACTCAGTAATTGTTGGGTCCCTATAATACTAGTGATTACCCCATTACTATTGTAGTTATACCCCTTATTTATATTGTTGTGCCCCTATTACCCCCATATTGTTATTTCTGTGCCCCATAGAATCCCTCTATTGTTATTTTTGTGGCTTTATATTATTATTGTTAGGTCGGCTGGATTATATTGTGACTCCTTAGACTCCTATATATAGAAAGGAGGTTTTGTCATTTGTATCATCAAAGAATTGTTCATTTATGTAATGTAAAGGAGGTTGCCCCCTCGAAGAGGCTGAATTCTAAGGCGTTGATCTATCTTTTCTATCTTTTCTTGAGCTGGTTTCATAACATTTGGTATCAGAGCTTTGGATTCTAGGGTTTCGCTGCTCCAAACAGGTCATCGTGGCATTTTCGCTATAACTTTTTTTTCTGTGACGTTTCAGAAGTCGCAAAAAAAACCCATTTGAGAAGAATTGGCGCTGAACCTTGGGTCCGAATTTCAGAGCTTTTCGCGCGATATTTTCGGAGATATGATCTGAGGAAGTTGGTCTTTTTGCAGACTCCTGAATTACATTCAAAACAGGTGACCTGGGGAAAATCGTCATAACTTTCTCTCTGAGGATCGGATTGAAATTTCGTAAAAAGGTACAGAAAGAGGACGGACTGTAGTTTCTTTATGTGTGTTTCAGATTCAAAGGTTGAAACAGTGACTCGTGGCACGTCGTACAAGTTCGCTCTACTGAACCAGTCTAAAATCAAGTCACTGTGGGAGATTTCACATAACTCTTCCTTGGAGAATCCAATTGGGCTCAGACTTGTGGCATTGGAAAGAGGACGCAGAAGGCTACTACAGGTTGCAACTTCAGAATTGGATGATCTGAAATTACAGAGATACATCAGATTCAATATCAGGCTTCTATAAAGTGAAAAAAGGTGTGTAGTTTTTTTTTAAATTTTTGTGTAAGCTTGGTTTAACGGAATTCAAAGGGCATAGTAAAGCATTATTATCGGTAACTGATGCCCCGAGGAAAGAAAATGCAAACACCTAGTAAGGAACCTGAAAGCTCTAGCATGACTCATGAAGAAGAGGAAGAAATGCTACATGATATATCAAAATTACAAGAACAAGTGCAACAAATGTCACGCTCACAAAAGCTAACAGAAGCTAAGATAAATGGCGTGGAATCTAAGATAAATGGCGTGGAATCTAAGATAAAGGGCATGGAAGCTAAGATGGATGATTTGAAGACAAACATGGCAGATTTGAAGATAGATTTGAAGACAGACATGGCAGATTTGAAGACAGATTTGACAATTTTTCTACAAGAAATACTTACTAATGGTGAAAAGGTTGTAAAGGAAACTCATGATGTGAACAAAAGAAATGTTAATCATGATTCCATAGACTCTAATGTTGGATCGAAGACCCACCATATTCCAAAAATCGATATGAGGAAGTTTGATGGCAAGGATCCCGCCACATGGATATTACAGATGGAGCAGTTCTTCGATCTCAATAATGTGCAAAACACACAAAAGGTACGTATGGAAACTGTATATTTGGAACCAAATCAGTTTGTATGGTATCAATGGCTTTGCTCTCGTAAAAATTTATCACTTGGGCAATTTTTACGGAAGAATTGATAGCACATTATGAAGATACAAAAAGCAACACTTTTTTTAGCCAATTGATAAGTCTCAAACAAAAGGGTTCAATAATGGAGCACATTGAGGAGTTCCAAAAATTGAACATAAGGGTAAAAGATATTCCAGAGGAGCATAGGATTGATGTGTTCATAGGGTCTTTAAAGGATAATATCCAACATGATGTTCGCCTTTGGGAACCTGATTCATTAGAGAAGGCATTCAGGTTAGCAAGAAAAATGGAAAGCAAAATTATGGCAACTAGGAAGCATACCACTCACAACTATAAAGACGGAAGTGTTGTTGCCCCTAGTCTTCCACAACCTATAAGGTTGACACCACAACAATTGGAAGAAAAAAGAGCAAAAGGGCTTTGTTACAGTTGTGATAGCAAATACACTAAAGGTCATAAGTGTGCTGAGAAGAAATTATTCTACATAGATTGTGAAGAGGAAGAAGAAAAGGAGCAAGAAAGGTCAAAAGAAGAGGATATACTCCAGGAACAAAGCCTAGATGAAGAACAAATAAATCCGACCATATCTTGTAATGCATTGGCGGGAATTACCACTCCTCAAACCATCAAGATAGAAGGACAAATCAAGAAGAAAAAGGTAATAGTGTTGATTGATTCAGGAAGCACCCACAATTTTATTCATTGTAGGGTAGCAAAAGAATTGAATTGCTTCCTATATCCAGCACCAGAGTGTCAAGTGATGATTGCAAATGGAGGAACAATAAATTGCTCTGGAAAGTGCCATAATATCAAGCTATCCATGGGAGAATATGTATTGACTAGCCCAATGCTTTCCATTCCAATGGGAGGTGCTGATGTTGTACTAGGAGTCCAATGGCTACAATCCTTGGGTACAATAGCTTTTAATTTTCAAGAACTTTTCATCAAATTTTCTACGGAAGGAAAGGAAGTTGAATTAAGGGGTATTGCAGGGAAACCAGGAAAGATAATCAGCTCTAATGGTATGACAAAGCTTCTAAAAAAGGAGCAAAGAGGTGTAATTGCACAATTATGTTCGCTAGATGTTTCCACATTGGAATCATCTATTTCTCCAGATCTCCAAAAAGTCTTGGACAATCATTCCAAGGTATTTGAGACTCCCAAGGTCTCCCACCTATGCGTGATCATGATCATGCTATTCATCTGATTCCAGGAAGTGTTCCTCCAAACATCAGGCCGTACAGATATCCCTATGTCCAAAAAAGTGAAATTGAACGTATGGTTGCAGAAATGCTAGAGGCTGGTATAATTCAACCGAGTCAAAGTTCTTTCTCAGCTCCAGTAGTATTGGTGCACAAGAAGGATGGATCATGGCGCATGTGTCCAGATTATAGGGAGCTCAACAAGCTCACTATTAAAGATAAGTTCCCCATTCCTGTCATTGATGAATTACTGGATGAATTGCATGGATCAATTTACTTCACCAAGTTGGATCTTCGTTCGGGATATCATCAAATCAGAATGAAGATTGAAGACATTCCAAAAACGGCATTTAGAACTCATGAGGGTCATTATGAATTTTTGGTCATGCCTTTTGGCCTTACCAATGCACCTTCAACATTTCAAGGTTTGATGAATTCAATTTTCAAACCATTCCTTAGAAAATTTGTGTTAGTATTTTTTGATGATATACTAATCTACAGCAAGTCTTGGAAGGATCATGTTGAACATGTTGACAGGGTGCTACAACTATTGGAGGAGAAACAATTATATGCAAAAAGATCCAAATGTTTCTTTGGAGTCCAGGAGGTGGAATATTTGGGTCATATTGTATCTCATGAAGGAGTTAAGGTAGACCCTAGCAAAATTAAAGCCATTAAGGAATGGAAAATCCCCACATCCATAAAGCATCTGCGAGGATTTCTTGGGTTGACAGGGTATTATCGCAAGTTTGTTAAGAATTATGGGAGAATAGCAGCACCTCTAACAACATTATTGAAGAAAGATTCATTTTCATGGACTCCGGAAGCAACAAAGGCCTTTGAACATCTTAAAGAGGCAATGTGCCAAGCACCGGTCTTAGCTACACCGGACTTCACAAAAACCTTTATTGTGGAATGTGATGCTTCAGGAAATGGAATTGGTGCTGTTCTAATGCAAGATGAAAGACCCATTGCTTTTGAAAGTCGTCCAATCAAGGGAAAGTTTTTAAGCAAAGCTATTTATGAGAAGGAAATGTTGGCAATACTCCATGCACTTAAGAAATGGCGACCCTACCTAATGGGAAGACACTTCAAGGTAAAAACGGATCATGATAGCCTTAAATACTTTTTAGAACAAAGATTATCCTCTGAAGAGCAACAAAAGTGGGTCACAAAGATGTTGGGTTATGACTTTGAAATCATCTACAAAAAAGGGAAGCAAAATGTGGTGGCAGATGCACTCTCAAGAAAGGATGAGGATGTGGAAGCATTGTTGTGTGCCATTTCTATTATCCAACCAGATTGGATAAACGAAGCAAGGGAGGAATGGAAGAATGACGAAGAAGTGTGGGCACTTATTCGAAAGCTACAACAAGATTCCAGTACTTCTGATACATTTAGCTGGCAAAATGATTCGTTATGGTACAAAGATCGCTTATACCTCTGTAAGAATTCCCAGCTAAAACAAAAGATTCTTATGGAATTGCACACTTCTCCCTTAGGAGGGCACTCAGGATTTTTAAAAACTTACCACAGGGTTAAGAAGGAATTTTTTTGGGATGGCCTTAAATCAGATATTCAAAAGTTTGTGGCGGAATGTTTGGTTTGCCAGCAAAATAAAGTTGAAACAATTAAGACACCGGGTCTATTACAACCTTTATCCATTCCAAGCCAACGTTGGGAGGAGGTTTCAATGGATTTTATCACAGGTTTACCCAAGTCTGAGGGAAAGAGTGTCATCATGGTGGTAGTTGACAGACTTACCAAGTATGCACACTTTTGTGCATTATCACATCCATTTAAAGCCAGTACAGTTTCTACTGCATTTATGGAAACAGTTCAAAAGCTACATGGAAACCCAAAGATTATTGTAAGTGACAGAGATCCCATTTTCACTGGAAATTTTTGGACAGAATTATTTTCTTGTCTTGGTACTCAGTTAGCTCATAGCTCATCTTATCATCCTCAATCTGATGGGCAAACTGAGATAGTAAACAAATGTTTGGAAGGATATCTTCGTTGCTTTGTATCTGATAAACAGACACAATGGGTCAAATGGTTGCCTCTGGCTGAATGGTGGTATAACACTTCCTTCCATACAGCAACAAAAATGACCCCATTTATGGCACTTTATGGGTATCAACCACCATCCATCACATCATATTTAAGAGAAAATTCTAAGGTTCAGGCAGTGGAACATCACATCGAACATCAACAACAAGTCCTCCAACTCTTAAAGGATAACCTCGTGTTGGCACAAAATAGAATGAAACAACAGGCAGATCAACATCGCAGTGAAAGAAGTTTTGATGTAGGTGATTGGGTATTCCTACGGCTACAACCATATAAGCAAATGTCCCTAAAGCAAGCTAAGAAGGATAATAAATTATCACCAAAGTATTATGGTCCGTACAAGGTGTTGCAAAAGATTGGTACTATGGCATACAAATTGGAGCTTCCTGCAGCTTCTCGATTGCACCCAGTTTTCCATGTTTCATGTTTAAAGAAGGTTATAGGTGACAAGCTCCCAATTCAAACAATATTGCCAGAACTTGACGAGGAAGGAAAAATTATATTGGAACCGGAAGCAGTCACAGAAACAAGAACTCGACAGCTACGAAATCGATCAATTTCAGAGTATCTTATCAAGTGGAAGAACTTATCCGCTGAAGATTCCACATGGGAGGATGAGAATTTTATGCAGAAGTATCCAGAACTACTCAAGCGTTGAGGACAACACTTTTTTGAAGGAGAGGGGCATGTTGGGTCCCTATAATACTAGTGATTACCCCATTACTATTGTAGTTATACCCCTTATTTATATTGTTGTGCCCCTATTACCCCCATATTGTTATTTCTGTGTCTAGTTACTTAATTTTGTTTTCATTATTTATATATGCAATATAAATGATTACTACTTTATATAAAAGAGAAATTGATAATTTTTGTTTTCATTATTTATATATGCAATGTAAATGATTATTATTTTTATATAAAAAAAAATTGATAATTTCCGATATATCTTGTTAAAAATATATATTTTTCTCTAATATTTATGTAGTATTGCATGCACATTTACTTACATGAATGACCTCACCTTCTAGTTTTGTGAAAAGGGTTTTTTCCCAAAGTAAATATCGATGTAGTTACATATTATTCTTTTCTCAAATATTCTAAGAGAATTATGCACAAAATTATTAATAAAGTTATTTTTTATGGAAGGGGTTCAAAATAATCCTTCCAAGTGCTCAAGGAGGATGGGGCTACATTCTTCTTTGAGTAGTGTAGTATTTCTTGTTTGTTTTGACCATATTTCTTTAAACTCATATGCATCACAACACATTTTTTAAGACGCGTTTACTTTACAACATTTATATTTGAAGCATGCCATCTTACAATTCAATGATCATCCATTCATATTATAACACTTTCCCCAATCCCATTTAAGCCAAAACACACTTACATTGAAAAAAGTTTAAATTTTTTTACACAAATACAAATTATACAATCTTCCACAATGCATTGAAAGGCCCTAAGTATCTCTCTAATTAACAAGCCCTTCATATTGGAATTTTTCATTTTTTTTTGCCCTTTTTCTATTTCATTGATTTTTAAAGATTTTTATATTGTATTATTTTATATATTTATATAATTAGATTAGAGTATACACATATACTTTAGCTTTTTATATATACTTGGTTAAATAGTAGGATACATATTTACTTATTCGAATTTCTATATTTATGTTTTTGATTTTGAAAATGTTTATGTATTTATTTTGATATTTTGAATTCAAATTGTGTACCATCTTTGTTTATTCATTTGAAATTGTGAAATCGTGTGTTTAGCTGAATTGCATGTATATGTGAGTGGTTTTGACCATGTGTTTAGTTTAATTGTGTGTTTGCTTGTTCGAATTGCTTATATATGAATGGTTGTATGAATGTTATTTATGAATATATGTATGTAATTTGAAATTGTAATCATGTGTTTTTTGTTTTTAATTATGAATTTCAATGTGTATGTATAATGTAGATTTTAATTTGTATATTATGAGTTTACTTTTCTTTAAAGTTGCATAAGCATATTTTAGTGTTTTCCTTTATTGACGTGAAATTGTATGTTGTGGGTTTAGTTGAATCTGTATATTGTATGTTTCTTTATTTGAAATTGGATATATATGAATATTTGTATTATATGTGACTTGAAATTGTAATAGTGTGTTTGTTGTATTGAATTGTGATTGTAATTAATTTTATAGCGTAAATAGTGTGTAGGTTTTACTTTGTATATTGTGAGTTAGCTTATTTAATGTTGCAATGGCATGTTTGAGTTTTTGTCTTTGAATTGACTTGACATTGACATTGTATGGTGTGTATTTCCTTATTTGGAATTGTATATTATGTATTTTTCTATTTGAATTTTTATTTTGTGTTTGATATTTAAAATTTTAAAATTTTATACTTGTTTATTTAAATTTGTATTCTAGGCATTATTTGAAATTTCATATACATGCAAGAATATGTTTTTTCAAATGTTTGTATGTGTAGGTGCCTTTGTCAATGTTTGTGAATGTATGTGTTTAAATTTTATATTCCACTGCATTTGAAATTGCATATTGTATCTTCTTTTATTTGAAATTGATTAAGTATGTTTACTAAGTGTCTTTTCAATGAAACGTTGTGTTTGTTATGCTGATTTGTATTAGGCATGAATTTTATTATAAACTTGAAGGTGTGTATTTTATATAGATTTAATTAAGTCTTATATTTTTATTGTATAATATTTTAATGTTTATTTATTATATTGAGTTTTAATTATAATGAGATTTGTATTTTTTCTTTCTCTTTTTTAATTGTATTTGGTTAAAATATATTTCTATCATTTTGAAAATGTATAAATTTAATTAAAAATCACAATATAAATACTAATAATCTTTAGTAATTTTATTTTATTTTTAAATTAAATTTTCATCATCATTATTATTATTCTTATTCTTATTATTTATTTATTTTTTTCGTATTTGTCATTTTCCATCTAAAAATTAATAAGTTAATTTGAAAATTTGCAACAAAACATAAATATTTTGATAACATAACATTTTAAGATAAAAAAACATAATTAGTAACTATTTTAATAAATATTACTACCACAACAATAATAATGTGATTAACACAAAATTTTATTATAATTTATTTTCATTAATGTTAATAAATTAATATGTTTTTAAAAATTATCCATTATCATTAATCATTTAACATATTAAATCAATATAATTAAATCATCTTCGCATGTTGATAAGTGAAAAAGCCCATATACAATGAAAATTTTTTGGGGCATATAAGTTTAAACCTTCACGTGGTTAACCCTGTTCGTAGAGATTATAATCTCGAAGCAAAGAGGAGTTTTTTTAATTGTTAATGAAAATTAGCATAACACATATTTAAAAATAAACATATTTAGCCATTTTCAAATAGAACATTTCAAGAAAATGAACATGAATCAATCACTACATTATTCTATAAGAAAATATTAATTCAATCAAACCTTTTCATGAATAAATTGACGTATTAATGTTAAGTCTCCTTGTTTGTTTGGGAAAATCCCATAGGTTGAGTTAAGGAAATATGGAAAATACGATTCAACCAATAGGAGAACCTTGAGGGAACCTATTAGATCCGTTCATATGTAGGTATCTAAACTGCTGAACTTGCTGTAAGTCTTCTTATGTGTTAGCACTTGTCCAATCTAGTAGAGAAGGGAAACGGGGAAAATATTAAGCGAGAAAATCAATATCAGAGGTCCTAG
Source organism: Pinus tabuliformis (assembly GCA_031772625.1). Taxonomy (NCBI): domain Eukaryota; kingdom Viridiplantae; phylum Streptophyta; class Pinopsida; order Pinales; family Pinaceae; genus Pinus; species Pinus tabuliformis. The sequence continues at coordinate 1,375,106,437 of CM062819.1, forward strand.
AAAGACTTCTTTGAAGGGGAAACATCCTCTCTCCCCCATCACTCTCCTCATCTCTCTCTCTCTCTCTCTCTCTCTCTCTCTCTCTCTCTCTCTCTCTCCTCTCCCTCCCCTCTCTTCTCCCCCTCTCTCATCCTCCCCCTCTCTCCTCCTATCCCTCTCTCCCCCTCCCCCATCTCTCTCTTCCTATCCCTCCCCCTCTCTCCCCCTCGACCCTCTATTAGTACCCCTCTCTATCTCTCTCTCCTCGTCCTCTCTCTCTAGCTCTCTCTCTCCCCACCTCCCTCCAACTCTTCCCCTATCCCTCTCTCTTCCTTTCTCTCCCTGCCCCTCTCGCTCTCACTGTCTATCCCTCTCTCTCCCTCCCTCCTCCCTCTCTCCCTCCCTCCTCCTCTCTCTCTCCCCCTCCACCCCAACCCCCTCTACATCTCTCCACGCACCCCACATTATTTTCATTTTAAATCTTCTATTTTCATTACATCTAAACTTGTTGGCTACACACGCCTGCATGTTAAAGACGATATGCTTCTTTCATGTTTTTGTTGCATACATAACAATTTGATAACTCAAACTGAGATTATCAGTTTTGAATGTTACTTTTTGCATTCCCTTCCCCTCATCTCATTCGCCCTCTCCCTCCCTCTCCCTCTCTCTCTCTCTGTTTCCATCTCCCCCTCTCCCATTATACACCCTAACCCCTCCCTCTCTCCCAATCTCTCTTTCAGTCTCTCTTCCCTTGTCCCTCCCCCCCTCTCTCCCACTCCCTCTCCCCCTCTCATTCTCTCCCCATCCCATTCCAACTCCCCCTCTCCCAATCATACTCTCCCCCTCATCCTCTCTGCTCACACCTATATCACTATCTATTGATTTTGCTCCCCTTCACCCTCTACCTATCATCCTCTCTTCCCCCTCGCTCTCCTCATCTCTCTCTCTCTCTCTCTCTCTCTCTCTCTCCCTCTACCCTTGTATGCCTCTCTCTCTCCCCGTCTCTTCCTCTATCTCTTCCTCTCCCTCCTCCTTTCCCCTTTCCTGGTCTCTTTCCCTCCTTCTCCCACACCACCTCTCCCTTTCCCACTCTCTCCCCTCCCCTTTCTCCTCCCCCTCTCTCATCGTCCCCCTCTCTCCTCCTGTCCTTCTCCCCCTCTCCATCTCTCCCCTCCCCCTCTCTCTCTTCCTATCCTTCCCCCTCTCTCTCTCCTCTCAACCCTCTATCACTACCCCTCTCTACCTCTCTCTCCTCCTCCTCTTTCTCTAGCTCTCTCTCTCCCCACCTCCCTCCAACTCTCTCTCTCCCTCTCTCTTCCCCTCTCCCTCTTTCTGTCTCTCTCCCCCATCTCCCATCCCCTTTCCCTCTCTCCCTCTCCCTCCCTCTTTCTCTCATTCTCCCTCCCCCCTCTCTCCCTCTCTCTCTCTCTCTCTCTCTCTCTCTCTCTATCTATCCCCCTCTCCCTCTACCTATCTCTTTCTCTCTCCCTCTCTCTCGATATCCTCCCTTATTCCTCTCTCCCTCTCTCCTTCTCTCTCCCTCTCCACCATCCCTCCTCTATCCTGCACTCTCTCCTCCTCTCACTTCCTCTTCTTCTCCCTCTACCCCTCCCCATCTCCCACCATCTTGCCTTCCCCCACTCCTACCCTCTTCCCCTCTCAATACCTCTCCACCTATCCTTCCCTTCCCACCCCCTCTCTCTCTTTATCACCCCATCTCTCTCTCTCTCTCTCTCTCTTATACACTCCTTCCCTCTCTGTCTCTCTTCCCCCTCCTCCCTCCCTCTCTCTCTCCCCCTCATACTCTTTCTCTCTCTATATCTCCTCCTCCCTTGATCATCACCCACCCCCTATCCCTCCTTATCACTCTCTTTCTAAATCTCCCTCTCCCTCTCCCCCTCTCCCTCTTTCCCTCGCTTCCTCTCTCTTTCTCTCCCCCCAAACTCTATTTCTCCCCTACCTCTCTCTCTCACCCTCTCTTTCGCTCCCCCTACCGTGGCCCTCCTGTCTCTCTCCCACTCCCTCCCTCTCTCTTTCCAACTGCTTCCGCCTCTCTTCCTTCTCACTCTCCATCCCACGATCCCTAACTCTCCCTCTCTCCCTCTTCCTCTCTCTCCCATCCTCTCTCTCCCCCTCCTACCCCCACTACCTCTCTCACTTTCTCTCTCTCCCTCTCCTCCCTCCCTCCACTCTCGCACTATTTCTCTCACTATCCGTCTCCCCCCTCCCCCTATCACACTCTCTCCTCCTCTTCATCCCCCTCTCACTCCTCCCCACCATCTCTCCCCCTCTCCCACTCTCTCCCTCTCCCCCCCTCTTTCTCTCTTCACTCCACCCTCCCCTCTAAGACTCTATCTCCTCCTCTCTCTCTCCCCTCTACCTCTCCTTGTCTCTCTCCCCCTCTCTCCCTCTCCCCATACCCTTCTCTTGCTTTCTCCCCCTATTGGTCTTGCTCCCCTCTCCCTCTATCTCTCCCTCTCCCTCTCCCTCTCCCTATCTCTATCTCTCTCCTTCTTCCTCTCTCTCTCTCTCTCTCTCTCTCTCTCTCTCCTCTCTCTCTTCCTATCATCATCTCTCTCTTTCTCCTCCTCCCCCTCCTCTCATCTCTCTCTCTCTCTCTCTCTCTCTCTCTCTCTCTCTCTCTCTCTCTCTCTCCATCTCCCTCTCCCCTTTCCCTTATCCCACTCTCTTCCCCTCCTTATCCCACTCTCCCTCTCCTGATCTCCCTCTCTCTCATCTCCTCTCTCTCTCTCTACCCCCCCTTCCCTCCCCCTATCTTTCCCTTGCCCCTCTCTCCCTACCCCTCTCACTCTCTCCCCTCCCCCTCAATCTCTAGCTCTATCTCTGCCAGACTCCCTCCACCTCTCTCTCCCCGTCTCCCTCTTTCTCCCTCTCTCACCCTCTACCATCCCTTTTACCTCTCTCCCTTTCTCTCTCGTTCTCCCTCATATCTCTCTCTCTATCTCTCTCCCCCTCTCCCTCTACCTATCTCTTTTTCTCTCCCTCTCCCTCTCTCTCAATCTCCTCCCTCCCTCCTCTCTCCGTCTCTCCATCTCTCTCCCTCTCCACCCTCCCACCTCTCTCCTACTCTCTCTTCCTCTCACTTCCTCTTCTTCTCCCTCTATCTCTCCCACTCCCGTCATCTCACCTTCCCCCACTCCCACCCTCTCCCCTCTCCATCTCTCTCCACCTATCCCTTCACCCCAACCCTCTCTATCCCTCTCTACCTCTCACTCCATCTCTCCCTCTCCCTCTCTCTTCCTTCCTCTCACTCCCCCTCCTACCCTCACTCCCTATGTCTCTCTCTCTCTGTTCCTCTTTTCCCTCCCTCTTCTCCCCTGCTATTTCCCTCACTATCCATCTCCTCCTCCCCCTATCACACTTCCTCCTCCTCCCCCTCCCCCTCTCCCTCCTCCACTCCCTCTCTCCCTCTCCATCTCTCTCCATCTCCCTCTCCTCCTCTCTCGCTCTCTTCACCACACCCTCCCCTCTCTGACACTGTGTCCCACTCTCTCCCTCTCTCTCTCCCTCTCCCCATCACCCTATCTCGCTCTCTCTCCCTCCCGCTCTTACTCCCCGACCCATCTCCCCCTATCTTCCCCGACTTATCTCTCCCTCTACCCCTCTCCCTTCCCCTCTCTCCCCCTCATATCTCTCTTTCTCTCTCCCTGTCTCTCTCCCTCTCTCGCCCCCTCCCTCTATTTCACACCCTCTCTCTCTCTCACCCTCTCCCTCCCCTTCTCTTCTTTCCCCCTCCCTATCTCCATCTCTCTCTCTCTCTCTCTCTCTCTCTCTCTCTCTCTCTCTCTCTCTCTCTCTCTCTCCTCTCTCTCTCTCTCTCTCTCCTTTGTCTCTCCTATTATCTCCTTCCCTCTCCCTCTCCCTATGCCCATCTCTCTCTCCTTCCCCTTCCTCCTCTGCCTTCGCCTCCCCATCCCCTTCCCTCTCCCTATCCTGCTCTCTTCCTCTCCCACTACCCCTCTCCCTCTCTCTGCCACTCTCCCTTTTTCACAACCTGTCCTCCCCCCCTCTCTCGATCCCTCTCCCCCTCCGCCTCTCTCGTTCTCTCCCCTTCCTGCTCCCGCTCCCCCTCTTTGCACCCACATATCTCTATCTGTGCCTCTCTTCCTCCCCCTCTCCATCTCCCCCACCTCTCCCTCTCCTTATCCTCCCTCCCCTCTCCATCTCCCCCCCTATCTCTCTCACCCCCTCTCTCTCACCCTCCCTCCTCCTCCTCTCTCTAGATCTCTCCCCCTCTCCCTCTATCTCTCTCTATAACTCTCTTCCCCTATCCCTCTCTCTTCCCTTCTCTCCCTCCCCCTCTCGCTCTCACTCTCTATCTCTCTCTCTCTCCCTCCCTCCTCTCTCTCTCCCCCCCCTCCAACCCTGCCCCCTCTACATCTCTCTGCCCACCCCACATTATTTTCATTTTAAATCTTCTATTTTCATTACATCTGAACTTGTTAGCTACACACAACTGCATGTTAATGACAATATGCTTCTTTCATGTTTTCGTTGCATACATAACAATCTGATAACTCAAATTGAGATTATTAGTTTTGAATGTTATTTTTGCAATTCCCTTCTCCTCATCTCATTCCCCCTCTCCCTCTCCGTCTCTCTCTCTGTCTCCATCTCCCCCTCTCCCATTATACTCCCTAACCCCACCCTCTCTCCCAATCTCTCTTTCAGTCTCTCTCCCCGTGGCCATCCCCCCTCCTTCTCCCTCTCCATCTCCCCCTCTCACTCTCTCCCCATCCCATTCCAACTCCCCCTCTCCAAATCATACTCTCCCCCCACATATTTCACTGTCTACTCCTCTCACTCCCCCTCTCCATCTGCCTGTCATCCTCTCTCTCCCCCCTCTCTCTCCTCATCTCTCTCTCTCTCTCCATCTCCCACCCTCTCCTCCTCTATATCTTCCTCTCCCTCCCCCTTTCCCCTCTCCCGGACTCTTCCCCTCCTTCTCCCACTCCACCTCTCTCCTCCTCATCTCTCAACATCCCCTCTCTCCTCCTCTCCCTCTCCCCCTCTCCCTCTCTCCCCTCCACCCCTCTATCACTACCCCTCTCTATCTCCCCTCCTCCTCTCTCTAGCTCTCTCTCTCCCCGCCTCCATCCACCTCTCTCTCTCCCTCTCTCTCCCCCTCTCTCTCTTCTCTCTCTCTCCCCCTCTCCCATCCCCTTTCCCCCCTCTCCCTCTCCCTCCCTCCCTCTCTCATTCTCCCTTCCCCTTCTCTCCCTCTCTCTTTATCTCTCTCTCTCTCTATTCCCCTTTCCCTCTAAATATCTTGTTCTCTCTCCCTCTCTCCCTCTCTCTCGATCTCCTCCCTTCTTCCTCTCTCCCTCTCTGCCTCTATCTCCCTCTCCACCCTCCCTCCTCTCTCCCGCTCTCTCTCTTCCTCTCTCTTCCTCTCAGTCCCTCTTCTTCTCCCTCTACCCCTCCCCGTCTCCAACCATCTCGCCTTCCCCCACTCCCACCCTCTCCATCTCTCCATCTCTCTCCACCTATCCTTCACTCCCCACCCTCTCTCTCTCCCTTTATCACCCTATCTCTCTCTCTCTCTCTCTCTCTCTCTCTCTCTCTCTCTCTCTCTCCCTTTATCACCCTCTCTCTCTCTCCCTTTATCACCCTATCTCTCTCTCTCTCTCCCCCTCTCTTTCCCCCTCCTCCCTCCCTCCCTCCCTCCCTCTGTCTCTCCACCTCATACTCTTTCTCTCTCTATATCTCCTCCTCCCTCGATAATCATCCATGCCCTATCCCTCCCTATCCCTCTATTCCTAAATCTCCCTCTCCCTCTCCCACCCCCTCTCCCTCTTCTCCTCGCTCCCTCTCTCTTTCTCTCCCCCCAAACTCTATTTCTCCCCTTGCTCTCTCTCTCTCCCTCTCTTTCCCTCCCCCTACCCTGGCCCCCTCTTTCTCTCCCCCACTCCCTCCCTCTCTCTCCCCAACTGCTTCCTCCTCTCTTCTTTCTCCCTCTCCATCCCACCATCCCTATCTCTCCCTCTCTCCCTCTCCCTCTCTCTCCCATCCTCTCTCTTCCCCTCCTACCCCCACTACCTCTCTCTCTCCCTCTCTACCTCTACTCCCTCCCTCCACTCTCCCACTATTTCCCTCATTATCTGTCTCCCCCTCCCCTTATCACACTCTCTCCTCCTCTTCCTCTCCCCTCTCACTCCTCCTTCCCCTCTCTCCCCCCGTCCCACTCTCTCCATCTCCCTCTCCTCCCCTCTCATTCTCTTCACTCCACCCTCCCCTCTCTAACTCTATCTCCTACTCTCTCTCTCCCCTCTCTCCCTCTCTCCCCATCCCCTTCTCTTGCTTTCTCCCCCTCCCACTCGTACTCCCCTCTCCCTCTATCTCTCCCTTTCCCTATTGCTCTCCCTATCTCTGTCTCTCTCCTTCTTCCTCACCCTCTTCCCCTCCCCCTCTTCAGCTCTCTTCCCATCAATCTTCCTATCTCCCCCTCCTACTCTCTCTCTCTCTCTCTCTCTCTCTCTCTCTCTCTCTCTCTCTACCCTCTGCCTCCCCCACTCCCTCTCTCTTCCCCTCCTCTTCTTGCTTGAACTCTCCCTCTCCCACTCTCTCCCCCATTTTCCTCTCTCTCTCTCTCTCTCTCTCTTCATCCCCCTCTCTCCCCCTCTCCCTCTCCCTCTCTCCCAAAACTCTCTCTTTCTCCCTCTCCCTCCCAACCTCTCTCTCCCTCACCCTTGCTCTCTCCCTCCTCCTCTCCCTCACTATCTCGATCCCCCTCACTCTATTTATCTCTCTCCCCCCTTCCAGCACCATCTCTCTCTTCTTCCCTCTCCACCTCTCCCTCTAATTCTCCACCACTTCCCCCCGTTCTCCACACACCTCTCTCCCTTTCTCTCCCACTCTCCCTCCCCCCTCTCTCTCTCTCTCACCCTCCCTCCCTCCATATCTCTCTCTCTCTCTCCTCCTCTCTCCCTATCCCTCTCTCTCTCTCTCTCCTCTCTCCTGCACTCTGCTTTCCTCTCCCTCTCCCTCTCCCTATCCCTATCCCCCTATCATGCCATTTCCCCTTCCCCCTCTCCCACCCTCTTCCCCTCTCCATGTCCCTCTCCCTTTCCATACCCCCAAAACTCTACCTCTCCCCCTCTCTCTCTCTCTTCCTACACCATCACCTCCTCTTGCTCCCTTTCCCTATCCCTCTCACTCTCCCTCTTGCACTCCCACTCACTTGCTCTCTTCTCCTTTCCGTCTCCCTCTCCCACTCTCTCTCCTACTCGCCCCCTCCCACTCTCTCCCTCCTCCTCTCTCTCTATGTCTTCCTCTCCCCTCTCTCTCCCCTCTCCCACTCTCTTCCCCTCCTTATCCAACACTGCCTCTCCCTCTACCACTCTCTCCCCCATCTTTCTCTTTCTATACTCCTCCCCCTCTCTCCCGCTCTCCCTATCCCCCTCTCCCCCTCCCTATCCTCCTCTCCCTCTCTCTCTCTCCCTCCTCCTCTCTCTCTCTCTCTCTCTCTCTCTCTCTCTCTCTCTCTCTCTCTCCCCTTCTCTCCCCCTATCTCTCCCTACCCCTCGCACTCTCTCTTCCCTCCCCCTCTATCTCTAGCTCTCTCTCCCCTCGCCTCCCTCAACCTCTCTCTCTCTCTCTCTCTCTCCCACTTCTCTCTCTCTCCCCCTCTCCCATATCGTTTCCCTCTCTCTCCTCTCCCTCCTCTCTCTCTCTCTCATTCTCCCTCCTCTCTCTCTATCACTCTCTCTATCTCTCTCTCTCTCCCCCTCTCCCTCTACCTATCTCTTTTTCTCTCCCTCTCCATCTCTCTTGGTCTCCTTCCTCCCTCCTTTCTCCCTCTCTCCATCTCTCTCCCTCTCCACCCTCGCTCCTCTATCCCACTCTCTCTCTTCCTCTTACCTCCTCTTCTTCTCCCTCTACCTATCACCCTCTCCCATTCTCTCGCCTTCCCACACTCCCACCCTCTCCCCCTCTCCATCTCTCTCCACCTATCACTTCCCCTCAACCCTCTCTCTCCCTCTCTCCCTCTCACTCCCTCTCTCCCTCTCCCTCTCGCTCCCTTCCTTTCTCTCCCCATCCTACCCCCACTCCCTGTCTCTCTCTCTCTCTTCCTCTCCTCCCTCCCTTTGCTCTCTCGTTATTTCCCTCACTATCCATCTCCTCCTCTCCCTATCACACTCTCTCCCACTCTCCCTCCCGCTCCCCCTTTCCCTCCCGCTCCCCCTCCCCCTCTCCCTCCTCCTCCCCCTCTCTCTCCCTCTCCCTCTCTCTCTATCTGTCTCTCCCCCTCTCTCGCTCTCTTCACCACACCCTCCCCTCTTAGACTCTGTCTCTCCCTCTCTCTCCCCCCTCTACCTCTCCTTCTCTCTCTCCCTCTATCTCTCCCTCTCCCCATCCACCTCTCTCACTCTCTCCTCCTCACGCTCGAGCTCCCCTCTCGTGCTCCCCCTCTCTTCCCCCACCTATCTCTCTCTCTACCACTCTCTCTATCCTCCTTTCTCCCCTTCATATCTCTCTCTCTCCCCCCCCCCCCCCCTCTCCTCTCTCTCTCTCTCTCTCTCTCTCTCCTTTGTCTCTGTTGTTATCTCTCTCCCTCTCCCTCTCCCTATGCCCATCGTTCTCTCCTTCCCTTTCCTCCTCTACCTCCGCCTCCTCCTCCCCTTCCCTCTCCCTCTCTCTCTCCCTATCCCTCTCTCTTCCTCTCATGCTCCCCCTCTCCCTCTCGCACAACCTCTCCTCCTCCCCCATCTCTCTCCCTCCTCCTCCCCCTCCACCTATCTTTCTCTCTCGCCTTCTTGCTACTACTCCCCCTCTATGCATCCACATATCTCTCTCTATGCCTCTCTTCCTCCCTCTCTCCCTCTCCTTATCCTCCCTCCCCTCTCCCTACCAGCCCCCCCTCTTGCCCCCTCTCTCTCACCCTCCCTTCTCCACCTCTCTCTCTAGATCTCTAGCCCTCTCTCTCTATCTCTCTCTATAACTCTCTTCCCCTCTCCCCCTCTCTCCCATTCTCTCCCTCCCCCTCTCCCTCTCACACACACACACTCTCTCTCTCCCTCCCTCCTCTCTCTCTCTCTCTCTCTCTCTCCCCCCTTCTCCCCTGCCCCCTCTACATCTCTCCGTCCACCCCTCTTCTACTCTCTCCCTCTCTCCCGCCCCACACTCTCATTATCTCTCTCACTCTCATTATCACCATCATATCATCAAACAACATAAAGCATGACATTTAACAAACAAAAACATAATCATCGTTATCATAATCATATCATTTAACAAATACAATCCACGTCATGTAGTAAACAAAAACATCTTATCTATTAGAAATCAATAATAATGATATTATCTAAGAAAACCAATCACTGTATCATCTAACAAACAACAAAATAAATACATACATAAATATATACACATTAAATGTGCAAAAGATGTCAACATCATATTATCTTTCAATGAAATCCTATTATCTAATTAGCAAAAGCACAACCATCATATCACATAAACAAACAAAAAATACTTTCATTTAAAAAAGCACATAAAGTACACCAACATATACATATCATTACAAATAAAAAACAATGTCTATACATAAATATGGATGTCATGTCATCTAACAAATATATCATATTATAAAAAATATAGTTTATGGGTACATTGGAAAAAAATAACTAAGCCTCTTTTCATTATTATATAATTTCAAATCAATAAATAATTATACAAACACAAATATAACTAAACAATTCAAATATTGTTTTATTGGGCAGGTAAAAGAATGCTGTAGCACTAATCTTTCCTGAGTTTAGTGGCATGGCAAAGACTACCCTCTTTAGAGAAAAATGTAGATTTTCTTTTCTTAAGTTGTTTGACAATATAGCATCAACTCTATATATATATATATATATATATATATATTGAAATTGTAACGGTGAAAGAAAGAAAAACAATTAGGAGAGAAGACGCAGCACAGAACATAACATAATCTCAATGCAGGTTGCTGCCGTCATTCTATTGAACCCCTTTTCTGTCATTTTAGTATTGGTGTCTTTTCTCATTGATAAGAAAGATGAAAATACAACAACAATACATAAATTTCTTATCATCACAACAATCACTATCAATTATAAAATATTTGAATAAACTGTGATACATGAAAATAAAAAATGCATAAGATCACATACCTTTTTTGGCTTCATTGGGAAGAGAGTGAAACTTGTCAAAGTAGAGGAGACTTCTTGTTGGACCCTGGGAGGAGCTTGTACAGCTCAAGGCACAGTTGTTAGGGAACACGGACCGCTGGAAGGATGAACCCTAGATTTGCCGCCTCCATGCCCGCGGCCGCCATCAGGTCCTTGAATGACCCTGCTGCGGATGGTTTCGAGAGATTCATGCACAGGTTAAAGGTCTTTCTCCTCTCTGCAGATTCGCAAGATGTCCATACCATGAATGCCGACGCCGCAGACACGGATGCTCACGCAGATCTCTTTGCCGAGAGTTCTGGGGTAGCATGGCCTCAGCCCCCTGCTTCCACAATGCGCTTATGTGGCCCTCTTCAGAAGGCAGGCGCAGCGGCCAAGGACGATCACGCAGAACCCTTTGCTGCTTCTCCTCGGATCGTGGCTTTCGGGAAGGAAGGGTTTGCACCGATTGGTTGTACGCCTCTTCTGCGCATGGGGAAAATCCAGGAAACGAAAATCAATCAACGCGTATGCCTCCTCTCTTCACAGATCTGCAGGGGAAAGAGGCATTCAGACTTTTCTTCCTCATTCCAGATACAAATCAGGCTCATTAAAGGAAAAACTATGCTCCAATGGGTAAGCCAGACAGATCTAGTGCAGAATCTCAAGCATACACTGAACATCAAACTGGGGATCCCCTCTGCAGCTCAACGGCTTCTCCACGAAGGTAAACAACTAGAGGATCTCCATCCTATTTCTTTTTACGGCATTAAGAAAGATGCATCCATTATTTTAACCCTTTGTTTGAGAGGAGGAGCTGCTGGAGAGTCATCCTCAGCTAAGGCATTTTCATATAAAGATGCAGTCCATGCTAAGAAGCCTGAAAAGACAGTTCCACCGGTTCAGGCCCCACCCAAGCCTTTTTGGTTGACAAATCGGAGGAGGTTCCCTCTGTTGAGATCTCTTACTCTGACCTGGCAGACGACACCCAAAAATTTGCTGAAAGGGCCATCATCTGCAGATTCAATGGGCTCTGGCCACGCTCAAAGGATCTTTATGACTGGATCAAGGACAACTGGACTCACCATTGCAAGATTTACTTCTGTGCAAAGGGATATTTTATAGTGCTGTTCGATAATCTCGAGCACTACGAAAAGGCCTTAGAGGAAGGCCCTTGGTTCATGGGTTCGGCAGGTCTCTTCTTAACTCCATGGTTCCCAGACTTTGACCCAGCTTCTGTAGTTATCACTAAAGCCCCTATCTGGATCAGACTTCCAAATCTCCCAATATACCTGTGGAGCACAGAAGTATACAGGCAAATAGGCAACACTTTGGGTTGCTTTTTAATGGGAGATTACGAGAGGGAACGGCAAGGTCTCTACACATATGCTAGAATTTGTGTGGAGCTAGATTTAAGCAAGGGATTGCCAGAGCAAATCAATCTCAAGATCAATGACACTGTTTGGACCCAGTTTCTAGATTACGAAAACACTGCCTTCCGATGCCGTCATTGTCACCTAACAGGGCACCTACAGAACTCCTGCCCATCGCTGACAGCAAGATCGAAAAAGGGAATCTTCGCAAAAACCAAACCCAAGCGTTGGGCTCCCTGTCCTCCGCTGCCAGCTGGGAGCTCCAGCTCCCCAAGTTCGGAGGATGGGGAAAGCGATTCAGAACCGGACCAGGCGCCTCAGCCGATGGATCCGCCCATGGATACTATGGGGCACACCCATGACACAACAATCTCCCAGAAACGCGCCCATGAGACCTCCTCTGAATCAGAAAAGGAATTCCCGATGATAGAGAATTCCAGTCTTCAAGTTGTCTTAGCTCATTCTCCCCATGATGGCTGGACAAAAGTCAACAAAAAGAAAGGGAAAAAACAATGTGTTGTAGTTTCTGCCCCTATGGGGTAAAAGTCAGTTAGTCAGTCTGTGATCTCAAGTCATCTGTTGTAGCTATGAGTTTGAATCTTTCCTCCGGGACCGAGGTTGATGGATCCATCATTTCCGGTCTGCCGGTCTCTTGCTTCTCCTGATTGTACTATATTTTACTTAATAGAATTAGTCTTTATCGAGAAAAAAAAAAAGAAAATAAAAAATGCATGGCAATCTGAACATTATTTTCATTAAACAAAACAGGCGAACACATTTATGATAAAATGGACATTGATTTTATAAGACCCCGCAAGTGAAAAAATGCTTACCTCTCATAGATGAATCCACACGCTCTCATAAATTTCTTCTCCAAAAAAACCCTCCCAATGGCATCTTCGACCATTGTTGGAATCTTCCGTCACGGAGATGAGATGGTCCAACAACCAAACTGGCAGGCCGTGTTTCTCTCGAGGGATCCATGGATGCAGAGGATTTGGGATTTAATTTTAAAAACAAAGAAAATCAGACCAAAAAGCCATTGCAATTCAATTTTAAAAAGAAGAAAATAAGCGCTCAAAAACAAGGCAAATGGAGCTATATCAATGAAATTAAATGATTATCTGTAACCTATAGTCAGAGTGGTTGAATACAAAGAGTTGGAAAATAAATTACCGGCAAGCCAAATGATATGATGGAGGATGTGTCCCTCGGCTTTCAAATTCAACAAATTCAGATTGATTGGAAGGAGTCCGTCCAAATCCAAATCCAGTCTGAGACCCCGCTCCCATCTTCAATGTGACCCACTTTACCGCTCCCAGTGGTCACCGCCTAGATACCTCTCACAGATGAGTTCACAACAACATGGACCGCAGGCTCTGTGGAATTTATTGTCCAGAAAAACGCTTCCGGTGGCCACGGTTGGCATCTTCTAAGATGGTCATCACCTATGACAGGAGGGATTGCGAATGGAAGTTATGACTCCGTCGAGTCAATTGAGTTTTGTTGATTACTAGATGCATAGCCATCTGCACATAATATTGTTGTGGAGAAGGCACAGTATATTTCAATTTCCATCTCTCGAACATAAAATTGTGGAGATTTTGTCATCTTTTGAAAGCCATTAGTGAGGTCAACACCACCCGGCACAGTCTTCTTAAATCTCCATTCCGAGGACCTTTTGGAGATTTCCGCACCTTTTGAAAAGATTTAGGAATCAGTATGGTGTAAAATCCCATACGCAATTCGCATTGATGTTCTGACTTGATCCGGATTTTTTTTATACTTCACCTTCTGCTCCAGACTGTCTTTTAATGATGAACTTTTAATGATGAACCGCCGCTGTCAAGAAAGAAATCAACGCAAAGGTTCATATGCATGAGAAGCCTAATCATTAAACACATTGCCTCGATCTCGATTTCGATTTCTGTGGAATGATTGATGATCTATGCAGACGATCTTATTAAAAAAATCCAAGAAAACAACTATGCACATAGAAAAACACTTTAATTCAATTTACAGAAATCGAGCTATGTTCATGAAATTTCTCTCTCATTCATTCAGGTATACCAGAATCATTTACGTCTGATGGAGAGTCGAATCCCTCAGATAGATACGCTACAAGGGATTAACTCAAACGTTGCCATATAGGTGGATTTGAGACAATTGTTGCGAATCCGGATTCCAGGCCATAGTTCTATTTATCATCTGTTCCCATATAAATGCAAACCACAAGAACATCTTCTATTTCAAAACGACATAAAGATTCCCGGCTGTATGTCAAAAAAGCTGTGATCCGTTAAAGCAAGGTTTACCTTAAAAAATAAGCGTGAGATGCTTTTCTTGAAATTTTCGTACAAATTTTCGTACAAACAGTTGGGTTTTCTTTTTAAGAAATGCTTTCCAAGAAATTCTCTACAGAACCACGTCATGTATCCACGTCCGTGCAAATTTGGAAGTTGGGTTTTCTTTTCAAAAAATGCTTTCCAAGAAATTCTCTACAGAACCACGTCATGTATGTACGTCCGTGCAAATTTGGAATCTTCAGGCTTGAAGAATGTTCAGGCTTGAATTTTAATTTTAAGTAAATAGTACATTCTGTAATGTTGGCCCACGACTTTTCTGTAATCTTGGCCCACGCCTTTTCTGGTCCACTTCTTAACTATTTTGTATAGAGACAGCTGGTTATATTTTTCTATTTCTAGCTTTTATATTTTTCTATTTGTGTTTTAACGCATTCAGTGTAATTGACAGCTCGTTATATTTTTCTATTTCTCTGGTAATTCATTCAATATGATTGACCCTCTTCATTTAGCGTCGATATCAATATAATCAAATTAATCTCTTTAAATTTTATTTTCTTTAATTGAAAATCAAATTTTTTTATTGGATATTATACTTTACACGAGAGATACTTTATGTAATATAGGTTAGTTTAAGTTTTTTTTGTTTTGTGCTCTTTACTATTCAATAATTAATATTTTTTTCAAAATTATTGTAAGTGACCGAAAAGAGCTGGTTATATTTATCTATTTCTTTTATTTTTATATATTCAATAATATATATAGCATATTTTTTTTTAGGTTTCAATATATTTTTTACATGTCTTTATTTAGGTTTCAATTGTAATAGATTTACTCTTAAGTTTGATATGCATTTTTTAGTTTGAAAATAGCAAGTTTTTTATATCAAATTATATGTTTACTCTTTCAAATGTTATTGGTAACTCAAAGTTAAGATGAAGTCAAAATTAATTAGATCGATAAATATGTTTCTTTTAAAATAGAATAGAGATTCCTAAAATTTAATTTAATTATTAAATATTATTAGATTTATGGTAGGACCATTAAATGTTCTATGACTTTTTTAGTGGTATATGCAACTCAAGGATTCAGATTTATGTGCAAGGTAGTTATGCTCTTTTTATCATTTTAATGAAACTGATTAAATAACAAAATATCATATGAGCAAGTTTCATATTTAATGAGTTATGGTTTTTTCGGCATGTGATATTGAGAAGCCATGACTCTGGCCCATGGTATCGTAGCATTCCCTATTTATAGATCAAGAAACTCCTTAATAAAGTGGATATAAATATTCATTGATAAAAATCCTATTCCATGCTTTTTGAAATAAATATATGCTTAACTAATAATAATAATAATAATAATAATAATAATAAAATAGTTTATTTCATAATTTTTTAGATATTACCATTGTGAGATGTATTAACATACACTAGTCACTTAATTAATATAATTGTACTATTACCTAAATTTCTAATAAAAGTGTGCTATTTTTTTTAATATTGATAATTTAAATACATTTTAAATATTTTAAAGCTACATTAATATTAAAAGTTTTAGATATTTGAAAATACATTTTATAGTGAATACTCCGGTGTTTACCACTTTTGTTAATGATATGGAGAGTAGGATACAAAATGAATCTAACGATAATTTTCTTTATGTTAGTGAAAGAACTTTTGCTATTATATAAAGCCCCTGGTTAACATGACAGAGAGTGGTAGATGGTTGTGGATTATCATAGTATAATGTAGGTAACAGAATAATCTATGATGGTCATATTTTCTATTGAATGTATAACCAATAAGGATGGAATTGCATTTTGTCAATTTCTTAAGAGTAATATTTATGATGGAAATGGTGGATTTAATAATGCATGAGACTGTCATGTACTCTCATTTCATATTAAAGATTATTAAGATAAGAAATGGTATCATGCTTTAGTATTTTTCATATATTCATGCATGTGGAACCATTATGGAGGAATGTCTCCCATAATATTATCAAAGGTTCACCACGGTCTGTGTCTTGCATAATAAAATTAGATGCTCCTGCAAGCGATATAAGGGATTGATGGTATATTATATGGTTCTGTGAGATATCCAGTGAAATTGACTTGAATATCAGCAGGTTGCTGATGATACCTAGTATGCCTATAATGAAAAATATCTCTAGTATTGCATCATAATTCACTAAGTAACTGTAATATTTATAAGTGTATGAGATAGGATACTTGTATAATGTATAATCTAAAATTTGTATCTCATTGTGTCAAACTAGTTAGTTATGCATGATAAAAGAAAGGCTAAATTTATGATGGATAATCAGGATAGTAGAGTTTAATCAACATCATTAATGTAGGAAAGAAAATTATAACTGAGGAAATCCTAATTATAACTAAGGAAAATTTTTAAGAGTTGGGTAGTGAGGGGTTATTTTCTAGGTAGGCCATGGAGATACGTTACAATAACATTCTTTTCTTGATTAATTTAGAGTGATTCAAATCCAAACTAAGGAATTCCTTTCTTGTGTGTGTAGGTTAGTCTATGACCAACTTGGGTTATCTTGTGACATTGTTTTGGGGTCAAAATTCATGCAATTTTCTTTGCCTATGCTTTGGCCTTCAAGTACTTATCCAATGCTTCCTCTTTACAAGGTTTCAATGTCAGTTCCGATCTTCGCTTGATGCTGGCCGCAAGGAAATTTGATGTTGTTTGAGTGTAAAGAAAATCCTTATCTAGCTAGGGCTTTTCCCAAAAGTCTCGACACTCAAAACAATGCATGTATATCGATTTCAATTCAAGGGATTTACCCTCTCTTTGTTAATGAGAATATTTGATTATGAGAAAATAGTTTTGGCCATCTTATAGACCCAACAATGTAAATCTTTCTTTTTATTCATAAGAACAATTTATACAATCTATTTACTTGTTATTGTGTGTAATCAAGTGATTCCATCAAAAGTTTACAATACTATAATATTTGTTCTATTTATATTCTATGAGTACACATTAGATATTTGTGTCAAATCTATGTATTTTTTTTCTTCATAATGATTGTATATGATTTACTATTACTATCATTTTCTTTGAAGAAGAGAATCCGCAAATTAGGAAAGAGGCGTGTTGAACCATTGTCATGGGAGTTTGAGAAGATTGTCCTTTAGGCCCTAGTATTACTTTACCCAAGACTACTTGTTCCATGGCCAATTGATATGATTCCATTCCTTTTACCTAAATCAAGCGAAACTAGGTATACATTTATTTTTCTACAAGTTAAACTATGTATAGATTTATTTTTCTTACCCGCAATAGTTCTTTTATGTAGTAGCTTACAACAAACTATATTTTTACAGGTCAATAAGGGTTACTGTGCATGTTTATATATTTATCAATCCAAACAAGCTTCTTTTATTTATTACAGAATATACTTTTGCATATTTTCACGCATTCAAGTGTATTCTTTTTTTGTGCATGTTTATATATTTATCCAACCAAACAAGCTTATTTAATTTATTATATAACATAATTTTTCATCTTAGCACACATTCAAGTATATTCTTTTTCACAATATATTTTTCTAAGATTTTCTTGTTGGAAATAAATTAAAGGCTATTGCATTCCTCCAACCACGAACTATATTTCCAAGTAGTTCCCCCAAAGCTCTAGCTCCTACTTCCCAGGAGAACAAATAGTAGCCTTTTCCAATTTACATTTCCTTGACCCTTATCAACATCTTGCTACTTTTGGGTATGGGTATAGTCATTCTTTCCCAATATACCTTTATCTTTTATCCAACCCCTTTTATCTCCAACAATCCTTTTAAATGAGTTTCACCCCATGACATTTTTATTCTGAGTAATGTATTTCCTTGTAGTCTACAAAGCCAACAATTGAACTCTAGCAAAAAGGAGAACTTTTTTTTTTACTTTTTATCTTGCCTCTTCTTGGGCATAACTCATTCCATGTGAATTAGAAGTCTAATATGACATGTAAGCCAATTTTTAAGAATCATAACACAAAAAGCCAAATTTTCTTTTATATTAACAAAAATAAATATTTACACTCTCATATGTCACGCACTTGACCAACTTTGATTTTTAGGGGAAATTGAATATTCAATTAAAAAAGTCATAATATAAATTTACCAAGGCTTATTACAATTCACTTTTGTAATTAGAGGAAACATAAGCACCTTGAAAAAGATTAAAAAAGAAAGTTTATATTTTTTAAACGAATTATGTGTTTTCTTTGAAAATTAATTTATTAAATTAAACACAAATTTAAATCAAAGGATAAAAATTTTATTTTTGAAATATATTTTGATTAAATTATTTGTAAACAAATTAAATTGTACATAAGTGAGTTAAAATACAAGATTCAACCTTTTCCCCATTTTCCTTTAATATTATGTATTCGTAAAATCATGACACAAAAAGGAAAAAAGGAACACAACAAAAAAAGCCATCCTAAAAAATAGAAAAACACATTTTAAAATTATGTTATTATAAAGCATCAATTTCTAGCTAATTAATTTCTAAAGTACATAATTTCTTGCAAATTATGATAAATGTATTGTTGTATACTTTTTTAAATGTATTGAGTAGTTTTGCTTGCAAAACATTTATCATCATAATCATTTATGATATTATAGTTATTTTTATTATTGAAATGTATGTTAATTAATAGATGTTATGAACATTGGTAGAAATAAATGGAATGTTATTAAATTGAATATCAGTTTGCACATAAAATAAGTTAATACTCAAATTCAACTCAATTAAAGTGTAATTGTTATATACCATCTTTATGTATGGGTAGAACCATTATATATGCACAAACACAAACATATACACAAAATAAACTATAATCACAAACATTTGAAATTCTATCATAAAACATAAAATTGTAATTAATTATAAGAATATATTAATTAAAAATAATTGTGATTTTAAAATACATACATTGAATAGTGGTGGTTACAAAAAAAATACATTTTCATCATGATGTCATGGCCATTTACCAAACTAAGTGAACTTTTATTAAATTTGAGCATAGATAAGCTATGCAAGCATTCAATTCATTTGAAGTGTAATTCTTGCATTGGATACTATGCATGTTTAAAATCATCATATAAGTTGTTTGTATCAAGTTATTCTAATAAAAGTTTTTTTGTGTTAAATAATTTATAGACACACAAACACAAACAAACAAACCAATACATTACATAAAATAAAAACACAAACATCTAAAATTCTACCATCACAAAACATGGATTTGTAACTAATTATCAATATATATTGATTAAAAATATTTCTCAAAGATGTATTGAATAGTGATACTTACAAAAAATCCATAGCCATTCATGATGTTATTGTCATTTAAAATAAATAAAATTTTGTTAAACTAAAAGCTAAATTTAACATATATAGTTTAATACACATTCAATTAATTGGGACTGTAATTCTTGCATATTATATTTTATGTGTGTAAAATCATCATAGAGGTGATTTGTATCAAGTCAATAGACAATTTGGGCAATGACCTTCCATATAGTATATTCTAATGAAAGCCTTTCTTGTGTTCTAAAATTACACACAAACAAGAGCATAAAAAAACAAACACATACATTTCATAAAATAAAAACAGAAACATTTAAAATTATATCATCATAGAACATTAACCTGTAACTAATTATAAAAATCATATTAATTGTAAATAATATTGTGCATTGAAGAGTGGTGCTTACAACAATTCAAATTCATTCACGATGTTGAAAAAATAAGATTTTATCAAATTAAACAACAATTTAGACATTAATAAGTTAATAAGTTAATATACAAATTCTACTCATTCTAAAAGTAATTATTGTATATGATATTACATATGTGTAAAAATATTATAGGCAAACAAACAACCACAAGCAAACAAAAGCGCAACAAACAAATACATAGCATAAAATAAAACCACATACATTTAAAATTCTATCATTAAAAAACATAAATTTGTAAATTAATTTTTAAATTTTATGTTTATTTTATTTGATATATTTTAAATTTTAAATTGAATGATTGTGGTTAAAAAAAAGAAAGGAAAGAAAGGAAAGAAAAATTATACACAAGGACATTTAAATTCTACATATAAGTACCTATCATAGAATATCCTAAGAAGATCGCAAGTTCAGATTCACAGTGTTCAAAACTGATTCAGACATCAACATATAATACCGATTGACAAGAAGTTTTGATGGGTATTTAACTAAAAGGCCCACAATACCTACAAAATTTAGACTCAATTTCTTGAGAAGTTTTGGAGCATACCCAAGAAAAGGGTAAAATAGCAAAGAAGCGTAGAATTGCAACAATTTCTAGCATCATCTATTGGACGAGACACCTTGTACTAACTTGGACATGTCAAAGATGTATTCATTGAAATTAGAAGATAGAAAATGATGGTAGATCAGAAAATACAAGAACATCAAATATTCACTTTGACCAAAGTTAGCATAGAAAATGGAAGTTTGACATAGACATAGAATTGAGGATAGTTGAGTGAATGCAACGAGAATAAAATTCACCCCATGTGACTCACACAACAACTTTTGAATAAAAGGATTATTAAGATAAAATGTCATCCAAGTAGGTTGATACTCAGGAAGTCCCATACAAGAATACTATGTCAAAAGATATATTAAAGGAAATTCTAGAGAAAAATAATTTACAAACAGATGTTACCTACAACTGATGAACAAGTTCCTCTAGTAGAGTCAAATACACCCAACACTTGAGCTCTAGAAATAAAGAAAGGCTAAAAGAAACATCTAGTAAGAAACCCGACCTAAGGCATGCTTGAGATAAACAAATATTTGAAGCCCTAGAAAATTCTATGAGAGCAACCAAGAAAAAATTTAAAATAAGGATGTTGGATAGTAGCAAGATTTAGTAGAGATGGCAACAACAAAGGGAGATTTACTTAGAATGTTAGCAGCAGGAAATAGAAAAAATAATATCAACAATCCAAGTAGAATTGATGATCCACTTATTTCAATCAATAGTTTATACAACAATTAGTCAACCTCAAGAAAATTCTACCCATGAGAATTACGTTTTACAGGAGAAAAAAATTAATCCCAACTACAACAGGAGCAAATACAGTGTTTAGAGAAGGGAAGAGAGTAAAAGTAGAATTTTCCAATGTTATTGATTATTTTCATGGAATTATTAATGAAGTGCAAGTATTAGAACATCAAATACTAGTTGATCAACAATTGTCAGGCACATATCACTAGCCCACAAGGTACAACATTTGAAATATTTAAAAGCATTTGATGCCCATGAAAATATATTTGTATGGAAATTGTCTATATTTGATCAACATCTTCAAGTGCTTGCAACAACTACTTATCCAACACCATTCCCTATGAGTTCAGCACTAGTACCTGTAATAGCACAATCATCTCAATCATCTTCCTCACAACATAAATTCAATTTCTTTGAGCCAATATTTTAGGATGTGGTCTCTCTTTTGAACAACAACACCACACTCAGGAAATTGAAGTTGAATGTTCCAATCAGTCAGCGAGGGAAGGGAAAAGCAGAGGAATTTACATTTTAAATCTTGCAGATGTAATTCAAGAAGTTCTCATTGACCTTGAAACTAGATTTTTTAACTAGTCAACCACGCTTCTAGATGAACTTTTATTTCATTATAAGGATTTACTTTTTTTAATCTATGGTGTATCAAATTTTTTACAAATTTTGTAAGACTCCAAATCTTCCCCTCTTTGTCACCAAGGAGCAATTAAGGGTAGGGGAGATGTTGGAGGGGCTAGTCGACTTAGTTTACCATCCCAAACAATTCTAGAATTGATATTATAAATTCGATCAACTCTTTAGTTGAGTCAAGAGTCAAAGTTATATAGGCTAAATTAGCTTTGACAATTAAATTATTGTGACTATCTCGATATATATATATATATATATATATATATATATATATATTTGTTATGAAACCAGCTCAAGAAAAGATAGAAAAGAGAGATCAACGCCTTAGAATTCAGCCTCTTCAAGGGGGCAACCTCCTTTACATTACATAAATGAACAATTCTTGGATGATACAAATGACAAAACCTCCTTTCTATATATAGGAGTCTAAGGAGTCACAATATAATCCAGCCGACCTAACAATAATAATATAAAGCCACAAAAATAACAATAGAGGGATTCTATGGGGCACATAAATAACAATATGGGGGTAATAGGGGCACAACAATATAAATAAGGGGTATAGCTACAATAGTAATGGGGTAATTACTAGTATTATAGGGACCCAACATGCCCCTCTCCTTCATAAAAGTGTTGTTCTCAACACTTGAGCAGTTCTGGGTACTTCTACATAAAATTCTCATCCTCCAATGTGGAATCTTCAGCGGATAAGTTCTTACACTTGATAAGATACTCTGAAATTGATCGATTTCATAGCTGTCGAGTTCTTGTTTCTGTGACTGCTTCCGGTTCCATTATAATTTTTCCTTCCTCGTCAAGTTCTGGCAATATTGTTTGAACTGGGAGCTTGTCGGCTATGACCTTCTTTAAACATGAAACATGGAAAACTGGGTGCAATCGAGAAGCTGCAGGAAGCTCCAATTTGTATGCCATAGTACCAATCTTTTCCGACACCTTGTACGGATCATAATACTTTGGTGATAATTTATTATCCTTCTTAGCTTGATTTAGGGACATTTGTGTTGGCATTATGATACATATGTTGTACTTGATGGCAACCCACTCATCTCAGATAATAAATTAAGAGAAAAGTTCACGCACTTTTATGCAGAGAAAAGTTTATTTCATGTAGAGAAAAATTCACGCACTTTTATGCAGAGAAAAGTTTATTTCATGTAGAGAAAAAGTTCACGCACTTCCATGCAAGGAAAAGCACGTATATGTTGGAGAACTTACCTTTGGTCCATGGTAGTTAGTCCTTGGTATTTGAACCTATGAGGAAAAGCGCGTATATGTTGGAGAACTTACCTTTGGTCCATGGTAGTTAGTCCTTGGTATTTGAACCTATGAGGAAAAGCGCGTATATGTTGGAAAACTCACCTTTGGTCCATGGTAGTTAGTCCTTGGTATTTGAACCTATGGTTTTGGACCATGGTACTTCGTCAAAAGTGTTGATCTCACGTACTTTCATGGTGGGTTCATGGTATTAGTCCAACAGTTTTTTTGATCCTATGGTTTTGGCCCGTGGTATTGTGAAAGGCCTAAGCCTATATAAAGCAAAGGAGATCACTTGGCTAAATCATCCTTGCAATTGAATATCTTAAGATCTGAAATATTGGGTTATTGTTTTGAAAGTTTGATCTATGAAAGTGAAGTTGAAAGCGAATCTGTGAAGGGTGATCTCTCGAGCGCTGCAGCTGCGGAAGTGCGGAGGCACCACAGAAGGCGCAGTACGGAGGTGCCACAGAAGGCACAGTGCGGAGACGCCACAGAGGCACCACAGAAGGCGCAGTGCGGAGACGCCACAGAGGCGCCACAAAAGGCGCAGTGCGGAGGCGCCACAGAAGGCGCAGTGCGGAGACGCCACAGAGGCACCACAGAAGGCGCAGTGCAGAGACGCCAGAGAGGCGCCATAGAAGGCGCAGTGCGGAGGCGCCACAGAAGGCGCAGGTGTGGTGGTCGCGGCGCCACAGAAGGCGCAGGTGCGGAGGTAGTATAGATATCCGCAGATCTATACCAGTGAAGTTGCGATCCCTGCTTAAAATTTGTTTTAACTGCCTTTGACTATTCTGCAGGGTTTTGGGTGCATAACTGATGTTTGGTTACTGGTATTGAGTTCAGATAACAGCATGATTAATGACTTATCTTTATGTACTAGATCTGGTTGATAACTCTCATAATATCATTGTATGTGTATGGATCTGGTGATTGGGTGATTCAGAAGATTGTTTGATTATGTGCTTCAATGTTGTTGTTGGGTCTAGTATGAAAATTGGATGAAACGTGGCCTTTCAGATTATGTGTTGTGCTTCAGTGTATCCAGTATGAAAATTGATGAAACGTGGTACCTGGAGGAGGAGAAGATTGTAGGCCAGCGCCTGTGTACTAGTATCTAAGCTAGTACAAAAGCTAAGGGAGATCTTTGGAGCATTGTAGCAAGTAGCAGCCTGCGTACTAGTAAATGGATTGGCTAGTACAAGAGCAAAGGGGGTTGTAGCTCCCGTACTGGTATAAGACTGCACCAGTACAAATATTGTAAAAGGATTTTCTTATTAAGAAGAAGATTGAGATGACTTGCAGCAGGTGGTTTTTCTCCCGCATTGGGTTTCCACCTTATATCATGGTGTTCATGTGTGTGCCTTATGTGTGATGATCTATTCTCTATTACGGCATCTGTTATCTGATAATATGGTTGATAACGTTCTAATGCACTCATTGAAGATCAATTAACTTAATCATAAGAAGTTGTGGAAGTAGCATATATGAATCTGATTATGGAAATGAAAAAGTTTTATTAATGTGATAATACTGATTCACCCCCCCCCCCCCTCTCAGTATTATTTCCAACAATTGGTATCAGAGCAGGTCCTTTGATAGAAGCTTGATCGCTTGAAGGAGATCCGTGGAACAATGGGAAAGAAGCTTAAGAAGAAAGCACCTAAGAAAAAGAAGTCATCTCAGAAGAATTATGACAGTGGGAGAATCGATTGGGGATTAGGTATAAGAAGCTCTTCAGATTCAGAATCATTATCAGGTATGAATATATTATCCTCTGATGTTCCAGCTATCTTTCCTTTTGGAAGAGATGAAAGTGATAGCAAAACTACTGAATTTGCTCTTATGGGTGAACAAGAAAGATATCAAATAGAGGCAGAATTTAAAAGGCTGACAGACAAAATTAGAGATCAACAAGATCTATTGAACAAAAGGGAATGGGATTTCAAAGAAGAAGCTACCAAACTAAAGGCCCAACTAGAAGAAGGAAACAAGGTAAGAAAGCTACTCAAGGACAAGGAAGACCAATGTCAAAAATTGCAGCATGAAGTGACATCATTAAGAAAAGAAGTCAATGAAAGAAGCACAACCATCAAGAAACTCAAAGATAGATCCAGCTACTATGAAAATATTGAAGCTACAATCCTCTCACTAAAAGGAGATCTTGAAGAATCAAAGAAGCAGAATACAGATCTACTCCAAGCTATTGCAAAACAAAAAAACGAAGTCACCAGCTTAAAATCTCAACTAGAATGTGCCTTCCGAGTTCGTCAAATGCAGCAGGATCTGAATGAAGAACAAGAAAAGGAGATTCGCAAACTAAGGGAACAAATGGAAGAAGGAAGGAAAGCTGAAGAAGATTTGAAAAAGAAATCTCTTGAAAAGGAAGAACAGCTTCAGGTTGAGGTAAATATCTTGAAAGGTAAACTAGAAGAAAAGGATAAGCTTTTACGATTTCAAGATAGTTCTAAAGTCTTGGATGATATTCTTAGTAGTCAAAGGTCTCCTGCTATAAATACTGGTCTTGGTTTCCATGAATCTGTTGAAGGTGAATCTAGTTCACAAGGTGAGGCAAGGAACTCTAAAGAGAAATCTAAAGTGATCAACGAAGAAATGAAAGATCAATCTCATCATCAACCAAGAAAAGAGATTCCTCAAAGAAAATCATTTACTCCTCCTATGAATGATGTTGAATGTTATGTATGTCATAATCTTGGACATGTTGCAGCTAGATGTAGAAGAAGAAGGGTTCAAGACCATTATGCAGAAAGATCATCACATTCAAGGTACTTTTATGGATATTGCTTTGCTTGCAATATGTTTGGTCACAAAGCTGCTGATTGTTACAGGAGGAATATGAAACATGTAAGATGTTATGCATGTAACAAGCTTGGACATATAGCTAAGGAATGCAGGAACAAAGTGTGGGCACCATATCAAAAGGAGAAAATGTCATCATCACGCTTGAAGATATGGAGGAAAAAGGAAGTACATTCAGAAAAAGGCGGCACTGCACAACGTACAGACATACCAGAATAAGAGGGAGCTGAAAGTACAAAACTTCAGTGTCCTGAATCTCATATGCAAACTCCATAAAGGAAAGTTGCATATATACGCGAGTTAGTTACTGCACAGTCGCGTATATGATTGTTTGAAGAAAGGCAGTAGGGACAGATTCAAGAGAAGGATCAGTTTTGCTCTAGTTAATAATAATGATGTGTGGATATGATGGTTAGAAGTGTTTTGGTTCTAACTTCATATTGATGATGTCTTGATACTTCTTATTGATATGCATGATCAGACAGATGGCACAGGTTTAGAGGGAGCATATGGACTTAATGCATTATTGGCATTATGGTTAATAGTCCTTGGTGATGATACTTATATGGATAAATGATTCATCTTGCTATGGTTATGAGTTGTTCACATGGTTCTTCGATCAGATTTATGGTTGATTCTCTAATGATGCTTGCATGAGAAGCACTTAGCTTGAATTCACATCTTCTTGATGTTGAGTCACTCATATGCTGCTGTCGTCATATGCATAAAGATCATATATTACAGTTATGATTCCTTTCATTCTTGGCACAAATGGATGAGGATTGTTGGCTGGATACAGGGATGATTATTCAAAGTTGCATTGTTGGAGACATGATGATAATGAGCCCTTATCTATATGATGATTGGATTGTTTCATACATATGTTGATTAATGCAGATATTCCCAATTGATGATACTTGATTCATGTAGATCTGGATGGCTATGATGTTTCTCACATAGAATGTGAAATTCTGTTGATGCAGACATACCTTGATGATTCATGCACTAATACAAGTTGCTGGTCTAGTTGCTGTTGACAGATACTATGGAGCAGATCATAAAGTGTTGTTGCTGATGTTCATCTTATTTAGGTGATGTCATATCAAGACTCATGATGTAATAGTGTCATCTCTTCAGGTCATGTAACGACCTATGTTGGTTTCCCCACTATGCCTGGGATGAAGATGTAATGTATTTGGTTTTCATTTTTCTGATATATCCCCACTTGGTTGGGTGATGGATGTATGTATTGAATCTTTTAGGAAGGTCATTTGTGATGTAGAACATCCTTTTGCAGACCTAGCTTACAGTCAGGGGGAGCCTGAGCATGAACAACGCTATATAGCAGAGCAAACATTTCAGCTTGTTCTCAGAAAGAGCATGATCAGATTGGTGCACCATGACATATACAAAGGGGGAGCTCATTCAGATATTTCAACAGGTACTCAGGGGGAGCTTATAATGCATTGTTGGCATTATGGAGGACGTACATAAGGAGATCTTGGATGCTGGTCTGATTATTGCTGCAATCTATCTTTTTCATGGTCATGGATTATGGTTCTTCTTTACAGATCTAGTTTATAGTCAGGGGGAGCATGTTCTTAGGGGGAGCATAACCCTTTACCCTTGATGTCAAAGGGGGAGAGTGATTGGTTGTTGTTGCCATCAAGTCCAAAGGGGGAGATTGTTGGCATTATGATACATATGTTGTACTTGATGGCAACCCACTCATCTCAGATAATAAATTAAGAGAAAAGTTCACGCACTTTTATGCAGACAAAAGTTTATTTCATGTAGTGAAAAGTTCACGCACTTTTATGCAGAGAAAAGTTTATTTCATGTAGAGAAAAAGTTCACGCACTTCCATGCAAAGAAAAGCGCGTATATGTTGGAGAACTTACCTTTGGTCCATGGTAGTTAGTCCTTGGTATTTGAACCTATGAGAAAAAGCGCGTATATGTTGGAGAACTTACCTTTGGTCCATGGTAGTTAGTCCTTGGTATTTGAACCTATGAGGAAAAGCGCGTATATGTTGGAAAACTTACCTTTGGTCCATGGTAGTTAGTCCTTGGTATTTGAACCTATGGTTTTGGACCATGGTACTTCGTCAAAAGTGTTGATCTCACGTACTTTCATGGTGGGTTCATGGTATTAGTCCAACAGTTTTTTTGATCCTATGGTTTTGGCCCGTGGTATTGTGAAAGGCCTAAGCCTATATAGAGCAAAGGAGATCACTTGGCTAAATCATCCTTGCAATTGAATATCTTAAGATCTGAAATATTGGGTTATTGTTTTGAAAGTTTGATCTATGAAAGTGAAGTTGAAAGTGAATCTGTGAAGGGTGATCTCTCGAGCACTGCAGCTGCGGAAGTGCGGAGGCACCACAGAAGGCGCAGTGCGGAGGCGCCACAGAAGGCGCAGTGCGGAGACGCCACAGAGGCGCCACAGAAGGCGCAGTGTGGAGGCGCCACAGAAGGCGCAGTGCGGAGACGCCACAGAGGCGCCACAGAAGGCGTAGTGCGGAGGCGCCACAGAAGGCGCAGTGTGGAGGCGCCACAGAAGGCGTAGTGTGGAGGCGCCA
Organism: Pinus tabuliformis; assembly: GCA_031772625.1. Classification (NCBI taxonomy): domain Eukaryota; kingdom Viridiplantae; phylum Streptophyta; class Pinopsida; order Pinales; family Pinaceae; genus Pinus; species Pinus tabuliformis. Next base: position 1,375,134,651 of record CM062819.1, read on the forward strand.
TAGAAGGCACAGTGCAGAGGTGCCACAGAAGGCACAGTGCGGAGGCGCCACAGAAGGCGCAGTGCAGAGGCGCCACAGAAGGTGCAGTGCGGAGACGCCACAGAGGCACCACAGAAGGCGCAGTGCGGAGGCGCCACAGAAGGCGCAGTGCGGAGGTGCCACAGAAGGCGCAGTGCGGAGGCGCCACAGAAGCCACAGTGCGGAGACGCCACAGAGGTGCCATAGAAGGCACAGTGCGGAGGCGCCACAGAAGGCGCAGGTGCGGTGGTCGCAGCGCCACGGAAGGCGCAGGTGCGGAGGTAGTACAGATATCCGCAGATCTATACCAGTGAAGTTGCGATCCCTTCTTAAAATTTGTTTTAACTACCTTTGACTATTCTTCAGGGTTTTGGGTGCATAACTGATGTTTGGTTACTGGTATTGAGTTCAGATAACAGCATGATTAATGACTTATCTTTATGTACTAGATCTGGTTGATAACTCTCATAATATCATTGTATGTGTATGGATCTAGTGATTGGGTGATTCAGAAGATTGTTTGATTATGTGCTTCAATGTTGTTGTTGGGTCGAGTATGAAAATTGGATGAAACGTGGCCTTTCAGATTATGTGTTGTGCTTCAGTGTATCCAGTATGAAAATTGATGAAACGTGGTACATGGAGGAGGAGAAGATTGTAGGCCAGCGCCTATGTACTAGTATCTAAGCTAGTACAAAAGCTAAGGGAGATCTTTGGAGCATTGTAGCAGGTAGCAGCCTGCGTACTAGTAAATGGATCGGCTAGTACAAGAGCAAAGGGGGTTGTAGCTCCCGTACTGGTATAAGATTGCACCAGTACAAATATTGTAAAAGGATTTTCTTATTAAGAAGAAGATTGAGATGACTTGCAGCAGGTGGTTTTTCTCCCGCATTGGGTTTCCACCTTATATCATGGTGTTCATGTGTGTGCCTTATGTGTGATGATCTATTCTCTATTACGGCATCTGTTATCTGATAATATGGTTGATAATGTTCTAATGCACTCATTGAAGATCAATTAACTTAATCATAAGAAGTTGTGGAAGTAGCATATATGAATCTGATTATGGAAATGAAAAAGTTTTAATAATGTGATAATACTGATTCACCCCCCCCTCTCAGTATTATTTCCAACAATTTGCTTATATGGTTGTAGCCTTAGGAATACCCAATCACCTACATCAAAACTTCTTTCACTGTGATGTTGATCTGCCTGTTGTTTCATTCTATTTTGTGCCAACACGAGGTTATCCTTTAAGAGTTGCAGGACTTGTTGTTGATGTTCAATCTGATGTTCCACTGCCTGAACCTTAGAATTTTCTCTTAAATATGATGTGATTGATGGTGGTTGGTACCCATAAAGTGCCATAAATGGGGTCATTTTTGTTGTTGTATGGAAGGAAGTGTTATACCACCATTCAGCGAGAGGCAACCATTTGACCCATTGTGTCTGTTTATCAGATACAAAGCAACGAAGATATCCTTCCAAAAATTTGTTTACTATCTCAGTTTGCCCATCAGATTGAGGATGATAAGATGAGCTATGAGCTAACTGAGTACCAAGACAAGAAAATAATTCTGTCCAAAAATTTCCAGTGAAAATGGGATCTCTGTCACTTACAATAATCTTTGGGTTTCCATGTAGCTTTTGAACTGTTTCCATAAATGCAGTAGAAACTGTACTGGCTTTAAATGGATGTGATAATGCACAAAAGTGTGCATACTTGGTAAGTCTGTCAACTACCACCATGATGACACTCTTTCCCTCAGACTTGGGTAAACCTGTGATAAAATCCATTGAAACCTCCTCCCAACGTTGGCTTGGAATGGATAAAGGTTGTAATAGACCCGGTGTCTTAATTGTTTCAACTTTATTTTGTTGGCAAACCAAACATTCCGCCACAAACTTTTGAATATCTGATTTAAGGCCATCCCAAAAAAATTCCTTCTTAACCCTGTGGTAAGTTTTTAAAAATCCTGAGTGCCCTCCTAAGGGAGAAGTGTGCAATTCCATAAGAATCTTTTGTTTTAGCTGGGAATTCTTACAGAGGTATAAGCGATCTTTGTACCATAACGAATCATTTTTCCAGCTAAATGTATCAGAAGTACTGGAATCTTGTTGTAGCTTTCGAATAAGTGCCCACACTTCTTCGTCATTCTTCCATTCCTCCTTTGCTTCGTTTATCCAATCTGGTTGGATAATAGAAATGGCACACAACAATGCTTCCATATCCTCATCCTTTCTTGAGAGTGCATCTGCCACCACATTTTGCTTCCCTTTTTTGTAGATGATTTCAAAGTCATAACCCAACATCTTTGTGACCCACTTTTGTTGCTCTTCAGAGGATAATCTTTGTTCTAAAAAGTATTTAAGGCTATCATGATCCGTTTTTACCTTGAAGTGTCTTCCCATTAGGTAGGGTCGCCATTTCTTAAGTGCATGGAGTATTGCCAACATTTCCTTCTCATAAATAGCTTTGCTTAAAAACTTTCCCTTGATTGGACGACTTTCAAAAGCAATGGGTCTTTCATCTTGCATTAAAACAGCACCAATTCCATTTCCTGAAGCATCACATTCCACAATAAAGGTTTTTGTGAAGTCCGGTGTAGCTAAGACCGGTGCTTGGCACATTGCCTCTTTAAGATGTTAAAGGGCTTTGTTGCTTCCGGAGTCCATGAAAATGAATCTTTCTTCAATAATGTTGTTAGAGGTGCTGCTATTCTCCCATAATTCTTAACGAACTTGCGATAATACCCTGTCAACCCAAGAAATCCTCGCAGATGCTTTATGGATGTGGGGATTTTCCATTCCTTAATGGCTTTAATTTTGCTAGGGTCTACCTTAACTCCTTCATGAGATACAATATGACCCAAATATTCCACCTCCTGGACTCCAAAGAAACATTTGGATCTTTTTGCATATAATTGTTTCTCCTCCAATAGTTGTAGCACCTTGTCAACATGTTCAACATGATCCTTCCAAGACTTGCTGTAGATTAGTATATCATCAAAAAATACCAACACAAATTTTCTAAGGAATGGTTTGAAAATTGAATTCATCAAACCTTGAAATGTTGAAGGTGCATTGGTAAGGCCAAAAGGCATGACCAAAAATTCATAATGACCCTCATGAGTTCTAAATGCCGTTTTCGGAATGTCTTCAATCTTCATTCTGATTTGATGATATCCCGAACGAAGATCCAACTTGGTGAAGTAAATTGATCCATGCAATTCATCCAGTAATTCATCAATGACAGGAATGGGGAACTTATCTTTAATAGTGAGCTTGTTGAGCTCCCTATAATCTGGACACATGCGCCATGATCCATCCTTCTTGTGCACCAATACTACTGGAGCTGAGAAAGAACTTTGACTCGGTTGAATTATACCAGCCTCTAGCATTTCTGCAACCATACGTTCAATTTCACTTTTTTGGACATATGGATATCTGTACGGCCTGATGTTTGGAGGAACACTTCCTGGAATCAGATGAATAGCATGATCATGATCACGCATAGGTGGGAGACCTTTGGGAGTCTCAAATACCTTGGAATGATTGTCCAAGACTTTTTGGAGATCTGGAGAAATAGATGATTCCAATGTGGAAACATCTAGCGAACATAATTGTGCAATTACACCTCTTTGCTCCTTTTTTAGAAGCTTTGTCATGCCATTAGAGCTGATTATCTTTCCTGGTTTCCCTGCAATACCCCTTAATTCAACTTCCTTTCCTTCCACAGAAAATTTCATGAAAAGTTCTTGAAAATTAAAAGCTATTGTACCCAAGGATTGTAGCCATTGGACTCCTAGTACAACATCAGCACCTCCCATTGGAATGGAAAGCATTGGGCTAGTCAATACATATTCTCCCATGGATAGCTTGATATTATGGCACTTTCCAGAACAATTTATTGTTCCTCCATTTGCAATCATCACTTGACACTCTGGTGCTGGATATAGGAAGCAATTCAATTCTTTTGCTACCCTACAATGAATAAAATTGTGGGTGCTTCCTGAATCAATCAACACTATTACCTTTTTCTTCTTGATTTGTCCTTCTATCTTGATGGTTTGAGGAGTGGTAATTCCCGCCAATGCATTACAAGATATGGTCGGATTTATTTGTTCTTCATCTAGGCTTTGTTCCTGGAATATATCCTCTTCTTTTGACCTTTCTTGCTCCTTTTCTTCTTCCTCTTCACAATCTATGTAGAATAATTTCTTCTCAGCACACTTATGACCCTTTGTGTATTTGCTATCACAATTGTAACAAAGCCCTTTTGCTCTTTTTTCTTCCAATTGTTGTGGTGTCAACCTTGTAGGTTGTGGAAGACTATGGGCAACAACACTTCCGTCTTTATAGTTGTGAATGGTATGCTTCCTAGTTGCCATAATTTTGCTTTCCATTTTTCTTGCTAACCTGAATGCCTTCTCTAATGAATCAGGTTCCCAAAGGCGCACATCATGTTGGATATTATCCTTTAAAGACCCTATGAACACATCAATCCTATGCTCCTCTGGAATATCTTTTACCCTTATGTTCAATTTTTGGAACTCCTCAATGTGCTCCATTATTGAACCCTTTTGTTTGAGACTTATCAATTGGCTAAAAAAAGTGTTGCTTTTTGTATCCTCATAATGTGCTATCAATTCTTCCATAAAAATTGCCCAAGTGATAAATTGTTTACGAGAACAAAGCCATTGATACCATACAAACTGATTTGGTTCCAAATATAAAGTTGCCATACGTACCTTTTGTGTGTTTTGCACATTATTGAGATCGAAGAATTGCTCCATCTGTAATATCCATGTGGCGGGATCCTTGCCATCAAACTTCCTCATATCGATTTTTGGAACATGGTGAGTCTTCGATCCAACATTAGAGTCTATGGAATCATGATTAACATTTCTTTTGTTCTCATCATGAGTTTCCTTTAGTACTCTTTCACCCTTAGTGACCATTTCTTGTAGCAACTTATTCATATTTATCTTCAATTCTTCCATCTTATCATCCATGCCATCAATTTTAGCGTTGATGCCATTCACCTGAGCTTCCATGCCCTTTATCTTAGATTCCACGCCATTTATCTTAGCATCTATTAGCTTTTGTGAGCGTGACATTTGTTGCACTTGTTCTTGTAATTTTGATATATCATGTAGCATTTCTTCCTCTTCTTCATGAGTCATGCTAGAGCTTTCAGGTTCCTTACTAGGTGTTTGCATTTTCTTTCCTCGGTGCATCAGTTACCAATAATAATGCTTTACTATGCCCTTTGAATTCCTTCAAACCAAGCTTATGCAAAAATTAAAAAAAAACTACACACCTTTTTTTACTTTGTAGAAGCCTGATATTGAATCTGATGTATCTCTATAATTTCGAATCATCCAGTTCTGAAATTGTCACCTTTAGTATCCTTCTATGTCCTCTTTCCAATGCCACTAGTCTGATCCAAATTGGATTCTCCAAGAAAGAGTTATGCACAATCTCCCGCAGTGACCTGATTATAGACTAGTTCAGTAGAGCGAATTTGTATGAAGTGCCACGTGTCACTGTTTCAACCTTTGACTCTAAAAAATATATAAAAGAAAACTAAGGTCCGTCCTCTTTCTGTACCTTCTTACGAAATTTCAATCCGATGCTCAGAAAGAAAGTTATGACGATTTTCCCCAGGTCACCTGTTTTGAGTGTAATTCAGGAGTCTGCAAAAAGACCAACTTCCTCAGATCATATCTCCGAAAATATCACGTGAAAAGGTCTGAAATTCGGACCCAAGGTTTAGCGTGATGTCTTCTCAAATGGGTTTTTTTTACGACTTCTGAAACATCACAGAAAAAAAGTTATAGTAAAAATACCACGATGACCTGTTTGGAGCAGCGAAACCCTAGAATCCAAAGCTCTGATACCAAATGTTATGAAACCAGCTCAAGAAAAGATAGAAAAGAGAGATCAACGCCTTAGAATTCAGCCTCTTCGAGGGGGAAACCTCCTTTACATTACATAAATGAACAATTCTTGGATGATACAAATGACAAAACCTCCTTTCTATATATAGGAGTCTAAGGAGTCATAATATAATCCAGCCGACCTAACAATAATAATATAAAGCCACAAAAATAACAATAGAGGGATTCTATGGGGCACATAAATAACAATATGGGGGTAATAGGGGCACAACAATATAATTAAGGGGTATAACTACAATAGTAATGGGGTAATTACTAGTATTATAGGGACCCAACATATATATATATATATATAATATATAATATATATATATATATATATATATATATATATATATGGAAATGTATGCATCATTGTATCTTTTGTAACTGGCTTCCCAGGAGAATATAATATAAAATAACACTTCGATGGTTCTTTTCTACATCGTTTCTCTGCTTCTATTCCTATGTTCCTTATCTTCATGGGATTTCTTGTTTTCCTATCTACTAGTAACTAATGGTCATTATCTACTACACTACAAGTATATATCAATTTTTTTGGAATATTTTACAAAAATATAAAATATTGTAAAATATTGGTGCATCTTTCAATGAATTGTAAAATCTTGTAAAATATTAGTGAATCATTCACTTAATTATAAAATATTGTAAATTATTGGTGAATCCCTCATTTAATCTTTACATCAAGTTATTTTTCCTTCTTATGCATTGATTCTCTAATAGAAAAATAATTATCCAATACTTCGCTTCAAATAAACCAACATCATTAGGATTTGCTGGTTCATCACCATCTATAAGTTTTTTCAAATCCTTGGTGTGTAACTATTATTGTAACTATTGTGTTTTCTTCTTCAATTAGAACTCTAATAATTGTTGATTAATACAAAATGTTTTGAAATTACACAAAATGTGCAATGAGATTGACTAAAAGACAAAATATATAATGAAAGTTAATTTCCTATATGATAAAAAAATTAGTTAACACAAACTCATTATAAAGCCACAATTTTCGAGTTCAAAAATATAGCCCACAAAGAAAAAATTTCATTACTTAGTATAACATGTTACAAAATATGTATCATCAAAGGATTTCAACTTGAAAATTGATAATACACTAAACAGTCTCTCATCCTCCACTAATTACATGTATTTCTCCTTTAGCCTTTCCTTCAAAGGTATAATTTCATTAAAGGTATGTTGTTCCCGTGAAAATAGATCCCCTACAATGAACACATAGGAAGCTAGATCATAGGTCATTATTCCATACAAATAGCCAAGTAGAACATATTTCCCATTCCTAATAAATATTTTGAAACAAAATACAAGATAAATTGTGGATTCTCTAAAATGTGAAGAAGCTCTGGTCATGCCAGAAAGTGAACTGGAAATTAATTTATTTTCCTTAAACCATTAGATTTATAAAAAAGTAATGATAATTACAAAAAATATGTGGAATACCCAAAGAATAAACAAAGCCATATATGATTCATAATATCATATATTTCTCAAGTAAACATAAAAACGAACATAAGGGTTCTTATTCAAGAAAAAGTGTTAACAATAACCCAACGCTTTTCAAATCAATGATAATTAGATGAAACCACTCATTCCCAAAAAAATGGTTCAATTAACAATAGAACTAGAACTATAGGTGTTTAAGGGACTAACAAAAGGTTAAAAAAAAATAAAAAAAAAATATTGATCTTGATAAATGCTTCAAATTCTTGGCCAAGATATCAGATCTAAACGTAAAAGAAATTTCATGTACTTGAATGACTATATTTGTTCATAGAGGAAATATTCCTAAATGAATTACTTATCATTTAATAGTAGGATATTATGTATGTGAAGAGATACGTTTTGTATTCATGAGACTGTAGCTTTCATTTCCAACAGTGGAGAAGAGAGTGACAATTTAATATTTGAATTTAAGACATGAATCTTAAATTAACTTGCATATATCCACCTCCACCTCAACCTACACCTCCTTCTCCTCCTCCTCCACCTCCACCTCCACCTTAACCTCCTTTTCCATTCATCCTCCACCTCCACTTCCACATCAACCACCTCCTCCTCCACACCCTTCTCATCCTCCTCCTCCTCCACCTATACCTCCATCACCTCATACTGCACCACCACCTCCACCTCCACCACCTCCACCCTATCATCCGCCTCCTCCTCCTCCTCCTCCTCCACCTCCACCTCCACCACCTCCACCCTATCATTCACCTCCTCCTCCTCCTCCTCCTCCACCTCCACCCTATCATTCACCTCCTCCTCCTATGCTTTCTCCTCCTCCTCCTCCTCCTTCTCCTCCTCCTCAGCCTCCAGCTCCTTCACCACCTCAACCTCTGCCTCCTCCTACTCCTCCTCCTCCACCTCGACCTCCACCTTCTCCTCCACCACCACCTCCGGCTTTGCCTCCTCCTCTACCTCCACCTCCTCCACCACCTCAATCTCCGCCTCCTCCACCTCCACCTCCACCTCCTCCACCACCTCCTCTTCCTCCCCCTCATCCTCCTCCAACTCCACCTCCATCTCGACTAGCACCACCACCACATCCTCCTCCTCGTTGACCACCTCCACCTTCAACTCCACCTCCTCCTCCACCACAACATCCTCCTCCTCGTTCACCACCTCCTCCTACAACTCCACCTCCTCCTCTACCACCACTTCCACCTCTACCTCCGCCACCACCTCCACATCCACCTCATCCACCACCTCCGCCTCCTCCTCCTTCTCCTCTTCCTACTCCATCTCCACCTCCACTACTTCTACCTCCTCCTCCTCCTCCACCACCTCTCCTCCTCCACCTCCACCTCCTCCATTACCTCCACCTCCACCTCCACCTCCTCCACCACCACTTCCACTTCCACCTCCGCCACCACCTCCACGTCCACCTCCTCCACCACCTCCTCCTCCTCCACCTACTCTTCCTCCACCTCCACCTCCTCCCCCACCTCTGCCTCTGCCTCCACCTCCTCCACCACCTCCACCTCTGCCTCTGCCTTTGCCTCCGCCTCCACCTCCTCCTCCTCCACCTCCTCCTCATACTCCACAGCTTCTACCTCGAACTCATGCACCACAACCTCTTCCTCCACCTCCACCTCCACCTCCACCTCCACCACCACTTCCGCCTCCACCTCCTCCACCATCTCCACCTCCGCCTCCACCTACACCACCTACTCCTCCACCATATCCACCTCTGCCTCCTCCACCACCTCCACCTCAACCTCCTCCTCCACCAACTCCACCTCAACCCCCTCCCTCACCACCTCCTCTATTAGAAAATTATATATTACGAAGCAATGGAACACATAAAATATTGTAGAAATATAAACACAGAAAATGCACAAAACAAGAGAGACACAGATATACGTGGTTCACCCAGTTTGGGCTACGTCCACCCCAAACAGCCAGTCCTTCCTTTCTATTATCCAGCAAAATGAAGAGACACAACCTACAGTAAATCCACTGTAGTATCCTCTGTTTTCTCACAGTCTCACCTCTCTATTTCTCGCTCACAGAATACACATCTATCACACAGCCTCAAATACAATACCCTCATACAAAGAGAGGGGGTTTCCTTCTGGGGAAAAAAACCCTAAACTAAACATAAGTTCTACCATCAGATCATCTGCCTAATGAACGGCCCAGATTGACTAGAAATTACTATACTTTTACAAGGAAATTTTACAGCTGTTTTTAGCTTCGCGGGTGCTGCAGCTAATATTTTACCCTAAACCCTAAACCCTAAACCCCCCGTGGACCCCCCCTGCAGCGAATATTTTACGGGCGGCGTTGCCGCCCCCATTTCGAACTGGGGTCCTATGTGGCGATACCTTTGAATATAGAAGATAATCAGGCTCCACACCCAACATCCTCCACCTCAACCCCCTCCTCCACCACCTCCTCCACCTCCACCTGCTCCTCCTCCTCCTCCTCCACCTCCACCACCTCTACCTCCTCCACAACTTCCTCCACCTCCTCCTCCTCCACCACCTCAACCTCCTCCTCCTCCTCCTCTGCCTACTCCTCCACCACCTCAACCTCCTCCTCCTCCTCCTCTGCCTCCTCCTGCTCCACCACCTCCACCTCCACCTACTCCTCCACCAACTACTCCACCAACATCACCACCTCCTCCTCTTCCTCCTCCACCACCTCCTCCTCCTACTCCACCTCCACCTCCTCCTTAACCGCCTTTGCCTTCACTTCCTCCTCTTCCACCTCCTCCTTAACCACCTTTTCCTCCTCTTCCTCCTCTTCCTCCTCCTCCACCACCACCACCACCTCCTCCTCCTCCTCCTCCTCCTCCACCACCACCACATCCTCCTCCTCCTCCTTCTCCACATCCACCACCACGTCCACGTCCACGTCCACTTCCACGTCCACCTCAGCCTCCTCAAAAAACTTGAAAAAAAAAATAAAATTGCATATCATTTCATTCTCTTTATTTATAATACTTATTGATTCATTCTTTACCGTCATAATTCAGATATCAATGTATACATGATAATATAACAAATAATATGTATAAAAAATTGCAATATAAATAAGTAATTATGAGAACAACAAGTTAATTAATAAAATTTAATTTAGTTTCTAGTTTAAGTCAAATATTATTTTCAGAATTTCACTAACAAAATTATGGTAAAGGTAATAAAAATTATGTGTGACCACTTATTATTTTCAATATCAAAATTGTAAGAATAGTGAACATCAAAACACGACAACATTCTAAATTTTTATTTGGAAAAAAAAAAAAAACTTTTGATTATTTTTCACATACTCATATTTCTACATGTTTATATTTAAAATATTAAGAATACATTTTTATATTTAAAAATATAATTTAAAATGTTGAATTTGTTTGGGTATTGAAAATTTCAAAAATATATGATCTAAGCCAAATTCCAATTCCAATAAAAAATGCTGAATCTATTTTCATTTTAAAATACAATGAAAAAGATGAGACATCAAAGTGTATCACCCACCCAAGAAACATTTCCAATCAGCCATTTGACAACCCCAGAAAGAGGCATGAAAGTCAAACTCGTAATCTAGTTTTTTGGATCATAATTTTGAAGCTACGGGTATCTGTGATTGATTTCTGGGTAACCATAACACAAAAATTCAGTGCGAAGGATTGGGCCGATATAGTAATTAAGAACGAATCTTGATGTCGAAGTGTTCAGTCTTTTTAATGTGTAACAAAAGTATAATGGAACACGAAAAGTAGCAATAAGTGATTCCATAGTTGCAGAAAAATAATTATAAACCAGTGCTCAAATAATTATAAACCAGTGCTCAAAATTTCAAATGTACAAAAAAATTGTCCATCGAGAAATTTTTTTTCCAAATGTACAAACAAAATTGTCCATAAACTATATCCATAGTTGCAGAAAAAATTATAAACAACACTTTAAGAAAATTATGTATAAACTCTATACATAGTTGTAAAAAAAATTATAAACCATATTTTAAAACAATGCTCGAAAAAGAGGCATGGCTTCAAATGTGCAAACAAAATTATCCATAAACGATATACATAGCTGCAGGAAAAAATTATAAATCAGACTTTAAAACAAAAATCGAAGAATAAGAGGCATGGCTCAAGAATGTTAAGATAATTTGAATTGACAAAAATGGCTACGTACCTCCAGCGTCATTGGAAGTAGAGTTGAGAAGTGCTGGGTGCGTGATTGTGCTAGTATCGTGTTATCACAAAATCAAGCACTGAAGGCTGCCAATCAGCAAGATTCTGTGTAACTATTTCAAACTAGGCTTTTGACTAAGGCTTAGCCTCCTTAGTCTGAGAGGGCTCTCTCACAGATTATGAATATTGACTAATGACAAGAAAAGAGGGCTAACTCTTATAAGACACATGAAAAATATGTTGGCTGGACAACATTGAATTTATTCCCATTGGGCTTATGGAGTCTCTCATATCTGAGCAAACAAAATACTATCTTTTCATGGAAATCAAGGCACTTTACATCTAAATGTTCAAACATAACTTTGAAACCACAGTTTGCCAAGGCATACAGGAAGTCAGAGCATGATCCATGAGTTCTGAGTGATTATGCATTAACAAAACTATAAAAGAACCTTAAAGAAAATATACCATCACACATTTGAACAAGAAGATCCATTGTGAATCCTGAGAAGAAAACACAGTCCTTTGCATTACTGAAATTTGTTTATACATAAACCAAAACAGTCTTCTCCAAAATATCCAACCCACATTACATAAGAGTTTCATCTATATATAGAGCTTCCTCCTCCAGCATGAGGGGAGCTCGAAGACTATTACTAATTACCCCTATCTACCAATTAACTAACTCATTAAATACATTAAGTGCTGACTGTAATTACAAAGAGTGCTAATTAAACTACACATCTAATTCTATCTTCCTCGTATCATGATCCTTCTTTGCTCTTGGACACCTGTCTCTTTTTATTTTGGCCGAGATAACTGAGAAGCGGATGCAATGAACAAGGTTAGCATTGGATACTGAATGCGCTGATGATTCATTAATCAAAAGGATAAACCCCTGTTTTTCCGGTCCTCGTCTCCCACCATCCTTCGAAAGTTAAGCAACATGTTCCCAGCTCTTTAATACCCCAAAATTGATGAGCCTTACCATATTTCAGATGTGTTGGAGGCTTCGTTGATGGACAAGTGTATAAATCAAAACAATACTCCTCGTATGCCATTTCTGCCAAACCCTAACTGGTCATAAAGTACCTTTATAAAAGTTTTAACTTGAGACAAAATATTTTACCTTTACAAAAAGGCACACTTGTCATTATCTGAATGGCTAGGATAGCCTCATGTGGTCTCCTTTATGTTCCTTAGACGTTTCCTTTAGCAAAATTTTTCTCCCACCATCAAACTGTTTGTCTTCATCATAAAACAATACCTACAGCAGTTTCGTAGCGCGCTACGAAATTGCTGTTTTCGCTAAAACAGAGTGTATTTTCATTAAGGAATTTTTTGCTTGAACTTCTAACTTTTTAAATCTCCTTTACAGGTGGCAGAGACCTATATGTCTTCAAAATAATGGAACTTAAACAAAATTTGACAAAATTTAGAATATGACCTTTCTCACCATCAATGAGCAGCTAGTTAACCTAGTTGTGCTTTTAAATCTGCAACCTCCTTCTAAACTTCAACTTGATCTTTGATTATAGCATGTATTCCCTTGGTGTTCTGACTTATGTGCACGAGCAAAATTCCGTCCCTTGCTAAGTCCTTAATGAGCTTCACTAACTGAACCAACTTTACTTGAACTGCCTTTACCAAGAGAATCGGAAGCTAAATATTTTGAGGCCCATGCTTTTGCATTCATAGCTCCTTCTTGGAAGTTTCTTCTTGCTTCTAATCCTAGCTCTCAGTTTCCTGTTAACCATTCTGATGTATCTCACCTCCTTTTTCTTGCATTGCCGATATAATGGTAAGTGAAGATGATATGAAATATAAGCTTCTGTTCTATCTGAAAAATAGGTCTTGGGACAGAGCTCATAACGTCTTGCAGAAAACGTATTTGGAAAAACTGAAGGATGTTTTTGTGAAACAATCCGTGCTTAACAAAAACCTCTCTTGGTTTTTTGAAAATCTACTCCAGCTGTCCAGAATCGATCCTTGAAGAAGATGTGTAAAACAGGAAATTAAAAACTGCATCTACAGCAGTTTCGTAGCGCAACTTTGACCACACATTTCTCCCACCTCAGAATGGAATTGAAGAAACTGAAAGTGGTTTTTGTAATTCAACATTTTAGGAAGAAAAGACTCTTTCAGTTTAAAAAATTGAGTTCTCAACTGCTCTGGAAAGCTTCTGGAAGTTACCTAGTAAAACAGTTTTCTCTGCTGAAACACGCTGCTACAGGGTTTTCGCAGCGCGCTGCGAAAACACTGATTTCATAGCGCAAGGTTTAGCATGCGTATGTATCTTCATTTCTTGAATTTTCCTTTTGATTAGGGCTCAAACCTTCTCAAGTGATCTTATTACACCTCTGCAGCAACATCCCTTTCAAAATAATCTTCTTTTTCTTACAAGGTAGATCCTCAAAAAACAAAACTATCACCTTCAGCAGTTTCGTAGCGCGCTACGAAACTGTTGAGTTGTTTCAAAAATCATAGTTTCAACCCAAAACTTTGCTATTTGAGAACTTTTCTATTAAAACATTCTTTCAAATGTTTCAAGACCCTTCAAAACTGAATGGAAATGTTTGAAAAGATTATACCAAGCATAACTACCAAAACTTTGAAGCATGTCCTTACTTGAAGTGAGATTTCTTTATGGAGATCCCTTTTGTTTTCTTTGAAATTTTGTCAGTGATAACAGTGGCTCCACTTGGGATAGTGTGCCCTTGTGGTACACTAAGAACCTGCAGTTCCAGTGCCTTATCCTCTTATCATGAACAAAAATTTATTTGACAAACGTCTTCTTTAAGTTCCTTGGGCCTTCACCTCAGGCTTAAGCTTGATGATCACTATAGGAGAAAGAAGTCTATCTCTACTAAAAAATAAAAATGCTCAGTCAACCTTGAGCTTATTTGCATTTATCTTACCTACCTACCCTATCAGCTGCAAGCTCCACTTGTAGCTCAAGCAACATGATATTTCCAATAAAGCCAATCAATTGTCTTTTCTGATATGGGAGGCTCTTGACTGCATTCAACCTCAACATAACCATGGTAGTGGGATGACCAAATCAACTCATAATATACTTGATCTTCATCATGCAAATGAAAATGAAAGACCGGAGTGCAAAGCTTGTCCATATATTCACTTATAGGGTCAAAGAATACATGGTGAGTTTGTTGATTCTCATAACATTCTATATCTTCAAACAACTTATCCTCAACCACACCAAATTTGTTTGATATGCTATCCAACTGCCTTTCTGAATGATGCTCACAAACAATGTAATTTTCCTCAGTATTATGATTATTATTTGAAGTAAGCTGCTGCAAGGAATTACAAAATTGAACAAGCTTATCCTCTGCCTGAGGGTCGTAAAAGCTATCTTCCAGTACTTCTTCTTGTTGTTTGCAATCAATTTCATCTTCAGAATACTGCTGCATCTCTTCATTCATATCAAGGGATGAAACACGGTTTTCACAAGTGAACCCCTGCTGCTCCTCATGCTGCGTTTCATGGGATGATATACTTTCTCCTTGGTGCTGAAATGCATTGTTATGGAGAGCCTCTAAAATTTCTTCATCCATAAATTCATCATCACCATAACAATCCTCCAAGTACTGAATAAGATTTAAAGAATGCCTACAGCAATCTTTGAGCAGCAACAAAGAAGGATAACATTCTTTATACATTTCACAGAACACATCATGGAAATCAGCAAGAGAATATATTGAACCATTTTCTAGACTTTTATACCAAGACCATGCTTTTCCTTCTAAAGTGGTCATAAACATCTTCATGAGACAATCCTCAGGGAAATGAACCTTAAGACTGCGTACATGCATATGGAATTTAACCAAATGGAGAGCAGCATCATCCTTCTTTTCATCTTTGAATATTGGAAGATCATCTAACCAATCAACCTTTGGCATAGGATTTGGAAAACCAGGGATATGAGACCGATCCATAGGAGCATACCTGGCATTCATTCTTGCAGTAGAATCCATCTTGAAACTTCATCAAGCTACTGATCTTCTAGCAGTGGAGTCACCTTCCAATTTCTTATTTGATGTGTGGAGTCGCCAAGGTAGTTTTGCAGCCTCAAAAACCTTATGAGCTCCTGCTACCTTCAGAAGTTCAGCATCATGATTTGGGGAATGATTAATCTTCAGGCTCCCGGCAGACGCACCAAAATGTTATCACAAAATCAAGCACTGAAGGCTGCCAATCAGCAAGATTCTGTGTAACTATTTCAAACCAGGCTTTTGACTAAGGCTTAGCCTCCTTAGTCTGAGAGGGCTCTCTCACAGATTATGAATATTGACTAATGACAAGAAAAGAGGGCTAACTCTTATAAGACACATGAAAAATATGCTGGCTGGACAACATTGAATTTATTCCCATTGGGCTTATGGAGTCTCTCATATCTGAGCAAACAAAATACTATCTTTTCATGGAAATCAAGGCACTTTACATCTAAATGTTCAAACATAACTTTGAAACCACAGTTTGCCAAGGCATACAGGAAGTCAGAGCATGATCCATGAGTTCTGAGTGATTATGCGTTACCAAAACTGTAAAAGAACCTTAAAGAAAATATACCATCACACATTTGAACAAGAAGATCCATTGTGAATCCTGAGAAGAAAACACAGTCCTTTGCATTACTGAAATTTGTTTATACATAAACCAAAACAGTCTTCTCCAAAATATCCAACCCACATTACATAAGAGTTTCATCTATATATAGAGCTTCCTCCTCCAGCATGAGGGGAGCTCGAAGACTATTACTAATTACCCCTATCTACCAATTAGCTAACTCATTAAATACATTAAGTGCTGACTGTAATTACAAAGAGTGCTAATTAAACTACACATCTAATTCTATCTTCCTCGTATCATGATCCTTCTTGGCTCTTGGACACCTGTCTCTTTTTAGTTTGGCCGAGATAACTGAGAAGCAGATGCAATGAACAAGGTTAGCATTGGATACTGAATGCGCTGATGATTCATTAATCAAAAGGATAAACCCCTGTTTTTCCGGTCCTCGTCTCCCACCATCCTTCGAAAGTTAAGCAACATGTTCCCAGCTCTTTAATACCCCAAAATTGATGAGCCTTACCATATTTTAGATGTGTTGGAGGCTTTGTTGATGGACAAGTGTATAAATCAAAACAATACTCCTCGTATGCCATTTCTGCCAAACCCTAACTGGTCATAAAGTACCTTTATAAAAGTTTTAACTTGAGACAAAATATTTTACCTTTACAAAAAGGCACACTTGTCATTATCTGAATGGCTAGGATAGCCTCATGTGGTCTCCTTTATGTTCCTTAGACATTTCCTTTAGCAAAATCTTGCTCCCACCATCAAACTGTTTGTCTTCATCATAAAACAATACCTACAGCAGTTTCGTAGCGCGCTACGAAATTGCTGTTTTTGCTAAAACAGAGTGTATTTGCATTAAGGAATTTTTTGCTTGAACTTCTAACTTTTTAAATCTCCTTTACAGGTGGCAGAGACCTATATGTCTTCAAAATAATGGAACTTAAACAAAATTTGACAAAATTTAGAATATGACCTTTCTCACCATCAATGAGCAGCTAGTTAACCTAGCTGTGCTTTTAAATCTGCAACCTCCTTCTAAACTTCAATCTGATCTTTGATTACAACATGTATTCCCTTGGTGTTCTGACTTATGTGCACGAGCAAAATTCCGTCCCTTGCTAAGTCCTTAATGAGCTTCACTAACTGAACCAACTTTACTTGAACTGCCTTTACCAAGAGAATCGGAAGCTAAAGATTTTGAGGCCCATGCTTTTGCATTCAGAGCTCCTTCTTGGAAGTTTCTTCTTGCTTCTAATCCCAGCTCTCAGTTTCCTGTTAACCATTCTGATGTATCTCACCTCCTTTTTCTTGCATTGCCGATATAATGGTAAGTGAAGATGATATGAAATATAAGCTTCTGTTCTGTCTGAAAAATAGGTCTTGGGACAGAGCTCATAACTTCTTGCAGAAAACGTATTTGGAAAAACTGAAGGAGGTTTTTGTGAACCAATCCGTGCTTAACAAAAACCTCTCTTGGTTTTCTGAAAAACTACTCCAGCTGCCCGGAATCGATCCTTGAAGAAGATGTGTAAAACAGGAAATTAAAAACTGCATCTACAGCAGTTTCATAGCACATCTTTGACCACACATTTCTCCCACCTCAGAATTGAATTGAAGAAACTGAAAGAGGTTTTTGTAATTCAACATGTTCGGAAGAAAAGCCTCTTTCAGTTTGAAAAAATGAGTTTTCAACTGCTCTGGAAAGCTTCTGGAAGTTACCTAGTAAAACAGTTTTCTCTGCTGAAACAGGCTGCTACAGGGGTTTCGCAGCGCGCTGCGAAAACACTGATTTCGTAGTGCAAGGTTTAGCATGCATATGTATCTTCATTTCTTGAATTTTCCTTTTGATTAGGGCTCAAACCTTCTCAAGTGATCTTATTACACCTCTGCAGCAACATCCCTTTCAAAATAATCTTCTTTTTCTTACAAGGTAGATCCTCAAAAAACAAAACTATCACCTTCAGCAGTTTCGTAGCGCGCTACGAAACTGCTGAGTTGTTTCAAAAATCATAGTTTCAACCCAAAACTTTGCTATTTGAGAACTTTTCTATTAAAACATTCTTTCAAATGTTTCAAGACCCTTCAAAACTGAATGGAAATGTTTGAAAAGATTATACCAAGCATAACTACCAAAACTTTGAAGCATGTCCTTACTTGAAGTGAGATTTCTTTATGGAGATCCCTTTTGTTTTCTTTGAAATTTTGTCAGTGATAACATATCGAACCCACAATCTTCATATATTAAGTCTGAGGCTCTCCCAACAAAGATACATATCGAACACACGACCTTCAAATATACTCAGTCTTACGCTCTCCCAACAAAGATACAGTCTGACGCTCTCGAACACACGATCTTCAAAGATATTCAGTCTGACGGTCTTCCATCAAAGATACAGATATTCAGTCTGAGGGTCTTCCATCGAACACACGACCTCCATATCATATAGTCAGTGTTACGCTCTCCCAACAAAGATAGAGGCAACGACATTGGCGTTACCAATTAAAACACTATCGGCGAACAATTGGGCATGACCATGGTTTCCGTCATCAAGAAAAATCATCACATAATGGCACGGAGAGATTGCTATTATGAAATCCGCAGAAACGGCTAGGAAGGAAACGGCCCGAATTCAAGAAGACAGCTCATAAAAGTAAAAAGTTATCTAAATTTAGAAAGTGGAATATTAATTTCACTTACATCCCAAAAAGGCAAAAAAAAAAAAAAAAAAGGCAAAAGTAATCTAAATTTAGGAAAAAAAAATATTAATTACATTGCTCCAAAAAAAACCAACCATTAAATAAAAAAAATAACAAACCAAAATAATTAACATTTAAATTTTAAAGAAAGGCAAAGTATGAGATTAAAAGTTAAATTTAAAAAAATTGTTAATTGCTTTTGAGGTAAAAGATGGGCAATTTCAAAATGAGAAAGACCAAACAGTTGATGGCAAAGTAAAAAATTAAAAGTTAAATTTTAAAATAATATTTATACTCTTTTGAAGTAAAAAATGGGCAGTTTCAAAGTTAGAAAGACTCACTATTTAATTTCCTTTGCAATAAAAAAACACAATTTCAAAGCTAAAAAAGCTAGGGTGATATTTAAACACTCAATGTGTAAATTGCTTTCTTGAAAGTGCACAGAATATGCACAAAGTTAATGCCTAAATCTAAAATGTCAATCTTTATCTTAGTGACTCACACTACCCGACCTGGTTTGAATTCACACAATTACCAAAAAGTGGTGAAAGTAATTATACATAATTTGTTTACTAAATAATAAAATTTGAGGATAAGTTGTTAAATAAGAAAAAAAATTATTGAAATTCATATGGCTTAATAACATTTTTCACTAATAAAATAATTTTTTTAACTAATAAATAAAATCATATAGATTAATAATCATCTTCATTAAAGCCATATGGATTAATAATCCTCTTCATTAGTAATTAAAAAATAATTAATTTATGTTTTTTCTAAATACTTTTAGGTCGGAAAATTTGAATGATAATTATATAAATAAAATATTTATTTCAAAGTTTGAGATAACCGTTTTTTTTAAAACTCTAGGAGTATCAAAAACCTAGCTATTGAATCAATGGGTTTTTTTAAGTAAAACCAATTAGTTATTGGATTAAAACAATGAGGGCAATCATAAGGAAACACACATTGGGTTTACCAATAATATTTTAATCTATAAAAATATATATTAATATATGTATCTATAAATTTAATAATTATAATGAATTAATTATTAGATATTTCTATATATTGCACTATATATTAACCCCCACAAAATTGTTCCACTTATTTAATGTAACCTTTGACCACTCTGACCACTATAATATTTGATACAATATGTGCCTCTTAACCAAAAACCATTATGAATGTCAAAACCCTAATATGACCCATACCAGCTAATTTATTGTGATCACTCATACTCTTAGATAATTACAAACCCTTCCATAATGAAACCTCTAACCACTGTTACTATTAAAAAACAATGGCACTTGATAATTCTTAAGGGAATAACTATAAAATTAATTAAACCATGGTGCACTATGATCTTTAAAACACAATGAATTCTAGAATCTATGACCCCTAGTACACTTCACGATCATGACATTGTAATTATTGAAAATTTACAACATGCATTAATTTTAATATCTAAGACATTAAATATAGCATTAAAATTATAGCTTTTATGTACTTAAAGTGGCTTAACATAGTCATAAAGTTGAATGAAGTGTAACTACAAATTCAATCCCATTAGAAAGGAATATAATAAATGTTGTGTATTTTGGAGATGATATTTTGATTATCGATATTGACCCAAAAATCACTTTTCATGAGCCAACATATGGCAATGGTTTTTATTATCGATATTGACCCAAAACGCACTTTTGAGTCAACATATGGTAATGATCTTGACGAGTACTCCCATTTCACCCATTAGATGATACAATGATCGTGTATATTTTGTAAATCATTTAAGGTCTTAATGTTGGTATCTGAAGTTTATTTCAACTATTATTCCTTCGATCAATTAATATTAATCAAGAATAGATATGTTTTTTTCTATATTTAGTTATATGTATTTCAAAATTATAAAATTTCAAAATTGTGTATTTCTATATGGTTTTTCCCTATTTTCACTATTCAATGCAATACAAATAATAAATATTCTTTATTCAGTTCCAATTTATTCATGTTTATATTATTGTGTTAAATATATGTATTGTTAAATTAAGCTTTTGATATCTCAATTTTTTTTATTATTTCTAAATTTTTCCTAATGAGAGAGAGTCATTTTGCATGAATAGGAAGAGTCTCTAACATTAAACTCACTATTCTACAATCACTTGGTCAAATGATCATGATGGAAAAAATACAACTAGGAAAAGCACATTGGTGACATGCTAAATATGAATCGGTATGAATGTGAAAATTCTAATAAGTCCATTTGGTTCCCCTCTTTACTTATTTGGATAGACATGAAACAAACTTCACTAATTAATCCTCCAGAAATCTTTAAATATCTTCCAGTAGATGGAGAGTACCTCAACACATACAAACAATGTTTCCTCCCTCATCGCACATTCAATTGTCCCTACAAATAATTGAAGTTTGGTAGGTTGACTCTTCAGATGTAGATCATCGAGTGATTCTGTATCAGCCTACAATTAACCAAATATATATATGATCAGTTAATAATCTAACTTAATGTTCCCAATTCCACCACAAGCTCGAGAAGAACAAGCGGATATACTTTTACTCATTCCAGATGCTGAATAAGAAGAAGAAAGGGAAGCATAATTATACACAACCACATAAATTTGACATTTCAGTACATGTGACATAATGTCATAAGAATATTGCAAGATAAGACTCATGGAGTTGGAAAACAAAAGGGACGTAAACATATACAATAAATGGGAATGAAATCTTTCTACGTATTCAACTAGAAGACCCACAACAACAATAGAATCTACACTCAATTGCGTGAAAGTTTTTTTAGGATACCCTATAAAGGGTAGAAAAGAAAGAAGCCTAGAAAATTAGAACAATTTCTAGAATAATCTATTGGGCCTGGAATCTTGTAGTGTCTTGGACATGGAAAATATGTATTCATTGAAACATTACTATATAAAATGATGGTAGTTCAGCAAACACAGGAACATAAACAATCAACTCCAGACAAACTCAACATAGAAAGAATCTCATCATAGGAATAGGACCAAGGATAGTCGACTGAACCCAACAGGAAAAAAAAAATGAACATTGACTTGACTTATGATTCACCCCATGTTACTACGATAAAAATTATAGGAGAAAATGATGGTCAAGATAAAACCTGATTGAAGCAGACTGATACTGACAAAGTTTCATCCAAGCATTCTAGGTTTGATGACATATTAAGTCGGATAGTAACAATACTAAGATATAAAGAGAACAACATGAAATGGAGATTTGTTTGGAATGTTATAACTAGGAAATAGAACAACATAATATAGACATTCTAATAAGAATTAATGATCCACCTTTTGCAGTCCAACAATTAGTACATAAATCGATCAACCACATAATATATATGCCTATAATTATGCTAATCACCATAGTTATAAGCTAATTATTAGGTTGATGGAAGATATTTAAACCCAATGGAATATGTCGGAACATAGTAATATTGACATATTTCACAGCTAAAAATTTCCGCTAAGATTTTTTTGTTGTTGTTGAAATATGCATGCAACATTTTCTTTTATTTTTATAAATAACCACAATATAATTTGTAATAAAGTTATAATTTAGTTAATTTCTATTGTTTTTTAATCTATGAAATGTGATAGGAATAATGGGGTACCCATTTTGATGGTTATCATGGATTGAATTTTATTTGCAGTTAGATCCATTTGGTTTATATGGCTTCCCTAGTTTGTCTTAATTTAATGTTAATATTTTCTTTAACTTAAATTGGAAATAAATTCCAAAATAGATATGCCTATAATTACGCTGATAGTAAGAATAGATCTTCCATAGTTATAATTTAATTACTAGGTTGATCGTAGCTATTTAAACCCCATGGAATATGTTGGAATATTCATGGTAATATTTACATATCAATGATAATATTTCTGTCCAAATTAGGTATACTATATTAATTGAATTATCTCAAATTAATTAATCTAAGAAAATGGCATATCAACACATCATATTGGGAATGTGGTATTTCTAAGCCATGGTAATGTAAGAAGAAATGTTCCCAATTAAAGGATTTCCATAATAATAGTGGGGTGAATCTACCTGGATAAACATATTTTTATATATTATATAACTCCAATAATAATAATAATAATAATAATAATGAAGATATAGTTTAGTTAACTTTTATGAATTTTTAATCTCGTTAATGCAATATGTATAATGGGGTTAGTGTTTTGATTCATATAATAGATTGATGGCTATAGAAATTTTTAATCCATTTAATTATATGGTAACAATAGTTATAATAAAACGAATAAGTCATTTTATGGTCAAAATATTCTATATATAGTATATTTTAAATTTATTTTGGAACAATTATTTTAATTAAATTGAGAACAAATAGAGATCATAACTACATTTTAAATAAATCTCAACCTTCTATTAATGACTAATATTAAAAATATTAATTATTGATTATTGAATCTCTAGCATCAACCTATTAATTATTGAAAATTAAATTAAAATTATCGAACTCCTATTATAAGGTATACACTCTATCAACATAACACAATTAAGGAATCATAAGTAAGTTTTCACAAATTTATTTTTATGTATTTCAAATTTGTAAATTGTCTATTCCCGATTTTCTTAATTACTAATATTTATACTAATATACATAAATATATATATTTGTAATATGATTTTTTTATTTTATTTTATTTTTGGTTTTCTTTGTTTTCATTCTGTCTAATCAATGTTAAGTTAAATGTTGAGGCTTTGTATTGAAATCTAAGGCATTGATGAGTTCAATGCAATGGCTTTCACTGACTTTCACTGATATGTATAGTCAATGAGATTTTTTTTATTAAAATTATGCAAATATCGAATGCATTCCCATTTATTTCTTTAAGAATGGAATTTAAAGGATACAAACCAAAATATATTGAAACCATTATACACATATTAATGTTCCTCTATTCTCATTATTCAGGAAAATACCCCTTTGAATGAGTGTGAGATATGCAAGACACCTTCCACGTGATTTGGAAGAGAATGATATTACAATATAAAAATATATTTTTTGGTGGTTATTGAAGAATTAATAAATATATTTTAGGAAAACCATTGAAATATATGGAAATATAATAAAATAGATATACACTCAATGGGAAAGGTAATAATTTTCTTTAAGAAGGAGATAATTGTTCAACATTACACATTTTTTAGGATAGGTAACACCTACATCACCTCCTAGTGCAACTCTTCTACTAAAAATGTTCATATTTTTATTATATAATATAATCACAATTCCTTAGTTCTCCTTGTGATCAAAAGAAGCCATAAAGGTGAAATAAACTTGGACATGCATAGAAAACTTTAACGAAATAAAAGAAGCATCTATTGCTTCTTTCACTAAATTGTAATATAATTACATTTATGCATCCTAAATTTTCTTTCATCATTTCAAAGAAAAAATATCATGAAATGTACACACCCTTCGTATTGAGGATTTTCATCAAAAGGCTTACAACATGAAAACATTAAATGACCCACAACTTTATTCCTTGTTAGTTATTCCCATATGTTAGTTTTATTCAACAATGTCTCATGTTATTCTTCTCTTTTACTCACTTAATTCTTTATATATTTTCCACAACTGCACCATGTTTTTTCTTTCTTCTCGAAAGGTTCTATCTAGTAACAAAAATTTCAAGGATGGAAATTTATTTTAAAGCTTATAAACCTTGTCTAACATTAGTACTCCCTAATATGCATAATGTAAAAATTTTAGCGATATTTTTGTAAAAATATTGAGAGTTCTAATGATTTTTAAGTTAAAATAATTTTAAAGTATAAACTTTGAGGAATAAATATATAAAATTATCGGGCTTATTTACATTGGAACATTGTTTATTATGCCAAGATCTCTAGACTATCCATCAAAATTATCTCATTTTTCGCTCTACTTAGTCTTGCCCTTTCCTCTTGAAGGGTGATTTAATTCCCAAAGAATGAGAACTCAACACGTTTCTTTTGTTATACCTAACTACTTTAAGCATTAAATATGTTAATTGAGTACCCTACTAAATATATGTGGGATTTTCCACTTCCTTATTTGTATGGGTCTATAGCTATGCATAATCATTTCTAACTTCTTCTTTGTCTCGTACTATCGCTGGGATAACTTTCTCCTTTTTCACATTCGCTAGCAATCTAAGAAATCTATTGTTCCTTGTTCACATTCGCTAGCAAGGCCCCTTTATTCATGTAGAAAGGTTGGACATATATATTTTAATTTGTGTGGTCCTATGCATTTTCCTTATGCAAATGAAAATAAATGTACGAAGAATTGTGTTGATGATTACACTGGAATGTGTTGGGTGTACTTATTGGAAAGTAAATGTCAAGCTTTGAAAACTTTTAAGGATTTTCATGTATGGATTGGATATGAAACATAATCACATATTGGCTCTCTTCATACTGTTAATGGAAGATAATGTACTCTAATGAATATCAAAAATATCTCTGCAAGCATGAGATTCAACACTAAAGCATAGTTCCATACAATTCTCAACAAAACTATGTAGTTGAAAGAATGAAAATTACTATATTGATTATAGTTTGCTCAATGAGGTTTTTCGAAAACAAAACATTGATGTTTTGGGTTGATGTGATTCTATGTGTAATTTATGTGAAAAACTTATGTCCATCTCACGCTCTTAGAAAAAGACTCCTTGTAAAATGTGGTATGGATGAAATCCTTCGGTAAGCCATAACGAGGTCTTTGGTTCCTCTACACTCACTTATGTTTGTTATAGTATAGGCATTCTTTCATATTGGGTATATTATAGTAAAATTTTACTTCTAACTTTGTGGTTGTGATGTATCATATGTTGGTTATGGTTCCCTCAAAGGATTTTAGCATAATTTCTATTTTTCTCACCGATTTCAAAACAAACTACCCTTCATACATGGAGTGCCTTATAATATTATACAATCTTTCCATAATTTTCACTTTATGACTAAACCATAACAACCCTCCCTTGTGTACTACACTATTGTAAAACTAAGCTAAGTTAAAGCTAGGTGTGATATCCTCCCTTGTGTGTCAAATGTTGTAAACCTAAGTTGTTGAAAGCTATATTTGATACCCTCCTTTGTAGGTTAAACTATTCAAAACCTAAGCTGAGGAAAGCTAGGTGATATTTAATATGAAAAGAAAATGTGTTTTTAAATAAATTAATAAAATAAATCACTTGGAGGGTGGAGAACGAAGAGGGAGGAGATACTTTCCAAATCTCATGAGGAATGGGATAGAGATGAATCTTTCATGATAAGCTTCTAGATGTGATTCTAGATAAGCTTGGATGGATTGGATATCCATCGGATGGATGGGAGATAAAGATCTGTTGGACATAAAAGCTTTGTGGGAGATAAAGGCAAGATTTTATGTGGAGAAGTGTTGTAGGAGATAGAGACAAGCTTTTCTGAATAAGACCTAGGCAAATGGAAAAATCCATAAAGCAGGACACTGCTAAAGGTAAAAAAATCATGAAAGACGATATTAAATGCCCAGTGCATTGATCAATTGAGCACAGTTGATCCTTGGCAAGATCTACGGCTCGAGGAGAATCAGTGGTGATTCATGGCTGGGGTGGTGGTGCTCCTCCCTCCAAGTGAAATTTAGTTGGTGACATTTTCTTGGAATGGTTGTATGTTGGTCTCTTACCTCCCTTGTGATTATTTGAATTGGATCAGTATTAGATATGTTAGTCGTCTTGGTTTATGTTTTGGTCTGATGCTATTTGTATTTCATTCTTATGCATATGAATGAGTAGGATACCAAATGAATCTAATGATAATTTTCTTTATGATAGGGAAATAACTTTTACTGTTATATAAAGCCCCTAGTTAACATGACAGATAGTGGTAGATGGTTGTGGATTATCATAGTATAAAGTAGGTAACACAATAATCTATGATGGTCATATTTTCTATTGCATGTATACCCAATAAGTATCGAATTACATTCTGTCAATTGCTTAAGAGTAATATTTAT
Source organism: Pinus tabuliformis (assembly GCA_031772625.1). Classification (NCBI taxonomy): domain Eukaryota; kingdom Viridiplantae; phylum Streptophyta; class Pinopsida; order Pinales; family Pinaceae; genus Pinus; species Pinus tabuliformis. The sequence continues at coordinate 1,375,161,649 of CM062819.1, forward strand.
GATGGAAATGGTGGATTTAATAATGCGTGAGACTGTCATGTACTCTCATTGCATATCAAAGATTATTAAGATACGAAATGGTATCATGCTTTAGTATTTTTCAGATATTCATGCATGTGGAACCATTATGGAGTAATGTCTCACATAGTATTATCAAAGTTTCACCATGGTCTGTGTCTTGCATAATAAAATTAGATGCTCCTGTAAGCAATATAAGGGATTGATGGTATATTATTTTAGTTATGCATATATGGGTCTGTGAGAAATCTAATCTAAGATTTGTATCTAATTGTGCCAAACCAGTCAGTTATGCATGATAAAGGAAAGACTAAATTTATGATGGGTAATCATGATAGTATAGTTTAATCAAGATCATTAATGTAGGCAAGGAAATTATAACTAAGGAAATCTTGATTAACTAAGGAAGATTTTTAAAAGTTGGGGAATTAGGGGTTATTTTCTAGGTAAGCCATGGAGGTATGTTACAAATGGTATCAGAGCATAGGTTCAAACACTGAGGGCTATGGACCAATCCATCTCCAAAAAATGTTTGTGGGCAGGTTTTAATAACAGAAATAACCCAAAAATTTTATAAAGGGAAATTAGGATTCTTTGTGAATAAATATTTATTCTTAGTGAATGAATTCAAATCCTAAAATATATAAAATTCACTGTGTATATAACATGTTATTATACGGTCCTTATAAAATAAGGATCTCAAATTCATTAAATTATGGTATAATTTTTCATAGTGACTTATGCATGATGGGAGTGTGGAAGCTTCAAATCCACTCCATATAAAATATTATGATGATATTAAATCAAATAAAGACTAGTGGGTTCTATGCATAAATAGAAAAGCGGTCCTTATCCAATGAGGATTTAATGATGTTAATGTTATTTCATCACTTTAAGTGAAGATACTGGTCTAGTAAGGCTCAAAGATTCAAGTACTAAATCTTAAGTACGTTCTACCACAATCGGTCAACAATAAAAGAATCAATGGAACCATTTTGTTGATTAACATTTCTCTTACATGCATAAAAAGGTGTTATGATTTGCATGGTGTATTTCTCCCTCTAGCCCCCTTCCTCGTAATATGTTGTTGAGGAACTTAGGACTTTTGGAGTTCTGCACCCCAAATTACGACCTACTACAAAAGTTTTTCATGCACTCGACTTAGAGTTGGATGGTACAAACTGCCATGATATTGGGCTGATTTGGTACTTAGCCTGATTTGGTACTTAGCCTAAATATTGGGTGAAACCCTTCCTTGTGCATGGATCATCTTGACTTTTAATAAGTCGGTAACAAGTCAAAACAACCAGTTTTGAGTAATAAAAAAATTAATAATAAATAACAAAATAGTGTAAAAATATAATCCAAGTTTGCATAAAATGTGGGAGTCTCCTTCAGTGGAGAACCAGTGTTCTTGCGAAGCCAGACAAGGCCACAGGAAGATCTAGGAGAGATCGACAACTTAGATATCAATCAGAGTATAAGAGGGGGAGAGATGTAAATTGAGAAGGGAGTGAGGCACCGGGACTCTTAGTTTACAATCTAGCCTATTAAACTACTATAGGTAAAATCTGCAAGGTTCTTCATACCGAGCTCATCCCTTGTGACCTGGCACCCAGGGTGTTGATAATTGTCTCGACTACGCATGAGAAAAGTAGTAAAAGCTGAGAAATTAGTGATTATTTCAATTCAAGGTTTTCAGAAATGGAATGATCACCAATGGGTAAGGAAACAACACCATCCAAATATTGGGAAGGAGAGAAATTTACTACAAATATGAAGGCATGCGAAAGTTGTTGTATATTTTACGAGAAAAACCATGCTTGTAAGTTTAAGGAATACATCCAAGCAACAACAACATTAAAAGCCGATTTTCTAGAAAGGTTTTCTATGGACGTGTTGATAAAAGCTGTCAGGTAACACCATGTTATTCTAAATAAGATATGGATAAGGATCTAGATTAATGGAGTAAGATGTGTTTATAATCCTTTTCTAACCGCTATGACATGTAAACCGTACCGACGTGGGTAGTGGCTTTTATTCTTAAGAAGGAAAGAGTGGCTAAGCTATAGGTCTTTTAAGTCATGCCAATAACCGAATCGATAAAAACGCTACTGTAAAAACAACACCCTCACTATAAAGATGATTTTCTGCAAGCTCAATCATGCACCCTTCTCCTTTTCCCTTTGCGTAGTTCCTCCACTTCTTATAGTCAAATTCATTAATCAAAAAGGAATAGAATAGGGTTCATGAGTAGCAGTGTTTTTAGTTATTATTGTCGTCGTCACCATCATGCATGTTCTTGCTAACGGACGCAGTGGATGCCACTGTCCTCCAAGCGGAGGGTTCATCATGTTTAGATGAAGCACTGAGGCCAGAAGCCGATGATGAGCTATTGAAGGAAGGGCAGAGGAAAGATCCATTTTAGGTTGGCTTACAATATTCGACAAGTAGTGAATGTAAATATAGCATGAATATTTATTTAATTTAAATCTAAATCAAGTTAATACATATATATTATGTTTTTAAGGTTCCTTAGGTATCTAAAATCGTAGGGACGTGGAATTCAAACTGCCTATCCACCTTTTTCCAAATGAAATATTGCCTAATTGTGACTCATAACCTATTAAATCGATCCTCTGGTATGACCTCTTAATTATTTCGTTCAACCTGGTAGCAATGAATGCCTATGATAATGAACCGATGTTGTTATCATCGTCTTCCATCTAATGTGGCAGTGGGCTATGGCCTTTGTATGTATAATCATTGAGCATCCCTTCATCAAAGACCAAGAGGAATTGTCTTTTATTTTGCTTCAGCTCATTTGAAGAGCAAGAGGTTCAGTGATCAATTCTCGATGAGGCTCTCTTTCAAGCAAAAGACACATACATTTCACTCACCGCAAAGGATCCATAAACTACCAACCACGAAAGGTGTCTATTGCCACCAATTAGTGGAAGGCTTCGATCGGTAGCCTTATTTTGACTGGTTAAATGATTGCTTTATAGGTTCCCTTAACCAACAATGGATTTACAAATGGTATAGCACTATTTCTATTTTATAATGACTGTGGGTTCACAAATCGTCAAACCAAAATGGAAAGTTAAATGTTTGAAATGACTGGAGGATATATAATCAAATAGACTCATGAATCATAGAAAAAAGATAATCATTAATAATATTAAATATTAAAGTCAAGAAGCTCATAAGATGAATAAATATGAGTTTTTGTGTTAACATTTTGGAGTTAAATGGCTCGATAAACCAACAACTAATCGTGAAGTTTGAGGAGTCGTAATTTCGACCAATGAATTACAAGATATGGTTGGATTCATTTCTTCTTTCTCGATGTGTTTTTTCACTTCATGCACCTTTTTCTTCTTGATATGTCCTTTTATCTTGAGAGTTTTAGGAGTGGTAATTCTTGCCAATGCTTTACAAGATATGGTCTGATTCATTTCTTCTTTCTCTGGGGTGGGGTCCTGGCGTATATCTTCTTCTTTTGATGTTTCTTCATCCTTTTCTTCCTCCTCTTCATATTCTATGTAAAATAATTTCTTTTCAGCACACTTATGACCTTTAATGCATTTTCTATCACAATTGTAACAAATCCCCTTTTCTCTTTTTTCTTCCAATTGTTGTGGTGTAACCCTTGTAGGTTGTGGAAGGCTAGGAGAAACAACACTTCCATCTTTATAGTTGTGAGGTGTATGCTTCCTGGTTTCCATAATTTTTCTTTCCACCATGTCACAAAGCCCTTTTACTCTTTCCAATTGTTGTGGTGTTTCTCTAAAGAAGTTGTTGCTCTTTGTATCCTCATAATGTGTTATCATTTCCTCCATGAAAATTGACCACGTAACAAGTTGTTTACAAGAACAAAGCCCTTCATACCATAAAGATTGATCTAGTTCTAAATATGAAGATGCAATACATACCTTTTGTAACAATGGTACACCATGTAGATCAAAATATTGCTCCATCTGAAGTATCCAATTTACCGGATCCTTGCCATCAAACTTCCTCATCTTGCTTTTTCTTGATTTTAGGAGCTTGATCTTGAAATGACTGTAACTTTGTCCTTTCGGATCTTTAAGTTCTGAAATTGTGATCAGTAGTAGCCCACTGTGTCCTCTTTCCAATGCCACCAGTTTGATCCAAATTGGATTCCCCAAGAAAGAGTTATGCACAATCTCCCAAGATGACCTGATTATAGACCTTTCCAGAAGAGTGAACTTGTATGAAGTGCCACATGTCACTGTTTTGACCTTTGGATCTAAAAAAGATATACAAGAAACTACTGTTCGTCCTCTTTCTATACCTTCTTGCAAAATTTCAATCTGATGCTCAGAGAGAAAGTTATGACGATTTTCCCCAGGTCACCTGTTTGGAATGTAATTCAGGAGTCTGCAAAAAAACCAACTTCCTCAGATCATATCTCCATAGATATAGCACGAAAAGCTCTGAAATTTGGACCCAAGCTTCAGCGCGATTTCTTATCAAATGGTTTTCTTTTTAGCTTCTGAAACGTCGCAGAAATTTTTTTATAGCAAAAATGCCACGATGACCTATTTGGAGCAGCGAAACCCTAGAATCCAAAGCTCTGATACCAAATGTTATGAAACCAGCTCACAAAAAGATAGAAAAGAGAGATCAAATCCTTAGAATTCAGCCTCTTCGAGGGGGCAACCTCCTTTACATTAGACAAATGAACAATTCTTGGATGATACAAATGAAAAGACATCCTTTCTATATATAGGAGTCTAAGGGGTCATAACATAATCATAGCCGACATAAAAATAATAATGTAAGGCACAATATTAACAATAGTGGGCTTCTATGGGGCACAATAGTAACAATATGGGCACTACATGGGTACATCAATATAATAAGTGGGTTGTACTAATAACAATAAGGGGCTACACTAGTAGTATAGGGGCCTAACACCCTCCTAACCCCACTACCTCGCTCTCTTTCTCTCTCTCCCTCTCCTCCCTCCCTACACTCTCCCACTATTTCCATCACTATCCGTCTCCCCCTCCCCCTATCACACTCTCTCCTCCTCTTCCTCCCCCTCTCACTCCTCCCCCCCTCCCCCTCTCCCACTCTCTCCATCTCCCTCTCCCCCCCACTCGCTCTCTTCACTCCACCCTCCCCTCTAAGACTCTATCTCCTTCTCTCTCTCTCCCCTCTACCTCTCCTTATCTCTCTCCCTCTCTCTCCCTCTCCCCATACCCTTCTCTTGCTTTCTCCCCCTCCCGGTCTTGGTCCCCTCTCCCTCTATCTCTCCCTCTCCCTCTCCCTCTCCCTATCTCTATCTCTCTCCTTTCTCTCTCTCTCTCTCTCTCTCTCTCTCTCTCTCTTACTATCATCCTATCTCTCTTTCTCCTCCTCCCCCTCCTCTCATCTCTCATCTCTCTCTCTCTCTCTCTCTCTCTCTCTCTCCTCTCCCTCCCTCTCTCACATCTCCCTCCCCCCTTTCCCCTCTCCCACTCTCTTCCCCTCCTTATCCCACTCTCCCCCTCTACCCCATCTTTCTCTCTCTCTCCTCCTACCCCTCTCTCCCGCTCTCCCTCTCTCTCATCTCCTCTCTCTCTCTCTCACCCCTTCCCTCCCCCTATCTTTCCCTCGCCCCTCTCTTCCTACCCCTCTCACTCTCTCTCCACTCCCCCTCAATCTCTAACTCTATCTCTCCCTGCCTCCCTCCACCTCTCTCTCCCCGCCTCCCTCTTTCTCCCTCCCTTTCTCTCTCGTTCTCCCTCCTCTCTCTCTCTATCTCTCTCCCCCTCTCCCTCTACCTATCTCTTTTTCTCTCCCTCTCCCTCTCTCTCAATCTCCTCCCTCCCTCCTCTCTCCATCTCTCCACCTCTCTCCTGCTCCACCCTCCAACCTCTCTCCTGATCTCTCTCTTCCTCTCACTTCCTCTTCTTCTCCCTCTATCTCTCCCCCTCTCCCGTCTTCTCACCTTTCCCCACTCCCACCCTCTCCCCCTTTCCATCTCTCTCCACCTATCCCTTCACCCCAACCCTCTCTGTCCCTCTCTACCTCTCACTCCATCTCTCCCTCTCCCTCTCGCTTCCTTCCTGTCACTCCCCCTCCTACCCTCACTCCCTATGTCTCTCTCTCTCTCTTCCTCTTTTCCCTCCCTCTTCTCTCCCGCTATTTCCCTCACTATCCATCTCCTCCTCCCACTATCACACTCCCTCCTCCTCCCCCTCCCCCTCTCCCTCCTCCACTCCCTCTCTCCCTCTCCCTCTCCTCCTCTCTCACACTCTTCACCACACCCTCCCCTCTCCGACACTGTGTCCCACTCTCTCCCTCTCTCTCTCCCTCTCCCCATCCCCCTAACTCACTCTCTCTCCATCCCGCTCGCACTCCCTGCCCCATCTCCCCCTCTCTTCCCCCACCTATCTCTCCCTCTGCCCCTCTCCCTTCCCCTCTCGCCCACTCCCTCTCCCTATCCTCCTCTCTCCCCCTCATATCTCTCTTTCTCTCTCCCTCTCTCGCCCCCTCCCTCTATTTCACACCCTCTCTCTCTCTCACCCTCTCCCTCCACTTCTCTTCTTTCCCCCTCCCTATCTCCATCTCTCTCTCTCTCTCTCTCTCTCTCTCTCTCTCTGTCTCTCCTATTATCTCCTTCCCTCTCCCTCTCCCTATGCCCATCTTTCTCTCCTTACCCTTCCTCCTCTGCCTCTGCCTCCTCGTCCCCTTCCCTCTCCCTATCCCGCTCTCTTCCTCTCCCACTACCCCTCTCCCTCTCTCTGCCACTCTCCCTCTCGCACAACCTGTCCTTCCCCCCTCTCTCGCTCCCTCTCCCCCTCCGCCTCTCTCTTTCTCTCCCCTTCCTGCTCCTGCTCCCCCCCTCTGCACCCACATATCTCTCTCTATGCCTCTCTTCCTACCCCTCTCCATCTCCTCCACCTCTCCCTTTCCTTATCCTCCCTCCCCTCTCCATCTCCCCCCCCCCCTCTCTCACCCCCTCTCTCTCACCCTCCCTCCTCCTCCTCTCTCTAGATCTCTCCCCCTCTCCCTCTATCTCTCTCTATAACTCTCTTCCCCTATCCCTCTCTCTTCCCTTCTCTCCCTCCCCCTCTCACTCTCACTCTCTATCTCTCTCTCTCTCTCCCTCCCTCCTCTCTCTCTCCCCCCTTCACGCCTACCCCTCTACATCTCTCCACCCACCCCACATTATTTCCATTTTAAATCTTCTATTTTCATTACATCTGAACTTGTTGGCTACACACAACTGCATGTTAATGACAATATGCTTCTTTCATGTTTTCGTTGCATACATAACAATCTGATAACTCAAATTGAGATTATTAGTTTTGAATGTTATTTTTGGCATTCTCTTCTCCTCATCTCATTCCCCCTCTCCCTCCCTCTCCATCTCTCCCTCTGTCTCCATCTCCCCTCTCCCATTATACTCCCTAACGCCGCCCTCTCTCCCAATCTCTCTTTCAGTCTGTCTCCCCTTGCCCCTACCCCCTCCCTCTCTCTCTCCCTCCCCCCTCTCACTCTCTCCCCATCCCATTCCAACTCCCCCTCTCCCAATCATACTCTCCCCTCCCCCCTCTCTCCCCCCACCTATTTCACTATCTACTCCTCTCACTGCCCCTCTCCATCCGCCTGTCATCGTCTCTCTCCCCCCTCTCTCCTCATCTCTTTCTCTCTCTCTCTGTCTCCCCCCCTCTCCTCCTCTATATCTTCCTCCCACTCCCCCTTTCCCCTCTCCCAGACTCTTCCCCTCCTTCTCCCAATCCACCTCTCCCTTTCCCATTCTCTCCCCTAACATCTCTCCTTCTTGTCTCTCAACATCCCCCACTCTCCTCCTCTCCCTCTCCTACTCTCCCTCTCTCCCCTCCACCCCTCTCTCTCCCTGTCCCTCCCCCTCTCTCTCCCTTGACCCTCTATCACTACCCCTCTCTCTCTCTCCCCTCCTCCTCTCTCTAGCTCTCTCTCTCCCCACCTCCATCCACCTCTCTCTCTCCCTCTCTCTCCCCCTCTCCCTCTTTCTCTCTCTCTCCCCCTCTCCCATCCCCTTTCCCTCTCTCCCTCTCCCTCCCTCCCTCTCTCATTCTCCCTCCCCCTTCTCTCCCTCTACCTTTCTCTCTCTATCTCTAACCCCCTCTCCCTCTACCTATCTTGTTCTCTCTCCCTCTCTCTCGATCTCCTCCCTTCTTCCTCTCTCCCTCTCTCCCTCTCTCTCCCTCTCCACCCTCCCTCCTCTCTCCCACTCTCTCTCTTCCTCTCAGTCCCTCTCCTTCTCCCTCTACCCCTCCCCATCTCCCACCATCTCGCCTTCCCCCACTCCCACCCTCTCCCTCTCTCCATCTCTCTCCACCTATCCTTCCCTTCCCACCCTCTCCCTCTCTCCATCTCTCTCCACCTATCCTTCCCTTCCCACCCTCTCTCTCTCCCTTTATCACCCCCCCCTCTCTCTCTCTCTCTCTCTCTCTCTCTCTCTCTCTTGCTTACTCTCATCTCTCTCCACCTATCCTCCCTCCCCACCCTCTCTCTCTCCCTTTATCACCCTCTCTCTCTCTCTCTCTCTCTCTCTCTCTCTCTCTCTCCCTCTCTCTCTCCCCCCCTCCTCCCTCCTCCCTCTCTCTTCCCCTCCTCCGTCCCTCCCCCCTCCCTCTCTCTCTCGCCTCATACTCTTTCTCTCTGTATATCTCCTCCTCCCTCGATCATCACCCACCCCCTATCGCTCCCTATCCCTCTATTCCTAAATCTCCCTCTCCCCCCCCCCTCCCTCTTCCCCTCACTCCCTCTCTCTTTCTCTCCCCCCAAACTCTATTTCTCCCTTGCCTCTCCTCTCCCTCTCTTTCCCTCCCCCTACCCTAGCCCCCTCTCTCTCTCCCCCACTCCCTCCCTCTCTCTCCCCAACTGCTTCCTCCTCTCTTCTTTCTCCCTCTCCATCCCACCATCCCTATCTCTCCCTCTCTCCCTCTCTCTCCGTCCCTCTCTCTTCCCCTCCTACCCCCACTACCTCTCTCTCTCCCTCTCTACCTCTACTCCCTCCCTCCACTCTCCCACTATTTCCCTCATTATCTGTCTCCCCGTCCCCTTATCACACTCTCTCCTCCTCTTCCTCCCCCTCTCACTCCTCCTTCTGCTCTCTCCCCCGTCCCACACTCTCCATCTCCCTCTCCCCCCTCTCACTCTCTTCACTCCACCCTCCCCTCTCTGACTCTATCTCCTACTCTCTCTCTCCCTCTACCTCTCCTTCTCTCTCTCCCTCTCTCTCCCTCTCCCCATCCCCTTCTCTTGCTTTCTCCCCTCCCGGTCGCGCTACCCTCTCCCTCTATCTCTCCTTTTCCCTATCACTCTCCCTATCTCTGTCTCTCTCCTTCTTCCTCTCCCTCTTCCCCTCCCCCTCCCCAGCTCCCTTCGCCTCAATCTTCCTATCTCCCCCTCCTACTCTCTATCTCTCTCTCTCTCTCTCTCTAACTCTGCCTCTCCCCTCTACCTCCCCCTCTCCCTCTCTCTTCCCCTCCTCTTCTTGCTTGAACTCTCCCTCTCCCACTCCCTCCCCCATTTTCTTCTCTATCTCTCTCTCTTCATCCCCCTCTCTCCCTCTCCCTCTCTCCCCAAACTCTCTCTTTCTCCCTCTCCCTCCCACTCTCTCCCTCACCCTTTCTCTCTCCCACCTCCTCTCCCTCGCTATATCAATCCCCCTCACTCTATTTATCTCTCTCTCCCCTTCCCTCACCATCTCTCTCTTCTTCCCTCTCCACCTCTCCCTCTAATTCTCCACCACTTCCTCCCGTTCTCCCCACACCTCCATCCCTTTCTCTCCCACTCTCCCTCCCCCTCTCTTCTCTCTCACTCTCCCTCCCTCCATCTCTCTCTCTCTCTCTCTCTACCCCTCTCTCCCTATCCCTCTCTCCCTCTCTCCTCTCTCCTGATCTCTGCTTTCCTCTCCTCTCCCTCTCCCTCTCTCTCCTATCCCGATCCCCCTATCATGTCATTTCCCCTTCCCCCTCTTCCACCCTCTTCCCCTCTCCATGTCCCTCTCTCTTTCCATACCCCCAAAACTCTACCTCTCCCTCTCTCGCTCTCTTCCTACCATATCGCCTCCTCTTCCTCCCTGTCCCTGTCTCTCTCACTCTCCCTCTCGCACTCCCCCTCTCTTGCTCTCTTCTCCTTTCCGTCTCCCTCTCCCACTCTCTCTCCCACTCTCTCCCTCCCACCCTCTCCCTCCTCCTCTCTCTTTATGTCTTCCTCTCCCCTTTCCCCTCTCCCACTCTCTTCTCCCTCCTTATCCCACACACCCTCTCCCTCTACCACTCTCTCCCCCATCTTTCTCTTTCTATACTCCTCCCCCTCTCTCCCGCTCTCCCTATCCCCCTCTCCCTCTCTCTCTCCTCTCCTCTCTCTCTCTCTCTCTGTCTCTCTCCCCTTCTCTCCCCCTATCTCTCCTCTCTCCCTCTCCCTACCCCTCTCACTCTCTCTCCCCTCCCCCTCTATCTCTAGCTCTCTCTCCCCCACCTCCCTCCACCTCTCTCTTTCTCTCTCCCCCTCTCCCTCTTCCTCTCTCTCCCCGTCTCCCATCTCGTTTCCCTCTCTCACTCTCTCTCTCTCTCTCTCTCTCTCTCTCTCTCTTCTCCCTCCTCTCTCTCTAATACTCTCTCTATCTCTCTCCCCCTCTCCCTCTACCTATCTCTTTTTCTCTCCCTCTCCCTCTCTCTTGATCTCCTTCCTCCCTCCGTTCTCCCTCTCTCCATCTCTCTCCCTCTCCACCTCCCTCCTCTATCCCACTCTCTCTCTTCCTCTTACCTTCTCCCTTCTCCTCTTGTCACCCTCTCCCATTGTCTCGCCTTCCCACACTCCCACCCTCTCCCCCTCTCCATCTCTCTCCACCTATCCCTTCCCCTCAACCCTCTCTCTCCCTCTCTCCCTCTCACTCCCTCTCTCCCTCTCCCTCTCGCTCCCTTTCTTTCTCTCCCCATCCTACCCCCACTCCCTGTGTCTCTCTCTCTCTTCCTCTCCTCCCTCCCTCTGCTCTCCCACTATTTCCCTCACTATCCATCTCCTCCCCCCCTATCACACTCTCTCCTCCTCTCCCTCCCCCTCTCCCTCCTCCTCCACCTCCCCCTCTCCCTCCCCCTCTCCCTCCTCCTCCCCCTACCCCTCTCCCTCCTCCTCCCCCTCTCTCTCCCTCTCCCTCTCTCTCTATCTGTCTCTCCTCCTCTCTCGCTCTCTTCACCACACCCTCCCCTCTTAGACTCTGTCTCTCCCTCTCTCTCCCCCCTCTACCTCACCTTCTCTCTCTCCCTCTCTCTCTCCCTCTCCCCATCCACCTCTCTCACTCTCTCCCCCTCCCGCTCACACTCCCCTCTCACGCTCCCCCCCTCTTCCCCCACCTATCTCTCTCTCTACCCCTCTCCCTATCCTCCTCTCTCCCCCTCATATCTCTCTCTCTCCCCCTCATATCTCTCTCTCTCCCCCTCTCTCTCTCGTCCCCTCCCTCTGTTTCACACCCTCTCTCTCTTCCCCTCTCCCTCCCCCTCTCTTCTTTCCCCCTCACTCTCCCTCTCTCTCTCTCTCTCTCCTTTGTCTCTGCTATTATCTCTCTCCCTCTCCCTCTCCCTATGCCCATCGTTCTCTCCTTCCCTTTCCTCCTCTGCCTCTTCCTCCTCCTCCCCTTCCCTCTCCCTCTCTCTCTCCCTATCCCTCTCTCTTCCTCTCCCACTCCTCCTCTCCCTCTCTCTACCCCTCTCCCTCTCACACAACCTGTCCTCTTCCCCCCTCTCTCTCGCTCCTCCTCCCCCTCTGCCTATCTTTCTCTCTCCCCTTCTTGCTCCTACTTCCCCTCTATGCACCCACATATCTCTCTCTATGCCTCTCTTCCTCCCCCTCTCCCTCTCCTTATCCTCCCTCCCCTCTCCCTACCACCCCCCTCGCTCTCTCTCACCCTCCCTCCTCCTCGTCTCTCTCTAGATCTCTACCCTTCTCCCTCTATCTCTCTTCCCCTCTCTCTCTCTCTCCCATTCTCTCCCTCCCCCTCTTCCTCTCACACACTCTTTCTCTCTCTCTCCCTCCCTCCTCTCTCTCTCTCTCTCTCTCCCCCTTCTCCCCTGCCCCCTCTACATCTCTCCGTCCACCCCTCTTCTACTCTCTCCCTCTCTCCCGCCCCACAATCTCATTATCTCTCTCGCTCTCATTATCACCATCATATCATCAAACAACATAAAGCATGACATTTAACAAACAAAAACATAATCATATCATTTAACAAATACAATCCACGTCATGTAGTAAACAAAAACATCTTATCAATTAGAAATCAATAATAATGATATTATCTAAGAAAACCAATCGCTATATCATCTAACAAACAATAAAAGAAATACATACATAAATATATACACATTAAACGTGAAAAGATGTAAACATCATATTATCTTTCAATGAAATCTTATTATCTAATTAGAAAAAGCACAACCATCATATCACATAAACAAACGAAAAATACTTTCATTTAAAAAAGCACATAAAGTACACCAACATATACATATCATTACAAATAAAAAACAATGTCTATACATAAATATGGATGTCATGTCATCTAACAAATATATCATATTATAAAAAAATACAATTTATGGGTACATTGGAAAAAAATAATTAAGCTTCTTTTCACATTTAAATAATCAAACATATCCATTTCACATATCTTATAAAAATAAAACAATTCTACTCATGAATAAATTATTTTATATCATCCAGTTTCCAAATGACAAATAATTACATATAATAAAATAATACATAAATATCCTTTCACATTGTTAACAATCAGTTACAAATAAACAAATTCAATTCACAAAAATATTGTTTTCATTATTATATAATTTCAAATCAATAAATAATTATACAAACACAAATATAACTAAACAATTCAAATATTATTTTATTGGGCAGGTAAAAGAATGCTGTAGCACTAATCTTGCCTGAGTTTGGTGGCATGGGAAAGACTACCCTTTTTAGAGAAAAATGTAGATTTTATTTTCTTAAGTTGTTTGACAATATAGCATCAACTCCATATATATATATATTGAAATTGTAACGGTGAAAGAAAGCAAAAACAATTAGGAGAGAAAACGCAGCACAGAACATAATCTTAGTGCAGGTTGCTGCTGTCATTCTATTGAACCCCTTTTCTGTCATTTTAGTATTGGTGTCTTTTCTCACTGATAAGAAAGATGAAAATACAACAACAATACATAAATTTCTGATCATCACAACCATCACTATCAATTATAAATTATTTGAATAAACTGTGATACATAAGAATAAAAAATGCATGGCAATCTGAACATTATTTTCATTAAACAAAAGAGGCGAACACATTTATGATAAAATGGACATTGATTTTATAAGACCCCGCAAGTGAAGAAATGCTTACCTCTCATAGATGAATCCACACGCTCTGATAAATTTCTTCTCTAGAAAAATCCTCCCAATGGCATCTTCGACCATTGTTGGAATCTTCTGTCATGGAGATGAGATGGTCCAACAACCAGACTGGCAGGCCGTGTTTCTCTCGAGGGATCCATGGATGCAGAGGATTTGGGATTTAAATTTAAAAACAAAGAAAATCAGACCAAAAAGCCATTGCAATTCAATTTTAAAAGAAGAAAATAAGCACTAAAAAACAAGACAAATGGAGCTATATCAATGAAATTAAATGATTATCTGTAACCTATAGTCAGAGTGATCGAATACAAAGAGTTGGAAAATAAATTTACCAGCAACCCAAATGATATGATGGAGGATGTGTCCCTTGGCTTTCAAATTCAACAGATTCAGAAAATTCAGATTGATTGGAGGGAGTCTGTCCAAATCCAAATCCAGTCTGAGACCCCGCTCCCATCTTCAATGTGACCCACTTTACCGCTCCCAGTGGCCACCGCCCAGATACCTCTCACAGATGAGTTCACAACAACATGGACTGCAGGCTCTCTGGAATTTATTGTTCAGAAAAACGCTCCCAGTGGCCACGGTTGGCATCTTCTAAGATGGTCATCACCTACGACAGGAGGGATTGCGAATGGAAGTTATGACTCCGTCGAGTCAATTGGGTTTTGTTAATTACTAGTTGCATAGCCATCTGCACATAATATTGTTGTGGAGAAGGCACAATATATTTCAATTTCCATCTCTCGAACATGAAATTGTGGATATTTCGTCATCTTTTGAAAGCCATTAGTGAGGTCAACACCACCCGGCACAGTCTTCTTAAATCTCCATTCCGAGAACCTTGTGGATATTTCCGCACCTTTTGAAAAGATTTAGGAATCAGTATGGTGCAACATCCCATACCCAATTCGCATTGATGTTCGGACTTGATCCGGATTTTTTTTATACTTCACCTACTGCTCCAGGCTGTCTTTTAATGATGAACTGCCGCTGTCAAGAAAGAAATCAGGGTCAGAAATGAAACTCAACCCGAAGGTTCATATGCATGAGATGCCTAATCATTAAACACATTGCCTTGATCTCGATTTCGATTTCTGTGGAATGATTGATGGTCTATGCAGACGATCTTATTAAAAAAGTCCAAGAAAACAACTAGACACATAGAAAAACACTTTAATTCAATTTACAGAAATCGAGCTATGTTAATGAAATTTCTCTCTCATTCTTTTTTTTTGTGTAAGTCAGAGGTTTATATTATATAACAAAATATAGTACAAAAAATCCGCCGTGGCAGATCGAAAGCAGGGAATAACAATGAGCCATATCTAAACACCTGCTCAGAGAGTTCATAAAAAAGAGACTGCAAAAAGCACACCTCGCAGGGTGGCTCGACCTGAGCTTGTTCCTATAAGCCGACATAATCCAGACCTTACATATCATAACATTTACATAACCAGACATAGACAGAAGCATATATAAAGCCGGAGAAAACAGAACAGAGGAATGCCCTAAATGTACTTGCCCATTTGACTTATGGTATCCAGACCCATTTGCCTCATATGAGTGTCCATCCTGGCTTGCACTGCCGCCATAGATTCATTATCCTGAACCTCAGTAGTGGTAGGCTGCGGAGTGTCGGGAGCTGGGTTGGCCGTATCTCTCAGAATCCTGATGAGTAGGGTCAGCTTCTTATTGACCACTTGAACTGCTTCATGCACCGTGTTGATCCGTCCTTCCAGAGAGTTGTTGTAGTTGATAACTTTCTCCATCTGAGCCTCCATGAGGTTCACTTCAGTGACAATGGGCTGCTTCTCATTCTCAATCGATTCCAGGGCTTTGGCTATGAGCATCTTGGTGCGCCAGCTTTCGGCCTTGGTTCTGATAAATTGAGTAGCCCTTTTCGATGGGGTGCCCGGGTCCTTCAGCCAATCAACCTTCTCTGCAATCTCCTCCTCCGTGCGCCCTTCTTCCGCTAGCTTGACCTTAGCCTCCAGCTCTTCCACCTTACGTTTGTTCCTAGCTGCAGCACGGGTTTCATATCCTCTCTTCGCCTCAAGCAGGTCCTGATTCGCTGCAGCACAACGACAACCTACCTCCTCCATCCTTAACTTTCTGTGCTTCTTGCAGCAGAGGCAACTATCACTCACGGGAGCTTTCTCTTCACTGTGAAAAGAAATTGTGAGGGAAACAAGGCGAATGCCCGTAGCTTTATAGTGTTTTAGAATATGGATCCTTCTGTGTTCGGTCTTAAACCCGCTGTAGGTAGGAGTACTGCTGTAATCAATTTGATTGAGGTTCACACATTCGAAGCAGATGCAGGTCGAATTGGAATGAGTGTGGCTGCTCATGATCCATTTATCAATTTGCCAGGTGTTCTGTACGTTTAAACGGTTGCTGTGTATGAGAATGGTGTCGGACATACCCTGCTTGCTTTCATTCCGATTCTCCATACGCTGGGCCTTGATCCTCCCTGCCTGTTTTGCAGTCCACATAAATGTTATTGATATCTTCCTATACGGCTCTCTCCCAAGTGTCCTGTTTTTAATTTTGCTGATGCCCTGAAATCTGTGTCTCGATCTGTAATGATCGCTAGTTGGGCTAGCCTGCCGCTGCCTATTACACCACCTTCCTATGAGTCCTGTCATGCCGTTACTTCGGTAATGATTAAACCTTTTACCGTTTTCCTCAGACTTCTGGTACCGATTGTCTAAGCCATTATCGGCTGGAAATTTCTCTCTCATTCATTCAGGTATACGAGAATCATTTACGTGTGATGGAGAGTCGAATCCCTCAGATAGATACGCTACAAGGGATTAACTCAAACGTTGTCATATAGGAGTGTTTGTGAGCGGTGGATTTGAGACAATTGTTGCGAATCCGGATTCCAGGCCATAGTTCTATTTATCATCTGTATTCGTTCCCATATAAATGCAACCCACAAGAACATCATCTATTTCAAAACGACATATATTTCAAAACGACATAAAGATTCCCGGCCATCACTCGTATGTCAAAAAAGCTGTGATCCATTGAACCAAGTTTTACTTCAAAAAAAGCGTGAGATGCTTTTCAAGAAATGCTTTCCAAGAAATTATCTACAGCACCACGTCATATATCCACGTCCGTGCAAATTTGGAATGTTCAGGCTTGAATTTTAATTTTCGGTAAGAGTACATTCTGTAAGGTGGGCCCACGCCTTTTCTGGTCGACTTCTTCTAGCTGTTAGCAATTCAATTGATATTACATGGTTAACTGTTTCGTATAGAGACAGCTGGTTATATTTTTCTATTTCTAGCTTTTATATTTTTCTATTTGTGTCTTAACGCATTCAATGTAATTGAAAGCTCGTTATATTTTTCTATTTCTCTCGTAATTCATTCAATATAATTGACCCTCTCCATTTAGCGTCGATATCAATATAATCAAATTAATTTCTTTATATTTTACTTATTTTTCAATTGAAAATCAAATTTTTTTTATTGGATATTATACTTTACACGAGAGATACTTTATGTAATATAGGTTAGTTTAAGTTTTTTTGTTTTGTGCTTTTTACTATCAATGATTAATATTTCTTTAAAATTACTCTAAGTGACCGAAGAGAGATAGTTACATTTATCTATTTCTTTAATTATTATGTATTCAATAATATATAGCATATTTTCATTTAGGTTTCAATATATTTTTTACATGTCTTTATTTAGGTTTCAATTGTAATATGTTTACTCTTTCAAATGTTATTGGTAACTCAAAGTTAAGATGAAGTCAAAATTAATTAGATCGATAAATATGTTTCTTTTAAAATAGAATAGGGATTCCTAAAATTTAATTTAATTATTAAATATTATTAGATTTATGGTAGGACCATTAAATGTTCTATGACTTTTTTAGTGGTATATGCAACTCAAGGACTCAGACTTATGTGCAAGGTAGTTATGCTCTTTTTATCATTTTAATGGAACTGATTAATTAACAAAATATCATATGAGCAAGTTTCATATTTAATGAGTTATGGTTTTTTCGGCATGTGATATTGAGAAGCCATGACTCTGGCCCATGGTATCATAGCATTCCCTATTTATAGATTAAGAAATTCCTTAATAAAGTGGATATAAATCTTCATTGATAAAATCCTCTTGTGTGCTTTCTGAAATAAATATATGCTTAACTAATAATAATAATAATAATAATAAAAGTTAATTTCATAATTTTTTAAATATTACCATTGTGAGATGTATTGACATACACTAGTCACTTAATTAATATAATTGTGCTATTACCTAAATTTCTAATAAAAGTGTGCTATTTTTTTAATATTGATAATTTAAATACATTTTAAATATTTTAAAGCTACATTAATATTAAAAGTCTTAGATATTTGAAAATACTTTTTATAGTGAATATTCCGGTGTTTACCACTTTTGTTAATGATATGGAGAGTGAGATAATTTATCTTATTTTGGTTATTGGATTTTTGTGTTTAAATTTTTTTAGTATAGAGTCTTCTCAAATAACATGCACACTTTGCTTTGTATGGTTTAAAGTTTAGAAAGAATTTTGATTTTTTTTTGCTTCTTACTTTGTCTTGCTCCTTTTTTGTGGTTGTAATTTTAGATATATTATGTTATTTTTTATTTATTTTTATACAATATTGAACAATTAAAAGTTTATCCTAGAAGACTAGGAAGAAAATTCTTAGTTTAGAGAATGTATTCCTTAGAGAAAACTTTTCTCCAATTTTGCATCCTTGTATTTTCAAAAAAGCTATAATTTATTCTAGAGCACTATATGATTTAAAAGATTATTCTATTTCACTATACCATAGATTATGTACTTGACATATACAAATATATTTGCATGTTATGCATGTCCACTATAGAGTAGATTCATTGTCATTTCGAGAAAAATTTTGTATTTATACATAAGGTGGTGTCTACTAAAAATATCAAAACTTTACATTTTCTTTACCCATGGTTGATGTTGTATTTCACATCAGTACCATATAACAAGAAACAACTCAACAAGACTACACCCCCCATAAATTAAATGACTTGTATACACATTAATCCATGATAAGCAGAAAAACACTTACCCCATTATACATCTCACATTACCAAGACAAAAATAATCATAAAATTTAACTAAATTATAAGTTTATTTTAAATATTCTATGACTGTTTTAGTGGTATATGCAACTCAAGGACTCATGTTTATGTGCAAAGTAGTTATGCTCTTTTTATCATTTTAATCAAATTGATTAATTAACAAAATATCATATGATCAAGTTTCATACTTAATGAGTTATGGTTTTTTCGGCAGCCATGACTCGCCCATGGTATTGTAGCATTCCCTATTTATAGATTAAGAAACTCCTTAGTAATGTTGATATAAATATTCATTGATAAAAATCCTCTTCCATGCTTCCTGAAATAAATATATGCTTAACATATAATAATAATAACAACAATACTAATAATAATAAAATAGTTAATTTCATAATTTTTTAAATTTTACCATCTGAAATGTATTAACATACACTAGTCCTTTAATTAATATAATTGTGCTATTACCTAAATTTCTATTAAAAGTGTGTTATTTTTTTTAATATTGATAATTTAAATAGAATTTTAAATAGTTTAAAGCTACATTAATACTAAAGGGTTTACATATTTGAAAAATATATTTTACAGTGAATACTCCGATGTTTACCACTTTTGTTAATGATATGGATTTGTGTGTTTAAATTTTTTTAGTATAGAGTCTTCTCAAATAACATGAACACGTTGCTTTGTATGGTTTAAAGTGTAGAAGCTGGAATTTTGATTTTTTTTGCTTCTTACTTTGTCTTTCTCTTCTTTTTCGGTTGTAATTTTAGATATAATTTTTTATTTTTTATTTTAGTTTTTATACAATATTGAACAATTAAAAGTTTATCCTAGAAGACGAGAAAGAAAATTCTTAGTTTAGAGAATGTATTCCTTAGAGAAAACTTTTCTCCAATCTTGCATCCTTGTATTTTCAAAACAAATATAATTTATTCTAGAGCACTGTATGATTTAAAATATTACTCCATTTCACTATACCATAGATTATGTACTTGACATATACAAGTATATTTGCATGTTATGCATGTCCACTATAGAGTAGATTCATTGTCATTTTGAGAAGAATTTTATATTTATATATATACTGATGTCTACCAAAAATATCAAAAGGTTACATTTTCTTTTCCTATGGTTGATGTTGTGTTTCACATCAGTACCGTATACCAAGAAACAACTCAACATAACTACACCTCCCATAATAAGAACTTTTAACAGTTTTTTTCTTTTTTAACTAGTGCAACCATATAGATTAAATGACTTCTATATGCATTAATCCATGATAAGAATCAAAACACTTACCACATTATACATCTCACGTTACCAAGATAAAAATAATCATAAAATTTAACTAAATTATAAATTTATTTTAAATTTCTATGCCCACATTACCATGGAAATTCTTAACTCAAGTAAATATCTCTTCTTACAATAGCATGGGCAATATGATGGCTTATCAATACCACATGTCCAATATGATATATGTTGATATGATTTTTTCTATAATTAAACAATTCGGCATTAATTAATTAAAATAGCATAATTGACTTGGACATAAATCTTAACCGTTGATATGTGAATACTACTATGACCATTCTAGCATATTCCACGGAGGTTAAATCTCTAAAATTCACCTAATAATTGTTAATAATTAAATTAAAAGTGTGAGAAGATTATTCTCAAACAAACATGCATATGAATGTAATAAGAAAATGTACAATGTAATCATTTACGACATGATCATGGATTTTGTATTTTCCCCCTTTTTTAAATGTAGTAAAATAAATAAAATAGACACATATCTTGAAAGCTTGAAAGATATCAATCATAGATAAAAACAAAGCCATTATTTATCAGGATTAGAACCATCTTCTTCATAAGATATAACTACTTTGACCATCGATGACCTGATAATAATATGTATATCTCTAGAATGAGATTTATTTTTAGTACTCGTAGATTTATGTTCCCTGTGTCTTTCCTTAGCTTGAATTGAAGTGTTGAGTTTCTTATTTTCAGGGAAAATTTGACTAATACACTTTTTAAGACATGGGACAATGAGAAATTATTGCTGGTATCAATACATGTTCTTAACTTATCCTCATTTGAATGGATGTTGATTCAAGGATTGTCATCACAGCGATCGACGTCAACACAAAAATCCAAAATTATCTTGGACCCATGGGCTATTTCTTTTTGGCAAGATTTCAGGATGAGCCTCAATATGGAAAAACTCATCGTTTCTAGGAGTATTTAATTGTTTTTTTCACCGTGTTCACAAAATTTTCCTCTGAATTTGTTTAATCTTAACTTTAGATTGAGGGCTTTGTTCTGATTGATTGATCTCTTCTTCATGTGCAGGTTCTTTAGATAAAATTTTGGCCCAAAGACTTACCCTGGAGGGTTTCACTTCTCTTTTATCCTTAAATTCCTATTTTCATTCCATATGTCAAACAATAGTACACTTGTTCATGCTTCTAGTTCAGTGAACACCAGTAGGTCTGAGAGTTTTGACATTATTATCATTTGAAACACAAGGATTTTCTTCATGAACTAATTATTCACAATCATTCTATACTGAATGATGATATGGTGATTGAAAAGGACTGTCAAACGAAGGGTTATGCCCCCAAATGGTATCTAACTAGAATATAGGTTAAATTGTGATGAAAAAGTGATATTTTGGAGTTCTTGCGACGTTACTGGTATTTGCAGGACATTTTAGTTTTGAATTTAAATAGATAAAGGGGAAAATTATGTTTATGTATGAGAAATGCCATTAAGAACCTTTTGTTATAAATAAAAACCATAATATTTCACTCTTCATAAGTAACATAAAATGCAACAAAAGCACTAAACTACACCATTTATATTTCAGAGAGGAAATCAACATACCTTTCACATGATATCCACAAACATTACTAACTGTAAGTTGCTTCGAGGGAATGTCACACATTGCACAATTTTTAGACCATTTCTCTCTCTCAAAGGGAAGTAGTTGCTGCAATGAAATCAATATTTGTATCCATCTCTATATCACCCACTCGAGCTTTCTTCATATCAAAAGAAGAGGCAAAACCTTGACAATCCCTTTACTTCAACTCTTAAACAACTGAAGTAAATCCCACTAGCTGACCTAGTGGAACAAGTTTGCACATTCAACATATGCCTCTACTATCTCAGCTCAAATGGATTTAAACTAGATAAGGGGTGCCATGGTTAGAATCCTAGATGGTTTTAGCCAGGAATCAAGGTGAAACATAGAGGGAAAATGCACAACGAGTGGGTTACCAAACCCTAACTTACATAGAAATGTAAAAAAATATGAACAAAATCAATGAAACAACAAGGTGTTAGTAACCTTGAAACACCAAGGGATTAACTCAAATATCGATAGTTAGGATGTATGGTACATGAACATTAATAGATGTCATATATGAGTGTCTATGAATGGTCAATTTGAGAAAAATTGTGCAAATCAAGATTAATATCCCTGATGAGCATGCCAAATCACCCATAAAATTGTGACACAAATCTCAAAGGAATAACCCTTAGCCCGTGTTAGTGTCGGTATCTTCATCCCTCCATCAGTGATCAAATTTATCTTTTTGCATGCATATTAGGTGTCCCATCTGATCAGCTGCATTCTATTAGGTCATGGATCAACTGATGGTAGCAGTTCATTATCAATTTCCCTCATGGCATTTACCTGCTGGCATGTTTTCACATGTTTAGGTCATTTACTGTCATTTTGTTTCATTTCAATTACCAAAATCAGTTTTAGGGTTTTTAGTCTCACTAGGTCTAGGGTTTGCCACCATGGTCATCCAAAACTCAATAAAAGGTCAGCAGGCACATGAGGAGGTTTTATAAGTTCACAATATCATAAATTCACTAATGATATGACCCAATAAATTGTTTTTACCTCAAAACTCTGCTTTGAGGTGAAAACAGAGTTTTTTTATTTCTATGTACAAATTTTATGTAATTTAAAGTGTTTTCTATATGTAATAAGTTCCAGCTACTACCCTTGGTCACCTTGCCAACTCCAGCCACTACAAGAAACAAAAGCATCAATGCATTAGTTCATCAAATGATCAAGAAAAGTCAATTCAAATGAAGAACAAAGTTTATGAGCAAAAGCGACTTTGACATTATAAAAGTGGGTTTCAAATAAGGAAAAATTAAAAGGCATCCATATATAAAGTGAAAACATACTAGTCATCTATTTCATTGTGCAAGACATCCATGAAGAGCTAAAATCGCGATTTGGAGGAAAATTGGACAAAAGAAGGTGAAATCCCTATTTTTCTAGAAAATCTTCCTGACGTTGTGCGTCAGAGGCAGTGTGTTGTGCATTAGACTGGCGCTGCACATCAGCGAGTTTGTGCCAATGTAAATTTACAAGGGCATTGCACATCAGGAGGGCGTTGCGCATTGGGCCCAGTGTGCTATGCATTAGTCAAGAAACTGCCAAAACATTCCAAATCACCCAAAAACCCTCAAGAAAGGTGCATTTCTCTCCTACAAGTAAGTTGTCATTGTTCTTGAGCTGAATTTGATCTCCTACATGTTTTCTTTATAAGTTTTGCATCTTGAAACTCAAACCCTAGCTTGTCTTCATCAATTTCCATTTCATTGTAAAGCTTTCACTCCATAACCAAAACCCACATCATTTTCCCCTTTTCTATATTTCATTGCCCTAAATTAATCCGTTAATTTCATTTTCCATATCCCACTCCCCTAAGGAAACTCACTCCCTTCATTCCCCAACTGCATTTCACATTGGTAAAATCTCTTCATACTCATCTCTCTTGTCCTCCGCCATTATCATTTTCCACCATATCATCATCACATCACTTCCCTAAGACAAGCACCATGACAAGAAGCAGTGAATCAAGTTATGAAGAGGAAAAACTTAGTGACAGCTAAAGGGAAATAAATGTATAGCCTAGGAGACCTCACAAGGGTGGAAAAATTATTAGAGAGGAACCTATTAGCATGACTGAACTCCTTGCTTGCCCTCTTGCTACCACATGTTTCAAATACCAGTCTTGTTTTGAGTTTTGTGAGATGGTTGAGAGGGTTAAATACCATCATGAGTTGGCAATGAAATTTGTCATAAACATGGAGAATAATGTGGTGCACCTTGCTGGGATCAATTTCACTCTTTCACCAGCTATTATTGCAGAAGCCACTAGAATACCAAATGTAGGGGAAAAGTTGAACAAAATTCAAAATATCAGCAAAAAATATTTTGAACCATATATTAAGGCCAAATATCATGGTAAACTGAGTAGGGTGTTTCCTTTCAAGTTCTTGGAGGACCCGTATGTTACACTTATGAAACTTATCATCAAATACTCCACATGTGAGGGTAGGTTCTCCAGACTTTATGCCTACCATATCAGATTACTTATGCACTTCACTAGGGTCAGAATGATGAGTATTCCATATTTCATATGCAAAAACATAGAGAGGATGATTGTCATTGCAAAAAGAAAGCCATACCCACAGCAGCTCAATAGTATTTGTCACTTTGTTATCATCAAAATTATTGTTTTGCATCAGCTCACTCAGTTGGGAGTGTCATGGGAAACTTTCATTGCCCATGAAATCTTCAGGAAGGTGAACCTTTCGGGCAACAAAAAGAGCCTGAAAGCAAAACTGATGAGGCTCATATTCCTATGTTTGTAACTTATGAGAAAGGCACCAGGAGGCTTTTTGCAGCTGCCAAATGAGTGCTATCTCCACTAGGGGTCGAAGGGGCCTTGTTTTCTTCACTGGATCACAGGCAA
Source organism: Pinus tabuliformis (assembly GCA_031772625.1). Taxonomy (NCBI): domain Eukaryota; kingdom Viridiplantae; phylum Streptophyta; class Pinopsida; order Pinales; family Pinaceae; genus Pinus; species Pinus tabuliformis. Next base: position 1,375,185,989 of record CM062819.1, read on the forward strand.
ATGCTATCTTCACCTGGGGTGAAAGGGGCTTTGCCTTATTCTTCAACTGAACAGGTATAGGACGAAGACAAAGGAAAGCAACAAGTGCATGATGATGGCCCTACTGAAGGGCAAGAGAAAGATTTTGTTTTGGTTGAGGAAGATGACGCTGATTTGGGTTCTTAAAGCTCAAGACTCAAGGATGTGATCATCAAAGAGAAGGAGGCTGAAATCCAAGCCTTATCAAATGGATCATTAACTTTCTTGAGCAAGAGAACAAGAAAATGGAGGAAAAACAAGCAATAATGGAGCTGTAAACAATTAGAGAAAACCCGCAAGTGGCAAAAAGAAGGAAAATCAAGATGACATCACTTGAGTAAGAAATTGAGGCTGAACGAGAATCATGGTTGGAAAGAGTGAATATCCACCTTGAGAAGATGATTGATAAGGCTATCAAGGAGAAGAAAATGTTGCACCACATGGCTTATCATTACTTAGCTCAGAATAGAATTTGCAAGACAAGGATAAATGGCCTAAAAGCTAAGTTAAAGAGAGCCTTAAGAGACAAAAAGGAACAAGACAAACTTAAAATTTTGGGTGAAGCTTCCTTGGCTCAGCAGAGAAATTAGTAAGCTTTCCTCTTGCCAAATTTGAAGCAATTTTGAGAAAATTTCGTCATTTCACGATTTTTAAATGCAAAACACAGTAATTTTCAGTTGTGCGCTGCACATTGAGTTGGCTAATAATTTTTCAAAATGCCTTGCATTTTTGGATTCCTCATGGAAACATAATGAAACCCAGAAAGTTTCATAAGTTTTGGAGGAGATCTGGTTCAACTAAAGGGCAAAAAACACTTAAAAAATGCCCTCTCTGCCACTTTTTGGACCCACAAGAACCAGTCTTGGGAGAAATGATTTTTGAAGGGGCAAATGGACTCCCTATCCAAAAATTCCAATTGTCCTAGAAAGTAGACAGGCAAATCTTTCCAACTTAATTAGTGGATCTATCAGAGTCATATGAGAATTCAATGCCATCAGGCTCAGGGCACTTCACATCAGGCAAAATTTTGCCAATTTTGCCTAGAAACTCAGGAAGTTCGTTGTCAGTTTGACTTTTTCTTCTCTCTTTGGTAAATTGATGATGCAATATGATGTAATATGATGTACTGTGATGTAAAAATGATGAAAAATGACTTGAGGGGGTAGATACATCAGTTAGAGGTTATTGAAACGAATAGTTGGCTAATAATTTTGCAGAGCTTGCCAACTTAATTAGTGGATCTATCAGAGTCATATGAAATTTCAATGCCATCAGGCTCAGGGCTGTTTTAATAAACACTTAAAAAAATTAAAACTCTTGTTAAAATTTTATAAAATGCTTAGGGCTTAGGGTTTAAAATGTTATAAAATGCTTACGGTGTAGGGTTTACATATTAGTTTTAGGGATTAGTGTTTATAACAATTTAGTAAATGATTTTAATAATAACTTAAAAGAAAATTTACAAACCTCTTGTTAAAATGTTATAAAATGATTAGGATATAATGTTTAGAGTTTAGGGTTTAAAATGTTATTAAAGTCTTAGGGTTTAGGGTTTAAAATTTTATAAAATTATTAGTGATTAGGGTTTAGGTTTGATAACATTTAGTGAATGATTTTAATAAACACTTAAGAAAGAGTTACAAAATGCTTGTTAAAATGTTATAAAATGCTTAGGGTTTAGGGTTTAGGATTTAGGGTTTAAAATGTTATAAAATTCTTATGGTTTTGAGTTTATTATTTAGGTTTTATAACACTTTAGTAAATGACTTTAATAAACACATAAAAAAAAGCTACAAAACAATTGTTAAAATGTTATAAAATTCTTAGGGTTTAAAATGTGATAAAATGCTTAGGGTTTAGGGTTTAGGTTCTAGGGTTATAACACTTTAGTAAATTCTTTTAAAAAACACTTCAAAATATTACAAAAGGCTTTTTAAAATTTTCTAAAATGATTACGGTTTAGGGTGTAAGATGCTATAAATGCTTAGGGTGTAGGGTGTAGGGTTTAGGGTTTAGGGCCACTAAGGTATTGAGGACTGGCTCTTGAATCATTATTTGAGCTTTCAAATAAATGACATGGGTTAAAACTATGCCCACCATTATTGAGGAGGAATGTTTTTATGTAGCCAACACTCCAGGAATCTTCCCAATGGAGTCAACATAATTAAAGTTTATTCTATTGAATTCCATTGGAGTTGTTCGAAAGCTACATCTAATTTTTCACATTAAGTTTTTTTCAAGTCACATGTGGTAGGGAACTCTCCTCTCCACCCACCCCCCCACCACCCAGCCTATTTTGAGGATGGTACCCAAGGTAAATCTAAAATTCTTCAACATACATTTCTAGGTTAAAAAAGATTCAAATCCTTCACAAAAATATACTCATTATCACGTCAACACACCACTTATGGAAATAGGACTTAGGTGGGGAGAATAATAGTCCATCACAAAACTACTTGGGCTAAACCGAATTGATGACTATCACAGCCCATATAGTGGCTTAGATGCTATTTTCCTTTTATAATTCTATAGGAGTTCATTTTCATGTCCAAGTTTTGTAATACCAACAAAACCCAATGTAGTGTCTCCCATATGGCTTCTTATAGATCTTCTACAAAATATTTATTCTCTCTAGACAAAATGTCTACATCTTCAAGTCTCAAGCCAATTTCAGCATACATTTTCGTATTCTCCTGCTTTAGTTAGTACATTGTGACAAAAGGTAGAGTTTTTCTCCTACTAAATATTCTATTAGGATCACTGAGTTCTTTTATTTTCCTATGCATTGTTATATGATCATTGAATTACGATAAATATCTTATATGATACGTTTTATCTTATTTAATGATTCTTGAATGATGTTGAGCCTTGGATATTATATGGTACCACCCAATATTATACTTAAAGTTATAAATCCCTGAAAAGAAGTGTAACTCTAGGGGTAACTTAAATTTATTTCCCAATGTCACATCAACAACACTTACTCTCACTATACGTTGGTTCTCTTATGACATAGGGTAAATCCTAGGAAATATTTTTGATAGTTCTGTAGGTATATGTTCTCCATCCTATGTCCCTAATTTCATTATTGCAAGTTTTTTCACCCAATATCTCTTGTACCTTGTCAAAACTTATGTTCTTATCCTCTATATCACCCATATATTCTTTAAAAAAATCCTGGCACAATGAAACATCTCTAGTACCTTGTGAGAACCTCTACTCTTCACCTTTATCTCACCTGAATCTTTCTTAGAATCTATAAAAGCATATCCTCCAAAATAAAAATTAAATCATATTCATCAATAAAATTTACATAATTTGGCCCATGTGTGTCTTTAAACATACCTTATTTAATCCATTTTCTAAATTAAGGGAAAATAACTATAACAATAAAATATTGAAACTCAAAACACAATGGATTTATAGGGACTATGGTTTATTTGTTCTCATATATCCCTATCATTTTCAAATCCAAAAATTCTCTTAAGTTGATATTGGCCCTTTTTTATTCTTTCTATTCCAGTCACTTGGTTTTTAAATTCTTGAAATAGATGTTTCAAGTTTTCCATAACTTCGTCAACATTACCATTGCATCTGTGTTTGAAGCAATTATATATATTTCCCTAGGTTTTGTTTTATACATGGAATTTGATTTTGTTAATGAACCAAGAAAGTCACCTTATCTCAAGGTGATTAGATTTTGTTTTATATTTCTTACTTTTTCTTGAGCCTCACACAAATTCTTCAAAATTTTCTTGTTTAGGCAAACGTAAAACTATTCATTGAATGCATCTATATAGGAAATAATGATGGTAGAAACCAAAAGTTATGTTTATTTAAGAAAATTTTGAACTTTGTGATCAAATATCTTAATGAACTCTTTGATGGTTTCATGGAATCAGATATACAAAGACAATATGCTAATTTCCCTAGAACAATAGGTTCATATAATTTTTGTGCTTCAACTATTTTTATGCATAATGGTGTATTTTTTGTTTCAATTTTTTTAAATCCTTTTCCCTTTACTTCTTTCTGGTATCTTTGATTTGCATACCTCATGTACTTAGGAAATGTGCATTGATCTAGTAATGGACAACTTTAACAATAAAAGAAAAATATAAATTAACCTACCTTGTCATGTGTGCTTGAGTTTTAAGTTCTCATCAACACGTTTAGATTGACTCTCCCCATGTCGTCCACAAGAGTGAAATCAATTCTTTTAACATGAAGCTAGGAATGATTCTATAGAAAATGCTTCCCTTATAATGTAGTGGATTTCTACTTTTTCCAACATATTTCTAACCTACACAATTTAAATGTAAACCCATCATTCCTTCTTGCTTGCATTAACTAAGGTATGTTCATCCCTCAATATTCATAGACTCTATAGTGGTTGTGACTCACTACAATGAGAAAATCAATCAAGTTGTTGATGATATTATGAATAAACAATATAATGATCCAAATAAAAAATAAATAACATGATGAATGAATGATACATACCTACTTAATTGTTTCAATTTCCAACTCTAGTGGAATCATCAATGATAAAAAAAAACATAAATGGAACCCACTATGAATGGGACAGTTGGATTGCTAATTTTATTGTCACATGCATACCCTAAGAATGCATGTCTGTATGCCATCATCAATCAATTATCCAACACTCATCACATACTCATACATAGCTCGCTATCTCCACATCTAAGAATATCCTCAAAATTGTCCAAGTGTTGTGCCTCTCCTACACAAGACCATCAAGACACCCAAATTGAATAAAGACATCCCCATGCTCCACTAGCTTTTTCATACCCAAGTCCATGAAGATAGCGTAAAACTTGTAAATCATCAAATCAATCATGAAATCATATCATTGTGTTTCAATGATTACAACACCACCTCAAGGTGCTCTATCGAGTTTGATTCACACCCATTACTCATATTCTTGGTAAATTCGCTCCTCTTGATGTCCACAGATATGAAAAAATTGGCATGTCCAAGCCTTCTTGACTCAACTAAACCATTTCCCAAGCGTCTTACACCACTATTGGAATTTTTACATGATGTCTCCATTAAGATCCCTACCTACCAAGTCTACTCTAAAGGGACCCATAATTTGTCTGAATCAAGGAAGCACTTGATCCATCTAGGTGATTTGATCCAAGATCATCAACAAGTCATATATCCTAAGTCTCTCATAGTCACAACCATAGATCCATCAATTTGTCATCTCGACTCCTCAACCCAAGACATCATCATCCCATTATTCTCTCACTCTGGCTAGCTCCCATATCCATCAATATGTATCCACTCACATTAGCCATTTCACCATTGGGTCACTAAGTCCTCATCTTGGATCATAGTGAAATCTAGATGAATAATATTCAATCAATTCGCATGATGATTTTCTATATCAAATAATGCTTCCCTATGTATTTATCACTCTCATCCAAATGGCCTCAATTCTTAAGTCATGAGAACCACTTTCCCAATCTCTCTCATGTCCAACTATAACTCAAGCTCTGCAAATATTTTTCATCCACCATCCTTCTCTAAGGCATTGGCCCCATCCACCTTTGGTTTGAATACCTATTGGAAAACCTTGACATCAATTTATCCTATCTAACTCATACATGAATTAGAAATCATTGAAATTAAAAATGTGCACCAACTCTCACAACCATCACAATGACTGTCATTCCCTCCAAAGTCTTGGAGTGGTCCATGTGTTAATCTGTCATGTGAGATCCATGGTACCCTCGTCCTCATGCTAGAAAGTCCCATCATGAAAAAATGATGTATCATGTTGGGCTATTTGCTAAGCCACCTAAACACACATCCTATCTCGTCACTAAACCAATTGTGTTTGCATACCTAACCCTGCCTTGCCATAATTGTGTGTGTCCTGCTTAGATATTTGCTTTCATACCAACTGCTTTGGTGAAGATATCTACTACTATTTTTTGGTGGTCTCCTACTATGATAGAAGCTTCAATTTTGTGAAAATCACATCATTGCTTCTACTTTGGCTTTGAAACCAAAGATATCAGTGGAAAGTTATAGTATTGTTGTTCAGTTATTGCCTGCTCTAATAACAACTTTAGGTTGGTGAAGAGAAAATCACTTTCTATTCTCTTGTATATATTGAAGCTTTTTCTCTCTTTCTCTTTTTATCTAAAATTTATTTCATCATCTTGACTCAAAAGAAGTTATAAATTATAATTAAAATGCAATACTTTATTACTTTAAGATAGGAAAAATTAGGAATTTATGCTTTGAAATAAGAAATATAAAAAGAAAGTATTGTGAATTATTAGGGAGTCAGTATTATATTAATTAGAGGCCCTTATTTTTCTCCTCTCTTTTTATTTCTCTTCAATGGTCCTTGCATCACATTGACTTGAAGTTTTTTATACATTTTAATCAAATTGTAGTGTTTTGTGATTCTAAGATGAGAAAATCTAGGAATTGGTGCATTGTCGTGGGGAAAAATGATGTATGGTGGGTTCTCCTTAGTCAACGGTTGAATGTAATAATCAGAGTTTCACTATCCATTGTGCCTCCTAGAAAAGGGGAAACCATTAACTCACACATTGATAACATTGAGTAACAAATTCCATTGATCCATTTTATTTAGATGATGAATAAGAATATTAAGAAATAACCTTTAAAATCAATACTATTTCTAATTTTAACGATATATTTGTCATTGTCAGAAATAACCCTTAGTTGCTCCATTACACTTTTGTCTTCCACTTAAGAGAAAGGACTGTCGCAACCCTAGGGGCCTCACATGGTTACAAGATGCACTTGGTGCGCCATGTCCTCTAAGGCCTGTAACATTGAGATGTTTCACAACTTCCTAGTGTAGAACAATGTTAGTTCACCCGAGCTATGCGACTACTTATTATCTTAGTTAAGTTTTACTAGAATATTGACTTAAACAATTTTCTTCTTTAAAAAAGTGAAATATAAGTATATACAGGAACAATCATCACCAACACATATACAACAAATATATATAGGGAAGTCAACACTTATCTTAACCCCTACAAAATTTACTCATATGTGAACAATAAAATAAACAAAGTACAAATCCTGGCACTTGGAAAATTAAAAAAACTTGACAACATTAATTTGAGCAATGTATGGATCACAAGTCATCGCAAGACAGTTCTAAGTAAAAGTGTCAAGCCCCTCTGGTAGAATAATCTACCAAATGAGCACCTTTGTATGAAACTATTTCTCTCTAGAACACCAAAAGTTTTAGTGTATTGGAAACCCCAAATTTAGCGCGAACACTAAAATTTCCATCCACCCAACCAAACTCCAATGTTTTATCCATGTCACCTAAGTTGTGATATCGCATTGTCTCTCGGTGTGATATCTCTCTACGATCGTTGCATGCATTATCTCTCTACGATATCACTGCACGCCCTAAATTGTCTCACAAAGATACCAAAATATCCATCAGAATCCCTAGCCCACATGCTCCCAACTACAACCTAACTCGAAGAACTCCTATCAAGTCATACTCGCTTACTCCACATGACATACAATCATTGTAAGGATTGATCATATGCCTACTACATAATCATTCTATCCCTTGTCTCACATGACCCACCTTGCTGCTCACATGAATTTCCAAACCCTCTAACACGGCTCAACCGACGCGCTTACATAACTAACGCAATTTCTCACATAACTTTCTTATGTAACTACTCACATGACTCACCTAGGACACTAGTATGAATACTCACCTGGCTTGCTTGCATAACTTGCCTAGTCCACTTAGACAACTCACCTCACCCAATTATGCCACTGCTTGCCTGGACCACCCACAAGATTGCTCAAAAATATATCTCTAACCGCTAACATGACTGGGTTAATCATGTTGTGTGCCATTTACCCTCACTATAAACGCTCCCAAAAGGATCACCCCATCATCCATTTTTGGATTCCTCCTCTCAAAAAAACTATCATATATATACACATTAATTGTTCCACTGCATTGTGTCCAGATGACCCACTTCATATGATCCCTTTGCATAACCACACAATTTGCATGACGACGTAGTCCTCCACCCATTTGAGTCAACTTTTCTTGCACGAGTCTCTCTCATGACCTTCTCTTACACCCATGGCCTGACACGACTCTATGCATGACCACACTCTTTAACAACTCATATAACTCCATATGTTGGTACACCCTCATCCAACAAAAACTATCGTCATAGTATTTGTGATATATTTTTTGCAAATCGTGTGTTTGGGAAGTCACCCATGGAATTCCCTCTAGTTAAATATGTGCCTAACTATGAATATTGACAAAAACACACCTTCCTTTTCCGGTAACTCGATAATAATAATTTCATTTGAAATTTCATATATGTTCATGTATTCATTAATAAAAATTCTTAATATGCTCATTAAAAAAGACATTTCATACTTTTCCGTCTAATTCGTTTCTTCATTAACAAACACATCAATTACTCTATTCTTATAACACAAGGAAAAAAAATTAATTAATATAATTTTAATGACGTGAATGAATTTACCAAACTATTCAATGATGCCACTTAACCTAGAATCTAATTACGCCAATAGGTTTTGATGAGTGGTTAGTTATGATATTTGGCCCATGCGATGCAACAACTACATTCATGAAGCTAATGAATGATATATTCTGCACTTTTATAAGCTCATTTTTTATTATTTATTTGGATGGTTTACTAGTATACATTTCTACATAGGAGGACCACAACCCACATTTGGTGCATGTGCTAGAGACTTTAAATAAGCACTAATTGTTGGCATATCTCAAGATGTGTGAATTTTCACAATAACCTTTGGTGTATTTGGGATATGTCATAGGTGGAGGAGGGTTGAATATAGAGCCTTCCAAGATGGAGGTCATGATAAAGTGGTATGTGGGTTTTACTAAAAAAAATTTGAGGATATGTGTTTTGGAGAGAATTTCATGAAAAACATCTCAGGCCTTTTTTATAGACATTGTGGTAAACTCTGATCTTCTCCTTTAATGGTAGATCAAGCGTTTTTTTTAAATACTTGAGGGAGGGAATCTTTAAGAGAATATATATGGGCTCCTTTAAACAAATAGTTCGAAGTTCTTTTGTTCACATTCTCTTCTTCTATCATATATATTTGTAATGAATTTTTTGTGTATGTCAATCCTTGTGTATTTCAATGTTTGGATTTTACTTTGTATGAATGGAATGGTTTTGACATGCAATTTTATTTTACTTTTCATAATTTTCATATGACATATCTTTGGTTGCTTTGACTAGTGCGTTATTCAACTTTACTACTTTTTGAAGACCTACCTTCAGTGGTTTCTTGATGAAAGTTTCTCCCATTCAGTAGAGATATAAAAACCTTGTTATTTTGGGATATTACAATAAGTTATCGAGAGGATGTAACTCTACAAAATGTGAATGTCAAAGTGAAAAAGGGTTGCTTCAAAATCCCTCATTTTGTGGCACCCCTATCTTTCTTCTAGTTGTATATAATAATTCATTCACAACAATTTATTTCATATGCTTGATTGAATTATATATAAGCCCTAATATCTACATGTGTTCTAAGTTGATGAATAGATACTACCTAAAGCATTATAAACTATGTGATAACTTTTACTTTATTGTTTTTACATTTGGTTTATTTTCCATATTTTAATATTTGTTATATCATGAAATTATTATATTAGACTTGGTTTAAATATATTAATGACCAGACAACTCATTTATGATTATTGCGAGTTTATATTCATGTTTATTTTGATATTCCTTTTGAAATTTTGAGATCTACAATCACGATAAATGATGGTTCTCGGGCTGTTATAGACTAAATCTACCTCAGGCTGAAGAAAGGCAGGTCTAGGGTAACATCAAACCATGCTTAACCTGGTAGCTAGCCCTACCAGGTTGGGAGAGGGCTCTCTCCTTGTCAATTTCAAAAATAATATGGCAAATAAGGCTTTAGATGACTGATATGACTACTACTTTTCGGCTAGGTATGTTTGCTTAGAGGATTTTATTTGATTTTAATGGTTGGTTGCTGGATCAGATGAGGAAGGCAGCTTTGGGTCCGGGAAATCAACTCAGATTTGTAGATGTTTATGTGGGGCAAGATAGGAAAGTGTTTTAGCACTTTGATATGAATGTGATGGTGAGTCTAAAGACTGGTGTGGAGTTGGAAAGGGCATGCAAGTTTCATAAGTCCTCTTCAAACAACAGAAAACATTTAAAACTAAATACAACCCCAAGGCAGAGCACTGAACAGCAATGGTTTCCACCCTTTAATATTGATTCTTTTAGTTATGTAGAAAAAGATATATGATGGCACATATACGCATAAGATAAACTAAATAACATAGGAGAAAACAATGCTAATTCACATTACAACAAGAATCCCAAAAAATGCTACAAAACCCTGGTTCATTTCTTTGCCAAACTGCAGAAGTGATTCACAAAGTAGCTCAATGCATTCACAAGAGTCCAACCTTGAAAAATGACTAAGAAAGTACAAGATATAGGCATCAAACCATCTATGCTAGCCATTAGGGGTCGAATCGATGAGCCAAGGAGCTATTTCAACAACATCTAAACTAAGAACTGGAAAATAGGTAGTGGAACAGCTTGCCTCTAAAACTATGGAAACTGATTCATTCATCCTCAAACCAACTCTAACTGATGTATCTACCCCCTCAAGTCATTTTTCATCATTTTTACATCATATTACATCATATTACATCATCAATTTACCAAAGAGAGAAGAAAAAGTCAAACTGACAGCAAACTAGGTGAAATCCTGAGTTTTTAGGCAAAATTGGCAAAATTTTGCCTGATGCGGAGTGCCCTGAGCCTGATGCATGGACCAGTGGATCTATCAGAGTCATATGAGAATTATTGGAAGTGTCTTCCCCACTTCGCACTTGGTGAAATGGTGGAGGGTTAATAACCATGTGCTGATACTAGGCTTCAAAAGGACTTGTCATATTAACACTTTGACGAGAAACACATTGATGAAAGAAATGTCGATGAATCTCATCTATAGATAGGCACTAATGTGTGAGATGGTCTTTCCCAAAACCTTACAAGGAAAATTATTTTTCCTCTTATTCTCTTTTGAGATACCTGCAACATTATTCTAGGTCTGCGATGCTCCTTGTTCCTCATTCAAAGGTTTAGATTTATTCTCTTTTCTTTTACCTCCTAATTTGTAAAGGTTTGTTGTTGATGTGGACTCAATTGACTTGACCACAAAGGTGGGTACAAGAGAATTAGGAGTTTGAGTATGAGGCTTTCTAGCTAGGGTACTAGACTATATACTCATTTGAACCATTTGAAAGGCTGGCTCACCAATGCTTTGAGAAGAGATGCACCCCACTACACGATAGGCATGGGTTCTTGGTTTGTCATTCACAGGATCAATCGATGATGAGGAGCATTAGGAATGATCTCATATAAGGTGCCTACTTGAGAATATATCAAGTGAAGCTTATGGGCATGGTATGATGCATTACTCCTCAATTTTGGCTCCTACCATGGCTACATCTTCAATAATCCTAGGCATGAAGGACTTATGAACCACTCATGCAAGAATTCATTAAGGAACTTGGTTCCAAAGAGACTTCATCTTGTTCTATGATCATGAATATTATAATAAATCTGAGTGGAGTTATCTTGATAGAAGTTGGTGAGAATGTTTCCTCTAATCTCTTACGTAACATGGAATTGAAAGTGATTGAAAAAATCATATGCTACATATGTGAAATTATCATAAGTGTTGCACTTAAAGTTAATGTACCGTTTGGAAGCATCTTTGGTAAGAGTCCACCAGAATAAACGAAACCTTATGCTACCATACATGAATGAGTTGGATGAGCACCATAAGTTATAAGTGGTATATGGGATTCATGATCTTCTTTGGGATTAGTATCGAACTTAGGAATTTCTATTGGCATTTTATGTGGGACACATGGGCATGTTGGGTTATGCTTAATGGGATCGTTCATTAACATAGAAAAATAAAACAAAGAAAGTATTTCCAAGAAAGGTGAGTTGAATGATGCTTGGGGTGGGATAGCTCCTCCACCCAAAAGTGATTTGTCTAGAGGTGTTTTCTCTCATACCAATGTAAACCTATTACTATTTAATGCCCCCAGCAACAGAAGGATTTCCAAAAGGTTGTTAATTTCATAGGCCAAAGGGAAATCCATGCAGGAAAAACCATTAATGCATGGGAACCACTATAGGAATTTCCTATGCTTGTTCACTGTGTTTCGACATCTCTAGGATCATAGAAGTAGGAAAGAATTGTCAAAATTTATTATCACTATATCATTATATCCACATAGTGACATGATTGTATGGAGGTACATTCAGTACTATTAATAAAGGTGAAATTATTTTGTTCTCATCTACTAGCACACCTACCATATCCCAATTTAAAAAGAGTAAGACATTCTTTAGATGCCACGATATGTTGTGGATTTAGTAACTCACATAGACTAGCTAAGGAATGTGTAACCTTATTCCTTAACAACTATTACTCACTCTAGAAAGAATAAGAGTTAATAGGATCTCCATTATTGTACCATTTGACTCTCAATAAAGTCAAGATATTTAAAAGGTATACACTGATATCCATTTTGAATTTATAATAAGTAAATTTTAAAGGAAGTGGAGTATATTGAATCCTTTGAAATCATTGATAAATATATGATCAAAATAGATTATAAATTAGTTTTAAAAGTTACTATGTATGCATTTTTATAATAAAAAGGATAAAAATTTACTACATTCTAATTTATAAAGAAAAGTAAAAATTTACCACTTGAATTTAGAAATAAAAATGAATTAAACAACTTAAGATATATTTTTTTCACACGGTGGGAAAACCTATCATAACCTGGTTGTCAAACCAGTAGTGAGGAAAACCATCTCTGGTTTTAGCTTGACTCATGACCATTATTTAAGGAAAACCAGGGCACCTGACTCATCACCATTATTTAAGGAAAAATAGGGCACCAAGAATAACGAGACTCATCATTGATATTTAAGGAAAATCAGGCCATGTGGAATAATCGACTCATCACAGCTATTCAAGGAAAACCACCTCATGTTGAATAACGAGGCACCAAGAATAATGAGACTCATCATTGATATTTAAGGAAAATTAGGCCATGTGGAATAATCGACTCATCACAGCTATTCAAGGAAAACCACCTCATGTTGAATAACGAGTTGGTGGTTCGTAAGGGGGTAGGCTTTCACTCCTGCCGAGATGCCTCTGGGTCTTCGGATGTTAACTTGTTTCTTTACTTCTAAGGAAGATGGGTCCCAAAACAACTCTAGGCCCAAAAATAGCTTAAAATATTATACCAACTCATAATAAAAATATTATAATAGATATTTAGTTTAAATTAAAAAAACAGTGTTAAACTAAAAGTAATAAGTAAATTATGAAATTATGCAGAAATTTAGTTCGAGATAATCACAAAATACTTAACAAAGTTTAAAAACTATTTAATAGTAAAAATAAAAGTTTATATATATATATATATATATATATATATATATATATATATATATATTATTTTCATCTTTAAATTGAGTAATTACATTTACCTATTTACATTGCTATTTAGTAAATTGTTTCAAATAGAATATGACACACAAGTTTGATAAAAGAAGCCAATAAAAACTTCTTTGAGACATCCTTATATTAAATGAAAGCCATATTGGGTTAAATTTGAATTTAAAAGAAAAAAAAAACACTCATTTGATTAAAGATCATTTGATGATATTCAATCATGGCTTGATCGTGGTTGAGCACCAACCATGGCTTGATTGTCGCTGACGATGGTTGATCATGGCTGACCATGGTTGATCATGGCTACCATGGTTGATCATGACTGACCAAAGAGACATTCCTTATCATTATGGTTGACATTGTTCAACTTTATAGACATTTGTTGACCATGCTAAACTAGCCTAACAATAGATATATTGATTGACCATTTTGTTCATCAAGGTTAATCACAATGGGCCATGGTTAATCATGGTTGACCATAAAGACCTTGATTTACCATCTTCAATCATAGAGATGTGGATTAACCATGTTGCACCATGCTAACCATAGATATGTTGAATGATCATTATGGTTGACCATAGATATGTTGATTTGCCATTATCCCATTCCATATTCAACCATACAAGTCATGGTTGACGGCAATATGCTAGCATGGTTGATCATGGGTGACCAAGTTGATGTCCATTTACCATTACGGTTAATTCACCATGGTTGACCATGCTTGATGTTGGTTTAGGGTGGTTGGTCATGGTTAACCAAGTTAGATGATTCTAACCCTAGAGAGTTTGATTGACCATTACCATTGATCATGGTTGATTATATCTGACCATGGTTGATCATGGCTTACCATGGTTGACTATGTTTAGCCATTATAACCATAGTGGTCTTGGTTGACCATTGTCCTTGATCATGGTTTATCATAGTTGACCATTATTGCTAACCATAATTGACTTTGGATAAACCATATTCCAACAATCTAATAATGTTTACCTTAATTAACTAAACAGTTTTTTAAAGTAAATCTAATTTTCATTAATTAATCTTTTTTTAAGTAAATCTAATTTTTATTAATTAAATTTTTACAAATAATTTATGATAAATAACACAATAAATTTTAAATAATATTTTGTAAATTTTTAATTTAAACCTAATTTAAACGATAGTTTAATTATGCAATAAAATTATGATTCTAAATTCCTTGAATTAAAATATAACATCAAATAATGATTTGAGCTTTGATAGACTGATTAGACAAGAAGTCATTTAAATATAAATTCAAATAACAAAACATAGGAACTCTATAATTTTTTGTTTTCCATTTTTAACTTAAGTTTAATTATACAATGTATAGAGTTTTAAAATTTCACACGTCTTTTACCCTAAATTCATGTGTGAAGTTGAAACGCGGTTAAATTAACACAGTAAGATTCAGAACAGTAAAAAATAACTCCTTTTAAATCTGATCATGCTCGTCACATTAAATTTTTCAAACCACTTCCTCCAATGCCATGTCTTAATTCTTTTTTATATTAAAATATTAGGCGACACTAGAGTGGTTAAATTTTATTAGCAGAGACATGAATATTGCTCTTGTTCTGTTAAGGGCAGAGACAAAAATCGAGTTGAAAAGCATCCTCCTAATGCCACGCACATAACGCTGAACTAAACGTTCTTTACTTTCCGAGATATATATATATATATATATATAATATATATATATATATATTTTTGTGGGAGCCATAATATGTGAAAGAGGTACAAACGACCACAGTCGATGCTGTGAAAGGAAAATTTGAAATTGTTTGTCTGGATCTTCGTTGTTTTCAGCGGTTTCTTCTTCTGCATCATCCGCTTCTCTTTCCTCGGCTTGGTTGGATTTAGATTCTATAAATTGGGATTCCTCTCAAGCACCAGCGTTTGGACATACTGCCTGCCAGCGCGTCTTGCGATATTGGTGTTTCCCCAGGAGAAGAGTCTTGGCCAAGCTTAGCCGCCGCTTCTGTTTTTCTCCCTTCCACCAATTCCTTTTGCATTTTCATCATTTTGTCTAATCGCCTCCGGACGCCTTGCGCTTTAACGCCCTAGATTGTTCCTGAATTGAATCTTGTTTTGAGTGGCAGGAATCACCTCCTGCTTCTGTTGTTCGGAGATGTGACGCAAAGGCAAGGATACGCAGCGTTTGATCCCTAAACTTGGCCCTGATGCGCCCATCATTATTCAAATTTTGGGAATGACAATAGCCTTTCTGAATCTTTCATTTTCTCCAATCTTCCTCGCATATCTAAAGCTGACCAACCAAACCGGGACTGAACAAACCAAACCGGGTCGACCAAGATATTTCGCATACATAAGAAACCATGTAACCGTTGATAAGTCACATGTCGGATCCGCGAATTGTGTAGATAACTCATATAATGCGAGGATATAATTCATAAATTGCGTAGATAAGTGGTCTATTACGCCTAGATAATTTGGATACGCGAAGAAGATAACTCGCGTATTTGTCATATTCCGCGGAGAAAAATGGTATATGAGCTTGATAAGAAGCAGATTTGACTTATATAACCGCGTATCTAAGCGACATAAATCGCATAACATTGGCTAATCGCGATATTCTATAAGCAAAATACACTAAATGCAAATTATTATGCGATATGCGAGTTATTTGCATGGTATACGCTGATTATCAAATGATATACGATTATCTCGCTTTAAATATGCGGGTTATCCCGCTTCAATATGCGACTTATCTGACCCATTACGCGAGTTATCATAAGGACAGGGGATTATCGCCTCCAGATTATCAACGCGGTCGTGGCTCACGCGGAAATGGTTCGCGAAGCCCCTTGTAGGCTGTAATGGCGATTCCAATCTCTGTGTGTTGGCAGCCGTGATACACATTTCGCTCACTATCGCCTTCATCTACTACTCATTGTTCGCAATCCATTTATTGAAGCAGAATTCGATTAGCGTCCATTCTCGATATGCTGCAATTAGCGTCCATTCTCTTAATTTGAATCTCTGTGCGACTCTTTCCATCAGTTTTAGGGCATACTTTTTTAAACAAAGCCTATCATTGCTGCAATTGGCATCAGTTTACCCACGCCATACCTTTTTAAACAAATCCATCAGATACACTGTGTAGAAGAGATATCTATAATATGTCCCATCTAACTGGTGACACGCGCCTGTTATGCGTCGCTGTAGGTGATCACCCCTTCCGAATAAACATATTTACTTTGGAAACTTCCAAGCATTTTATTTGTCAACAGAAATTCATGAAAAATGCTAGATAGTATTGAAAATAGTTGTATATTAAATCAAAGAAACCCAGATAATCCCAGGTAATCAAACAATCAATTAGTGGTGTAATTAATTGTAATTGGATCCCTTAGAATGACTGTTTGACGCTAACACGACTTCCATATAATCTTTTTTGATATATATAATCTACCCCTATGGTGCCATTTTTTTCCAGGCTTTTTTGATGTATATAATCTTCGATCTTACGAATTCCTCTTCCTCCCATTACGAACTATTTTATTAAATAGCCCTAATGGTGTCAAAATTCTCTTACCTTCAAATCGCTGCCAAATTGTTAAGCTTCTCTGAAGCATCCAACCTCCGTGACCTAATCGTAATATTGTCTGCAACAGTGGAGCTTCCCTACGCGATCTTTAATCCGTTCCAGCTGGCGGCCCTGTCCTAAATCAATGTTGTTACGCCTGAGATTGGGTCACCTCCCTGAGACCATAATAGGCTTTAGCCATGATCATGGCATCAGGTTTTTGTTTTAATCTATTTTAATAAAGAAATATATTTATTATTTTAATTATTAATATTAATTATTTTATTTATTTTACTCAGCATCTCAACCCTAAACTCAAACCATAAACTCTAAACCCTATACACTAATGCTTAAACCCTAAGCATTTTATAAAGCGTCTTGTAAATTTTACCTAAAGTGTTTATTAAAAGCATTTACTAAAGTCTTATAAACCCTAAACCCTAAACCCCAAACCCTAAAAACTAAGTATTTTATAACATTTTAAAAAGTGTTTTGTAACTTTAATTTAAGTGTTTATTAAAATCATTTACAAAAGTGTTAAAAACCCTAAAACCCAAAACCTAAACCCTAAACACTAACCATTTTCCAACATTTAAAAAATTATTTTGTAACTTCTATTTAAGTGTTTATTAAAAGATTTTTTTAAAGCATTATCAACCATAAACAGTTAACCTCAAACCCCACACCCGAAACCCGAAACCCTACACCTAAACCCTAAGAATTTTATATCATTTTAAACCCACAAGCATTTTGTAGCTTTTTGAAACCCTAAACCCTATAGCCTAAGAATTTTATAACATTTTATACACTAAACCCTAAAACCTAAACATTTTGTAATATCTTAATAAGCCTTTTGTAACTTTTTTTAAGTTTTTATTAAAACCATTTGCCAAAGTGTTGTAATCCCTAAACCCTAAGAATTCTATAACATTTTAACAAGCATTTGGTAACGTTTTTAAAGTGTTTATAAAAGTATTTACTAAATTGTCCCTAAACCCTAAACCTTGTGTATTTTTAAAAAATTTAACAAGTGTTTTGTAACTTTTTTTTAAGTGTTTACTAAAAACATTTACTAAATTTTTATAAACTCTAAACCATAAACCCAAAACCCAAAACCCTAAACTCTATACCCTAAACGTAAACCCTAAACATTAAGCAGAAAAACACTTACCCCATTATACATCTCACATTACCAAGACAAAAATAATCATAAAATTTAACTAAATTATAAGTTTATTTTAAATATTCTATGACTGTTTTAGTGGTATATGCAACTCAAGGACTCATGTTTATGTGCAAAGTAGTTATGCTCTTTTTATCATTTTAACGAAATTGATTAATTAACAAAATATCATATGATCAAGTTTCATGTTTAATGAGTTATGGTTTTTTCGGCATGTGATATTGAGAAGCCATGACTCTAGCCCATGGTATCGTAGAATTCCCTATTTATAGATTAAGAAACTCCTTAGTAATGTAGATATAAATATTCATTGATAAAAATCCTCCTCCATACTTTCTGAAATAAATATATGCTTAACTTATAATAATAATAATAATAATAGTTAATTTCATAATTTTTTGTATTAACATACACTAGTCCTTTAATTAATATAATTGTGCTATTACTTAAATTTCTATTAAAAGTGTGTTATGTTTTTAAATATTGATAATTTAAATAGAATTTTAAATATTTTAAAGCTACATTAATACTAAAGGGTTTACATATTTGAAAAATATATTTTACAGTGAATACTCTGATGTTTACCACTTTTGTTAATGATATGGATTTGTGTGTTTAATTTTTTTTAGTATAGAGTCTTCTCATATAACATGAACACGTTGCTTTGTATGGTTTAAAGTGTAGAAGGGAATTTTGATTTTTTTTTGCTTCTTACTTTGTCTTTCTCTTTTTTTTTGGTTGTAATTTTAGATATAATTTTTTATTTTTTTTTTAGTTTTTATACAATATTGAACAATTAAAAGTTTATCCTAGAAGACGAGAAAGAAAATTCTTAGTTTAGAGAATGTATTCCTTAGAGAAAACTTTTCTCCAATCTTGCATCCTTGTATTTTCAAAACAAATATAATTTATTCTAGAGCACTGTATGATTTAAAATATTACTCCATTTCACTATACCATAGATTATGTACTTGACATATACAAGTATATTTGCATGTTATGCATGTCCACTATAGAGTAGATTCATTGTCATTTCGAGAAGAATTTTGTATTTATATATATACTGATGTCTACCAAAAATATCAAAAGGTTACATTTTCTTTTCCTATGGTTGATGTTGTGTTTCACATCAGTACCGTATACCAAGAAACAACTCAACATAACTACACCTCCCATAATAAGAACTTTTAACAATTTTTTTCTTTTTTAACTAGTGCAACCATATAGATTAAATGACTTCTATATGCATTAATCCATGATAAGAATCAAAACACTTACCACATTATACATCTCACGTTACCAAGATAAAAATAATCATAAAATTTAACTAAATTATAAATTTATTTTAAATTTCTATGCCCACATTACCATGGAAATTCTTAACTCAAGTAAATATCTCTTCTTACAATAGCATGGGCAATATGATGGCTTATCAATACCACATGTCCAATACGATATATGTTGATATGATTTTTTCTATAATTAAACAATTCGACATTAATTAATTAAAATAGCATAATTGACTTGGACATAAATCTTAACCATTGATATGTGAATACTACTATGACCATTCTCGCATATTCCACGGAGATTAAATCTCTAAAATTCACCTAATAATTGTTAATAATTAAATTAAAAGTTTGAGAAGATTATTCTCAAACAAACATGCATATGAATGTAATAAGAAAATGTACAATGTAATCATTTACGACATGATCATGGATTTTGTATTTTCCCCCTTTTTTAAATGTAGTAAAATAAATAAAATAGACACATATCTTGAAAGCTTGAAAGATATCAATCATAGATAAAAACAAAGCCATTATTTATCAGGATTAGAACCATCTTCTTGATAAGATATAACTACTTTGACCATCGATGACCTGATAATAATATGTATATCTCTAGAATGAGATTTATTTTTAGTACTCATAGATTTATGTTCCCTGTGTCTTTCCTTAGCTTGAATTTAAGTGTTGAGTTTCTTATTTTCAGGGAAAATTTGACTAATACACTTTTTAAGACATGGGGCAATGAGAAATTAATGCTGGTATCAATACATGTTCTTAACTTATCCTCATTTGAATGGATATTGATTCAAGGATTGTCATCACAGCGATCGACGTCAACACAAAAATCTAAAATTATCTTGGACCCATGGGCTATTTCTTTTTGGCCAGATTTCAGGATGAGCCTCAATATGGAAAAACTCATCGTTTCTAGGAGTATTTAATTGTTTGTTTCACCGTGTTCACGAAATTTTCCTCTGAATTTGTTTAATCTTAACTTTAGATTGAGGGCTTTGTTCTGATTGATTGATCTCTTCTTCATGTGCAGGTTCTTTAGATAAAATTTTGGCCCAAAGACTTACCTTGGAGGGTTTCACTTCTCTTTTATCCTTAAATTCCTATTTTCATTCCATATGTCAAACAATAGTACACTTGTTCATGCTTCTAGTTCAGTGAACACCAGTAGGTCTGAGAGTTTTGACATTATTATCATTTGAAACACAAGGATTTTCTTCATGAACTAATTATTCACAATCATTCTATACTGAATGATGATATGGTGATTGAAAAGGACTGTCAAACGAAGGGTTATGCCCCCAAATGGTATCTAACTATAATATAGGTTAAATTGTGATGAAAAAGTGATATTTTGGAGTTCTTGCAATGTTACTGGTATTTGCAGGACATTTTAGTTTTCAATTTAAATAAATAAAGGGGAAAATTATGTTTATGTATGAGAAATGCCATTAAGAACCTTCTGTTATAAATAAAAACCATAATATTTCACTCTTCATAAGTAACATAAAATGCAACAAAAGCACTAAACTACACCATTTATATTTCAGAGAGGAAATCAACATACCTTTCACATGATATCCACAAAAATTACTAACTGTAAGTTGCTTCGAGGGAATGTCACACATTGCACAATTTTTAGACCATTTCTCTCTCTCAAAGGGAAGTAGTTGTTGCAATGAAATCAATATTTGTATCCATCTCTATATCACCCACTCGAGCTTTCTTCATATCAAAAGAAGAGGCAAAACCTTTACAATCCCTTTACTTCAACTCTGAAACAATTGAAGTAAATCCCACTAGCTGACCTAGTGGAACAAGTTTGCACATTCAACATATGCCTCTACTATCTCAGCTCAAATGGATTTAAACTAGATAAGGCGTTCCATGGTTAGAATCCTAGATGGTTTTAGCTAGGAATCAAAGTGAAACATAGAGGGAAAATGCACAATGAGTGGGTTAATAAACCCTAACTTACATAGAAATGTAAAAAAATATGAACAAAATCAATGAAGCAACAAGGAGTTAGTAACCTTGAAACACCAAGGGATTAACTCCAACATTGATAGTTAGGATGTATGGTACATAAACATTAATAGATGTCATATATGAGTGTCTATGAATGGTAAATTTGACAAAAATTGTGCAAATCAAGATTATTAATATCCCTGATGAGCATGCCAAATCACCCATAAAATCATGACAAAAATCTCAAAGGAATAACCCTTAGCCCGTGTTAGTGTTGGTATCTTCATCCCTCTGTCAGTGATCAAATTTCTCTTTTTGCATGCATATTAGGTGTCCCATCTGATCAGTTGCATTCCATTAGGTCATGGATCAACTGATGGTATTGGTTCATTATCAATTTCCCTCATGGAATTTACCTACTGGCATGTTTTCACATGTTTAGGTCATTTACTATCATTTTGTTTCATTTCATTTATCAAAATCAGTTTTAGGGTTTTTAGTCTCACTAGGTCTAGGGTTTGCCACCATGGTCATCCAAAACTCAATAAAAGGTCAGCAGTTACATGAGGAGGTTTTATAAGTTCGCAATATCATAAATTCACTAATGATATGACCCAATAAATTGTTTTTACCTCAAAACTTTGTTTCGAGGTGAAAACAGAGTTTTTTTTTTTTATTTCTACGTACAAATTTTATGTAATTTAAAGTGTTTTCTATACATAATAAGTTCCAGCTACTACACTTGGTCACCTTGCCAACTCCAGCCACTACAAGAAACAAAAGAATCAATGCATTAGTTCATCAAATGATCAAGAAAAGTCAATTCAAATGAAGAACAAAGTTTATGAGCAAAAGCGACTTTGACATTATAAAAGTGGGTTTCAAATAAGGAAAAATTAAAAGGTATCCATATATAAAGTGAAAACATACTAGTCATTGTTGGAAATAATACTGAGAGGGGGGGTGAATCAGTATTATCAGATTAATCAAACTTTTCAAATGCCCAAAACATATACGCTACTTCAGTTAAGTGAACCAGCGTGTACACGCTACTGTGACGAAGTAAAACAGCGTATAAGCAGAAAACTCACAATTTAGTTGGCTTATTCTTCAATTAAGTGCATCAGGACATTATTCATCATATTAACAGTAAACATGTGTAGTATAACAGAACAGATAAAAAGCCACACACATGAACACCAAGATATAAGGTGGAAACCCAATGTGGGTGAAAACCACCTGCTGCAAGTTGTCTCTATCTTTCTTAATATGAAACTTCAGTTTACAATCTTTTGTACTGGTGCAGCCTTATACCAGTACGCAGGCTACAACCTGCAGAAGGCTTCAACCTTCTCTCGTTCTCCAAACTTCCTTGGAAGGGAGCTCCAACCCCCTTTTGCTTTTGTACTAGCCAAGATACTAGTACGTAGGTGCTGACCTACAATCTTCCTTCTTCCAGGTATCACTTTTCATACATTTTCAGACTTGGATATTCCTGAAGCACAACATTACAATCTGAAGACCACAATTCATTCAATTTTCACAACAGATCATTGAAGCATAAAACAACCAACTTTGAATCACTGAACCACTGAACCCTGTCAATCACCAGTTACCAGAACACAGAGCAGACTACAGAACTCTGTAATAAAAGTCAGATCCCACTGTAAACCCAAATCAAGCTTCAAAAGATATACGCTACTTTAATGAGCAGAAACCGCGTATACACGCGCTTTTACCGAAGCCAACCTGCGTACAGATCTAAAAATAAACTTTCTCAACTTGCAGCTGTACCAGATATTAGTTAGACTCAGAACGTAACATTGCGACAATATGCAGATCTAGAAATACGCATAATCAACCATAACATGATAGTGCATTTCAAACCATTTGATCCCGATCTCTCCTTAGATCTAGTTCTCCATCAACCGATGAGATCTCTCCTTAGCTCAGATCAACCAACTCAGAACCTGCATATCAGATCTCTTTCTCTCTTAGATATTCATGCCTTGTCGAAAGATGATCTTTGCCTAATGATCTTCTTCTCCTTATATAGCCTTAGGCCTTTCTCAATACCAAGAGCCAAAACCATAGTAACACAATACCATCAACTTTAAAACTAGGGATCGACATGCCCGTCGAGACATAATGGTCCGAAATCATAGGCACAACTTCCAAGGTCTAACCACCATGAACCAAAGGAACCTTTCCACATACACGCGCTTTTTCTGAATCTAACTTGCGTGTACACGCGACTTGGGCTTAACGAAAGAGCGTGTATGAGCTTTCTTGCCATGCTGTACTGAGATCTGTCTTCTGATTGAGTTGCCATCACCTGTACTAACCTTTGAGCACCTGTACCATCCACTGAGTGAGTTGCCATCAAGGACAACACTTGAACCATAATGCCAACAATCTCCCCCTTTGGACTTGATGGCAACCACCACACCAAGTCACTCTCCCCCTTTGACATCAAGGGCAAAGGGAGGACCAAGATATTCTCTTCCTTGGTAATCCTTCTGCTGTCCATACTGCTGTCCATACTCCCCCTGAGTACATGCTGAAATCTCCAAGTGTGCTCCCCCTTTGTGAATGCCAAAGAGTAACAATCTATCCATCCTGCTCACCAAGTGATGTTCATGCTCCCCTTGACTGTAGGCAAGATCTGCAAAAGATGTTCTTCAAGAAGAACATGACTCTATACATCATAAAAGACCTTCCTATCACCAAAGACTCATACATACATCCATTTCTCAACTAAGTGAGGATATACAAAAAAATGTCTCATCCACCTAACCATGATAATACATGAACATTTCATCATTCATCCCAGGCATAGTGGGGAAACCAACAAAGGCCGTTACATGACCTTGACACCATAAAAGAGACAAGAGAGATACATGACATAGAGACAACAGATCTAGACCAAGACTTAGGAAAGACATCAGCAGCATCTGATAAACATCTTGTTAGATCAGCAACTAGAATTTCTTTCTGAGCTCCTTCTCCTGAAACCAACAACCAAAAACATCTGAATGCCAACAATGCTTTATGAGACTTTTGAGCTGCTCCCCCTGAACCTGTGCTTGTTGCACTCCCTGAAACTGTGCCTGAATAATTCTGACATTCCTATTGCTGTTCAGAACTTCAGAGTTTTCCCTTGCTGTTCAGAACTTCATATACGCGTTTTCTCCTGTATAAAACAGCGTATGTACGCGGATATTCTTTCTGCAACAAGCGTCCAGCATACACGCGACTTTCCCACCATGAATCCGCGTGTATACGCTAATATTACTTCCGTAACCTGCGTATACCAACTTTTCTGTAGAACAAACAAATTTCAACAACAGGATGAAGCATTAACTACTCCCAGCTTTTGTCTGAGATATTCAAAAGTTTCCCTGGGCAGTGGTTTTGTGAGAATATCAGCAACTTGCTCCTTAGAAGGAACATACTCCAACTTGACCTTCTGTTCAAGCACTTGTTCCCGAAGAAAATGGTACTTGATTGGTATGTGCTTGGTCTTTGAGTGCATGACTGGATTCTTTGAAATGCTGATTGCACTTGTATTATCACATAAGATAGAGACAGGTGGAGTGCAAGTGATTTGAAAGTCCTGCAAGGTCTGCATCATCCAAAGAAGTTGTGTACAACAAGATGCTGCAGCTACATATTCTGCTTCAGCTGTAGATAAGGCAATCGAACTTTGTTTCTTGCTGAACCAAGATACTAATCTGGAACCCATGAAGAAAGCACCTCCACTTGTGCTTTTCCTATCATCCACACTTCCAGCCCAATCTGCATCTGTGTAAGCATGAAGAGTGAGATCAGTATTTCTAGGATACCATAAGCCATAGTTTTGGGTCCCTTGAAGATATTTGAAGATTCTTTTGACTGCCTGAAGATGAGTTTCCTTTGGGTTGGCTTGAAATCTTCCAACCATTCCTACTGCATGTGTAATATCTGGTCGAGTACCTGTCAAATAAAGCAAACTCCCAATCATGGATCTATAAGTGGGTTGGTGGACTGCTGCTGATTCATCATTTGCACTGAGGCTGCATCCTGTAACCATGGGTGTACATACTGGTTTTGACTCTTCCATGCCATACTTCTTCAAGATCTGCTTGAGGTATTTGGTTTGAGACAAGAAGATACCTCCTTCATTTTGTTGGATTTGCAATCCAAGAAAATATGTCAATTCTCCAAGAAGTGACATTTCGAATTCTTTCTGCATAACCAAGGCAAAGTTTTGACTCATAGTCTCTTCATTGCTGCCAAAAATAATATCATCTACATAAACAACAAGAATTAGCAATTTGTTATTTTCAACTTTTATATAGAGATTGCTATCTGCTGATCCTTTTGAAAAGCCTTGTTGGTGAAGATATTTGTCCAACCGATAGTACCAAGCCCTTGGAGCTTGTTTGAGCCCATAGAGAGCCTTTTTCAATCTGCATACAAGGTTTGGATCATTCCCAAGAATGAACCCATCTGGCTGCTCAATATATACTTCTTCTTCTAAGTCTCCATTCAGGAAGGCTGATTTCACGTCCATTTGAAATACCTTGAAGTTTTGAAAGCTTGAGAGAGCAAGGAACATTCGGATGGCCTCTAGTCTTGCCACAGGAGCAAAGGTCTCTTCAAAATCTATTCCTTCTTGCTGTGCATACCCTTTACAAACAAGTCTGGCCTTGTTTCTAATTACTTCTCCATTTTCATTTAACTTATTCTTGAAGACCCATTTTGTTCCTATTACATTCTTATCTTTTGGTCTAGGAACCAATTCCCAAGTGTTGTTCCTTTCGATTTGCTCAAGTTCTTCATCCATTGCTTTGACCCAACATTCATCTTTGCATGCTTCTTTCACATTTTGTGGTTCAATGGAGGAGAGTAGAGCCAAGTAGCTTGAAGCTTCTGCAAGTGTCCTTCTTGTTTGTACTCCTGCTTCTTTCTGCCCCACAATCTGAGTTTCTGGATGATTCTTTTGGACATATCTGGATGGAGTCTTCTCTTCTATTCTTGTCTGCTCCTCTGGTTCTTCTTGAGATTCTTCTTCTTCTTGAGGTTCTTCTTCTTCATCATTTCGCCTTTGAGAGTAACCTTCATCTTCTTCATGATGAACTTGCCTAGGAATATATCCCTTCTCATCAACCACTATATCAATACTGTCAACAATTCTGCCAAGTCTTTTATTGTAGCACTTGTATGCTTTGCTATGTGGAGAATAACCAAGAAGAATGCCCTCATCTGCTCTAGGTTCAAGTTTGCCAAGTTGCTCATCAGTGTTCTTAATATAACATTTGCTCCCAAAGATTTTGAAATGCTTCACGGAAGGAGTTTTACCACTCCAAAGCTCATGAGGTGTTTGAGTGCTGTTTACTCGGACATTTGTTTTGTTAAGAATGATAACAGCAGCATGTGCGGCTTCTCCCCAGAAGGTTGCAGGAGTACCTGATTCATCGAGCATAGCACGAGCCATTTGTTGGATAGTTCTGTTCATTCTTTCCACAACCCCATTTTGCTGAGGAGTTCTAGCTGTAGAGAATTCTCTTCTTATCCCATGTTCATCGCAGAAATCAAAAAATTCATTTGATGTGAACTCCCCACCTCTGTCAGATCTGAGGCACTTGATTTTGTGTCCTGATTCATTTTCGGCCAATGCTTTGAAGGATTTGAATTTTTCGAATGCTTCATCTTTGTGCTTCATAAGCCCTAACCAAACAAACCTTGAGAAATCATCAATGAATAATATCAGATATTCTTCTCCTCGAGGTGACCTTTTCCTAAATGGACCACATACATCTGTATGGACTAGCTCAAGAGGCAAGCTAGCTGACCCTTCCTTCTCTGGAAAGTTAGTTCTGGTCTGCTTTCCAAACTGACAAGATTTGCATATGGTGTTGTCTGGAATTTTGATATCTGGAAGATCGCGAACTGCCTGATATTTGCATGCTTTCCTTATTTGTGAGAAGCTTAGATGTCCCAACCTTCGATGCCATAACCAGTGCTCTTCATCCTTGCTAAGATAGCATTGTTGTTGTTCTTCTTCAAATATGTACAGATTATTTGGAGTTCTTTTGCCTTTGAGAACTGTTTTACCTGTATCAAGATCACGAACAAGACATCCATTCGATCTGAAAATAACCTCTGTTTTTTGATCACACATCTGGCTGACACTTAGAAGATTATGTTTCAATCCATCAACATACAAAACATTTCCAGCCTTGACCTTTTCTTTTAAAGGAGCAATACCTTTTCCTTTTATAGTAGCAGGAGTATCATTTCCAAAAGAGACTTTCTTTCCCTTTTCTAAAGTAGAATAAGATTCAAGTTTTTCTTTATCACCTGTCATATGTTTCGAACATCCACTGTCAATGTACCATAGATTTTCCTGTCCTTCTGCATAAAATGCTATCCCACATCTTTCTGTTTGAGGTTCCTTTATTCTCCATGTTTTGGTGCTTGTGGCTTGTTCCTTTTTCTCCTGAAACCTGCTCCTGCATTCAGAGTCTTTATGACCAAAATTATTGCAAATAGAACATTCAACTTCATTTTCAAGCACCGAAAAGTTGTTATAGGTCCTTTTTGTAATCCCTGTCATACTTCTTTGTTTTTGAGCTTCCCTAGTCATGATTGTTTTATATGCAACACATTGAGCTGCTCTGTGACCAAAGTTGTGGCAAGAAAAGCATTGTCCATTGAAGAAGCTTCTGCGGTTATTGAATCTACCAGCCAACTGATTGTAATTTCTATTTTCATCTATTCTTGAGCCAAACTGAGAAGATTTTACCTGTGGTTGGTTGTAGCTTTTGTTCATCCTTAAGGAGGATTGTCCCTGATAGTTTCTGTTTGTAACTCGTCCCTGCTTTACCTGATTATCTTCATTGTTCTTCCGCTCATTTCCTCTTGCTGCATCAAGATAACTTTTTGAGGTGGATGCTTGAGAGGTTTCTCCATTATAGCCCAAACCTGTTTTGTTTAGAGGAGACCGCTGCACACTAATAATCTCATCCAAGGTTTCAGATCCTTTGACAAATTTAAGATTAATAGTTTTTGTTTTCTCAATTTCTTTTCTGAGACCAACAATTTCACCTTCTAGTTTTTCAAGATGTTTTTCCTTTTCATCAATTTGAAATTGCAAAGTATCAATAATCACATTCCTTTCTTCTATGCTTCTCTTGAGTCTAGTGATTTCATTATAGAGATTATCCACATCTATAGCATCCTCATAATCATCATCTTCAAATGCCATTAACAGCTTATATTTATTACCTTGTTCATCTTCATCACTGTTTGATAAGCCATCACTATCTTCATGGGTGTAGTAGCTTTTCCTATTTGCACTTTGTTTCTTGTTCCATCTAGCAGGTTCTTTTCCTTTATCCTTATAAGGACATTTTGCAGCATAATGACCTACTTTCCCACAAGCAAAACATTTGAAAGGTAGCTTACCTCTGAACCTTCCAGAACCCCTTTGAAGATTTCTGACAAAATTTGATTCTTCTTCCTCTTCTTCTGGAACATGGCTTGCTTCATAGTAATCTTCTTTTCCTGATGCCTTAAAAGCAGCTTCCCTTCTGTCAGATGGACCTCCCTTTCTCATTTCATAAGCGGTTAGAATTCCATGTAGCTGAGACATAGTGAGAACACGGAGATTTTCTTTTTCTTCTATTGCAGATACTTTAGATTCAAACTTGGGGGATAAAGATCTTAGAACCTTTTGAACTACTATAGTTTCTCTTATTTCTTCACCCAAGTTTTTCATACAATTAACAATCTCATCTACCCGGAGAAAATAATTAGCCACACTTTCATCATTATACATCCTGAGAGTCTCATATTGAATCCTGAGTGTTTGAAGTTTAGCTTCCTTTACCTGTTCATCTCCTTCATAGCTAGTGATCATTTTGTCCCATATTTCTTTTGCTGATTTGAAGTGCATGACCTTCATGAATTCTGTTTGAGATATACTTCCTAATAGGGTAGCGACTGCTTTTGCATTTGTTTCATATGCCTTTTTTTCATCTGGATCTGTAGGAGTAGCTGAAGGAAAAGCATAGCCTTTTTCTACAATGTCCCAAACTTCTGTACCAAGAGATTGAAGATATGCAGTAACTCTTACCTTCCAATAATTGAAATTTGTTCCATCAAAAACCGGTGGCCTGATTGATGCTTCTTTCTCGTAGTTGCTCATGATGAATGATCTTCCTTCAAGCGATCAAGCTTCTCTGAAGGACCTGCTCTGATACCAATTGTTGGAAATAATACTGAGAGGGGGGGTGAATCAGTATTATCAGATTAATCAAACTTTTCAAATGCCCAAAACATATACGCTACTTCAGTTAAGTGAACCAGCGTGTACACGCTACTGTGACGAAGTAAAACAGCGTATAAGCAGAAAACTCACAATTTAGTTGGCTTATTCTTCAATTAAGTGCATCAGGACATTATTCATCATATTAACAGTAAACATGTGCAGTATAACAAAACAGATAAAAAGCCACACACATGAACACCAAGATATAAGGTGGAAACCCAATGTGGGTGAAAACCACCTGCTGCAAGTTGTCTCTATCTTTCTTAATATGAAACTTCAGTTTACAATCTTTTGTACTGGTGCAGCCTTATACCAGTACGCAGGCTACAACCTGCAGAAGGCTTCAACCTTCTCTCGTTCTCCAAACTTCCTTGGAAGGGAGCTCCAACCCCCTTTTGCTTTTGTACTAGCCAAGATACTAGTACGTAGGTGCTGACCTACAATCTTCCTTCTTCCAGGTATCACTTTTCATACATTTTCAGACTTGGATATTCCTGAAGCACAACATTACAATCTGAAGACCACAATTCATTCAATTTTCACAACAGATCATTGAAGCATAAAACAACCAACTTTGAATCACTGAACCACTGAACCCTGTCAATCACCAGTTACCAGAACACAGAGCAGACTACAGAACTCTGTAATAACAGTCAGATCCCACTGTAAACCCAAATCAAGCTTCAAAAGATATACGCTACTTTAATGAGCAGAAACCGCGTATACACGCGCTTTTACCGAAGCCAACCTGCGTACAGATCTAAAAATAAACTTTCTCAACTTGCAGCTGTACCAGATATTAGTTAGACTCAGAACGTAACATTGCGACAATATGCAGATCTAGAAATACGCATAATCAACCATAACATGATAGTGCATTTCAAACCATTTGATCCCGATCTCTCCTTAGATCTAGTTCTCCATCAACCGATGAGATCTCTCCTTAGCTCAGATCAACCAACTCAGAACCTGCATATCAGATCTCTTTCTCTCTTAGATATTCATGCCTTGTCGAAAGATGATCTTTGCCTAATGATCTTCTTCTCCTTATATAGCCTTAGGCCTTTCTCAATACCAAGAGCCAAAACCATAGTAACACAATACCATCAACTTTAAAACTAGGGATCGACACGCCCGTCGAGACATAATGGTCCGAAATCATAGGCACAACTTCCAAGGTCTAACCACCATGAACCAAAGGAACCTTTCCACATACACGCGCTTTTTCTGAATCTAACTTGCGTGTACACGCGACTTGGGCTTAACGAAAGAGCGTGTATGAGCTTTCTTGCCATGCTGTACTGAGATCTGTCTTCTGATTGAGTTGCCATCACCTGTACTAACCTTTGAGCACCTGTACCATCCACTGAGTGAGTTGCCATCAAGGACAACACTTGAACCATAATGCCAACAGTCATCTATTTCATTGTGCAAGACATCCATGAAGAGCTAAAATCGCGATTTGGAGGAAAATTGGACAAAAGAAGGTGAAATCCCTATTTTTCTAGAAAATCTTCCTGACTTTGTGTGTCAGAGGCAGTGCGTTGTGCATTAGACTGGCGCTGCACATCAGCGAGTTTGTGCTAGTGTAAATTTACAAGGGCATTGCACATCAGGAGGGCGTTGCGCATTGGGCCCAGTGTGCTATGCATTAGTCAAGAAACTGCCAAAACATTCCAAATCACCCAAAAACCCTCAAGAAAGGTGCATTTCTCTCCTACAAGTAAGTTGTCATTGTTCTTGAGCTGAATTTGATCTCCTACATGTTTTCTTGATAAGTTTTGCATCTTGAAACTCAAACCCTAGCTTGTCTTCATCAATTTCCATTTCATTGTAAAGCTTTCACTCCATAACCAAAACCCACATCATTTTCCCCTTTTCTATATTTCATTGCCCTAAATTAATCCGTTAATTTCATCTTCCATATCCCACTCCCCTAAGGAAACTCACTCCCTTCATTCCCCAACTGCATTTCACATTAGTAAAATCTCTTCATACTCATCTCTCTTGTCCTCCGCCATTATCATTTTCCACCATATCATCATCACATCACTTCCCTAAGACAAGCACCATGACAAGAAGCAGTGAATCAAGTTATGAAGAGGAAAAACTTAGTGACAGCTAAAGGGAAATAAATGTATAGCCTAGGAGACCTCACAAGGGTGGAAAAATTATTAGAGAGGAACCTATTAGCCAGACTGAACTCCTTGCTTGCCCTCTTGCTACCACATGTTTCAAATACCAGTCTTGTTTTGAGTTTTGTGAGATGGTTGAGAGGGTTAAATACCATCATGAGTTGGAAATGAAATTTGTCATAAACATGGAGAATAATGTGGTGCACCTTGCCGGGATCAATTTCACTCTTTCACCAGCTATTATTGCAGAAGCCACTAGAATACCAAATGTAGGGGAAAAGTTGAACAAAATTCAAAATATCAGCAAAAAATATTTTGAACCATATATTAAGGCCAAATATCATGGTAAACTGAGTAGGGTGTTTCCTTTCAAGTTCTTGGAGGACCCGTATGTTACACTTATGAAACTTATCATCAAATACTCCACATGTGAGGGTAGGTTCTCCAGACTTTATGCCTACCATATCAGATTACTTATGCACTTCGCTAGGGTTAGAATGATGAGTATTATATATTTCATATGCAAAATCATAGAGAGGATGATTGTCATTGCAAAAAGAAAGCCATACCCACAGCAGCTCAATAGTATTTGTCACTTTGTTATCATCAAAATTATTGTTTTGCATCAGCTCACTTAGTTGGGAGTGTCATGGGAAACTTTCATTGCCCATGAAATCTTCAGGAAGGTGAACCTTTCGGGCAACAAAAAGAACCTGAAAGCAAAACTGATGAGGCTCATATTCCTATGTTTGTAACTTATGAGAAAGGCACCATGAGGCTTTTTGCAGCTACCAAATGAGTGCTATCTCCACTAGGGGTCGAAGGGGCCTTGTTTTCTTCACTGGATCACAGGCAAATGCTATCTTCACCTGGGGTGAAAGGGGCTTTGCCTTATTCTTCAACTGAATAGGTATAGGACAAAGACAAAGGAAAGCAACAAGTGCATGATGATGGCCCTACTGAAGGGCAAGAGAAAGATTTTGTTTTGGTTGAGGAAGATGACGCTGATTTGGGTTCTTAAAGCTCAAGACTCAAGGATGTGATCATCAAAGAGAAGGAGGCTGAAATCCAAGCCTTATCAAATGGATCATTAACTTTCTTGAGCAAGAGAACAAGAAAATGGAGGAAAAACAAGCAATAATGGAGATGTAAACAATTAGAGAAAACCCGCAAGTGGCAAAAAGAAGGAAAATCAAGATGACATCACTTGAGTAAGAAATTGAGGCTGAACGAGAATCATGGTTGGAAAGAGTGAATATCCACCTTGAGAAGATGATTGATAAGGCTAGCAAGGAGAAGAAAATGTTGCACCACATGGCTTATCATTACTTAGCTTGGAATAGAATTTGCAAGACAAGGATAAATGGCCTAAAAGCTAAGTTAAAGAGAGCCTTAAGAGACAAAAAGGAAAAAGACAAACTTAAAATTTTGGGTGAAGCTTCCTTGGCTCAGCAAAGAAATTAGTAAGCTTTCCTCTTCCCAAATTTGAAGCAATTTTGAGAAAATTTCGTCATATCACGATTTTTAAATGCAAAACACAGTAATTTTTAGTTGTGCGCTGCACATTGAGTTGGCTAATAATTATTCAAAATGCCTTGCATTTTTGGATTCCTCGTGGAAACATAATGAAACCCAAAAAGTTTCATAAGATTTGGAGGAGATCTGGCTCACCTAAAGGGAAAAAAACACTTAAAAAATGCCCTCTCTGCCACTTTTTGGACCCACAAGAACCAGTCTTGGGAGAAATGATTTTTGAAGGGGCAAATGGACTCCCTATCCAAAAATTCCAATTGTCCTAGAAAGTAGACAGGAAAATCTTTCCAACTTAATTAGTGGATCTATCAGAGTCATATGAGAATTCAATGCCATCAGGCTCAGGGCACTTCACATCAGGCAAAATTTTGCCAATTTTGCCAATTTTGCCTAGAAACTCACGAAGTTCGTTGTCTGTTTGACTTTTTCTTCTCTCTTTGGTAAATTTATGAGGCAATATGATGTAATATGACGTACTATGATGTAAAAATGATGAAAAATGACTTGAGGGGGTAGATACATCAGTTAGAGGTTATTGAAACGAATAGTTGGCTAATAATTTTGCAGAGCTTGCCAACTTAATTAGTGGATCTATCAGAGTCATATGAAATTTCAATGCCATCAGGCTCAGGGCTATTTTAATAAACACCTAAAAAAATTAAAACTCTTGTTAAAATTTTATAAAATGCTTAGGGCTTAGGGTTTAAAATGTTATAAAATGCTTACGGTGTAGGGTTTACATATTAGAGTTTAGGTTTTAGGGATTAGTGTTTATAACAATTTAGTAAATGATTTTAATAATAACTTAAAAGAAAATTTACAAACCTCTTGTTAAAATGTTATAAAATGCTTAGGATATAATGTTTAGAGTTTAGGGTTTAAAATGCTATTAAAGTCTTAGGGTTTAGGGTTTAAAATTTTATAAAATTATTAGTGATTAGGGTTTAGGTTTGATAACATTTAGTGAATGATTATAATAAACACTTAAGAAAGAGTTACAAAATGCTTGTTAAAATGTTATAAAATGCTTAGGGTTTATGCTTTAGGATTTAGGGTTTAAAATGTTATAAAATTCTTATGGTTTTGAGTTTATTATTTAGGTTTTATAACACTTTAGTAAATGACTTTAATAAACACATAAAAAAAGCTACAAAACAATTGTTAAAATGTTATAAAATTCTTAGGGTTTAAAATGTGATAAAATGCTTAGGGTTTAGGGTTTATGGTTTAGGGTTTAGGTTTTAGGGTTATAACACTTTAGTAAATTCTTTTAAAAAACACTTCAAAATATTACAAAAGGCTTTTTAAAATTTTCTAAAATGATTAGGGTTTAGGGTGTAAGATCTTATAAATGCTTAGGGTGTAGGGTATAGGGTTTAGGGTTTAGGGCCACTAAGGTATTGAGGACTGGCTCTTGAATCATTATTTGAGCTTTCAAATAAATGACATGGGTTAAAACTATGCCCATAATTATTGAGGAGGAATGTTTTTATGTAGCCAACACTCCAGGAATCTTCCCAATGGAGTCAACATAATTAAAGTTTATTCTATTGAATTCCATTGGAGTTGTTCGAAAGCTACATCTAATTTTTCACATTAAGTTTTTTTCAAGTCACATGTGGTAGGGAACTCTCCTCCCCCCCCCCCCACCACCCAACCTATTTTGAGGATGGTACCCAAGGTAAATCTAAGATTCTTCAACATACATTTCTAGGTTAAAAAAGATTCAAATCCTTCACAAAAATATACTCATTATCACGTCAACACACCACTTATGGAAATAGGACTTAGGTGGGGAGAATAATAGTCCATCACAATACTACTTGGGCTAAACCGAATTGATGACTATCACAGCCCATATAGTGGCTTAGATGCTATTTTCCTTTTATAATTCTATAGGAGTTCATTTTCATGTCCAAGTTTTGTAATACCAACAAAACCCAATGTAGTGTCTCCCATATGGCTTCTTATAGATCTTCTACAAAATATTTATTCTCTCTAGACAAAATGTCTACATCTTCAAGTCTCAAGCCAATTTCAGCATACATTTTCGTATTCTCCTGCTTTAGTTAGTACATTGTGACAAAAGGTAGAGTTTTTCTCCTACTAAATATTCTATTAGGATCACTGAGTTCTTTTATTTTCCTATGCATTGTTATATGATCATTGAATTACGATAAATATCTTATATGATACGTTTTATCTTATTTAATGATTCTTGAATGATGTTGAGCCTTGGATATTATATGGTACCACCCAATATTATACTTAAAGTTATAAATCCCTGAAAAGAAGTGTAACTCTAGGGGTAACTTAAATTTATTTCCCAATGTCACATCAACAACACTTACTCTCACTATACGTTGGTTCTCTTATGACATAGGGTAAATCCTAGGAAATATTTTTGATAGTTCTGTAGGTATATGTTCTCCATCCTATGTCCCTAATTTCATTATTGCAAGTTTTCTCACCCAATATCTCTTGTACCTTGTCAAACCTTATGTTCTTATCCTCTATATCACCCATATATTCTTTAAAAAAACCCTGGCACAATGAAACATCTCTAGTACCTTGTGAGAACCTCTACTCTTCACCTTTATCTCACCTGAATCTTTCCTAGAATCTATAAAAGCATATCCTCCAAAATAAAAATTAAATCATATTCATCAATAAAATTTACATAATTTGGCCCATGTGTGTCTTTAAACATACCTTATTTAATCCATTTTCTAAATTAAGGGAAAATAACTATAACAATAAAATATTGAAACTCAAAACACAATGGATTTATAGGGACTATGGTTTATTTGTTCTCACATATCCCTATCATTTTCAAATCCAAAAATTCTCGTAAGTTGATATTGGCCCTTTTTTATTCTTTCTATTCCAGTCACTTGGTTTTTAAATTCTTGAAATAGATGTTTCAAGTTTTCCATAACTTCGTCAACATTACCATTGCATCTGTGTTTGAATCAATTATATATATTTCCCTAGGTTTTGTTTTATACATGGAATTTGATTTTGTTAGTGAACCAAGAAAGTCACCTTATCTCAAGGTGATTAGATTTTGTTTTATATTTCTTACTTTTTCTTGAGCCTCACACAAATTCTTCAAAATTTTCTTGTTTAGGCAAACGTAAAACTATTCATTGAATGCATATATATAGGAAATAATGATGGTAGAAACTAAAAGTTATGTTTATTTAAGAAAATTTTGAACTTTGTGATCAAATATATTAATGAACTCTTTGATGGTTTCATGGAATCAGATATACAAAGACAATATGCTAATTTCCCTAGAACAATAGGTTCATATAATTTTTGTGCTTCAACTATTTTTATGCATAATGGTGTATTTTTTGTTTCAATTTTTTTAAATCTTTTTCCCTTTACTTCTTTCTGGTATCTTTGATTTGCATACCTCATGTACTTAGGAAATGTGCATTGATCTAGTAATGGACAACTTTAACAATAAAAGAAAAATATAAATTAACCTACCTTGTCATGTGTGCTTGAGTTTTAAGTTCTCATCAACATGTTTAGATTGACTCTCCCCATGTCCTCCACAAGAGTGAACTCAATTCTTTTAACATGAAGCTAGGAATGATTCTATGGAAAGTGCTTCCCTTATAATGTAGTGGATTTCTACTTTTTCCAACATATTTCTAACCTACACAATTTAAATGTAAACCCATCATTCCTTCTTGCTTGCATTAACTAAGGTATGTTCATCCCTCAATATTCATAGACTCTATAGTGGTTGTGACTCACTACAATGAGAAAATCAATCAAGCTGTTGATGATATTATGAATAAACAATATAATGATCCAAATAAAAAATAAATAACATGATGAATGAATGATACATAGCTACTTAATTTTTTCAATTTCCAACTCTAGTGGAATCATCAATGATATAAAAAAACAAAAATGGAACCCACTATGAATGGGACAGTTGGATTGCTAATTTTATTGTCACATGCATACCCTAAGAATGCATGTCTGTATGCCATCATCAATCAATTATCCAACACTCATCACATACTCATACATAGCTCGCTATCTCCACATCTAAGAATATCCTCAAAATTGTCCAAGTGTTGTGCCTCTCCTACACAAGACCATCAAGACACCCGAATTGAATAAAGACATCCCCATGCAGCACTAGCTTTTTCATACCCAAGTCCATGAAGATAACGTAAAACTTGTAAATCATCAAATCAATCATGAAATCATATCATTGTGTTTCAATGATTACAACACCACCTCAAGGTTCTCTATCGAGTTTGATTCACACCCATTACTCATATTCTTGGTAAATTCGCTCCACTCTTGATGTCCACAGATATGAAAAAATTGGCATGTCCAATCCTTCTTGACTCAACTAAACCACTGCCCAAGCGTCTTACACCACTATTGGAATCTTTACATGATGTCCCCATTAAGATCCCTACCTACCAAGTCTACTCTAAAGGGACCCATAATTTGTCTGAATCAAGGAAGCACTTGATCCATCTAGGTGATTTGATCCAAGATCATCAACAAGTCATATATCCTTTAAGACTACACTCAACCACGTGAAGGCTCTCATAGTCACAACCATAGATCCATCAATTTGTCATCTCCGACTCCTCAACCCAAGACATCATCATCCCATTATTCTCTCACTCTGGCTAGCTCCCATATCCATCAATATGTATCCACTCACATTAGCCATTTCACCATTGGGTCACTAAGTCCTCATCTTGGATCATAGTGAAATCTAGATGAATAATATTCAATCAATTCGCATGATGATTTTCTATATCAAATGATGCTTCCCTATGTATTTATCACTCTCATCCAAATGGCCTCAATTCTTAAGTCATGAGAACCACTTTCCCAATCTCTCTCATGTCCAACTATAACTCAAGCTCTGCAAATATTTTTCATCCACCATCCTTCTCTAAGGCATTGGCCCCATCCACCTTTGGTTTGAATACCTATTGGAAAACCTTGACATCAATTTATCCTATCTAACTCATACATGAATTAGAAATCATTGCAATTAAAAATGTGCACCAACTCTCACAACCATCACAATGACTGTCATTCCCTCCAAAGTCTTGGAGTGGTCCATGTGTTAATCTGTCAAGTGAGATCCATGGTACCCTCGTCCTCATGCTAGAAAGTCCCATCATGAAAAAATGATGTATCATGTTGGGCTATTTGCTAAGCCACCTAAACACACATCCTATCTCGTCACTAAACCAATTGTGTTTGCATACCTAACCCTGCCTTGCCATAATTATGTGTGTCCTACTTAGATATTTGCTTTCATACCAACTGCTTTGGTGAAGATATCTACTACTATTTTTTGGTGGTCTCCTACTATGATAGAAGCTTCAATTTTGTGAAAATCACATCATTGCTTCTACTTTGGCTTTGAAACCAAAGATATCAGTGGAAAGTTATAGTATTGTTGTTCAGTTATTGCCTGCTCTGATACCAACTTTAGGTTGGTGAAGAGAAAATCAATTTCTATTCTCTTGTATATATTGAAGCTTTTTCTCTCTTTCTCTTTTTATCTAAAATTTATTTCATCATCTTGACTCAAAAGAAGTTATAAATTATAATTAAAATGCAATACTTTATTACTTTAAGATAGGAGAAATTAGGAATTTATGCTTTGAAATAAGAAATATAAAAAGAAAGTATTGTGAATTATTAAGGAGTCACTATTATATTAATTAGAGGCCCTTATTTTTCTCCTCTCTTTTTATTTCTCTTCAACGGTCCTTGCATCACATTGACTTGAAGTTTTTTATACATTTTAATCAAATTGTAGTGTTTTGTGATTCTAAGATGAGAAAAACTAGGAATTGGTGCATTGTTGTGGGGAAAATGATGTATGGTGGGTTCTCCTTAGTCAACGGTTGAATGTAATAATCAAAGTTTCACTATCCATTGTGCCTCCTAGACAAGGGGAAACCATTAACTCACACATTGATAACATTGAGTAACACATTCCATTGATCCATTTTATTTAGATGATGAATATGAATATTAAGAAATAACCTTTAAAATCAATACTATTTCTAATTTTAACGATATGTTTGTCATTGTCAGAAATAACCCTTAGTTGCTCCATTACACTTTTGTCTTCCACTTAAGAGAAAGGACTGTCGCAACCCTAGGGGCCTCACATGGTTACAAGATGCACTTGGTGCGCGATGTCCTCTAAGGCCTGTAACATTGAGATGTTTCACAACTTCCTAGTGTAGAACAATGTTAGTTCACCCGAGCTATGCAACTACTTATTATCTTAGTTAAGTTTTACTAGAATATTGACTTAAACAATTTTCTTCTTTAAAAAAGTGAAATATAAGTATATACAGGAACAATCATCACCAGCACATATACAACAAATATATATAGGGAAGTCAACACTTATCTTAACCCCTACAAAATTTACTCATATGTGAACAATAAAATAAACAAAGTACAAATCCTGGCACTTGGAAAATTAAAAAAACTTGACAACATTAATTTGAGCAATGTATGGATCACAAGTCATCGCAAGACAGTTCTAAGTAAAATTGTCAAGCCCCTATGGTAGAATAATCTACCAAATGAGCACCTTTGTATGAAACTATTTCTCTCTAGAACACCAAAAGTTTTAGTGTATTGGAAACCCCAAATTTAGCGCGAACACTAAAATTTCCATCCACCCAACCAAACTCCAATGTTTTATCCATGTCACATAAGTTGTGATATCGCATTGTCTCTCAGTGTGATATCTCTCTACGATCGTTGCATGCATTATCTCTCTACGATATCAATGCATGCCCTAAATTGTCTCACAAAGATACCAAAATATCCATCAGAATCCCTAGCCCACATGCTCCCAACTACAACCTAACTCGAAGAACTCCTATCAAGTCATACTCGCTTACTCCACATGACATACAATCATTGTAAGGATTGATCATATGCCTACTACATAATCATTCTATCCCTTGTCTCACATGACCCACCTTGCTGCTCACATGAATTTCCAAACCCTCTAACACGGCTCAACCGATGCGCTTACATAACTAACGCAATTTCTCACATAAATTTCTTATGTAACTACTTACATGACTCACCTAGGACACTAGTATGAATACTCACCTGCCTTGCTTGCATAACTTGCCTAGTCCACTTAGACAACTCACCTCACCCAATTATGGCACTGCTTGCCCGGACCACCCACAAGATTGCTGAAAAATATATCTCTAACTGCTAACATGACTGGGCTAATCGTGTTGTGTGCCATTTACCCTCACTATAAACGCTCCCAAAAGGATCACCCCATCATCCATTTTTTGATTCCTCCTATCAAAAAAACTATCATATATATACACATTAATTGTTCCACTGCATTGTGTCGAGATGACCCACTTCATATGATCCCTTTGCATAACCACACAATTTTTATGACCACGTAGTCCTCCACCCATTTGAGTCAACTTTTCTTGCACGAGTCTCTCTCATGACCTTCTCTTACACCCATGGCCTGACACGACTCTATGCACGACCACACTCTTTAACAACTCATATAACTCCATATGTTGGTACACCCTCATCCAACAAAAACTATCGTCATAGTATTTGTGATATATTTTTTGCAAATCGTGTGTTTGGGAAGTCACCCATGGAATGCCCTCTAGTTAAAGGTGTGCCTAACTATAAATATTGACAAAAACACACCTTCCTTTTCCGGTAACTCGATAATAACAATTTCATTTGAAATTTGATATATGTTCATGTATTCATTAATAAAAATTCTTAATATGATCATTAAAAAAGACATTTCATACTTTTCCGTCTAATTCGTTTCTTCATTAACAAACACATCAATTACTCTATTCTTATAACACAAGGAAAAAAATTAATTAATATAATTTTAATGACGTGAATGAATTTAACAAACTATTCAATGATGCCACTTAACCTAGAATCTAATTACGCCAATAGGTTTTGATGAGTGGTTAGTTATGATATTTGGCCCATGCGATGCAACAACTACATTCATGAAGCTAATGAATGATATATTCTGCACTTTTATAAGCTCATTTTTTATTATTTATTTGGATGGTTTACTTGTATACATTTCTACATAGGAGGAACACAACCCACATTTGGTGCACGTGATAAAGACATTAAATAAGCACTAATTGTTGGCATATCTCAAGATGTGTGAATTTTCACAATAACCTTTGGTGTATTTGGGATATGTCATAGGTGGAGGAGAGTTGAATATAGAGCCTTCCAAGATGGAGGTCATGATAAAGTGGTACGTGGGTTTTACTAAAAAAAATTTGAGGATATGTGTTTTGGAGAGAATTTCATGAAAAACATCTCAGGCCTTTTTTATAGACATTGTGGTAAACTCTGATCTTCTCCTTTAATGGTAGATCAACCGTTTTTTTTAAATACTTGAGGGAGGGAATCTTTAAGAGAATATATATGGGCTCCTTTAAACAAATAGTTCGAAATTCTTTTGTTCACATTCTCTTCTTCTATCATATATATTTGTAATGAATTTTTTATGTATGTCAATCCTTGTGTATTTCAATGTTTGGATTTTACTTTGTATGAATGGAATGGTTTTGACATGCAATTTTCTTTTACTTTTCATAATTTTCATATGACATATCTTTGGTTGCTTTGACTAGTGCGTTATTCAACTTTACTACATTTTGAAGACCTACCTTCAGTGGTTGCTTGATGAAAGTTTCTCCCATTCAGTAGAGATATAAAAACCTTGTTATTTTGGGATATTACAATAAGTTATCGAGAGGATGTAACTCTACAAAATGTGAATGTCAAAGTGAAAAAGGGTTGCTTCAAAATCCCTCATTTTGTGGCACCCCTATCTTTCTTCTAGTTGTATATAATAATTCATTCACAACAATTTATTTCATATGCTTGATTGAATTATATATAAGCCCTAATATCTACATGTGTTCTAAGTTGATGAATAGATACTACCTAAAGCATTATAAACTATGTGATAACTTTTACTTTATTGTTTTTACATTTGGTTTATTTTCCATATTTTAATATTTGTTATATCATGAAATTATTATATTAGACTTGGTTTAAATATATTAATGACCAGACAACTCATTTATGATTATTGTGAGTTTATATTCATGTTTATTTTGATATTCCTTTTGAAATTTTGAGATCTACAATCATGATAAATGATGGTTCTCGGGCTGTTATAGACTAAATCTACCTCAGGCTGAAGAAAGGCAGGTCTAGGGTAACATCAAACCATGCTTAACTTGGTAGCTAGCCCTACCAGGCTGGGAGAGGGCTCTCTCCTTGTCAATTTCAAAAAGAATATGGAAAATAAGGCTTTATATGATTGATATGACTACTACTTTTCAGCTAGGTATGTTTGCTTAGAGGATTTTATTTGATTTTAATGGTTGGTTGCTGGATGAGATGAGGAAGGCAGCTTTGGGTCCGGGAAATCAACTCAGATTTGTAGATGTTTATGTGGGGCAAGATAGAAAGTGTTTTAGCACTTTGATATGAATGTGATGGTGAGTCTAAAGACTGGTGTGGAGTTGGAAAGGGCATGCAAGTTTCATAAGTCCTCTTCAAACAACAGAAAACATTTAAAACTAAATACAACCCCAAGGCAGAGCACTGAACAACAATGGTTTCCACCCTTTAATATTGATTCTTTTAGTTATTTATAAAAAGATATATGATGGCACATATACGCATAAGATAAAATAAATAACATAGGAGAAAACAATGCTAATTCACATTACAACAAGAATCCTAAAAAATGCTACAAAACCCTGGTTCAATTCTTTGCCAAACTGCAGAAGTGATTCACAAAGTAGCTCAATGCATTCACAAGAGTCCAACCTTGAAAAATGACTAAGAAAGTACAAGATATAGGCATCAAACCATCTATGCTAGCCATTAGGGGTCGAATCGATGAGCCAAGGAGCTATTTCAACAATATCTAAACTAAGAACTGGAAAATAGGTAGTGGAACAACTTGCCTCTAAAACTATGGAAACTGATTCATTCATCCTCAAACCAACTCTAACTGATGTATCTACCCCCTCAAGTAATTTTTCATCATTTTTACATCATAGTACATCATATTACATGATATTACATGATATTACATGATATTACATCATCAATTTACCAAAGAGAGAAGAAAAAGTCAAACTGACAGCAAACTAGGTGAAATCCTGAGTTTTTAGGCAAAATTGGCAAAATTTTGCCTGATGCGCAGTGCCCTGAGCCTGATGCACGGACCAGTGGATCTATCAGAGTCATATGAGAATTATTGGAAGTTTCTTCCCCACTTCGCACTTGGTGAAATGGTGGAGGGTTAATAACCATGTGTTGATACTAGGCTTCAAAAGGACTTGTCATATTAACACTTTGACGAGAAACACATTGATGAAAGAAATGTCAATGA
Organism: Pinus tabuliformis; assembly: GCA_031772625.1. Taxonomy (NCBI): domain Eukaryota; kingdom Viridiplantae; phylum Streptophyta; class Pinopsida; order Pinales; family Pinaceae; genus Pinus; species Pinus tabuliformis. Next base: position 1,375,230,115 of record CM062819.1, read on the forward strand.
ATCTCATCTATAGATAGGCACTAATGTGTAATATGGTCTTTCCCAAAACCTTACAAGGGAAATGATTTTTCCTCTTATTCTCTTTTGAGATACCTGCAACATTATCCTAGGTCTGCAATGCTCCTTGTTCCTCATTCAAAGGTTTAGATTTATTCTCTTTCCTTTTACCTCCTAATTTGTAAAGGTTTGTTGTTGATGTGGACTCAATTGACTTGACCACAAAGGTGGGTACAAGAGAATTAGGAGTTTGAGTATGAGGCTTTCTAGCTAGGGTACTAGACTATATACTCATTTGAACCATTTGAAAGGCTGGCTCACCAATGCTTTGAGAAGAGATGCACCTGACTACACAATAGGCATGGGTTCTTGGTTTGTCATTCATAGGATCAGTCGATGATGAGGAGCATTAGGAATGATCTCATATAAGGTACCTACTTGAGAATATATCAAGTGAAGCTTATGGGCATGGTATGATGCATTACTCCTCAATTTTGGCTCCTACCATGGCTACATCTTCAATAATCCTAGGCATGAAGGACTGTATGAACCACTCATGCAAGAATTCATTAAGGAACTTGGTTCCAAAGGTACTTCATCTTGTTCTATGATCATGAATATTATAATAAATCTGAGTGGAGTTATCTTGATAGAAGTTGGTGAGAATGTTTCCTCTAATCTCTTACGTAACATGGAATTGAAAGTGATTGACAAAATCATATGCTACATATGTGAAATTATCATAAGTGTTGCACTTAAAGTTAATGTACCATTTGGAAGCATCTTTGGTAAGAGTCCACCAGAATAAGCGAAACCTTATGCTACCATACATGAATGAGTTGGATGAGCACCATAAGTTATAAGTGGTATATGGGATTCATGATCTTCTTTGGGATTAGTATCGAACTTAGGAATTTCTATTGGCATTTTATGTGGGACACATGGGCATGTTGGGTTATGCTTAATGGGATCGTTCATTAACATAGAAAAATAAAACAAAGAAAGTATTTCCAAGAAAGGTGAGTTGAATGATGCTTGGGGTGGGATAGCCCCTCCACCCAAAAGTGATTTGGCTAGAGGTGTTTTCTCTCATACCAATGTAAACCTATTACTATTTAATGCCCCCAGCAACAAAAGGATTTCCAAAAGGTTGTTAATTTCATAGGCCAAAGGGAAATCCATGCAGGAAAAACCATTAATGCATGGGAACCACTATAGGAATTTCCTATGCTTGTTCACTGTGTTTCGACATCTCTAGGATCATAGAAGTAGGAAAGAATTGTCAAAATTTATTATCACTATATCATTATATCCACATAGTGACATGATTGTATGGAGGTACATTCAGTACTATTAATAAAGGTGAAATTATTTTGTTCTCATCTACTAGCACACCTACCATATCCCAATTTAAAAAGAGTAAGACATTCTTTAGATGCCACGATATGTTGTGGATTTAGTAACTCACATAGACTAGCTAAGGAATGTGTAACCTTATTCCTTAACAACTATTACTCACTCTAGAAACAATAAGAGTTAATAGGATCTCCATTATTGTACCATTTGACTCTCAATAAAGTCAAGATATTTAAAAGGTATACACTGATATCCGTTTTGAATTTATAATAAGTAAATTTTAAAGGAAGTGGAGTATATTGAATCCTTTGAAATCATTGATAAATATATGATCAAAATAGATTATAAATTAGTTTTAAAAGTTCAAAATAATTACTATGTATGCATTTTTATAATAAAAAGGATAAAAATTTACTACATTCTAATTTATAAAGAAAAGTAAAAATTTACCACTTGAATTTAGAAATAAAAATGAATTAAACAACTTAAGATATATTTTTTTCACACGGTGGGAAAACCTATCATAACCTGGTTGTCAAACCAGTAGTGAGGACAACCATCTCTCGTTTTAGCTTGACTCATCACCATTATTTAAGGAAAACCAGGGCACCTGACTCATCACCATTATTTAAGGAAAAATAGGGCACCAAGAATAACGAGACTCATCATTGATATTTAAGGAAAATCAGGCCATGTGGAATAATCGACTCATCACAGCTATTCAAGGAAAACCACCTCATGTTGAATAACGAGGCACCAAGAATAATGAGACTCATCATTGATATTTAAGGAAAATCAGGCCATGTGGAATAATCGACTCATCACAGCTATTCAAGGAAAACCACCTCATGTTGAATAACGAGTTGGTGGTTCGTAAGGGGGTAGGCTTTCACTCCTGCCGAGATGCCTCTGGGTCTTGCGATGTTAACTTGTTTCCTTACTTCTAAGGAAGATGGGTCCCAAAACAACTCTAGGCCCAAAAACAACTTAAAATATTATACCAACTCATAATAAAAATATTATAATAGATATTTAGTTTAAATTAAAAAAATAGTGTTAAATTAAAAGTAATAAGTAAATTATGAAATTATGCAGAAATTTAGTTCGAGATAATCACAAAATACTTAAAAAAGTTTAAAAACTATTTAATAGTAAAAATAAAAGTTATATATATATATATATATATATATATATATATATATATATATAGATATATTATTTTCATCTTTAAATTGAGTAATTACATTTACCTATTTACATTGCTATTTAGTAAATTGTTTCAAATATAATATGACACACAAGTTTGATAAAAGAAGCCAATAAAAACTTCTTTGAGACATCCTTATATTAAATGAAAGCCATATTGGGTTAAATTTGAATTTAAAAGAAAAAAAAAAACACTCATTTGATTAAAGATCATTTGATGATATTCAATCATGGCTTGATCGTGGTTGAGCACCAACCATGGCTTGATTGTCGCTGACGATGGTTGATCATGGCTGACCATGGTTGATCATGACTGACCAAAGAGACATTCCTTATTATTATGGTTGACATTGTTCAACTTTATAGACATTTGTTGACCATGCTAAACTAGCCTAACAATAGATATATTGATTGACCATTTTGTTCATCAAGGTTTATCACAATGGGCCATGGTTAATCATAGTTGACCATAAAGACCTTGATTTACCATCTTCAACCATAGAGATGTTGATTAACCATGTTGCACCATGCTAACCATAGATATGTTGAATGATCATTATGGTTGACCATAGATATGTTGATTTGCCATTATCCCATTCCATATTCAACCATACAAGTCATGGTTGACCGCAATATGCTAGCATGGTTGATCATGGGTGACCAAGTTGATGTCCATTTACCATTACGGTTAATTCACCATGGTTGACCATGCTTGATGTTGGTTTAGGGTGGTTGGTCATGGTTAACCAAGTTAGATGATTCTAACCCTAGAGAGTTTGATTGACCATTACCATTGATCATGGTTGATTATATCTGACCATGGTTGATCATGGCTTACCATGGTTGACTATGTTTAGCCATTATAACCATAGTGGTCTTGGTTGACCATTGCCATTGATCATGGTTTATCATAGTTGACCATTATTGCTAACCATAATTGACTTTGGATAAACCATATTCTAACAATCTAATAATGTTTACCTTAATTAACTACACAGTTTTTTAAAGTAAATCTAATTTTCATTAATTAATCCTTTTTTAAGTAAATCTAATTTTTATTAATTAAATTTTTACAAATAATTTATGATAAATAACACAATAAATTTTAAATAATATTTTGTAAATTTTTAATTTAAACCTAATCTAAACAATAGTTTAAATATGCAATAAAATTATGATTCTAAATTCCTTGAATTAAAATATAACATCAAATAATGATTTGAGCTTTGATAAACTGATTAGACAAGAAGTTATTTAAATATAAATTCAAATAACAAAACATAGAAACTCTATAATTTTTTGTTTTCCATTTTTAACTTAAGTTTAATTATACAATGTATAGGGTTTTAAAATTTCACACCTCTTTTACCCTAAATTCATCTGTGAAGTTGAAACGCGGTTAAATTAACACAGTAAGATTCAGAACAGTAAAAAATAACTCCTTTTAAATCTGATCATGCTCGTCACATTAAATTTTTCAAACCACTTCCTCCAATGCCATGTCTTAATTCTTTTTTATATTAAAATATTAGGCGACACTAGAGTGGTTAAAGTTTATTAGCAGAGACATGAATATTGCTCTTGTTCTGTTAAGGGCAGAGACAAAAATCGAGTTGAAAAGCATCCTCCTAATGCCACGCACATAACGCTGAACTAAACGTTCTTTACTTTCCGATATATATATATATATATATTTCCGAATTTTCGTGGGAGCCATAATATGTGAAAGAGGTACAAACGACCACAGTCAATGCTGTTAAAGGAAAATTTGAAATTGTTTGTCTGGATCTTCGTTGTTGAATATTTATATATGCTGTGAAAGGAAAATTTGAAATTTGAAATTGTTTGTCTGGATCTTTGTTGTTGAATATTTATATATTGCAATTTATTCAATTCAAAATAATATCTAATTTATTATTTGAATAATAAATTCTTTCAAATTTGGAATTGTATTAGTGTAAGACATGTTGCTTTCCATCTATATAAAATTCAATAATTATAGAAAGAATTTTCTTTCCATCTAAATAAAATTTTATAACTAAATTTTTTATATTTAATATAATGAGACTAATAAAATAGTTTTCATATTATAATTATTTATTCACAATATCTAATTTATTATTTGGATAATCAATTCTTTCAAATTTGGAATTGTATTTTGTGAGACATGTTGCTTTCCTTCTATACAAAATTCAATAATCATATTAGTGAGACATTTTCTTTCCACTAGATTAAAATTTGATAACTAAATTTTGTTTCTTTGGAAATTATGAAATTATTGTAGGATTAATCGAATGATTTTAATATTATAATTATTCTATTGATTTGAGTTATAAATTTTTAAAATCTAATTGAATTCAATTAGAAATTTTAATTTTTTCCAAAATATGAACTCATTATAAAAATAACTCATTATAATATTATATAATTTTCTATGAAATTTATTCCCGAACACGCCCCTATTATAATTCCACTCTACACTAAAATATTGTTAACAACGTACCCAAAAAATCAGACCCACAACTAACAAATTCACCTAAATTTGGAGGAATGTATTAATGTAACAAACTTCTAATTTTATACAGTGACATATCTAACTTATCCGTTGGAATTTGGAGCAATGGTAGCAAACATTAATCTTATATATATAGAGATATGTGAGTAGGTATTTGTTGGTAATATAAAGAATTACCTACAAATTTGACATTGTAAGGATTGAGTTTCTGTCAAGTGGGTCTTCCTAACATAACCAGGAGCATGCATTACGATGATTATGCCATGCATTTTTTTCTTAGGATATGTACAATTTTAATATTCTTGAATTTTGTTGGAACCTGTTTGAATAAGGTAATATATTCATTATTTTAATTATTAATATCTTAATTTATTCAATGTATCTTACAGCTTAATTTTTTTTATAGCTTTTTCATTTTTGTATATTATATTTTCTTTATTATAAATATTTTTATCATAATTGTAAAATTTAGTTTAATTCTTTTAAAACTTTTCTAAAATTGGAAAGGGTTTTCCCACTAGATTTTTAGGTTGCATATTATTATTTTAATAAATAAGATCATAATGAAATTACTGTAGTTTTCTTTCAAAATTGAAGAGAGTTCTTCCACTAGATCTTTATATTGCATGATATTAATTTAGTGAATTTTAATATTTTATTAAATAAAATTATAATGAAATTATTGTAGTCTTTTTCCATTTAATTGTTTTTTACTTTTCTAATACTAGATATATTAGTAAACAATCTTATTTAAAACATATTTATTATTTTTTAATAGTGAAATGTTTTATATTCTTTTCATTATATCAAATTTATTATATTTTCCATTTTTAACATAAAATATCACCTATTGTTAAAAATACCATCTATTTATATGGTGTATTAAATTCAAAATTCTGATTTTCAATAGTTTTATTAGTAACTTTAATTATATATTCTATCAAAATTTTATTTATTTTTACAATATTTATGTAAATAATTTTTTTCATTCTACAATGTGTTTTTATATTTTACTTTTACAATTATTATTCCGTGAATCAAAGAGGGAGAGGAAAAGAGAGATTCAATGTTATCTATAGTTTTCAATAATAAAATATTAATTAACATGTAAATTAAAATGTCAACATGATATATATATATATATATATATATATATATATATATATATATATATATATATATCATTATTTAATTGAAAAAAAGATTATAAAGGCGTTTTGTTTTGGAGAATTAAAAACTGTAAAATATTGGTAAGTGTAAGAGATTAATATTATAATTGATATTAAGAATTATTATTCATTATCATAATGATAAAATTAAGATAGCCATTTTTTTATAATATAATTAAATTAGTTTATGAAAACTGATTTACATATAAATGACTAGAAGATATAAAATACTATTTTTTTTAATAAATTAAATTTATAATACAATATTACAATGTATTAGAACGAATCAAATATGTAATACAATAAATTACAATGTACTGGAAGGAATTGAGGGTACATGGTGAGATGTATTAAATTAAACAAAATCTTACAGTAGAAATCACATGAGAGAATGTGATTTCTACCTAAAGACTTTGTTTAATTCACTATGGATCACAAAAGCTTGAAGACATAAATGTATTAAATTGTTTCTTAAATAAGAAATTCTTAATATAGTGAGAATTGTTATAGGATTAAGAATAGAAATAATAAATTATATATTATTGTAAAATAGATAGAATCAATTCTATGAGTAGTCGTTCATGCTCATGCTCATAATAAGATGATGTTCATAATCATATTTTTTTCATAACTTAGGTATCTATCTAAGAAACCAAAAATATATCAACATATAAACAAGAATGGAAATGTTCATAATAAGATGATGATGTTGATAATAATATGAGTTTCATAATAAGATGTTTTTTCATAACTTAGGTATCTATCTAAGCAACCAATAATATATCAACATATTGTTATGAAACCATCTCACAAAAAGATAAAACATGTAGATGAACGCCTTAGAAATAAGCCTCTTCCAGGGGAAACCTCCTTTACATTACACAAATGAAAAATTCTTAGATGATTAAAATGACAAAACCTCCTTTCTATATATAAGAGTCTATGGGGTCACAATATAACCAAGCTGACCTAACAATAATAATATAAAGGCACAAAAATAACAATAGAGGGATTCTATGGGGCACAATAATAACAATATGGGGATAATAGGGGCACAATAATAACAATTAGGGATACAACGACAATAGTAATGGGGGGATCACTAATATTATAGGGACCAAACATGCCCCTCTCGTTCAAAAAATGTTGTCCTCAACGCTTCAGTAGTTCTGGATGCTTCTGTATAAAATTCTCATCCTCTCATGTGGAATATTCAATGGGTAAGTTCTTCCACTTGATGAGATACTCTTAAATTGATCTATTTCATAGCTGTCGAGTTCTCGTTTCTTTGACTGCTTCAGGTTCCAATATGATTTTTCCTTCCTCATCAAGTTCTGACAATATTGTCTGAGCTGGAAGCTTGTCACTTATAACCTTCTTTAAGCATGAAACATGGAAAACTGGGTGCACTTGAGAAGCTGCAGGAAGCTCTAATTTGTATGCCATAGTACATATCTTTTGCAACACCTTGTACGGACCATAATACTTTGGTGATAATTTGTTATCCTTCTTAGCTTGCTTGAGGGAAATTTGTTTATATGGTTGTAGCTGTAGGAATACCGAATCACCTACATCAAAACTTCTTTTGCTGCGATGTTGATCTACCTGTTGTTTCATTCTATTCTGTGCCAAGCTGAGGTTATCCTTTAAGAGTTGGAGAACTTGTTACTGATGCTCAATGTGATCTTCCACTACTTGAACCTTAGAATTTTCTCTTAAATATGATGTGATGGATGGTGGATGATATCCATAAAGTGCCATTAACGGGGTAATTTTTGTTGCAGTGTGGAAGGAAGTGTTATACCACCATTCAGCCAGAGGCAACCATTTGACCCATTGTGTCTATTTATCATATACAATGCAACGAAGATATTCTTCCAAACATTTGTTTACTATATCAGTTTTCTCATCAGATTGAGGATGATAAGATGAGATATGAGCTAAGTGAGTACCAAGACAAGAAAATAATTTTGTCCAAAAAATTCCAGTGAAAATGGGATCTCTCTCACTTACAATAATCTTTGGGTTTCTGTTAGGTCCCTATACTACTAGTGTAACGTGTTATTGTTATTAATACAACCCCCTTATTATATTGTTGTTCCCATGTAGTCCCCATATTGTTATTATTGTTCCCTTACATTATTATTGTTATGTGAGCTCTGATTATATTATGAATCCTTAGAGTCCTATATATAGAAAGGAGGTCTTGTCATTTGTATCATTGAAGAATTGTTCATTTGTGTAATGTAAAGGAGATTGCCCCCTCGAAGAGGTTTATTTCTAAGGCATTCATCTATCTTTTCTATCCTTTTGTGAGTTGGTTTCATAACATTTGGTATCAAATCTTTGGATTTTAGGGTTTCGCTGCTCCAAATAGGTGATCGTGGTATTTTCGATATAACTGCTTTTCTGCGACATTTCAGAAGCTAAAACAAAAACCCATTTGAGAAGAAATCTTGCTGAAGTGCATGTCTGAATGTTAGATCTTGTCTCGCTATATGTCCAGATATATGATCTAAGGAAGTTAAGGTTTTTGCAGACTCCCGATTTACGACCTAAACAGGTGACCTTGGGAAAATCATCATAATTTACTCTCTGAGCAACAAATTGAAATTTCATAAGAAGTTACAGAAAGAGGACGAACTATAGTTTTCTGTGCACAGTTTCAGATCCGAAGGTCGAAATAGTGACACGTGGCACGTCGTACAAGTTCATTGTACTGAAACATTATATAATCAGGTCATCTTAGGAGATTGGGCATAACTCTTTCTTGGAGAATCAAATGTTGATCAAACTTGCAAGGTTAGAAAGAGGACTTGAAGGGCTACCGCAGGAGACAATTTTAGAACTTTGAGATCTAAAAGTACATAGCTACATCCATTTCAAGATTGCACTCCTAAATTCAAGAAAAGGCGATATGAGGAAGTTTGATGGAAAGGATCCAGTAAATTGGATACTGTAGATGGAGCAATATTTTGATCTACATGGTGTACCACAATTACAAAAGGTATGTATTGCATCTTCATATTTAGAACCGGATAAATTTTTATGGTATAAATGGCTTTGTTCTCATAAAAATCTTGTTACATGGTCAATTTTCATGGAGGAAATGATGGCACATTATGAGGATACAAAGAGAAACACCTTCTTTAGAGAAACACCACAACAATTGGAAGAAAAGAGAGAAAAAGGGCTTCGTTACAAAGTGGAAAGAAAAATTATGGCATCAAGAAAGTCTACCCCTCACAACTATAAAGATGGAAGTGTTGTTTCTCCTAGCCTTCCACAACCTACAAGGGTTACTCCACAACAATTAGAAGAAAAAAGAGAAAAAGGGCTTTGTTACAATTGTGATAACAAATACATTAAAGGTCATAAGTGTGTTGAGAAGAAATTATTTTACATTGATTGTGGAGAGGATGAAGAAAAGGATCAAGAAACGTCAAAAGAAGAGTATATACACTAGGAACCAACCCCAAAGAAAGAAGAAATGAATCTGACCATATCTTGTAAAGCATTGGAAAGAATTACCACTCCTAAAAATCTCAAGATAGAAGGACATATCAAGAAGAAAAATGTTCAAGAAGTGAAAGACCACATCGAGAAAGAAGAAATGAATCCAACCATATCTTGTAATGCATTGGACAAAATTACCACTCCTCAAACTATCAATATAGAAGGAAATGTTGGCAATACTACATGCACTTAAGAAATGGTGACCTTATCCAATGGGAAGACACTTCAAGGTAAAAATAGATCATGATAGTCTTAAATACTTTTTAGAACAAATATTATCTTCAGAAGAATAGAAAAAATGGGTTATGACTTTGACATCATCTACAGAAAAGGGAAGCAAAATTTTGTTGCAGATGCACTGTCAAGAAAGGATGAGGATGTGGAAGCATTGTTTTGTGCTATTTCTATTATCCAACTAGGTTAGATCAATGAAGCAAGGGATGAATGGAAGAAGGACAAAGAAATGTGGCCACTCATTCAAAAGTTGTCAAAGATCCCAATTCAAAAAGTATTTCTAGAACTTAACAAGGAAGGAAAATCATAATGGAACCTGAACCAATCACAGAACCGAGAAATAGACAGCTATGAAATATATTAGTTTTAGAGTATCTCATCAAGTGGAAGAACTTACCCGCTGAAGATTCCACATGGGAGGACAAGAATCTATATAGAGGCATCAAGAACTACTCAAGTGTTGAGGACACACTTTTTGAAGGAGAGGGGCATGTTAGGTCTCTATACTACTAGTGTAACCCATTATTGTTATTAATACAAACCCCTTATTATATTGTTGTGCCCATGTAGTGCCCATATTGTTATTATTGTGCCCCATAGAAGCCCACTATTTTTATTATTGTTCCCCTACGTTATTATTGTTATGTCGGCTCTAATTATATATGACCCATTAGACTCCTATATATAGAAAGGAGGTCTTGTCATTTGTATCATCCAAGAATTATTCATTTGTGTAATGTAAAGGAGGTTGCCCCCTCGAAGAGGCTTATTTCTAAGGTGTTCATCTATCTTTTCTATCTTTTTGTGAGCTAGTTTCATAAGTCTCCATGTAGCTTTTGAATTGTTTCCATAAATGCAGTAGAAGTTGTACTCACTTTGAATGGATGAGATAATGCACAAAAGTGTTCATACTTGGTAATTCTGTCCACTACCACCATGATAACACTCTTTCCTTCGGACTTGCGTAAACCTATGATAAAATCCATTGAAACCTTCTCCCAACGTTGGCTTGGAATGGATGAAGGTTGTAATAGTCCTGGAGTCTTAATTGTTTCAACTTTATTTTGTTGGCAAACAAAAAATTCCGCCACAAAATTTTGAATATCCTATTTAAGGCCATCCCAAAAAAAAATCCTTCTTAACCCTATGGTAGGTTTTTATAAATCTTGAGTGCCCTCCTAAGGGAGAGGTGTGCAATTCCCTAAGAATCTTTAGTTTGAGTTGGGAATTCTTACATAGGTATACCCGATCCCTGTACCATAATGAATCATTTTTCCAGATAAATTTATTAGATGTACTGGGATGTTGTTGTATCTTTTGAATGAGTGCCCACAATTCCTCGTCATTCTTCCATTCATCCCTTGCTTCGTTTATCCAATCTGATTGGATAATAGAAATAACGCAAAGAAATGCTTCCACATCCTCCTCGTTTCTTGAGAATGCATCTGCCACAACATTTTTCTTCCCTAAACCCTAGGTATTTTATAACATTTTAATAAGCATTTTGTAACTTTTTTTAAGTGTTTATTAAAAGAATTTACTAAAGTGTTAAAAACCTAAACCCTAAGCATTTTATTACATTTTAACAAATGTTTTGTAACTTTCTAAAACCCTAAACCCTAAGAATTTTATAACATTTTAAACCCTAAACCCTAAGCGTTCTATAACATTTTAATATGTGTTTTGTAACATTTTTTTAAGTGTTTATTAAAAGCATTTACTCGAGTGTTATAAAATCCTAACCCTAAACCATAAACCCTAAGAATTCTAAAACAATTTAACAAGTGTTTTGTAACTTTTTTTAAAGTGATTATTAAAAGTATTTATTAAACTATCGCTAAACCCTCAACCCTAAGCATTTTATAACATTTTAACAAGTGTTTTGTAGCTCTTTCTAAAGTGCTTATAAAAATAATTTACTCAAGTATTATAAAACCTAAACCCTAAACTCTAAACGCTAAGAATTTTATAACATTTTAAACCCTAAGCCCTGAGCATTTTATAACATTTTATTCAAGTTTTTATTAGAACCATTTACCTAATTGTTATAAACCCCAAACCATAAACACTAAACCCTAAACCCCAAACACTAAACCCTAAACCCTATATCCTAAACCCTAAAACTTAAGAATTTTATAACATTTTAAAAAGAATTTTGTAAATTTTATTTAAGTGTTTATTAAAACCATTTATTAAAGTGTTATAAACCCTAAATCCTAAACCCTAAACCCTAAACACTAAGAATTTTATAACATTTTAAAAAGAATTTTGTAGCTTTTTTAAGTGTTTGTTAAATGAATTTACTAAAGTATTATAAACCCTAAACCTTATTCACTTTATAACATTCTAAACCATAAACCCTAAACCCTAAACTCTAAGCATTTAATGACATTTTAACAAGATTTTTGTAACTTTTTTTAAGTGTTTATTAAAAGCATTTACTAAAATTTTATAAACCCTAAGCACTAAACCATAAGAATTTTATAACATTTTAAACCCGAAACCATAAAACCTAAACCCACAACTCTAAACCCTGAGTATTTTATAGCACTTTAAGAAACATTTTCTTACTTTTTTTAAGTGTTTATTAAAAGAATTTACTGAAGTGTTATAACACCTAAACCCTAAACTCTGAACCCTAAGAATTTTATAACATTTTAAAGCCTAAAGCCCAAACCCTAAGCATTTTATAAGATTTTAACAAGCACTTCGTTAATTCTCTTAAGTGGCTACTAAAAGAATTTACTAAGTGTTATAAATCCAAAACCCTAAACCCTAATCCATAAACCCTAGCTCAAAACCCTAAGTATTTTATAACAATTTAAAGATAATTTTGTAAATTTTTTTAAAGTGTTTATTAAAATCATTTACTAAAGTGTTATAAACCCTAAACCCTAAACCCTAAGCATTTAATTACATTTTAACAAGCATTTTTTAACTTTTATTTAAGTGTTTATTAAAAGTGTTTTGTAACTTTTATTTTAGTGTTTATTAAAATAATTTACTAAAGTGTTATAAACCCTCAACCCCAAAACCTAAACGCTAAACCCTAAACCCTAGACCCTAGACCCTAAACCCTAAACCCCAAACCCCAAACCCCAAACACTAAACCATAAACCATAAGCATTTTAAAAACATTTTGAAAATGGTTTTGTAACTTTTATTTAAGTGTTTATTAAAAGAATTTACTAAAGTGTTATAAACCCTAAACCCTAAACCCAAACCATAAACTCTAAACCCTATACACTAATGCTTAAACCCTAAGCATTTTATAAAGCGTCTTGTAAATTTTACTTAAGTGTTTATTAAAAGCATTTACTAAAGTCTTATAAACCCTAAACCCTAAACCCCAAACCCTAAAAACTAAGTATTTTATAACATTTTAAAAAGTGTTTTGTAACTTTAATTTAAGTGTTTATTAAAATCATTTACGAAAGTGTTATAAACCCTAAAACCCAAAACCTAAACCCTAAACCATAAACCCTAAACACTAACCATTTTCCAACATTTAAAAAATTATTTTGTAACTTCTATTTAAGTGTTTATTAAAAGATTTTTTTAAAGCATTATCAACCATAAACAGTTAACCTCAAACCCCACACCCGAAACCCGAAACCCTACACCCTAAACCCTAAGAATTTTATAACATTTTAAACCCACAAGCATTTTGTAGCTTTTTGAAACCCTAAACCCTATAGCCTAAGAATTTTATAACATTTTAAACACTAAACCCTAAAACCTAAACATTTTATAATATCTTAATAAGCCTTTTGTAACTTTTTTTAAGTTTTTATTAAAACCATTTACCAAAGTGTTGTAAACCCTAAACCCTAAGAATTCTATAACATTTTAACAAGCATTTGGTAACTTTTTTAAAGTGTTTATAAAAGTATTTACTAAATTGTCCCTAAACCCTAAACCTTGTGCATTTTTAAAAAATTTAACAAGTGTTTTGTAACTTTTTTTTAAGTGTTTATTAAAAACATTTACTAAATTTTTATAAACTCTAAACCATAAACCCAAAACCCAAAACCCTAAACTCTATACCCTAAACTGTAAACCCTAAACATTAAGCATTTTAAAAAGTGTTTTGTAACTTTTTTTAAGTGTTTATTAAAAGAATTTACTAAAGTCTTATAAATCCTAAACCCTAAACCCTATGCACTTTATAAAATTTTAAACCCTAAACCCTAAACCCTAAAAATTTAATGAACTTTTAACAAGCTTTCACTAACTCTTTTTAAGTGTTTATTAAAAGGATTAACTGTTATAAAACCTAAACCCTAAACCCTAAAACCTAAGCAATTTATAACATTTTAAACCCCAAAACCTAAACCATATACCCTAAACTCTAAACCCTAAGTATTTTATAACATTTTAACAAGCGTTTTGTTACTTATTTTTAAGTGTTTATTAAAATAAGTTACTGAAGTGTTATAAACCCTAAACCCTAAAACCTAAACACTAAGTATTTTATAACGTTTTAAAGCCTAAATTCTAATCCCTAAGAATATTTTTAACGTTTTAACAAGCATTTTGTAACTTTGTTATAAGTGTCTATTAAAATCATTTAGTAAAGTGGTATAAATCCCAAACCCTAAATCCTAAACCCTAAACCGTAACTCTAAACCTTAAGCATTTTATAACATTTTAAAAAGGGTTTTGTAGTTTTTTTTAAGTGTTTATTTAAATCATTTACAAAAGCGTTATAAACCCTAAACCCTAAGCCCTAAGCATTTTATAACATTTTAACAAGAGTTTTGTAATTTTGATTTAAGTGTTTATTAAAATCATTTACTAAAGGGTTATAAACCGTAAATCCTAAACCCTAAACCTCAAACCCCCAACCCTAAACCCTAAACACTAAGCATTTTATTGCCTTTTAAAAAGTGTTTTCTAACGTTTATTTAAGTGTTTATTAAGAGAATTTACTAAAGTGTTATAAATCCTAGACCTCAAACCCTAAACCCTAAACCCCAACTAGAGGATGGTTGTTGCTTAGGTGATTATAACATCTGAAAGGAATCAACTCTTCACTTAGTTTTGTGTTTGAGAGATAAAACACATATCTTGGCTGAAAATATAATTAGGAAGACAATTACTCTCGAGGTTGAGAGGTTAGATATTATTAACAAAGTTGAGGCAAAAATTCAAGACAAGGACAAATTTTCTTGAGATCATCAAAGATTGATCTTTGTTGGAAAGCAATGAGAAGATGATAGGATTGTGGCTAGTTATAATATTTAGAGCAATCTATACTACTTCTTTTCCTTCATCTTCTAGGGGGAAAGGGAAATAATATGCTGAGTAGAGTTGATATCACCGACATACATGGGATCTCCCAGATATAAGTTCCCAACTAGACCTTACACTTTTTGGTGTAAGAGTCTCATCCAGAATACACCTTGACTATCGTTTACTTAAATATACACCTTGTCTTTAGCTATCTACCCGAGAGAGAAGTGAAAATGTCATTTTGAATGAGAAAGCTAGTGCCCCTTGTGAATGTTTGATTGCAAATGTATCAAGGTTCTCTTACTGCGAAGGGGTAAATGGAGTGAGCCTCTAAGAGAGAAGTAATAGTACTACCCTAATGAAGACATGCGTAAAATAGAAGGGTTTGTCTAACATCAAGCGGAATAGTTCACAAGGATGTGATGATCATTATAAACATAACAACACATTTCCAACAGGAAGCACCGAGGTCACCATAATAGTTCAATTACTCTAGTGCTAATGAAAGAAAAGATGAATCATAAACATTCAAAGAATAGTCTTAAAAACATTCACAATCCATGTGTGTAAATATGCTAGCCTGGAATGCTTCAATATTAAGAAAAATTCCCAAGATACATAAATAAAATGAACACCACTAGCTCCAATCCTGGAGCGTTAGAGCCACTACTTGCTCCCCAGAAGTGCTACCTCTATCTCTTTAATGCCTCATGGGAGAAGCCAATTTTAAAAGTCATTTACATGGGAAATGAGGATCCATTTATAACTTTCAGAATGACCTTTCACATCCTCATGATTCTTGAATTTCCAACTTCTAGTGACCTTTGGATTTCTTCAACCTTTGGAATTCCAAATGACTTTTGGACCATTTGGAATTACATATGAATTTTGGTATTACATATATTTTTGACTTCCGTGACTCTTGGACTTCCACTTATTTGTCCTTAGAGTGATTACAATAGTACATCACGACTTCGACATCACCATGTGATGAGAATTGATATGTCACTATCTTTGATGACATGGACTAATAGTAACGAATGACATGGAATTTATTTAGTTGTGACATGGCTTCCAACTATATATTTATTCTTCATGTGGCTTCATTCATTGATGTCCTCTACTCTCCAAATGGTCTCTGATCAAATGGAGTCTTTCGCGTGCTTTGATCATCAGGATTCAAGTGTGTTCTTGATTCTTTTCAAGCTTCCTTTATTTATTCTCCTTTCCCAATATTCCTCATGTGTGCTTGCCATGATGTTTCTAGAATTCCTGTATCTACAAATTGCTCATGACGAGCAACCATAAACCTGAAAATCTCCTATTCTACCATGTTTCATGCATATTTTATGTTCATGCCTTTCAGGTGCGCTCAAGAGGGATAAAGGGGGCTTTAGGGCACATGGGCGCACTTTGAAAGGTTGAAGGGCTAAAGAGGGAAGGCTTTATGGTTGTGGCATGTGCTCGCGCACTTAGGAGAGGGATGAAGTCAAGACAGGGTGTGTGGCGCAAGTTTGAAGGATGAAGGGGAAGGCTTCATGCTTCCTAAGTGCATTGTAAACTCAAGGGAGAGATGGAGGGCACAAGGTGCA
Organism: Pinus tabuliformis; assembly: GCA_031772625.1. Classification (NCBI taxonomy): domain Eukaryota; kingdom Viridiplantae; phylum Streptophyta; class Pinopsida; order Pinales; family Pinaceae; genus Pinus; species Pinus tabuliformis. The sequence goes on from CM062819.1 coordinate 1,375,246,935, forward strand.
CTCTTGAAGGCTGAAGGGTGAGGGTTTCAGGCCTTTGGGGTGAGCTCATGTGCTCAAGAGGCCTGGGAGGGTGTAGGGCACACTCATGAAGGTTGAATGCTAATGCTTTGTGCCTTCGGAGTGTGCTCATGTGCTCAAAGGGTCCAAAGAGGGAACATGCTGCATTAAGGAAGGCTGAAGGGAGAAGATTAATGCTTTCATGGTGTGTGTATGTGCTTAAGGAGGTCACACTTCTTCGATTTGAAGGAGTGCGCTCAAGGAAGTCTTGGTCTTTAGGAGGGAACAATTCAGAGTAAGGACGAGAGAATAAGGTTAACGAGTAACTCTTGTGCCCTTGCAGGGTTCATGCTTCTCTTCCAAACAATGAAGGATTCCCCATCAAGGCTTCATAGTGTCCTCATGTGCTCTTGGCCTTAATGAGTTTACTTTGAAGCCAAATATTTGCCTATGTCTGGAATATGAGGCGAGGGGCGAACAAGATGAGTTTAGACATAGAACCACGTGTGACACATACCAAATCATCAAGAGAAATTAGAGAGACTTAGAAAATGATGACTATACATCAAAACACAACTTTATACACATTCCCCAAGTGCAACAAGTGTAGTGTGTGAAACTACAATGCAAGAGTGTCATTTTATGATGACGAAGATGTTATAACCACAAAATGTACCAAAAGATGTTCTGATTAATTTGATGTCACTTGAGACTATTCAAAGACACTTGAAACGCGTAGAATAACATGAAACAACATTTGGTGATCAAAGCGACTCTAGATTTGACGGAAAAAATAGACTCCAAAATTTAAATGTAGTGAAATTTTGGAGAGTGTTGTAGCAAGGACATCACTTGACGACTCACTAGACAAACTTCAACTTCTTTGTCCAAGAATAGCTTTCTATTAAGGGCCAAACCTTCAACAAGTATTGATTGCCTCGACCTCCCATTTTTGACCTAACTTTACACATAACATCTCACTTTTCTCAACTTGATTGAAATACACATAGAAGATACACCACATCACAATTGTTTCAATACAAGAACGCGTAATGTGCATGACGATTTTATGATTTTCAGAGTATGATATTTCATGTTTGGTGTTGCTTCACTGCCAGCAGGCCTAGATAGTACCCCGATGGATTCATGTAAGTAGCACGAACATCGCTTCACTACCAGCGAGCCTGGATAATACCCCAGTGAAGTCACTAGCTTCACCTCCCTACACTAGAAGCCTTTCTCTTCTTTCACCCTTTATTTATTTATTTTAATAGAATTGTGCATTGGCAGTTATGTTTTCAGTGAGAGGAGGAGGGATCCAACCTTATTCAGAGAAGAGGATGTTTCACCTTCAAAGAAGTTTTTTTAAGACCTCTGATATTGGTTTACTCGCTTAAGAATTTCCCATTTTCCCTTCTCTACTATACTGGACAAGCGCTAACACACAAGAAGACTTACACCAAGTTGAGCAATTTAGATACCAACAAAGGCACGGATCTAATAGGTTCCCTCAAGGTTTTCCTGTTGGGCGAATCATATTTTCCATGTTGGCTTAGCTCAAACTATGGAATTTCCCCAAACAAACAAGGAGACTTAATATTAATAGGTCAATTTATTCATGAAAAGGTTTGATTGAATTAATATTTTCTTATAGAATAATGCAGCGATTGATTCATGTTCATTTGGTTGAAATGTTATATTTTAAAATGGACAAATATGTTTATTTTTAAATATGTGTTATGATACTTTGCATTAAAAATTAAAAAATCTCCCTTACTTCGAGATTATAATCTCTACTAACAGGGTCAACCACGTGAAGGTGGAAATGTACATCCCCAAAAAATTTGCATTGTTGATATGGGTTATTTTACATATCAACATGGAGAGATGATTTAATATATTGATTTAATATGTTAAATGATTAATGATGTTAATGGATATTTTATAAAAACATATTAATTTATCAACATTAATGAAAATAAATTATGATAAAAATTTTCATTAATCACATTATTATTGCTATGATAGTAATATTTATTAAAAATAGATATTATATTTATTTAATATGTTAAATGATTAATGATGTTAATGGATATTTTTTAAAAACATATTAATTTATTAACATTAATGAAAATAAATTATGATAAAAAATTTATTAGTCACATTATTATTGTTGTGGTAGTAATATTTATTAAAAATAGTTACTAATTAGGGTTTTTTATCTTAAAATTTTATGTTATCAAAATATTTATGTTTTGTTGCAAATGCTCAAATTAACTTTTATTTAAGTGTTTATTAAGAGAATTTACTAAAGTGTTATAAACCCTAAACCCTAAACATCAAACCATGAACCCTAAATCCCAACAAGAGGATGGTTGTTGCTTAGGTGATTATAACATCTAAAGGGAATCAACTCTTCACTTGGTTTTGTGTTTGAGAGATAAAATGCATATCTTGGTCAAAAATATAGTTAGGAAGACAATTACCCTTGAGGTTGAGAGTTTAGATATTATTAAAAAAGTTAAGGCCAAAATTCAAGACAAGGAAAAATTTCTTGAGATCATCAATGATTGATCTTTGTTGGAACGTAGTGAGAAGATGATAGGATTGTGGCTAGTTATAATATTTAGAGGAATCTATACTACTTCTTTTCCTTCATCCTCTAGGGGGAAGGGAAACAATATGTTGACAGCAATGGATATCACCAAATTACATGGAATCTCCCCGATATAAGGTTCAAACTAGACCTTACATTGTTTGGTGTAGGAGTCCCATCCAGAATACACCTTGAATATCGTTTACCTAAATATACACCTTGGATTTAGCTATCTACACGAGAGAGAAGTGAAAATTTCCTTTTGAATGAGAAATCTAGTGCACCTTGAGAATGTTTGATTGTACATGTATCATGGTTCTCTTACTGCGAAGGGGAAAATGAAGTGAGCCTCTAAGAGAGAAGTAATAGTAATACCCTAATGCAGACATGTGTAAAATAGAAGGGTTTGTATAACATCAAGAGAAATAGTTCACAAGGATGTGATGATCATTATGAACATAACAACACCATTTCAACAAGAACCACCAAGGTCACCGAAATAGTTCAATTACTCTAGTGATAATGAAAGAAAAGATGAATCATAAACATTCAAAGAATAGTCTTAAAAATATTCACAATCCATGTGTGTAAATATGCTAGCCTGGAATGCTTCAATATTAAGCAAAAGTCACAAGATACATAAATACAATGAACACCACTAATTCCAATAGTGGAGCATTAGAGCCACTACTTGCTCCCCAAAAGTGATAACTCTATCTCTTTAATGCCTTGTGGTAGAAGAAAAGGTTCAAAGTCCTTTACATGGGAAATTAGGATCTATTTATAACTTGAGGGATGACCTTTCACATCCTCGTGACTCTTGACTTTCCAACTTATAGTGACCTTTGGATTTCTACAACCTTTGGAATTCCAAATGACTTTTGGACCATTTGGAATTACATATGAATTTTGGTATTACATATATTTTGGACTTCCATGACACTTTAGTTCATACACAACTCTTAGAATTCCACTTATTTGTCCTTAGATTGATTACAATAGTACATCACGACTTCCACATCATCATGTAATGAGAATTGATATGTCACTATCTTTGATGACATAGACTAATAGTGACGGATGACATGGAATTTCTTTAGTTGTGACTTGGCTTCCAACTATATATGTATTCTTCATGTGGCTTGAATTATTAATGTCCTCTACCCTCTAAAGAGCCTCTGATCAAATGGAGTCTTTTGTGTGCTTTGATCATTAGGATTCAAGTGTGTTTTTGATTCTTTCCAAGGTTCCTTTATTTATTCTTCTTTCCCAATATGCCTCATGTGTGCTTGCCATGATGTTTCTAGAATTCGTGTATGTACAAATCTCTCATGATGAGAAATCATAAGCCTTTCAAGCGCACTGAATAAGGACAAAAGGGGCTTCAGGGCATATGTGCGCACTTTGAAAGGTTGAAGGGCTGAAGAGGGAAGGATTTCGGGCTTCGGCATGTGCTTGTGCCCCCAAGAAAGGGATGAAGTAAAGATAGGGTGTGTGGCTCAATTTTGAAGGATGAAGGGGAAGGTTTCCTGCTTCCTAAGTGCATTGTACACTCAAGGGAGAGATGGAGGGCACAAGGCGCACTCTTGAAGGCTTAAGGGTGATTGCTTCATGCCTTTGGGGTGCACTCATGTGCTCAAGAGGCCTAGGAGGGCATAGGGCGCACTCATGAAGGTTGAAGGCTATTTATTCATGCCTTCGGAGTGTGCTCATGTGCTCAAAGGGTCCAAAGAGGGCTCATGGCACATTAAGGAAGGCTGAAGGGAGAATTTTAAGGCTTTCAAGGTGTGCCTAATCGCTTAAGGAGGTTGCACTTCTTCGATTTGAAGGAGTGCACTCAAGGAAGTCTTGGTCTTTAGGAGGGAATAGTTCGGAGTAAGGAAGGGAGAAGGGGTTAGGGAGTGAGTCTTGTGCCCTTGGAGGCTTCATGGTACTCTTCCAAACAATGAAGGATTCCCCATCAAGGCTTTGTAGTGTCCTCATGTGTTATTGGCCTTAATGAGTTTACTTTGAAGCCAAATATTTTCCCAAGTCTGGAATATGAGGCGAGGGGTGAACAAGATGAGTTTAGACATAAACCATGCATGGCACATACCAAATAATCAAGAGAACTTAGAGATACTTGAAAAATGATGACTATACATCAAAACACCACTTTATACACATTCCGTGTGTGCAACGAGTGTAGTGTGTGCAACTACGACCCAAGAGTGTCGTTTTACGATGACAAAGATGTTATAACCATGAAATATACCAAAAGATATTCTGATCAATGCAATGTCACTTGAGACCATTCAAAGACACTTGAAACACACAAAATAATATGAAACAACATTTGGTGATAAAAGCGACTCTAGATTTGACTGTAAAAATAGGCTCCAAAATACAAATGAAGTGAAATTTTGGAGGGTGTTGTAGCAACGACATCACTTGATAACTCACTGTGCGAACTTCAACTTATTTGTCTAAGAATAGCTTTCTGTTAAGGGTCATACCTTTAGGAAGTATTGATTGCCTCAACCTCCCCTTTTCGAACTAATTTTACACATAACATCTCACTTTTCTCAACTTGGTTGAAATACACACAGAAGATAGACCACATCACAATTGTTTCAATACAAGAATGTGTAATGTGCACAACGATTTTATGATTTTCAGAGTATGATATTTCATGTTTGGTGTTGCTCCGCTACCAGTAGGCCTAGATAGTACCCTGATGGATTCACGTCAGGAGACAAACATTGCTTCACTGTGAGCGAGCCTGGATAATACCCCAATGAAGTCACTAGCTTCACCTCCCTGCACTAGAAGCCTTTCTCTTCTTTCACCCTTTATTTATTTATTTTAATAGAATTGTGGCACTTATGTTTTCAATGAGCAGAGGAGGAGAGAGGAGGTTCAATTAATATTAATAAGTCAATTTATTTATGAAAAGGTTTGATTGAATTAATATTTTGTTATAGAATAATGTAGTGATTGATTCATGTTCATTTTTTTTGAAATGATATATTTTAAAATGGATAAATCTGTTTATCTTTAAATATATGTTATGATAATTTGCATTAAAAATTAGAAAATCTCCTCTTTGCTTCGAGATTATAATCTCTACTAATAGGGTCAACCACGTGAAGGTGGAAATGCACATGCCCAAAAACTTTGCATTGTTGATATGGGATCTTTTACATATCAACATGTGGAAATGATTTAATATATTAAATCAATATATTAAGTCTCCCAGGGTTTTGTCGAGCTCCAGCTAAAATATATTTATGGATCTAGGCGGTTCTTCCGCAGAGTTTTGTCGAGCTCCGACTCAAATATATTTCCGGATCTGGACAGTATGCAGTCGAGCTCTGGCTCAAATCTGAGGATTATGATAGTGGGACCATAGGGGAGAACCGGCAACACTGCTTTGGATCAAATGTCTGCGATTATGAAAGCAATGCGCCCAACGGCATGCTTTTTCCTCTCTTATCAAAGCTAGGATTAAAAGGCTTATTGAGATTCTACGGTTGGGTTCTAGATCTAATCTTCTGCGGCTAGATCTAGATCTAGATCTAATCTTTTGCCTTATTTCTATGTGGCTGGGTTCTAGATCTAATCTTCTGTTTCATTGACAAACCACCTGTTCAATCTTCTGCGGCTAGATCTAGATCTACCTTATTTCTCTGCCGCTGGGTTCTACAGGTAAGTAAAATATGGCTCCGAGCTTCGCAAAAATAGCTACTGGCTCAGTTCCGTCCGCTTCTGGAGGGAAAGCTCCTGCCCATATCGTCAGTGAAGCCCCAGCTCCCACTGTCCAGGTGGTCCAGGCCTCACTCGATGAGGCTTTGAAGTTTTCTGAAAGTGCCTTAATCTATCAGTTCAATGGTTTTTGGCCGCGGCTAACAGTTCTCCACAATTGGATCTCAAAGGTATGGAAGCCTGTCATTTCTGATGAAATTAATATCTACCCCTATGCTAAGGGTTTCTTTATAGTATATTTTGAAAATCCTAAAACCAGATAGTGTATTCTAGATTCCAGCCCTTGGTTTTGGGAAAACTCAGGCCTATTCATGAAGCCATGGAACCCATCATTCGATCCCTCAACAACAGTCATAACCTCAGCACCAGTTTGGGTGAGATTGCTAAGCCTACCTTTTCATCTCTTGAACCTCTCCTCAATAAAAGCCATTGGAAATGCAATGGAGAAATTTTACTGCAGTTGCCCAGAAATAGAGGAATATGTTAGAACCACCTATGCATGCATCTGTGTGGAAATGGACTTCTGCGCTGGATTCCCAGCTGAAATAAACCTAACATGTAAAGACTATGTGTGGAACCAAAAACTCGATTATGAAAGTGTCCTCTTCAGATGTCGATCCTGCTTTGAGACAAGCCATCTAGCCAAAAATTGCCCAAAAGCCTCCAAAAAACTTCTCCTAGAAAAAGCCACCATAGATCTACATGGTGGGAAGGAGCACAGAAAGAACACTACACTGTCATCAAAGAAGAATACTCTAGAGAAAACTCTGAATCACAAGAAATCGGGCAAGAAAGAAACAACTCTGAAGAAAAGCAAGGAGAAAGCCCCGCCCAACAACAAAAAAGTGAACTCAAAGACCCCTCAAGCATAAAAAATTATGAGGATTCGAATACCACACAAAATAAATCTTCATTTAACAGCAAAGCAGATCTCCTAGACCAAACTTCTTCTCCGACTATCTTCAAAAGGATGAACACAATAGATTGCGAAGCTAGGACACCAATGTCCCAAGAACCAGAAGAGATGAAGGAGATGCAAGATAAAGGAAGTTGGAAGACCGTAGAGAAAGAAAGCGACAAACCAATCTTGCCAAGAAAGACGAGAAGCCAAACAATTGAAAACTAAGAAAATTATAGGTCTGATAGACCAATTTGGTCTCACTAGACATTAACTACTATCATCATCATCATCATCATCATCAATATGTTAAATGATTAATGATGTTAATGGATATTTTTTAAAAACATATTAATCTATCAACATTAATGAAAAAAATTATGACAAAATTTTGCACTAATCACATTATTATTGTTTTGGTAGTAATATTTATTAAAAATAGGTATTATATTGATTTAATATGTTAAATGATTAATGATGTTAATGGATATTTTTTAAAAACATATTAATTTATTAACATTAATGAAAATAAATTATGATAAATTTTTGCATTAGTCACATTATTATTGTTGTGGTAGTAATATTTATTAAAAATAGTTACTAATTATGTTTTTTTATCTCAAAATGTTATGTTATCAAAATATTTATGTTTTTTTGCAAATGTTCAAATTAACTTATTAACCTTTTACACACACACACATACACATATATATTGGGATTTTTAATTATGTTTATACATTTTAAAAATGATATAAATTTATATTAACCAAATACAGTTAAAAAATAAAAAATGCAAATCTCATTATACTTAAAACTCAATATAATAAATAAACATTAAAATATTATACAATAAAATGATAAGACTTAATTAAATATATATATAATACAAATATTCATGTTTATAATAAAATTCATGGCTAATACAAATCAACATAACAAACATATGCATTCATTTACAAAACACTTCATAAGCATACTTAATCAATTACAAATAAAAAAAGATACAATATACAATTTCAAATGTAATGGAATATAAAATTTAAACACATACATTCACAAACATTGAGAAAGCCACCCACACATACAAAAATTTGAAAAAAGAAGTTCTGACATGTATATGCAATATAAGACAACACCTAGAATACAAATTTAAATGAGCAAATATACAATTTAAAATTTTTAAATATCAAACACAAAATACAAATTCAAATAGAAAAACAGATAATATACAATTCCAAATAAGGAAACATACATCATACAATTTTAAGTCAATACCAAAAAACACTCAAACATGCCATTGCAACATTAAATAAGCAAACGCAAAATATAAAACCTACTACACACTATTTAGGCTATAAAATTAATTGCAATCACAATTCAATACAACAAACACACTATTACAATTTCAAGTCACCTACAATACAAATATTCATAGATAAGCACACACACACACACACACATATCCAATTTCAAATAAAGGAATATACAAAGTAAAAGTTGAAATAAACAAACATACAATATACAAATTCAACTAAACACACAACCTACAATTTCAAGTCAATAAAAGAAAACACTAAAATATGATTATGCAACTTTAAAGAAAAGTAAACTCATAACATACAAATTAAAATCTACATTATACATACACATTGAAATTCATAATTCAATACAACAAACACATGATTACAATTTCAAATTAGATACAGCTATTCATCAATAAAAATTCATACAGCGATTCACGTATAGATGTAATTTCAATAAAATAAACATACAAAATACATGTTCAAATAAGAAAAGACACAATATACAATTTCGTGCCCAAATATAGAAGAAAATAATCATTGTCAAAACCACTCATATATAAGAAATTTCAAACAAGCAAACACACGATTCAACTAAACACACCGTCAAAACCACTCACATATACATGCAATTCAACTAAACACAAGATTACGCAATTTCAAATGAACAAACAAAGATGGTACACAATTTGAATTCAAAATATCAACATAAATACATAAAACATTTTCAAAATCACAAACATATATATATAAAAATTCAAATAATGTTACAACTCTCTACATTTAGAGTTATAGTATTTGCAGTGAATTAATTAATTCCCTACCTCTTTCTAGAAAATTCCTTCACAAATATCTACTCGTTAGCAACTAATGATACAAAAAAAACTAACCTCAACAAAATAAATAAAAATTGGTATGATATAGTCAAACAATAGTCGCAATAAAGATATTTAGAAAAGTAAGAGATACCTTTTCCTTCTCTATCATTAGAACTATAAATAGAATTGATTTCGAATACCAGGTTTGAAGGTTAATCCCAAAGTAAAAGGTGTGACAATCTAAAAAGTTCCAAAAGATATTATGTTCGCAAAGACTAACTGAAGGATATTTTACTAAAATCTAGTACTCCTCGGGGCTGTTTGAAAGACAATGAAAATTAAATTTGGTACCATCGAGTAAGGCATACCCAGATATCTATTTTTCTTAGTTTCGAATTTTCCATAATGCATAGCCAAAGTGCTAAATATGTAACCCTTTCTAGTATTGCAAAATTTCCATGAAAACTAAGTTAAGGATATTGTATCGAATGCCCACGGGGCTTTGAATTGACGGTGAATGGGTGCGCTGTTAAGGCACTCCTTGCGATACGTCACCGGTTCAAATCCCCCGTGGGTGCTTAGGTTAGTCTTAACTAGAAAAAAAAAAAAAGGATATTGTATCGAAAATTCCTACTCTTTGGGCTATTTCAAACAACTAAAAATTAAAATAAGTACCACAAGGTAAGACATGCTAAGGTGATTTTTTTATTAGTTTTGTGGCAATTTCAAACAACTAAAAATTAAAATAAGTACCATAAGGTAATACATACTAAGGTGGATTTTTTTGGTTAGTTTTCACTTGTTTTGAATTTCCCATCGGGCATAGATGAAGAGCTAAGCATGAAATATCATTTCTTCTATTTTCAGAACAAAATATTTTGTTCTTCTTTTGAAAAAAGAGCATAGACTACTGAGGAAAACCACTCAATAATAAAAAAGAACCTAAAAGAAGAAAACAAAGGACGCATCTATGGATGCTAACAACTAATTGTGAAGACACCACAAAACGATATGTATGATTACCATACCTTGTAAGTAAAAGTAATTGTGAGAAATTGAAATTGATTCTCTTCAACTCAATGTCAAATTGGATGGTGAAATTATTAAAATAAATAAAACCCAAAGGATATACCAAGTATGCAACTCTTGTTGAGACAACAAGGAAGAAAATATTATCATAATGCTTAGATGCAACACATTAACTCATTTTATCATAATGCTTCAATGCAACACATTAACTATTGAAGATGACAACATAACAAAATTCCAGGTTATGTCATGTAAGGGAAATATATAGTCATGACATAGAAATCTTTGTTATGGGTAATCAACGATTAAAGGTAAACGTTGAGCTAACTTATAACACTATGTAGCAAATTGTGTGAAATTACCTAACATTGTACATTATCTACATAGTAAAGGTTTGAAATTATTTGTAATCTATCATGACTCAATCTTGCATAGTATCAACCTAATAGCATTGTATGGAAGAATATTTGTTACCATGAATTTTTATAAATTATAAGGGAAATCGTTAGTTATTGAAAGATGTTGCTTCAAGCTGATAATGTAGCTTAGATGTTCATTTTAATTCAAACAACTAGCATTTGGAATAAACGAATCCCCCAAAAATGAGGAAAATACTAACAAACAAGACATCTTCAACAATTACCAAAACCGGATCGAGAATATATACCTAAACCAACATTCTTCCTATAACTAACTGAGCTCATTTCCTTAATATCAACGTTTGGAAGAAGCATTGAGTACAACAATAGTTTTCGTGAATATTAAATAGGAACACACAATCAAGTTAATTAAAATGGATTTTAATTTAAGCACATGTAATGTTCATGGTGAAATGCATACTTTGAGAAAACTATTAAGCACATACCTAAGATCAAATCAAAATGTGGGTAAGAAAAATATCATAAGTTTCAAGAAGCCATATCAAATTGGGAAATTGAGAATAGTAGCCATTCAAAAGAGGGACAACTCGCCTGCTAAAAAAATGTCTTCTACAGTGTGCACATCTTGTTAGGAAATTAAGAACAAAAAAATGTTTTTCACTGGCTACCTATAAAAATGGAAGAGTAGTGATAATTGAGAAATGTAAATACTAAATAATAATTCATAGAAATATATATCTGACTTGCAGTTTACAAAAATTGGTTTAAAAAATCCCATCCACCCAAGTGCCTCATGCACCGTTAAATCTCAAATCCAACTACATTAGTTTTAATAAACAATATTCGGTTACATTTCTAAAATCACTTAGTAAGTTTCTTTCCTAGATAAGTAAAATGGACAAGAATCCTACTCCAATAACAAATAGAAAAAGTTTATGGAAGACACAAATAAATTATGAGTTTTAAATACAAATTTAATTAGGAGCTTTGAGATGTTCATGGTATTTTTTTTTGGCTTGGCTATGTCAAATATATCATGAGGTGAGCATTTTGATGTTAATTTGAGTTTGCCAGCCATTTCATTTATAGGCTACACTAATTGCTATATTCCTATCAAGACCAAAGAGCGTGCCTCATTAAAAGATTCACACACACAATTCCACTTGCCCTTTTTAAAACTTATTAAAATCATTTTTGTAAATTTACATATTGCTTTACAATTTCAAATAAAATATTATATTAATATCCAATAAATTTCATATAACAACTATTAAATAAAATAAAAAATAAATAACTCTCCAATCTTAAATCCTTTCAACACCCTACTTCAAACATCCGAAAAATAAATAAAATGAAAAATAAATAGACACTTAATTATAAAATGAAAATCCATATAATAATATGAGTAACGAAAAAGAATAAATAAAAACAAAAACATGAATTGAAACCCTATCGTGCATTTGAGATTTCCCTTCAGAAAAAGCATTAATTGAAAGAGAATAAAAACAACAAAAGCATCCACCCAATGTGGATGGTAAAAGCAAGAACCTGGCAACAAAAGCATTAGCCTAACATGGACGGAAAAAGCATCAGCGTGAACACAAAAAGCATGAACCTAGCAACGAAATCATCAGCTCAACGTTGACGGAAAAAATATGAACATGGCAACAAAAGCCTAGATGGAAAAATCATGAGCCTGGCGACAAAAGCATCTGGGTGGACGGAGAAAGAATGAACCTCGCAACAAAATCATCAGCCCAACCTGGATGGAAAAAGCATGGACCTGGTAACAAAAGCATCAGCGCAACCTGGACGGAAAAACATGAACATGGCAATAAAAGCATCATCATGGACGGAAAATCCATGATCCTAGCAATAAAAGCCTTTACCTCGCCTCTTTTTCAAAGATAGAAAGCACAGGAATAGAAATTTAAACCCATTCGTTTCCAAAAAACAGAAAAGCCCGAGAATTGAAATAAAAAAAAACAAATAAAACATGAACCCTCAATTTAGAGGTCGTAAAACGCTCTTATAGCCGTTGAAGGGAGGGATTTGGCGAATCCCTATATATATCTATATTAATTCTTTATGTCTATATCCAGTCTGGTATGCTTGTGTCAGCATGGTTTGAGTTTTGGGTCTCTTTTCTGTCGATGTTTAGGTTGAGTCTACGACATTCTGTGAGAGGAGGAGGCTGAGAATAGAAGGGAAGGGAATGGCAGGGTTGGGCAGTTGACTTCAGTTGAGTTGTTTAATAGTTTTTTGGGCTTATAGAGATCAATTATCTCTCAGAAATGGTATGGATCAAATTCAATTCTATTTAATTTCATTTCAGTGTTTATTATGTTCATCTCTGCTCTGGTGCGAGAACTAATTCCATTTCATAACCTTATATTTTTGTTGGGTGCATTGTAAATTATTGGCAAGGAAATGAATGAAAGAAGAAAATAGGTGGTTGCCTAGCCTATTTAGCTGAAGAAATGAAATCTAATCCCAATTCCAAGTATTTGTATATGTATCTTTCCTTTTGATTAGTTTAAACATGGTACTTTAGCCATTTTTATGTTGAATTTAAGCCTCTGCTTCCTCCTCAATAATTCATAGTTTTTCTTCAATCAGTCCTTGTACGCACGTCTCTGGCTTTATATTCACCAATTTATCCTATCCCCTAGGAATTCAAGCATCACTGTCTATGTATTATTAATTTATTTTCATGTATAACACCTCTTCTTCCTTATTATATAAACCCATGGTTGTGTCTTGTGTTCTTTGTTCCTTTAACCTGTGGTTTGGTGGTTGTTTTTTTCCTTTTTTTTGTAACGTGTTATGCCATGTGCATCATCCATGGATTTAAGGCTCTGTTTGCTCAATAATTTTACCCTTGTGCCAAGTGCATCAGGCATGGATTTAAGGCTTTGTTTCCTCCTCGGATGTGTCCACCATACCAGTTCTATTAAATTGAATGGATTTTTCATTTAAGGCTCTGTTTCCTCATGGGATGTGTCCACCATACCAGTTCTATTAAATTGAATGGATTTTTCATTTAAGGCTCTGTTTCCTCCTCAATAATTTTACGAGCCATGGATTTAACGCTCTTTTTCCTCCTCAAAAAATTGACAAGACATGGATTTAATGCTTTGTTTCCTCCTCAAATGTGTCCACCATATGAATGAATTTTACATTTAAGGCTCTGTTTCCTCCTCCATAATTTTAACCATACCATTTCTATCCACCTGTGTACACATGCATGTCTCTGGATTCAGATTCACCTTAACTACCTGGGTACACATCTCTCTGTATTGTGTTATGTGTCAATTAAACCCACCCACCAATGAATTTATTTACTGCTCAAACTCAGTAATGGAACCATCTTCCGTTTCTATCATCTTGTGGTTATATTTCCTTTCTTTTGACAGGTTTATTAAACTTTCAAATTAAATATATAATATCCATTTTAAAACTAATAATATATATACATACAACTCAGCTCCCTTCTGTTACTGGTTTATTCAAATTTTATTGAGCTTAGCTCACCTCTTTCGCGTCAATTGGGAATTCTCAGTTATATATGTATAGTTGTTCGCCTTCTTTGGGAATTCTACCGTTCCTACTGTTTTTTCCGGAGATAGTTTAAGCCACATAAATTGAAATGGCCTTCTAGATATGTTGTTTTATATTTTTCACACAGCCTCTGGAAAAACCTCTCATACATTTTAAAAATCAAATTAATTATATCATTAATTACGATATATAATCGTAATTCATGGTATATATTTTTATTTAAATTATATTTATCATTTTTTGGGTTATTTTATGAGTAACAATATTTGTTTATTTATTTTGTTTTCATGAATGACTCATAAATAACTGTTTTACATATATATTTTTATTTAAATTATGTTTATTTTTTTGGATTATTTTATGAATATCAATATTTGTTTATTTATTTATGATGTGAATATTATTGCGGACTTGTTTTTAGGAATGACTCATAAATCACTGTTTTACATATATATTTTTATTCAAATTATGCTTATTATTTTTTGGATTATTTGATGAATGCCAATATTTGTTTATTTATTTATGATGCGTATATTATTGCAAGTTTGTTTCTAGGAATGACTCATAAATAATTTTTTTACATATATATTTTTATTTAAATTATGTTTATTACTTTTTGGATTACTCCATGAATAACAATATTTGTTTATTTATTTATGATGTATATATTATTGTAGGCTTCTTTCTAGGAATGACTCATAAATAACTATTTTACATATATGTTTAGGAAAAGTGGGAAGGAAGGTAAATTTGTTTTCATTATTTATATATGTCATATAGATCATTATTACTTTTATATAAAAAATAAATTCATAATTTTGTTTTCATTATTTATATATGCAATATAAATTATTATTACTTTTATATAAAAGAGAAATTGAAAATTTTTGTTTTCATTATTTATATATGCAATGTAAATGATTATTATTTTTATATAAAAAAGAAATTGATAATTGTCGATATATCTTGTTAGAAATATATATTTTTCTCTAATATTTATGTGGTATTGCATGCACATTTACTTACAGGAATGACCTCACCTTCTAGTTTTGTGAAAAGGGTTTTTCCCAAAGTAAATATCGATGTAGTTATATATTGTTCTTTTCTCAAATATTCTAAGAGAATTATGCACACAATTATTAATAAAGTTATTTTTTATGGAAGGGGTTCAAAATACTCATTCCAAGTGCTCAAGGAGGATGGGGCTACATTCTTCTTTGAGTAGTGTAGTATTTCTTGTTTGTGTTGACCATATTTCTTTAAACTCATATGCATCACAACACATTTTTTAAGACACGTTTACTTTACAACATTTATATTTGAAGCATGTTATCTTACAATTCAATGATCATCCATTCATATTATAACACTTTTCCCAATTTCATTTAAGCCAAAACACACTTACATTGAAAAAAATTTAAATTTTTTTACACAAATACAAATTATACAATCTTCCACAATGCATTGAAAGGCCCTAAGTATTTCTCTAATCAACAAGCCCTTCATATTGGAATTTTTCTTATTTTTTGGCCCTTTTCTATTTTATTGGTTTTTAAATCTTTTATATTGTATTATTTTATATATTTATATAATTAGATTAGAGTATACACATATACTTTAGCTTTTTATATATACTTGGTTAAATAGTAGGATACATATTTACTTATTCGAATTTCTATATATATGTTTCTGATTTTGAAAATGTTTATGTATTTATTTTGATATTTTGAATTCAAATTGTGTACCATCTTTGTTTATTCATTTGAAATTGTGAAATCGTGTGTTTAGTTGAATTGCATGTATATGTGAGTGGTTTTTACCATGTGTTTAGTTTAATTGTGTGTTTGCTTGTTCGAATTGCTTATATATGAATGGTTGTATGAATGTTTATTTATGAATATATGTACGTAGTTTGAAATTGTAATCATGTGTTTGTTGTTTTTAATTATGAATTTCAATGTGTATGTATAATGTAGATTTTAATTTGTATATTATGAGTTTACTTTTCTTTAAAGTTGCATAAGCATATTTTAGTGTTTTCCTTTATTGACGTGAAATTGTATGTTGTGTGTTTAGTTGAATCTGTATATTGTATGTTTCTTTATTTCAAGTTGTACTTTGTATGTTTCTTTATTTGAAATTGGATATATATGAATATTTGTATTATTTGTGACTTGAAAGTGTAATAGTGTGTTTGTTGTATTGAATTGTGATTGTAATTAATTTTATAGGGTAAATAGTTGTAGGTTTTACTTTGTATATTGCGAGTTAGCTTATTTAATGTTGCAATGGCATGTTTGAGTTTCTGTCTTTGAATTGACTTGACATTGACATTGTATGATGTGTATTTCTTTATTTGGAATTGTATATTATGTGTTTTTCTATTGGAATTTCTATTTTGTGTTTGATATTTAAAAATTCAAAATTTTATACTTGCTTATTTAAATTTGTATTCTAGGCGTTGTTTGAAATTTCATATACATGCGAGAATATGTTTTGTCAAATGTTTGTATGTGTAGGTGGCTTTGTCAATGTTTGTGAATGTATGTGTTTAAATTTTATATTCCACTGCGTTTGAAATTGCATATTGTATATTTGTTTATTTGAAATTGGTTAAGTATGTTTACTAAGTGTCTTTTCAATGAAACCTTGTGTTTGTTATGTTGATTTGTATTAGGCATGAATTTAATTATAAACTTGAAGTTGTGTATTTTATATAGATTTAATTAAGTTTTATATTTTTATTGTATAATGTTTTAATGTTTATTTATTATATTGAGTTTTAATTATAATGAGATTTGTATTTTTTCTTCCTCTTTTTTAATTGTATTTGGTTAAAATATATTTCTATCATTTTGAAAATGTATAAATTTAATTAAAAATCACAATATAAATACTAATCTTATTTAATAATTTTATTTTATTTTTAAATTAAATTTTCATCATTGTTATTATTATTCTTATTCTTATTATTTATTTATTTTTTTCGTATTTGTCATTTTCCCTCTAAAAATTAATAAGTTAATTTGAAAATTTGCAACAAAACATAAATATTTTGATAACATAATTATTTTAAGATAAAAAAACATAATTAGTAACTATTTTAATAAATATTACTACCACAACAATAATAATATGATTAATGCAAAATTTTATTATAATTTATTTTCATTAATGTTAATAAATTAATATGTTTTTAAAAAATATTCGTTAACATCATTAATCATTTAAAATATTAAATCAATATAATAACTATAATTAATAAATATTTCTTCCACACCAATAATAATTTGATTGATGCAAAATTTTATAATAATTTATTTTCATTAATGTTAATAAATTAATATGTTTTTAAAAATTATCCATTAACATCATTAATCATTTAACATATTAAATCAATATAATTAAATCATCTCCACATTTTGATAAGTAAAAAATCCCATATACAATGAAATTTTTTTGGGGCATATAAAAAACACCTTCAAGTGGTTGACCCTATTCGTAGAGATTATAATCTCAAAGCAAAGAGGAGTTTTTTTAATTGTTAATGAAAATTAGCATAACACATATTTAAAAATAAACATATTTAGCCATTTTAAAATAGAACGTTTCAAGCAAATGAACATGAATCAGTCACTACATTATTCTATAAGAAAATATTAATTCAATCAAACCTTTTCATGAATAAATTGACGTATTAATGTTAAGTCTCCTTGTTTGTTTGGGAAAATCCCATAGGTTGAGTTAAGGAAATATGGAAAATATGATTCAACCAATAGGAGAACCTTGAGGGAACCTATTAGATCCTTTCATATGCGGGTATCTAAACTGCTCAACTTGGTGTAAGTCTTCTTATGTGTTAGCACTTGTCCAATCTAGTAGAGAAGGGAAAAGGGGAAAATATTAAGCGAGCAAATCAATATTAGAGGTCCTAAAAAGACTTCTTCAAAGGGGAAACATCCTCTGCTCTCAATAAGTCAGGATCCCTCCTCCGCTCATTGAAAAAATAAGTGCCAATGCACAATTCTATTAAGCTAAATAAATAAAGGGTGAAAGAAGAGAAAGGCTTCTAGTGTAGGGAGGTGAATCTAGTGACTTCGCCGGTGTATTATACAGGCTCGCTGGTAGTGAAGAAACTTTTGTGCTCTTGAAGTGAATTCATCAGGGTATTGTCTAGGCCTACTGGCAGCAGAGCAACACCAGACACAAAAAATCATATTATGAAAATCATAAATTGTGTATGTTTTGTCTGTCTTCCAATCAAGCTGAGAAAATTGAGATGCTATGTGTCAAACTAGGTCAAAGAGGGGAGGTCGAGGAAATCAATACTTCTTGAAGGTCTGGCCCTTAACCGAAAGCTATTTCTGGACAAAGAAGTTGAAGTTTACCCAATGAGTCCACAAGTGTTGTCGTTGCTACAAGACCCTCCAAAATTTCAGTACATTTGAATTTTGGAGCCTATTATCACCGTTGAATCTAGAATTGCTTTGATCAACAAATGTCGTTTATGTTATTTTGTGTGTTTATTAAAAGAATTTACTAAAGTGTTATAAGCCCTAAACCCTAAACCCTAAGCATTTTACAACATTTTAAAAAGTGTTTTGTAACTTCTATTTAAGTGTTTATTAAAATAACTTACTAGTTTTTTTTAAACCTTAAACCCTAAACATTAAACCCCCAAACCATAAACCATAAGTGATTTATAACATTTTATAAATTGTTTTGTAACTTTTACTTAAGTGTTTATTAAAAGCATTTACTAAAGTGTTATAAACCCTAAACTCTAAACCACAAACCCCAAAACATAAGGATTTTATAACATTTTAAAAGGTGTTTTGTAACATTTATTTAAGTGTTTATTAAAACCATTTACTAAAGTGTTCTAAACCCTAAACCCTAATCCCAAAACCCTAAACCCCAGACCCTAAACCCTAAACCATATACCATAAACTCTAAACCCTAAGCATTTTTGTAACTTTTATTTAAGTGTTTATTAAAAGAATTTATTAAAGCATTATAAACCATAAACCCTAAACCCCACACCTCAAACCCAAACCCTAAACCCTAGGAATTTTCTAACATTTTAAACCCCAAGAGCCAAACACTAATTATTTTCTAACATTTTAACAAGCGTTTTCTAACTTTTTTTTAAGTGTTTATTAAAATCATTTACTAAAGTTATAAATCCTAAACCTTAAGAATTTTATTAAATTTTAACAAGCATTATGTAACTTTGTAAAACCCTAAACCCTAAGCATTTGATAAAATTTTAATAAGCATTTTGTAACTTTTTTATATTTTTTTACTAAAAGCATTTACTAAAATATTATAAACCATAAACCCTAAATAGAAAACCCTAATCCCTAAACCCCAAAAACAATACCCTAAACCCTAAACCCTAACAATTTTATAACATTTAAAAAAGTGTTTTGTAACTTTTATTTAAGTGTTTATTAAAAGCATTTAATAAAGTGTTATAAACGTTAAATGTTAAACCCCAAACCGTAAACCCTAATCCTTAAGCATTTTACAAACCCTAAACCATAAACCTTATACACTAAACCCCAAACCCTAAGCATTTTATAACATTTTAAAAATCATTTTGTAAATTTTATTTAAGTGTTTATTAAAAGAATTTTGTAAAGAGTTATAAAATTTAAGCTCTACACCCGAAACCCTAAACCCCAAACCTAAACCCTATGTATTTTATAACATTTTAAAAAGAATTGTGTAACCTTTATTAAAGTGTTTATTAAAAGAATTTACTAAACCATAAACCCTAAACCCTAAACCCCATACACCAAACGCTTATCCCTAAACCCTAAAGCCCAAACCCTAAATCCTAATCATTTTATAACATTTTAAAAAGTGTTTTGAAACTTTTATTTTAGTGTTTATCAAAAGAATTTACTAAATTATTATAAAACCTAAACCCTAAATACTAAACCCTAAATCATAATCCCTAAACGCTAAACCTTAAACCAAAACCCTGAACCTTAAAACCTAAACACCAAACCTAAACCCTAAACCCTAAGAATTTTATAACATTTTAGAAAGTGTTTTGTCATTTTCATTTAAGTGTTTATTAAAAGAATTTACTAATGTTTTATAAACCCTAAACTCTAAACCCCAAACCCTAAACACTGAACTCTAAACCTGAAGCCCTAAACCCTAAACCCTCTACTCTAAATCCTAAACACTAAACCCTAGGTTGTAAGCATTTTATAACATTTTAAATATCATTTTGTAACTTTTATTTAAGTGTTTATTAAAATAATTTACTAAAGTGTTCTAAGCCCTAAACCCTAAACTGTAAACCCTAAACCCTAAAACCTAAGCATTTTATAAAATTTGAAAAACATTTTGTAATTTTATTTAAGTGTTTATTAAGAGACTTTACTCATGTATTATAATCCCAAAACTCTAATTACCAAACCCTAAAACCTAAATCCTCTACCCTAAGAATTTTAGAACATTTTAAAAAGCGTTTTGTAACTTTTTAAGTGTTTATTAGAAGCATTTAATAAACTATTATAAACCCTAAACCTAAACCCTAAACTCTAAATCCTAAGTATTTAATAACGTTTTAAAAGGCGTTTTGTTACTTTTTTTAAGTGTTTATTAAAATAATTTACTGAAGTGTTCTAAAACCTAAATCGTGAACCCTAAGAATTTTAGAACATTGTAAAGCCTAAACCGTAAACCTACAACATTTTATAACATTTTAACAAGTGTTTTGTAACTTTTTTTAAGTGCTTACTAAAACCATTTACTAAACTATTATAAATCAAAAACCATAAACCCTAACCCTAAACCCTAAGCATTTTATAACATTTTAAAGAACATCTTGTAACTTTTTTTAAGTGTTTATTAAAAGCATTTACTAAAGCGTTATAAACCCTAAACCCTAAACCCAAAGCATTTTATAACCTTTTAAAAAGCATTTTCTAACTTTTATTTTAGTGTTTATTAAAATAATTTACTAAAGTTTTATAAACCCTAAACCCTAAACCCTAAACATTAAACACTAAACTCTAAACCATAAACCATAAACCCCAAACCCTAAACCCTACACCCTAAATAGTAATCCCTAAGTATTTTATAACATTTTAAGAAGATTTTTGTAACTTTTTTTTAAGAGTTTATTAAAAGAACTTACTAAAGTGTTATAAAACCTAAATCCTAAACCCTCAACCCTAAACCCCAAACCCTCACCCTAATATTTTAAAAACATTTTAAAAAGCGTTATAAACATTAAACCATAAACCCCAAACACTAAAACATAAGGATTTTATAACATTTTAAAAAGTTTTGTAACTTTTATTTAAGTTATTATTAAAACCATTTACTTATATTTTATGAACCCTAAACCCTAAATGCTAAACCCTAAACTCGAAACACTAAATCCTAAACCCTAAACCCTAAACCTTAACCATTTTACAACATTTTAAAAACAATTTTGTAACTATTATTTAAGTGTTTATTAAGATAATTTATTAAAGCATTATAAACCACAAACCATAAACCCTAAACTCCACACCCAAAACCCTAAACCCTAAGAATTTTATAACATTTTAAACCCACTAGCGTTTTGTAACTTTTGTTTAAGTGTTTATTAAATGAATTTACTAAAGTTTTATAAACCCTAAGCATTTTATTACATTTTAATAGGCATTTTGTAGCTTTTTAAAACCCTAAACCCCAAATGCTAAACCCTAAGAATTTTATAAGATTTTAATAAGCTTTTTGTAAAAAATTTTAAAGGTTTATCAAAACCATTCACTAAAGTGTTTTAAACCCTAAAACCTAAGAATTCTATAACATTTTAACAAGCGTTTGGTAAATTTTATTAAAGTTTTTATTGAAATCATTTACTAAGTTTTCCCTAAACCCTAAACACTAAGCATTTTATAACATTTTAACAAGTGTTTTGTAACTTTCTGTTGAAGTGTTTATTAAAAGCATTTACTAAATTGTTATAAAGTCTAAACCATAATCCCTAAACCCTAATCATTTTATAGAATTTTAAACCCTAAACCCTATACCCTTTACACTAAACCCTAAAGCCTAAGAATTTCATAACATTTAAAAAAAAGGTTTTGTAACTTTTTTTGAGTGTTTATTAAAGGCATTTATTGAAGTGTTATAAATCCTAAATCCTAAACACTAAGCATTTTATAACATTTTAAAAAATGTTCTACTACTTTTTTTGTGTTTACTAAAAGAATTTACAGTGTTATAAACCCTAAACCCCAAACCCTAAACCCTAAACCCTAACCCTAAACATTCAGCATTTTAGAACATTTTAAAAAATGTTTTGCAAGTTTTTTTAAGTGTTTATCTAAAGCATTTACTAAGGTGTTTAAACCCTAAAATCTAAGTATTTTATAACATTCTAACAAGTGTTTTGTAACTTTTATTTAAGTGTTTATTAAAAGCATTTACTAAAGCATTATAAACCTCTAAATCTTAAAACCTAAACGCTAAACCCTAAAATTCAAACCCCTAACCCTAAACCCTAAAAATTAAGCATTTTATAACCTTTTAAAAAGTGTTTTGTAACTTTTATGTAACTTTTTATTAAAAGAATTTAATAAAGTGTTATAAACCCTAAACCCTAAAACCTAAACCCTAGATCCTAAATAATAAAAGCTAAACCCTAAATCTGAAAACCTAAACCCTAAACCCTAAACCTTATGTATTTTATAACATTTTAAAGAGATTTTTGTATCTTTTATCTATGTGTTTATTAAAAACATTTACTAAAGTGTTATAAACCCTAAACCGTAAAACCATAATCCGTAAGAATTTTATAAGATGTTAAAATTTGTTTGTAGCTTTTATTCAAGTGTTTATTAATTTTTTTTACTAAAGTATTATAAACCCTAAATCATATGCCCTAAACCCTGAACCCTAAACCCTATACCATAAACCCTAAGAATTTTATAACATTTTTTAAAGCATTTCCTAGATTTTATTTAAGTGTTTATTAAAAGCATTTTATAAACCCTAAACCCTAAACTCTAAACCCTAAGCATTTTATAACATTTTGAAACCTAAAGCCTAAAGCCTAAACCCCAAACGCCGAGCATTTTATAGCATTTTAAAAAGTGTTTTGTAACTTCTATTAAAGTTTTTATTAAAAGCATTTACTGAAGTGTTTTAAACTGTAGACACCAAGCCCTAAGAATTTTATAACATTTTAACAAGTGTTTTGTGACTTTTTGTAACTTTTTATTAGAATCATTTACTAAAGTCTTATAAACTCTAAACCCTAAGCCCTAAGAATTTTAAAACCTTTTAAAAAGTGATTTGTACCTTTTATTTAAGTATTTATTAAAAGAATTTAGTAAAGTGTTATAAACCCTAAAGACTAAACCCTAAACCCTAAACCCCAAACCCTAAACCCTAAAAACTAAACATTTTATAACATTTTAAAAGAGTATTGTAACTTTTTTTTAAGTGTTCATTAAAACACAAATCCTAAACCATAAAACCCATACCCTAAATCGTAAACCCTAAATCCTCAACCCTAAACCCCAAACCCTGAACCCTAAGCATTTTATAACATTCTAAAAAGTGTTTTATAAATTTTATTTAAGTGTTTATTAAAAGAATTTACTAAAGTGTTATAAACCGTAAACCCTAAACCCAAAACCCAAAACCCTAAACCCTATACACTAAACCCTAAGCATTTTATAACATTTTAAAGCCTAAACCCTAAACCCTAAGCATTTTATAATATTTTAACAAGTGTTTTGTAACTTTTTTTAAGTTCCTATTAAAAAAATTGACAAAAGTGTTATAAATCCCAAACACCAAACACTAAACCCTAAACCATAAATCCTAACTCTAAACCATAAGCATTTTATAACATTTTAATAAGTGTTTTGTAACTTTTTTTAAGTGTTTATTAAAAGAATTTAATATAGTGTTATAAACCCTAAACCCTAAACCCTAAACATTAAACCCTAAACCCCAAACCCTAAACCCTAAAACATAAACATTTTATAACATTTCAAAAAGTGTTTCGTAACCTTTTTTTTAAGTGTTCATTTAAATCACTTACTAAAGTGTTATAAACCCTAAACCCTAAACCATAAATCCTTAACCATAAATACTAAACCATAAAACCCAAACCCTATATCCTAAACCCTAAACCCTCAACCCTAAACCCCAAATCCTAAACCCTAAACCTTAAGCATTTTATAACATTTTAAAAAGTGTTCTGTAAATTTTATTTAAGTGTTTATTAAAAAATTTACTAACATGTTATAAACCCTAAACGTGAAACGCTAAAGCCTAAAGCCTAAACCCTATACACTAAACCCTAAACCCTAAGGATTTGATAACATTTTAAAAATTGTTTTATAACTTTTATTTAAATATTTATTTAAAGCACTATAAACCTTAAACCCTAAACAATACACCCTAAAACCTAAACCCAAAACCCAAAACCCAAAACCCTAAGTATTTCATAACAATTTTAAAAGAATTTTGTAACTTTTATGTCAGTTATTATTAAAATCATTTACTAAATTGTGATAAACCCTAAGCCTTAAACCCTAAAAAAAATCCCTAAACCCCAAGCCCTAAACCATAAACCCTAAGCATTTTATACTAGTTTAAAAATCATTTTTTAATTTTTATTTAAGTGTTTATTAAAAGCATTTACTAAAGTGTTATAAACCCTAAACCCTAAACACAAAACCCTAAACCCTAAACCCAAAACCCAAAAACCCTAAACCCTAAACCATAAGCAATTCACAACATTTTAAAAAGTGTTTTATAACTTTTATTTAAAGATTTATTTACAGCATTTACTAAAGTGTTATAAAATTGAAACCCTAAACCGTGAAACCTAAACCCTAAACCCTAAACATTTTACAACATTTTAAAAAGAGTTATGTAACTTTTTTTTAAGTGTTTATTAGAAGAATTTACTAAAGTGATATAAGCCCTAAACCCTAAACCCTAAACCCCAAAGCCTAAACCATACACACTAAACCCTAAACCCTAGGCATTTTATAAACCTTAAACATTAAACCATAAACCCTGAATCCCAAACCGCAAACTTGAAACCCTAGATCCTAAAGTCGAAAGCCTAAACCATAAACATTTTATAGCATTTTAAAAATCATTTTGTAACTTTTATTTAAGTGTTTATTAAAAGAATTTACTAAAGTGTTATAAAACCTAAAACCTAAACACTAAACCCCAAACCCAAAACATGAAGCCCTAGAACATAAACCCTAAACCTTAATCCCTAAATCCCAAACCCTAAACCCTAAACCATAAGCATTCTATAACATTTTAAAAAGTGTTTTGAAAATTTTATTTAAGTGTTTATTAAAAGCATTTACTAAAGTCTTAAAATCTCTAAACTCTAAACACCAAACCCTAAACCCTAAATCATAAACCATAAATCCTAAACCTTAATCCTTAAACCCTAAACCCCAAACCCTAAATTGTAAATGCTAAACCCTAAGGATTTATAACATTTTAAAAAGCGTTTTGTAGTTTTTATTTAACTATTTATGAAAAGAATTTACTAACGTGTTATAAACCCTAAGCAATAACCCCTAAACTCTAAATGCAAAATTTTAAACCCTAAACGTAAACTATAAACATTAAACCTTAAATTGTAATCCCTAAACCCTAAACCCTAAGCATTTTATAACATTTTTAAAATCGTTTTGTAACTCTTACTTAAGTTTTTATTAGAAGCATTTATTAATGTGTTATAAACCCTAAACCCTAAACTCTAAACTTCAAAACTTAAAATCTAAACCCTAAGTAGTTTATAACAATTTGTAACTTTAATTTAATTGTTTATTAAGAGCATTTACTAAAGTCTTATAAACACTAAACCCTTAACCCTAAACCCTAAGCATTTTACAACATTTTAAAAATCGTTTTGTAACTTTTACTTAAGTGTTTAATATAAGCAGTTACTAAAGTCTTATAAAACCTAAACCCTAAGCATTTTATAACATTCTAAAAATCCTTTTGTAAGTTTAATTTAAGTGTTTATTAAAATAATTTAATAGGTTGTTATAAACCGTAAACCCTAAACTCTAAAACCTAAACCCCAAACTCTAAAACCTAAATCCTACACCCTAAGCATTTTATAACATCTTAAAAAGTACTTAGTAACTTTGATTTAAGTGTTTATTAAAAGGATTTACTAAAGTATTCGAAACCCTAACCCCTAAAACCTAAAACATAAACAACAAACCCTAAAACCTATACCCTATATCATATACCTTAAATATGAAGCATTTCTTAACATTTTCAACCCCTCCCCCCTCTCTCTTCCTGTCCCTCCCCCTCTCTCCCCCTCGACCCTCTATCACTACCCCTCTCTATCTCTCTCTCCTCTTCCTCTCTCTCTAGCTCTCTCTCTCCCCACCTCCCTCCAACTCTCTCTCTCCCTCTCTCTCTCCTTCTCCCTCTCCCCCTCTCATTCTCTCCCCATCCCATTCAAACTCCCCTTCTCCCAATCATACTCTCCCCCTCACCTTCTCTGCCCGCACCCATCTCACTTTCAACTCCTTTCGCTCCCCCTCTCCCTCTGCCTATCATCCTCTCTCCCCCATCGCTCTCCTCATCTCTCTCTCTCTCCTCTCTCTCCCTCTACCACTTTATGCCTCTCTCTCTCCCCCTCTCCTCATCTATCTCTTCCTCTCCCTCCCCCTTTCCCCTCTCTTGGTCTCTTCCCCTCCTTCTCCCACTCCACCTCTCCCTTTCCCACTCTCTCCCCTCCCCTCTCTCCTCCCCCTCTCTCATCCTCCCCCCCTCTCCTCCTCTCCCTCCCCCCCTCTCCCTCTCTCCCCTCCCCCCTCTCTCTCTTCCTGTCCCTCCCCCTCTCTCTCCCTTGACCCTCTATCACTAACCCTCTCTATCTCTCTCTCCTCCTCCTCTCTCTCTAGCTCTCTCTCTCCCCACCAACCTCCAACTCTTCCCCTATCCATATCTCTTCCCTTCTCTCCCTCCCCCTCTAACTCTCACTCTCTATCTCTCTCCCTCCCTCCCTCCTCTCTCTCTCTCCTCCTCCCCCTTCCACCCCTGCCCCCTCTACATCTCTCCACCCACCCCACATTATTTTCATTACATCTGAACTTGTTGGCTACACACGACTGTATGTTAACAACGATATGCTTCTTTCATGTTTTTGTTGCATACATAACAATCTGATAACTCAAACTGAGATTATTAGTTTTGAATGTTACTTTTTGCATTCCTTTCCCCTCATCTCATTTGCCCTCTCCCTCCCTCTCCCTCTCTCTCTCTGTCTCCATCTCCCCCTCTCCCATTATACTCCCTAACCTCTCCCTCTCTCCCAATCTCTCTTTCAGTCTCTCTTCCCTTGTCCCTCCCCTCTCTCTCTCTACCTCTCCCTCTCCCCCTCTCATTCTCTCCCCATCCCATTCCAACTCCCCCTCTCCCAATCATACTCTCCCCCTCAACCTCTCTGCCCACACCTATCTCACTGTCTACTCCTTTCGCTCCCCCTCTCCCTCTGCCTATCATCCTCTCTCCCGCCTCGCTCTCCTCATATCTCTCTCTCTCTCTCTCTCTCTCTCTCTCTCTCTCTCTCTCTCCCTCTACCACTTTATGCCTCTCTCTCCCCCTCTCCTCCTCTATCTCTTCCTCTCCCTCCTCCTTTCCCCTCTCGTGGTCTCTTCCCCTCCTTCTCTCACTCCACCTCTCCCTTTCCCACTCTCTCCCCTTCCCTCTCTACTCCCCCTCTCTCATCCTCCCCCTCTCTCCTCCTCTCCCTCTCCCCCTCTCCCTCTCTCCCCTCCCCCCTCTCTCTCTTCCTGTCCCTCCCCCTCTCTCTCCCTCGACCCTCTATCACTACCCCTCTCTATCTCTCTCTCCTCCTCCTCTCTCTCTAGCTCTCTCTCCCCACCTCCCTCCAACTCTCTCTCTCCCTCTCTCTTCCCCTCTCCCTCTTTCTCTCTCTCTCCCCATATCCCATCCCCTTTCCCTCTCTCCCTCTCCCTCCCTCTTTCTCTCATTCTCCCTCCCCCCTCTCTCCCTCCCTCTCTCTCTCTCTCTGTCTATCCCCCTCTACCTCTACCTATCTCTTTCTCTCTCCCTCTCACCCTCTCTCTCGATATCCTCCCTTATTCCTCTCTCCCTCTCTCTCCCTCTCCACCCTCCCTCCTCTATCCTACTCTCTCTCTTCCTCTCACTTCCTCTTCTTCTCCCGCTACCCCTCCCCATCTCCCACCATCTTGCCTTCCCCCACTCCTACCCTCCCCCCTCTCAATCTCTCTCCACCTATCCTTCCCTTCCCACCCTCTCTCTCTCTTTATCACCCCATCTCTCTCTCTCTCTCTCTCTCTCTCTCTCTCTCTCTCTCTCTCTCTCTCTATACACTCCCTCCCTCTCTCTCTCTCTTCCCCCTCCTCCCTCTCTCTCTCTCTCCCCCTCATACTCTTTCTCTCTCTATATCTCCTCCTCCCCTGATCATCACCCACCCCCTATACCTCCCTATCACTCTCTTTCTAAATCTCCCTCTTTCCCTCGCTTCCTCTTTCCTTCTCCCCTACCTCTCTCTCTCGCCCTCTCTTTCACTCCCACTACCGTGGCCCTCCTCTCTCTCTCCCACTCCCTCCCTCTCTCTTGCCAACTGCTTCCACCTCTCTTCTTTCTCACTCTCCATCCCACCATCCCTATCTCTCCCTCTCTCCCTCTCCCTCTCTCTCCCATCCTCTCTCTCCCCCCCTCCTACCCCCACTACCTCTCTCTCTTTCTCTCCCTCCCTCCACTCTCCCACTATTTCCCTCACTATATGTCTCCCCCTCCCCCTATCACACTCTCTCCTTATCTTCCTCCCTCTCTCACTCCTCCCCCCCCCCCTCTTCCACTCTCTCCATCTGCCTCTCCCCCCTGTCTCTCTCTTCACTCCACCCTCCCCTCTAAGTATCTATCTCCTCCTCTCTCTCTCCCCTCTACCTCTCCTTATCTCTCTCTCTCTCTCTCTCTCCTCTCCCCATACACTTCTCTTGCTTTCTCCCCCTCCCGGTCTTGCTCCCCTCTCACTCTATCTCTCCCTCTCCCTCTCCCTCTCCCTATCTCTATCTCTCTCCTTCTTCCTCTCTCTCTCTCTCTCTCTCCTCTCTCTCTTCTCCTCCTCTCCCTCTCTCTCTCTCTCTCTCTCTCTCTCCTCTCTCTCTCTCTCTCTCTCTCTCTCTCTCTCGCCTCCTCTCTCTCTAAATCTCCCTCTCCCTCTCCCTCCCTCTACCCCAACTTTCTCTCTCTCTCCTCCTACCCCTCTCTCCCGCTCTCCCTCTATCTTATCTCCTCTCTCTCTCTCTCCCCCCTTCCCTCCCCCTATCTTTCCCTCGCCCCTCTCTCCCTACCCCTCTTACTCTCTCTCCCCTTCCCCTCAATCTCTAGCTCTATCTCTCCCCGCCTCCCTCCACCTCTCTCTCCCTGTCTCCCTCTTTCTCCCTCTCTCACCCTCTCCCATCCCCTTTGCCTCTCTTCCTCTCCCTCCATTTCTCTCTCGTTCTCCCTCCTCTCTCTCTCTCTCTATCTCTCTCCCCCTCTCCCTCTACCTATCTCTTTTTCTCTCCCTCTCCCACTCTCTCAATCTCCTCCCTCCCTACTCTCTCCATCTCTCTCCCTCTCCACCCTCCCACCTCTCTCTCGCTCTCTCTCTTCCTCTCACTTCCTCTTCTTCTCCCTCTATCTCTCCCCCTCTCCTATCGTCTCACCTTCCCCCACTCACGCCCTCTCCCCGTCTCCATCTCTCTCCACCTATCCCTTCACCCCAACCCTCTCTGTCCCTCTCTACCTCTCACTCCATCTCTCCCTCTCCCTCTCGCTTCCTTCCTCTCACTCCCCCTCCTACCCTCACTCCCTATGTCTCTCTCTCTCTCTCTTCCTCTTTTCCCTCCCTCTTCTATCTTGCTATTTCCCTCACTATCCATCTCCTCCTCCCCCTATCACACTCCGTCCTCCTCCCCCTCCCCCTCCCCCTCCTCCACTCCCTCTCTCCCTCTCCCTCTCCTCCTCTCTCGCTCTCTTCACCACACCCCTCCCACTCTCTCCCTCTCTCTCTCTCCTCTCGCCATCCCCCTATCTCGCTCTTTCTCCCTCCCGCTCGCACTCCCCACCCCATCTCCCCCTCTCTTCCCCCACCTATCTCTCCCTTTGCCCCTTTCCCTTCCCCTCTCTCCCACTCCCTCTCCCTATCCTCCTCTCTCCCCCTCATATCTCTCTTTCTCTCTCCCTGTCTCTCTCCCTCTCTCGCCCCCTCCTTGACAAAACCTTGACAATCCCTTTACTACAACTCTTAAACAACTGAAGTAAATCCCACTAGCTGACCTAGTGGAACATGTTTGCACATTCAAAATATGCCTCTACTATCTCAGCTCAAATGGATTTAAACTAGATAAGGGGTGCCATGGTTAGAATCCTAGATGGTTTTAGCCAGGAATCAAGGTGAAACATAGAGGGAAAATGCACAACGAGTGGGTTACCAAACCCTAACTTACATAGAAATGTAAAAAAATATGAACAAAATCAATGAAACAACAAGGTGTTAGTAACCTTGAAACACCAAGGGATTAACTCAAACATCGATAGTTAGGATGTATGGTACATAAACATTAATATGTCATATATGAGTGTCTATGAATGGTCAATTTGAGAAAAATTGTGCAAATCAAGATTAATATCCCTGATGAGCATGCCAAATCACCCATAAAACTGTGACACAAATCTCAAAGGAATAACCCTTAGCCCGTGTTAGTGTCGGTATCTTCATCCCTCCATCAGTGATCAAATTTCTCTTTTTGCATGCATATTAGGTGTCCCATCTAATCAGCTGCATTCTATTAGGTCATGGATCAACTGATGGCAGTGGTTCATTATCAATTTCCCTCATGGCATTTACCTGCTAGCATGTTTTCACATGTTTAGGTCATTTACTGTCATTTTGTTTCATTTCAATTACCACAATCAGTTTTAGGGTTTTTAGTCTCACTAGGTCTAGGGTTTGCCACCATGGTCATCCAAAACTCAATAAAAGGTCAGCAGGCACATGAGGAGGTTTTATAAGTTCATAAGATCATAAATTCACTAATGATTGACCCAATAAATTGTTTTTACCTCAAAACTCTGTTTTGCGGTGAAAACAGAGCTTTATTATTTCTGTGTACAAATTTTACGTAATTTAAAGTGTTTTCTATATGTAATAAGTTCTAGCTGCTGCCCTTGGTCACCTTGCCAACTCCAGCCACTACAAGAAACAAAAGCATCAATGCATTAGTTCATCAAATGATCAAGAAAAGTCAATTCAAATGAAAAACAAAGTTTATGAGAAAACGTGACTTTGACATTATAAAAGTGGGTTTCAAATAAGGAAAAATAAAAAGGCATCCATATATAAAGTGAAAACATACTAGTCATCTATTTCATTGTGCAAGACATCCATGAAGAGCTAAAATCGCGATTTGGAGGCAAATTGGACAAAAGAAGGTGAAATCCCTGTTTTTCTAGAAAATCTTCCTGACGCTGTGCGTCAGAGGCAGTGTGTTGTGCATCAGACTCGCGTTGCACATCAACGAGTTTGTGCCAGTGTAAATTTACAAGGGCATTGCGCGTGAGGAGGGCATTGCGCATTGGGCCCAGTGTGCTGTGCATCAGTCAAGAAACTGCCAAAACATTCCAAATCACCCAAAAACCCTAAAAAAAGGTGCATTTCTCTCCTACAAGTAATTTATCATTGTTCTTGAGCTGAATTTGATCTCCTACATGTTTTCTTCATAAGTTTTGCATCTTGAAACTCAAACCCTAGCTTGTCTTCATCAATTTCCATTTCATTGTAAAGCTTTCACTCCATAACCAAAACCCACATCATTTTCCCCTTTTCTATATTTCATTGCCCTAAATTAATCCATCAATTTCATTTTCCATATCCCACTCCCCTAAGGAAAATCACTCCCTTCATTCCTCAACTACATTTCACATTGGTAAAATCTCGTCATACTCATCTCTCTTGTCCTCCGCCATTATCATTTTCCACCATATCATCATCACATAACTTCCCTAAGACAAGCACCATGATAAGAAGCAGTGAATCAAGTTATGAAGAGGAAACACTTACTGACAGCTCAAGGGAAATAAATGTATAGCCTAGGAGACCTCACAAGGGTGGAAAAATTATTAGAGAGGAACCTATTAGCATGACTGAACTCCTTGCTTGCCCTCTTGCTACCACATGTTTCAGATACCAGTCTTGTTTTGAGTTTTGTGAGATGGTTGAGAGGGTTAAATACCATCATGAGCTGGCAATGAAATTTGTCATAAACATGGAGAATAATGTGGTGCACCTTGCTGGGATCAATTTCACTCTTTCACCAGCTATTATTGCAAAAGCCACTAGAATACCAGATGTAGGGGAAAAGTGGAACAAAAGTCAGAATATCAGCAAGCAGCATTATGAACCATATATTAAGGCCAAATATCATGGTAAACTGAGCAGGGTGTTTCCTTTCAAGTTCTTGGAGGACCGGTATGTTCCACTTATGAAACTTATCATCAAATACTCCACACGTGAGGGTAGGTTCTCCAGAATTTATGCCTACCATATCAGATTACTTATGCACTTCACTAGGGTCAGAATGATGAGTATTCCATATTTCATATGCAAAAACATAGAGAGGATGATTGTGATTGCAAAAAGAAAACCATACCCACAGCAGCTCAACAGTATTTGTCACTTTGCTATCATCAAAATTATTGTTTTGCATCAGCTCACTCAGTTGGGAGTGTCATGGGAAACTTTCATTTCCCTGAAATCTTCAAGAAGGTGAACCTTCGAGGCAACAAAAGGAGCCTAAAATCAAAACTGATGAGGCTCATATTCCCGTGTTTGTAACTTATGAGAAAGGCACCAGGAGGCTTTTTGTAGTTGCCAAATGAGTGTTATCTCCACCAGGGGTCGAAGGGGCCTTGTTTTCTTCACTAGATCATAGGCAAATGCTATCTTGACTTGGGGTGAAAGGGGCTTTGCCTTATTCTTCAGCTGAACAGGTATAGGACAAAGACAAAGGAAAGCAACAAGTGGATGATGAAGGCCCTACTGAAGGGCAAGAGAAAGATTTTGTTTTGGTTGAGGAAGATGACGCTGATTTGGGTTCTTAAAGCTCAAGACTCAAGGATGTGATCATCAAAGAGAAGGAGGCTAAAATCCAAGCCTTATCAAATGGATCATTAACTTTCTTCAGCAATAGAACAAGCAAATGGAGGACAAACAAGCAATAATGGAGTTGTAAACAATTAGAGAAAACCCACAAGTGGCAAAAAGAAGGAAAATCAAGATGACATCACTTGAGCAAGAAATTGAGGCTGACCGAGAATCATGGTTGGAAAGAGTGAATATCCACCTTGAGAAGATGATTGATAAGGCTAACAAGGAGAAGAAAATGTTGCACCACATGGCTTATCATTACTTAGCTCGGAATAGAATTTGCAAGACAAGGATAAATGGCCTAAAAGCTAAGTTAAAGAGAGCCTTAAGAGCCAAAAAGGAACAAGACAAACTTAAAATTTTGGGTTAATCTTCCTTGGCTCAGCAAAGCAATTAGTAAGCTTGCCTCTTGCCAAATTTGAAGCAATTTTGAGAAAATTTTGTCATTTCACGATTTTTAAATGCAAAACACAGGAATTTTCAGTTGTGCGCTGCGCATTGAGTTGGCTAATAATTTTTCAAAATGCATTGCATTTTTGGATTCCTCATGGAAACATAATGAAACCCAGAAAGTTTCATAAGTTTTGGAGGATATCTGGGTCACCTAAAGGGAAAAAAACACTTACAAAATGCCCTCTCTGCCACTTTTTGGACCCACAAGAACCAGTCTTGGGAGAAATGATTTTTGAAGGGGCAAATGGACTCCCTATCCAAAAATTCTAATTGTCCTAGAAAGTAGATAGGAAGAGCTTTCCAACTTAATTAGTGGATCTATCAGAGTCATATGAGAATTCAATGCCATCAGGCTCAGGGCACTTCACATCAGGCAAAATTTTTCCAATTTTTCCTAGAAACTTAGGAAGTTTGCTGTCAGTTTGACTTTTTCTTCTCTCTTTGGTAAATTGATGATGCAATATGATGTAATATGATGTACTATGATGTAAAAATGATGAAAAATGACTTGAGCGGGTAGATACATCAGTTAGAGTTGATTTAAACGAATAGTTGGCTAATAATTTTGCAGAGCTTTCCAACTTAATTAGTGGATCTATCAGAGTCATATGAAATTTCAATGCCATCTAGCTCAGGGCTATTTTAATAAACACTTAAAAGAATTAAAACGCTTGTTAAAATGTTATAAAATGATTAGGGCTTAGGGTTTAAAATGTTATAAAATGCTTACGGTGTAGGGTTTACATATTAGAGTTTAGGTTTTAGGGATTAGTGTTTATAACAATTTAGTAAATGATTTTAATAATAACTTAAAAGAAAATTTACAAACCTCTTGTTAAAATGTTATAAAATGTTTAGGATATAATGTTTAAAGTTTAGGGTTTAAAATGTTATGAAAGTCTTATGGTTTAGTGTTTAAAATTTTATAAAATTATTAGTGATTAGGGTTTAGGTTTGATAACATTTTAGTGAATGATTTTAATAAACACTTAAGAAAGAGTTACAAAATGCTTGTTAAAATGTTATAAAATTCTTAGAGTCTAGGGTTTAGGATTTAGGGTTTAAAATGTTATAAAATGCTTATGGTTTTGGGTTTATTATTTAGGTTTTATAACACTTTAGTAAATGATTTTAATAAACACATAAAAAAAGCTACAAAACACTTGTTAAAATGTTATAAAATGCTTAGGGTTTAAAATGTGATAAAATTCTTAGGGTTTAGGGTTTAGGTTTTAGGGTTATAACACTTTAGTAAATGCTTTTAATAAACACTTCAAAATATTACAAAAGGCTTGTTAAAATTTTCTAAAATGATTAGGGTTTAGGGTTTAAGATCTTATAAAATGCTTAGGGTGTAGCGTTTAGGGTTTAGGGCCACTAGGGTATTGAGGACTGGCTCTTGAATCATTATTTGAGCTTTCAAATAAATGACATGGGTTAAAACTATGCCCACCATTATTGAGGAGGAATGTTTTTATGTAGCCAACACTCCAGGAATCTTCCCAATGGAGTCAACATAATTAAAGTTTATTCTATTGAATTCCATTGGATTTTTTGGAAAGCTACATCTAATTTTTCACATTAAGTTTTTTTCAAGTCACATGTGGTAGGGAACTCCCCCCCGGCCACCCAACCTATTTTGAGGATGGTACCCAAGGTAAATCTAAGATTCTTCAACACACATGGCTAGGTTAAGAAAGATTCAAATCCTTCACAAAAATATACTCATTATCAAGTCAACACACCACTTATGGAAATAGGACTTAGTTGGGGAGAATAATAATCCATCACAAAACTACTTGGGCTAAACCGAATTGATGACTATCACAGCCCATATAGTGGCTTAGATGCTATTTTCCTTTTATAATTCTCTATAGGAGTTCATTTTCAGGTCCAAGTTTTGTAATACCAACAAAACCCAATGTAGTGTCTCCCATATGGCTTTTTATAGATCTTCTATAAAATATTTGTTCTCTCTAGACAAAATGTCTACATCTTCAAGTCTGAAGCCAATTTCAACATACATTTTCTTATTCTCCTGCTTTAGTTAGTACATTGTGACAAAGGGTAGAGTTTTTCTCCTACTAAATATTCTATTAGGATCACTGAGTTCTTTTATTTTCCTATGCATTGTTATATTATCATTGAATTAGGATAAATATCTTATATGATACATTTTTATCTTATTTAATGATTCTTGAATGATGTTGAGCCTTGGATATAATATGGTACCACCCAATATTATACTTAAAGTTATAAATCCCTGAAAAGAAGTGTAGCTCTAGGGGTAACTTAAAATAATTTCCCAATGTCACATCAACAACACTTACTCTCACTATACGTTGGTTCTCTTATGACATAGGGTAAATCCTAGGAAATATTTTTGATAGTTGTGTAGGTATACGTTCTCCATCCTATGTCCCTAATTTCAGTATTGCAAGTTTTTTCATCCAATATCTCTTGTACCTTGTCAAAACTTATGCTCTTCTCCTCTATATCACCCATATATTCTTTAAAAAGACCCTGCCACAATGAAACATCTCTACTACCTTGTGAGAACCTCTACTCTTCACCTTTATCTCACCCGAATCTTTCTTAGAATCTATAAAAGCATATCCTCCAAAATAAAAATTAAATCATATTCATAAATAAAATTTACATAATTTGGCCCATGTGTGTCTTTAAACATACCTTATTTAATCCATTTTCTAAATTAAGGGAAAATAACTTTAACAATAAAATATTGAAACTCAAAACACAATGGATTTATAGGGACTATGGCTTATTTGTTCTCATATATCCTTATCATTTTCAAATCCAAAAATTCTCTTAAGTTGATATTGGCCCTTTTTTATTCTTTCTATTCCAGTCACTTGGTTTTTAAACTCTTGAAATAGATGTTTCAAGTTTTCCGTAACTTCGTCAACATTACCATTGCATCTGTGTTTGAATCAATTATATATATTGCCCTAGGTTTTTTTTTATACATGGAATTTGATTTTGTTAATGAACCAAGAAAGTCACCTTATCTCAAGATGATTAGATTTTGTTTTATATTTCTCACTTTTTCTTAAGCCTCACACAAATTCTTCAAACTTTTCTTGGTTAGGCAAACGTAAAACTCTTCATTGAATGCATCTATATAGGAAATAATGATGGTAGAAACTAAAAGTTGTGTTTATTTAAGAAAATTTTGAACTTTGTGATCAAATATCTTAATGAACTCTTTGATGGTTTCATGGAATCAGATATACAAAGACAACATGCTAATTTCCCTAGAACAATAGGTTCATATAATTTTTGTGCTTCAACTACTTTTATGCATAATGTTGTATTTTTTGTTTCAATTTTTTTAAATCCTTTTCCCTTTACTTCTTTCTGGTATCTTTGATTTGCATACCTCATGTACTTAGGAAATGTGCATTGATCTAGTAATGGACAACTTTCACAATAAAAGAAAAATATAAATTAACCTACCTTGTCATGTGTGCTTGAGTTTTAAGTTCTCATCAACACATTTAGATTGACTCTCCCCATGTCATCCACAAGAGTGAAATCAATTCTTTTAACATGAAGCTAGGAATGATTCTATGGAAAATGCTTCCCTTATAATGGAGTGGATTTCTACTTTTTCCAACATATTTCTAACCTACACAATTTAAATGTAAACCCATCATTCCTTCTTGTTTGCATTAACTAAGGTATGTTCATCCCTCAATATTCACAGACTCTACAGTGGTTGTGACTCACTACAATGAGAAAACCAATCAATCTGTTGATGATATTATGAATAAACAATATAATGATCCAAATAAAAAATAAATAACATGATGAATGAATGATACATACCTACTTAATTTTTTCAATTTCCAACTCTAGTGGAATCATCAATGATAAAAAAAACATAAATGGAACCCACTATGAATGGGACAACTGGATTTCTAATTTTATTGTCACATACATTTTATTGCTAATTTTGTACTAGTTGGATTGCTAATTTTATTGTCACATGCATACCCTAAGAATGCATGTCTGTATGCCATCATCAATCATTTCTCCAACACTCATCACATACGCATACATAGCTCGCTATCTCCACATCTAAGAATATCCTCAAAATTGTCCAAGTGTTGTGCCTCTCCTACACAAGACCATCAAGACACCCAAATTGAATAAAGACATCCCCATGCTCCACTAGCTTTTTCATACCCAAGTCCATGAAGATAACGTAAAACTTGTAAATCATCAAATCAATCATGCAATCATCTCATTGTGTTTCAATGAATACAACACCACCTCAAGGTGCTCTACCGAGTTTGATTCACACCCATTACTCATATTCTTGGTAAATTCACTCCACTCTTGATGTCCACAGATATGAAAAAATTGGCATGTCCAAGCCTTCTTGACTCAACTAAACCACTGCCCAAGCATCTTACACCAGTATTGGAATTTTTAGATGATGTCTCCATTAAGATCCCCACCTACCAAGTCTACTCTAAAGGGACCCATAATTTGTCTGAATCAAGGAAGCACTTGATCCATCTAGGTGATTTGATCCAAGACTTGATTCATCTCCGACTCCTCAACCCAAGGCATCATCATTCCATTATGCTCTCACTCTGGCTGGCTCCCATATCCATCAATATGTATCCACTCACATTAGCCATTTCGTCATTGGGTCACTAAGTCCTCATCTTGGATCATAGTGAAATCTAGATGAATAATATTCAATCAATTCACATGATGATTTACTATATCAAATTATGCTTCCCCATGTATTTATCACTCTCATCCAAATGGCCTCAATTCTTAAGTCATGAGAACCACTTTCCCAATCTCTCTCATGTCCAACTATAACTCAAGCTCTGCAAATATTTTTCATCCACCATCCTTCTCTAAGGCATTGGCCCCATCCACATTTGGGTTGAATACCTATTGGAAAACCTTCACATCAATTTATACTATCTAACTCATACATGAATTAGAAATCATTGCAATTAAAAATGTGCACCAACTCTCACAACCATCACAATCACTGTCATTCCCTCCAAATTCTTGGAGTGGTCCATGTGTTAATCTGTCAAGTGAGATCCATGGTACCCTCGTCCTCAAGCTATAAAGTCCCATCATGAAAAAATGATGTATCATGTTGGGCTATTTGTTAAGCCACCTAAACACACATCCTATCTCGTCACTAAACCAATTGAGTTTTCATACCTAACCCTGCCTTGCCATAATTGTGTGTGTCCTGGTTAGATCTTTTCTTTCATACCAACTCCTTTGGTGAAGATATCTACTTCTATTTTTTGGTGGTCTCCTACTCTGATAGAGGCTTCAATGTTGTGAAAAGCACATCATTGTTTCTACTTTGGCTTTGAAACCAAAGATATCAGTGGAAAGCTATAGTATTGTTGTTTAGTTACTACCTGCTCTGATACCAACTTTAGGTTGGTGAAGAGAAAAACACTTCTTATTCCCTTGTATATATTGAAGCTTTTTCTCTCTTTCTCTTTTTATCTAAAATTTATTTCATCATCTTGACTCAAAAAAAGTTATAAATTATAATTAAAATGAAATAGTTTATTATTTTAAGATAGGAAAAATTAGGAATTTATGCTTTGAAATAAGAAATATAAAAAAAAAGTATTGTGAATTATTAAGGAGTCGCTATTATATTAATTGGAGGCCCTTATTTTTCTCCTCTCTTTTTCTTTCTCTTCAACAGTCCTTGCATCACATTGACTTGAAATTTTTTTATACATTTTAATCGAATTATAGTGTTTTGTGATTCTAAGATGAGAAAAACTAGGAATTGGTGCATTGTCGTGGGGAAAATGATGTATGGTGGGTTCTCCTTACTCAACGGTTGAATGTAATAATCAGAGTTTCACTATCCATTGTGCCTCCTAGACAAGGGGAAACCATTAACTCAGACATTGATAACATTGAGTAACACATTCCATTGATCCATTTTATTTAGATGATGAATAAGAATATTAAGAAATATCCTCTAAAATCAATACTATTTCTAATTTTAACGGTATGTTTGTCATTGTCGGAAATAACCCTTAGTTGCTCCATTACACTTTTGTCTTCCACTTAAGAGAAAGGACTGTCGCAACCCTAGGGGCCTCACATGGTTACAAGATGCACTTGGTGCACCATGTCCTCTACGGCCTGTAACATTGACATGTTTCACAACTTCCTAGTGTAGAACAATGTTAGTTCACCTGAGCTATGAAACTACTTATTCTCTTAGTTAAGTTTTACTAGAATATTGACTTAAACAATTTTCTTCGTTAAAAAAGTGAAATATAAATATATAAAGGAACAATCATCACCAACACATATACAACAAATATATATAGGGAATTCAACACTTATATTAACCCCTACAAAATTTACTCATATGTGAACAACAAAATATACAAATTACAAATCCTGGCACTTGGAAAATTACAAAAACTTGACAACATTAATTTGAGCAATGTATGGATCGCAAGTCATCACAATATAGTTCCAAGTAAAAGTGTCAAGCCCCTCTGGTAGAATAATCTATCAAATAAGCACCTTTGTATGAAACTATTTCTCTCTAAAAAACCAAACGTTTTAGTGTATTGGAAACCCCAAATTTAGCCCAAACACTAAATTTTCCATCCACCCAACCAAACTCCAATGTTTTATCCATGTCACCTAAGTTGTGATATCGCATTGTCTCTCGGTGTGATATCTCTCTATGATCATTGCATGCATTATCTCTCTACGATAATACTGCATGCCCCAAATTGTCTCACAAAGATACCAAAATATCCATCAGAATCCGTGGCCCACATGCTCCCAACTACAACCTAACTCGAAGAACTCCTATCAAGTCATACTCGCTTACTCCACATGACATACAATCATTGTAAGGATTGATCGTATGCCTACTACATGATCATTCTATCCCTTGTCTCACATGACCTACCTTGCTACTTGCACGAATTTCCAAACCCTCTAACACGGCTCAACTGACGCGCTTATATAATTGACCCAATTTCTCACATAACTTTCTTATGTAACTACTCACATGACTCACCTAGGTCATTAGTATGAATACTCACCTGGCTTGCTTGCACAAATTACCTAGTCCACTTTGACAACTCACCTCACCCAATTATGCCACTGCTTGCCCGGACCACCCACAAGATTGCTCAAAAATATATCTCTAACCGCTAGCATGACTGGGCTAATCATGTTGTGTGCCATTTACCCTCACTATAAATGCTCCCAAAAGAATCACCCCATCATCCATTTTTGGATTCCTCCACTCAAAAAAACTATCGAATATATACACATTAATTGTTCCACTGCATTGTGTCCAGATGACCCACTTCGTATGATCCCTTTGCATAACCACACAATTCGCATGACCACATAGTCCTCCACCCATTTGAGTCAACTTTTCTTGCACGAGTCTCTCTCATGACTTTCTCTTACACCCATGGCCTGACACGACTTTATGCATGACCACACTCTTTAACAACTCATAGAACTCCATATATTGGTACACCCTCATCCAACAAAAACTATCATCATAGTATTTGTGATATATTTTTTGCAAATCGTGTGTTGGGGAAGTCACCCATGGAACGCCCTCTAGTTAAAGGTGTGCCTAACTATGAATATTGACAAAAACACACCTTCCTTTTCCGATAACTCGATAATAATAATTTCATTTGAAATTTCATATATGTTCATGTATTCATTAATAAAATTTCTTAATATGCTCATTAAAAAAGACATTTCATACTTTTCCATCTAATTCGTTTTTTCATTAACAAACACATCAATTACTCTATTCTTATAACACAAGGAAAAAAAATTAATTAATAGAATTTTAATGACGTGAATGAATTTAAAAAACTATTCAATGATGCCACTTAACCTAGAATCTAATTACGCCAATAGGTTTTGATGAGTGGTTAGTTATGATATTTGGCCTATGCGATGCAACAACTACATTCATGAAGCTGATGAATGATATATTCTGCACTTTTATAAGCTCATTTTTTATTATTTATTTGGATGGTTTACTAGTATACATTTCTGCATAAGGACCAAAACCCACATTTGGTGCAAGTGCTAGAGACTTTAAATAAGCACTAATTGTTGGCATATCTCAAGATGTCTGAATTTTCACAAAAGCCTTTGGTGTATTTGGTATATGTCATAGGTGGAGGAGAGTTGAATATAGAGCCTTCCAAGATGGAGGTCATGATAAAGTGGTATGTAAGTTTTACTAATTTTTTTTGAGGATATCTGTTTTGGAGAGAATTTCATGAAAAACATCCCAGGCCTTTTTTATAGACATTGGGGTAAACTCTAATCTTCTCCTTTAACGGTAGATCAAGTGTTTTTTTCAAATACTTGAGGGAGGGAATCTTTAAGAGAATATATATGGGTTCCTTTAAACAAATAGTTCGAAGTTCTTTTGTTCACATTCTCTTCTTCTATCATATATATTTGTAATGAATCTTTTGTGTATGTCAATCCTTGTGTATTTCAATGTTTGGATTTTACTTTGTATGAATGGAATGGTTTTGACATGCAATTTTCTTTTACCTTTCATAATTTTCATATGACATATCTTTGGTTGCTTTGAATAGTGCGTTATTCAACTTTACTACGTTTTGAAGACCTACCTTCAATGGTTGCTTGATGAAAGTTTCTCCCATTCAGTAGAGATATAAAAACCTTGTTCTTTTGGGATATTACAATAAGTTATCGAGAGGATGTAACTCTACAAAATGTGAATGTCAAAGTGAAAAAGGGTTGCTTCAAAATCCCTCATTCTGTAGCACCCCTATCTTTCTTCTAGTTGTATATAATAATTCATTCATAACAATTTATTTCATATGCTTTATTGAATTATATATAAGCCCTAATATCTACATGTGTTCTAAGTTGATGAATAGATATTACCTAAAGCATTATAAACTATGTGATAATTTTTGCTTGATTGGTTTTACATTTTGTTTTTTTTCCATATTTTAATATTTGTTATATCATGAAATTATTATATAAGACTTGGTTTAAATATATTAATGACTAGACAACTCATTTATGATTATTGTGAGTTTATATTCATGTTTACTTTGATATTCCTTTTGAAATTTTGGGATCTGCAATCATGATAAATGATGGTTCTCGGGCTGTTATAGCCTAAATCTACCTTAGGCTGAAGAAAGGCAGGTCTAGGGTAACATCAAACTACGCTTAACTTGGTAGCTAGCCCTACCAGGTTGGGAGATGGCTCTCTCCTTGTGAATTTCAAAAAGAATATGGAAAATAAGGCTTGAGATAACTGATATGACTACTACTTTTAGGCTAGGTATGTTTGCTCAAAGGATTTTATTTGATTTTAATGGTTGGTTGCTGGATCAGATGAGGAAGGCAGCTTTGGGTCCGGGAAATCAACTCAGATTTGCAGAGGTTTTTGTGGGGCGAGATAGGAAAGTCTTTTAGCAGTTTGATATGAATGTGATGGTGAGTCTAAAGACTGGTGTGGAGTTGGAGAGGGCATGCAAGTTTCATGAGTCCTCTTCAAACAACAGAAAAAATTTAAAACTAAATAAAACCCCAAGGCAGAGCACTGAACATCAATCGTTTCCACCCTTTAATATTGATTCTTTTAGTTATGTAGAAAAAGATAGATGATGGCACATATA
Source organism: Pinus tabuliformis (assembly GCA_031772625.1). NCBI lineage: Eukaryota > Viridiplantae > Streptophyta > Pinopsida > Pinales > Pinaceae > Pinus > Pinus tabuliformis. The sequence continues at coordinate 1,375,290,638 of CM062819.1, forward strand.
CACATAAGATAAACTAAATAACAGAGGAGAAAACAATGCTAATTCACATTACAACAAGAATCCCAAAAAATGCTACAAAACCCTGGTTCATTTCTTTGCCAAACTGCAGAAGTGATTCACAAAGTAGCTCAATGCATTCACAAGAGTCCAACCTTGAAAAATGACTAATAAAGTACAAGATATAGGCATCAAACCACCTATGCTAGCCATTAGGGGTCGAATCCATGAGCCAAGGAGCTGTTTCAACAACATCTAAACTAAGAACTAGAAAATAGGTAGTGGAACAGCTTGCCTCTAAAACTATGGAAATTGATTCATTCATCCTCAAACCAACTCTAACTGATGTATCTACCCCCTCAAGTCATTTTTCATCATTCTTACATCATAGTACATCATATTACATCATATTACATCATCAATTTACCAAAGAGAGAAGAAAAAGTCAAACTGATAGCAAACTAGGTGAAATCCTGAGTTTTTAGGCAAAATTGGCAAAATTTTGCCTGATGTGCAGCGCTCTGAACCTGATGCACAGACCAGTGGATTTATCAGAGTCATATGAGAATTATTGGAAGTGTCTTCCCCACTTCGCACTTGGTGAAATGGTGGAGGGTTAATAACCATGTGTTGATACTAGGCTTCAAAAGGACTTGTCATATTAAAACTTTGACAAGAAACACATTGATGAAAGAAATGTCGATGAATCTCATCTATAGATAGGCACTAATGTGTGAGATGGTCTTTCCCAAAACCTTACAAGGAAAATGATTTTTCCTCTTATTCTCTTTTGAGACACCTGCAACATTATCTTGGTTTTGCGATGCTCCTTGTTCCTCATTCAAAGGATTAGATTTATTCTCTTTCCTTTTACCTCCTAATTTGTAAACGTTTGTTGTTGATGTGGACTCAATTGACTTGACCACAAAGGTGGGTACAAGAGAATTAGGAGTCTGAGTATGAGGCTTTCTAGCTAGGGTACTAAACTCTATACTCATTTGAACCATTTGAAAGACTGGCTCACCAATGCTTTGAGAAGAGATGCACCCCACTACACGATAGGCATGGGTTCTTGGTTTGTCATTCATAGGATCAGTCGATGATGAGGAGCATTAGGAATGATCTCATATAAGGTACCTACTTGAGAATATATCAAGTGAAGCTTATGGGCATGGTATGATGCATTACTCCTCAATTTGGGCTCCTACCATGGCTACATCTTCAATAATCCTAGGCATGAAGGACTGTATGAACTACACATGCAAGAATTCATTAAGGTTCTTGGTTCCAAAGAGACTTCATCTTGTTCTGTGATCACGAATATTATAATAAATGTGAGTGGAGTTATCTTGATAGAAGTTGGTGAGAATCTTTCCTCTAATCTCTTACCTAACATGGAATTGAAAGTGATTGACAAAATCCTATGTTACAGACGTGAAATTATCATAAGTGTTGCACTTAAAGTCAATGTACCATTTGGAAACATCTTTGGTAAGAGTCCACCAGAATAAGCGAAACCTTATGCTACCATACATGAATGAGTTGGATGAGCACCATAAGTTATAAGTGGTATATGGGTTTCATGATATTCTTCAGGATTAGTATCGAACTTAGGAATGTCTATTGGCATTTTATGTGGGACACATGGTCATGTTGGGTTATTCTTAATGGGATCGTTCATTAACATAGAAAAATCAAACAAAGAAAGTATTTCCAAGAAAGGTGAATTGAATGATGCTTGGGGTGGGATAGCTCCTCCACCCAAAAGTGATTTGGCTAGAGTTTTTTTCTCTCATACCAATGTAAACCTATTACTATTTAATGCCCCCAGCAAAAAAAGGATTTCCAAAAGGTTGTTAATTTCATAGGCCAAAGGGAAATCCATGCAGGAAAAACCATTAATGCATGGGAACCACAGTAGGAATTTCCTATGCTTGTTCACCGTGTTTCGACATCTCTAGGATCATAGAAGTAGGAAAGAATTGTCAAAATTTATTATCACTATATCGTTATATCCACATAGTGACATGATTGTATGGAGGTACATTGAGTACTATTAAGAAAGGTGAAATTATTTTGTTCTCATCTACTAGCACTCCTACCATATCCCAATTTAAAAAGAGTAAGACATTTTTTAGATGCCACGATATGTTGTGGATTTAGTAACTCACATAGACTAGCTAAGGAATGTGTAACCTTATTCCTTAACAACTATTACTCACTCTAGAAAAAATAAGAGTTAATAGGATCTCCATTATTGTACCATTTGACTCTCAATAAAGTCAAGATATTTAAAAGGTATACACTGATATCCATTTTGAATTTATAATAAGTAAATTTTAAAAGAAGTGGAGTATATTGAATCCTTTGAAATCATTGATAAATATATTATCAAAATAGATTATAAATTAGTTTTAAAAGTTCAAAATAATTACTACGTATGCATTTTTATAATAAAAAGGATAAACATTTAGTACATTCTAATTTATAAAGAAAAGTAAAATTTTACCACTTGAATTTAGAAATAAAAATGAATTAAACAACTTAAGATATATTTTTTTCACACTGTGGGAAAACCTATCATAACCTGGTTGCCAAACCAGTAGTGAGGACAACCATCTCTCGTTTTAGCCTGACTCATCACCATTATTACCATTATTTAAGGAAAACCAGGGCACCTAGAATAACCAGACTCATCATTGATATTTAAGGAAAATCAGGCAATGTGGAATAATCGACTCATCACAGCTATTCAAGGAAAACCACCTCATGTGGAATAACGAGTTGGTGGTTCGTAACGGGGTAGGCTTTCACTCCTGCGAGATGCCTCTAGGTCTTGCGATGTTAACTCGTTTCCTTACTTCTAAGGAAGATGGGTCCCAAAACAAATCTAGGCCCAAAAACAACTTAAAATATTATACCAACTCATAATAAAAATATTATAATAAATATTTATTTTAAATTAAAAAAATAGTGTTAAATTAAAAGTAATAAGTAAATTATGAAATTATGCACAAATTTAGTTCGAGATAATCACAAAATACTTCAAAAAGTTTAAAAACTATTTAATAGTAAAAATAAAAGCTATATATATATTATTTTCATCTTTAAATTGAGTAATTACATTTACCTATTTACATTGCTATTTAGTAAATTGTTTCAAATAGAATATGACACACAAGTTTGATAAAAAAAGTCAATAAAAACTTCTTTGAGACATCCTTATATTAAATGAAAGCCATATTGGGTTAAATTTGAATTTAAAAGAAAAAAGAAAAAAAAGAAAAAGAAAACACTCATTTGATTAAAGATCATTTGATGATATTCAATCATGGCTTGATCGTGGTTGAGCACCAACCATGGCTTGATTGTGGTTGACCATGGTTGATCATGGCTGACCATGGTTGATCATGACTGACCAAAGAGACATTTCCTTATCATTATGGTTGACATTATTCAACTTTATAGACATCTATTGACCATGCTAAACTAGCCTAACAATAGATATATTGATTGACCATTTTGTCTTAATTCTTTTTTATATTAAAATATTAGACAAGTGTTAAAGTTTATTAGCAGAGACATGAATATTGCTCTTGTTCTGTCGAGGGCAGAGATAAAAATCTAGTTGAAAAGCATCCTCCTAATGCCACGCACATAATGCTGAACTAAACGTTATTTACTTTCCGATATATATATATATATATATATATATATATATATATATAAAAGCTTTCCAAATTTTCGTGGGAGTCATAATATGTGAAAGAGGTACAAACGACCACAGTCGATGCTGTGAAAGGAAAATTAGGAAAATTTGAAATTGTTTGTCTGGATCTTCGTTGTTTTCAGCGGTTTCTTCTTCTGCATCATCCGCTTCTCTTTTCTCGGCTTGCTTGGATTTAGATTCTATAAATTGGGATTCCTCTCAAGCACCAGCGTTTGGACATACTGCCTGCCAGCGCGTCTTGCGATATTGGTGTTTCCCAGGAGAAGAGTCTTGGCCAAGCTTAGCCGCCGCTTCTGTTTTTCTCCCTTCCACCAATTCCTTTTGCATTTTCATCATTTTGTCTAATCGCCTCCGGACGCCTTGCTGCCTGCCAGCGCGTCTTGCGATATTGGTGTTTCCCAGGAGAAGAGTCTTGGCCAAGCTTAGCCGCCGCTTCTGTTTTTCTCCCTTCCACCAATTCCTTTTGCATTTTCATCATTTTGTCTAATCGCCTCCGGACGCCTTGCTGCCTCAGCGCGTCTTTCGATATTGGTGTTTCCCCAGGAGAAGACTCTTGGCCAAGCTTAGCCGCCGCTTCTGTTTTTCTCCCTTCCACCAATTCCTTTTGCATTTTCATCATTTTGTCTAATCGCCTCCGGACGCCTTGCGCTTTAACGCCCTAGATTGTTCCTGAATTGAATCTTGTTTTGAGTGTGGCAGGAATCACCTCCTGCTTCTGTTGTTCGGAGATGTGATGCAAAGGCAAGGAGATACGCAGCGTTTGATCCCTAAACTTGGCCCGGATGCGCCCATCATTATTCAAATTCTGGGAATGACAATAGCCTTTTTGAATCTTTGCATTTTCTCCAATCTTCCTCGCATATCTAAAGCTGACCAACCAAACCGGGACTGAACAAACCAAACCGGGTCGACCAAGATATTTCGGATACCTAAGAAACCATGTTAGAGTTGATAAGTCACATGTCGGATCCGCGAATTGTGTAGATAACTCATATAATGCGAGGATATAACTCATAAATTGCGTAGATAAGTGGTATATTACGCCTAGATAATTTGGATAAGCGAAGAAGATAACTCGCGTATTTGTCATATTCCGCGGAGAAAAATGGTATATGAGCTTGATAAGAAGCATATTTGACTTATATAACCGCGTATCTATGCGACATAAATCGCATAACATTGGCTAATCGCGATATTCTATAAGCAAAATACACTAAATGCGAATTAGGTGAGGCACATTTGTAAATTATTATGCGATATGCGAGTTATTTGCATGGTATACGCTGATTATCAAATGATATGCGATTATCTCGTTTTAAATATGCGGCTTATCCCGCTTCAATATGCGACTTATCTGACCCATTACGCGAATTATCATAAGGACAGGGGATTATCGCCTCCAGATTATCAACGCGGTCGTGGCTCACGCGGAAATGGTTCGCGAAGCCCCTTGTAGTCTGTAATGGCGATTCCAATCTCTGTGTGTCGGCAGACGTGATACACATTTCGCTCACTATCGCATTCATCTACTACTCATTGTTCGCAATCCATTTATTGAAGCAGAATTCGATAATGAACTGAAGGCTCTAGGAATGCTGCAATTAGCGTCCATTCTCTTAATTTGAATCTCTGTGCGACTCTTTCCATCAGTTTTAGGGCATACTTTTTTAAACAAAGCCTATCATTGCTGCAATTGGCATCAGTTTACCCACGCCATACTTTTTTAAACAAATCCATGAGATACACTGTGTAGAAGAGATATCTATAATACGTCCCATCTAACTGGCGGATGATTACTTCCAAAGCTATGATCACCCCACTAAATTCGTCTCGGCCCTTCCGAATAAACATATTTTACTTTGGAAACTTCCAAGCATTTTCTTTGTCAACAGAAATTCATGAACGCCATGGAATGTATAAATGAAAGCAAACTAGGTGATCTGTACGAAAAATGATGGATAGTATTGAAAATAATTGTATATTAATTCAAAGAAACCCAGATAATCCCAGGTAATCAAACAATCAACTAGTGGTGTAATTAATTGTAACTGGATCCGTTAGAATGACTGTTTTACGCTAACACGACTTTCATATAATCTTTTTTGATGTGTATAATCTACCCCTACGGTCCCATTTTTTTTCAGGCTTTTTTTGTTAAATTGTAATTTCAACAGCGCAGGGTGGTTTTCGGAAAACCACCGTGGTCTCCCCGCACCACCATTCGGCGAAGGCGGTTTCCATAGCGGGGGTGCCGACACAATCAAATGCCGCCACGCGTCTCTTGTACGACGCCCAAAACCGCTTTCCCCGGACGCTAAAGGTCATTTCGTTTGCCGGACCTTGGCGTGCGAATTCCGTCGGATCGGTTTTGGTGGCTCGGATCTGCGTGAAGCTGCGCGGAGTTTAACGACCGGGCCCGACGAATGAGGTGGCGACACGTGGCACTGAAGTGACGTCAGCCGACCCCGCCCGCGTCAAAATGAATTTTTTGTCGTTTTGTTAGTTGACCGCCGTGGAGGAAAAGTAATGGTTTTTAATGCTTTTACGTGGAATTAGGTGGCGGCCCGTTTAATGTGGTTATGGGCATTTGTCCTATTTTCATATATATTTTTATATATGCATGTACGTAGAACTTGGTGAGGTCTTTATTATGGTTATGGGCATATGTTTAATATGGTGATGGGCACACGTCCCATTTTTTTATGTTTTTTATATATCTCTATGTAAGCCGGCGTGTGGCAATAGTTATGTAGTTTTTTTTATGTGCTGTAGTGTTTTTATGTAATGGAGTGGTGGCTGCGTAGCGTTGTGTGGGTTAGTTTTTAAACGCACAGCAGTGCGAGATATCATTGGAATGGTGCTGCAGTTGACAATGTAATGTGTGTGTGTAGTAGTTCATGGAAATGAATAGAACGCACAACAGTGCGAACAGAGTTTGAAGGCTGTAATGTTTTGTTTTTAGCTATTGAAGAACAAAGGACAATTTATGTAATATCCACAGCAGTGGAAAATCTGTGAGAGCAGCAGAGTTTTATTTTGTGAATCCCTCTTTGCACAGAGGATGGAATTTGTATCAGTCTTTCAGTTTTAAATTAATAGAAATGTGTTGTGACTGTGTAATGGACTGTGTTTTGAGTTAATTTTTTTTTAAAAGAGGTTCTCTGCAAAAGATCCTGGACAGAAGAAACAGAGCATTGTCTCTGTGGTGAATTTTATTTTGTTGGTTTTGGTATTTCCCCATCATAAATACCCAACAGTGGTATCAGAGCTAGTCCAGGCTCTTTGAAGACTCAAAGAAGCTGAAGGAAGGTGTGGTTGCAGCAGTCAAACTTCTCCAGCAGTGTGAAGACTCAGCCAAAAGAGTTAAGGTATTTTTCGAAGCTTTCATTTCTTTACTGTTAAAAAAAAGAGAAGTCAGTGATTTAAAAGAAAACACGGTCAAGTATTTAAAGCCTAGATAAGAATGGCAAGGTCAAAGAAGAAAGCCTCCAAGCCTGTTAAAAATGTGTCTCCCTCCTCTACTAAACTAGAAGGCAATCTATTTGAAAGCATTGTATTTGAGGTTCCAAAGTTTGATGGAAACTTTGATGTATGGGAAATAATGATGAGGGCTTTCCTAATGTCTGAGGGGATTGAGATCTGGGAGTCAGTGATTGATGACAGCAAGATGGATAAAGAATCCATGGAGTATGATGCACAAGCAGCAAAGACTATCTTGGATGGACTGCCTGATTCTGTAAAGAAGAATCTAGGAAATATACATCAGCAAAGGATATATGGGACAGAATGCATGACCTTCATGCAAAGGGAGCACTGACCATGACAATGAGTCAAGAAGAACCCATCATGGAAGCTGAAAATGAAAAGCTTGACCTCATCAAACTTCAAGTAAGAGAAAGGGATGAAGAGCTTGCCAAGCTCAAGAAGGAGCTTGACCAATGCAAGAGGAAACATCATGAAGAAGTCATATCCATGACAAATCAGCTGAATAGTGCAAAGAAGCAGGAAGATGACTTGTTAATTAAAATTGAACAAAGACACAAGAAAGTGAATAAGCTTGTGGAAAAGATTGGACAGTACAAGGTAGAGGTCTCCTCCCTTAAGTCCAAACTACAAGAAGCCAAGAAGCAGGCACAAGGAGCTGAAAAGAAAATGAAGAGCAGTCAAGCAAAAGATGAAGAAATCTCCAAAATGAAGACAGATATTATCTCCTTCAAAATAGTAGCAGCTGAAGCTACTCGTAGCAAGGAAGAAACTGAGGGACAACTAGCAAAGAAAAATAATGAATGTGAAAAGTTAGAAGAAGAGATTGTCCTACTCAGGAAGAAGGTTGAAGGGATGAACAAGATCATGAAGAGCTCTCAAGCTTTGGATGACATGCTCAGCTATCACAGATCTCCATCTGATAAATCAGGACTTGGGTATGTAGGTGAACCCTCAAACAAGGATGAGGATGCTTTAAGCAAAGGAGATGTGAAGAAGCCAGAAAGAGATGGTGATGCTCCTAGTTCCAGCAAAGGCAAGGAGAAAAATGAAGGCTGCAATAGAAGAAATCCTGCTCCAAGCAGAAAACCAACTCCAAGAAGAAATGTAGCTGATGTCAAAGAAGTAAGAGGCAATGGTGATCATCAAAGGATTTCAAGGCAGCAAGGCTTCAGAAGTACATCAAGGAAACCTCCATCTCCCAGGTACCAAAGTTCATTTTATGGTTATTGTTATGCTTGCTCAAACTTTGGTCATATGGCAAAAGACTGTAGAGCATTTCATAAAGATAAATGTTGTGGTCTCCGAAAATCTCCAAGAAACAATTTTAGAAGAAATCATGAAATGTCATTCATGAAAAATGTAGAATGTTTCAAGTGTCATAACATTGGGCATATGGCACGAGATTGTAACTTAACATGGGATCTTACACAAGCTAGACCCATGCAAAAGAAGAAAGTTACACAAGTATGGAGAAGGAAGGTAATACAGTGTGAAAGCCCCTTGAACTCCCCAGTGGATCTAAATTTGTTTTGAGAAGAGTCTGCCAAAAGAAGACAAGCATACACTAAAGGGGAGCTTGAATTTTTTTTTGTTTGCTGAACTGTATTAACAGTCATTTGTTGATGGAGGATGTATTGCAGTGCAGCAGTTGCAAATGAAATCTTTGTTAATCCCTCTGAAAGGTAATATGCAGCAGTGATGAAATCAACAATGTTTTTGCTTTGTTTTTATGCAATATGCACAGAAATGCATAAAGAAGAAAAGATGGCAGCGCTGAAATGTAAAGAGCAGTAGCGAGATAAGAGAAAAATGCAAAGCATGGAAACCCTCACAGCAGTGGGAAGACAAAATACAAAACAACAGTTTGGAAATTTTTGTTATGGAGCACATGCATTGAAATGCATAGCAATGGAATGTAGTTCCCTTTTATGTAATGTGAGAGAATATACTCACAGCAGAGTGAGTATAATACACAGCAGTGAAAAATGTAATGTTTTTCTTCATATGCAATGCAATATGCATAGAAATGCATAAAGAAAAACAGGGACAACAGATTTTTAATGCACATGGGTAAATAAGAATGTGTGTGACAGCAGCATGATGGCAAGAAGGAGAAGCACACAGCAATGCAAATAAAAAAATGCAGCAGCAAGAAGTTTTGAATAGCAGCACATGCAAAAGAAATTTTCCTTACAACAGTAAAGGTAAATGTAATGAATTTGTTGTTCATTGAATTGAAATGCAATATATGCAACAGCATTGAGTGTAAGAAATGTTTACACACAGCAGTGTAAATTTGTAAATTGGGATAGTGTAATTGTTCCAGAAAAGACAGAGTATTTTGTCTTTGAAAAGTGCAGAAGCAGTGCAAGTGTAGACACAGCAGTGTGGGATAGACACAGTAAAGAAGATGGCACAATAGTGCAGCAGAGAATATGCATCAGCATAAAAGAACATTGTAATGAGTTTGCACACACAGCAGTGCAATGATTGTTTGTTTTGGAACTGCATTTGAAGCAGTCATTTGGTGAATCCCTCTGTTGAGAGGAAGATGCTCTTTAGCATTGTTTGGTAAATCCCTCTGTTAAGAGGAAGATGTTTTTATAACAGGTGAATCCCTCTATCATGAGGAAGGTGCTCTTCAGCACATTGTGATGGTGAACCCCTCTGTCATGAGGAAGGTGCTCTTCAGCACATTGTTATGGTGAATCCCTCTGTCATGAGGAAGGTGCTCTTAAGCACAGTTTTAGGTTAATCCCTCTATTAAGAGGAAGACAACTTTGTTTGTTTGTGAACTGCATCAGAAGCAGTTGGTGAATCCCTCTATGTGAGGACGATGTCTTTGTAACAGCAGTGTTGGTGAATCCCTCTATGAGAGGAAGTGTTTGGGTATGTCCTAATGCCCAGCAGTTGAAATTAAAGGGGAGTGTTAAATTGTAATTTCAACAGCGCAGGGTGGTTTTCGAAAAACCACCGTGGTCTCCCCGCACCACCATTCGGCGAAGGCGGTTTCCGTAGCGGGGGTGCCGACACAATCAAATTCCGCCACGCGTCTCTTGTACGACGCCCAAAACCGCTTTCCCCGGATGCTAAAGGTCATTTCGTTTGCCAGACCTTGGCGTGCGAATTCCGTCGGATCATTTTTGGTGGCTCAGATCTGCGCGAAGCTGCGCGGAGTTTAACGACCAGGCCCGACGAATGAGGTGGCGACACGTGGCACTGAAGTGACGTCAGCCGACCCCGCCCGCGTCAAAATGAATTTTTTGTCGTTTTGTTAGTTGACCGCCGTGGAGGAAAAGTAATGGTTTTTAATGCTTTTACGTGGAATTAGGTGGCGGCCCGTTTAATGTGGTTATGGGGCATTCGTCCTATTTTCATATATATTTTCATATATGCATGTACGTAGAATTTGGTGAGGTCTTTATTATGGTTATGGGCATATGTTTAATATGGTGATGGGCACACGTCCCATTTTTTTATGTTTTTTATATATCGCTATGTAAGCCGGCGTGTGGCAATAGTTATGTAGTTTTTTTTATGTGCTGTAGTTTTTTTTATGTAATGGAGTGGTGGCTGCGTGGCGTTGTGTGGGTTAGTTTTTAAACGCACAACAGTGCGAGAGCTCATGGAATTGTAATGAACGCACAGCAGTGCGAGATATCATTGGAATGGTGCTGCAGTTGACAATCTAATGTGTGTGTGTAGTAGTTCATGGAAATGAATAGAACGCATAGCAGTGCGAATAGAGTTTGAAGGCTGTAATGTTTTGTTTTTAGCTATTGAAGAACAGAGGACAATTTATGTAATATCCACAGCAGTGGAAAACTTGTGAGAGCAGCAGAGTTTTATTTTGTGAATCCCTCTTTGCACAGAGGATGGAATTTGTATCAGTCTTTCAGTTTTAAATTAATAGAAATGTGTTGTGACTGTGTAATGGACTGTGTTCTGAGTTAATTTTTTTTTAAAAGAGGTTCTCTGCAAAAGATCCTGGACAGAAGAAACAGAGCATTGTCTCTGTGGTGAATTTTATTTTGTTGGTTTTGGTATTTCCCCATTAAAAATACCCAACATTTTTTATGTATATAATCTTCGATCTTACGAATTCCTCTTCCTCCCATTACCTTCAAATCGGTGCCAAATTGTTAAGCTTCTCTGAAGCATCCAACCTCCGTGACCTTCTTTGAAGCATCCAACAGTGGAGCTTCCCTACGCGATCTTTAATCCGTTCCAGCTGGCGGCCCTGTCCTAAATAATTACAATACAATAGCAGTAAAATCAATGTTGTTACGCCTGAGATTGGGTCACCTCGCTGACCCAATCTATTTTAATAAAGAAATATATTTATTATTTTAATTATTAATATTAATTATTATATTTATTTTACTCAGCAGCATCTCATATATTAAACAAATTCATAATTTTTTATATATTATATAATATTTCTAATTTTTTATATAATATATAGTTTTTTATATATTATATATTATATAGTTTTTCTAATTTATTTGTTACACAGTTAATTTTTTTTTTTTTTCCGAAATAGTTGACATGATTTCTGAATTGGAAAGCCTTCCGTAGTCGTTCAAACCTCCGTGCCAACTCGCAGCTTTGGCCTTACTTATAGTGTTTTTATTCCAAAACAATATTAGTTGGTATACACCGAAGAGTAACGCTTTCTATTTAATATAGAGAAATTTCGTCGGTAGCGCCAAAAATAGCGCATATAAAAGTGTGAGTAGATGGAACTTGGTAATGAAGTTTAGGGCGTTAGCTTCCCTCGTTTAAATTTTATATTTTGAAGTGTTTATTGAATTTAGTATTTTTTAAGAAATTTTGGGAAATTTATAATTTAAATTTGTGATTTAAACATACTTTTATTTAATTTAGAGTACATTCCACTTAATAATATATTCAAAAATACTCAAAAAAATATAATAAATAGAATATTATAAAAAATAATAATAAAATTTAATATATTATCAATCTCTTTGTAAATGGATTTTTAAACATTGTTTCTATTTGAATATTTATATATTGCAATTTATTCAATTCAAAATAATATCTAATTTATTATTTGAATAATAAATTCTTTCAAATTTGGAATTGTATTAGTGTAAGACATGTTGTTTTCCATCTATATAAAATTCAATAATTATAGAAAGCATTTTCTTTCCATCTAAATAAAATTTTATAACTAAATTTTGTATATTTAATATAGTGAGACTAATAAAATAGTTTTCATATTATAATTATTTATTCACAATATCTAATTTATTATTTGGATAATCAATTCTTTCAAATTTGGAATTGTATTTTGTAAGACATGTTGCTTTCCTTCTATACAAAATTCAATAATCATATTAGTGAAACATTTTCTTTCCACTAGATAAAATTTGATAGCTAAATTTTGTTTCTTTGGAAATTATGAAATTATTGTAGGACTAATCCAATGATTTTAATATTATAATTATTCAATTGATTTGAGTGATAAATTTTTAAAATCTAATTGAATTCAATTAGAATTTTTTTTTTTTTTTCAGAATATGAACTCATTATAAAAATAACTCATTATAATATTATATACTTTTCTATGAAATTTCTTCCCGAACACACCCCTATTATACTTCCACTCGACACTAAACTATTGTTAACACTGTAACCCAAAAAAATCATACCCCCCTATTATACTTCCACTGGACACTAAACTATTGTTAACACTGTAACCCAAAAAAATCAGACCCGCGACTAACAAATTCACCTAAATTTAGAGGAATGTATTAATGTAACAAACTTCTAATTTTATACAGTGACATATCTAACCGATCCGTTGGAATTTGGAGCAATGGTAACAAACTTTAATTTTATATATATAGAGATATATGAGTAGGTATTTGTTGGTAATATAAAGAATTACCTACAAATTTGACATTGTAAGGATTGAGTTTCGGTCAAGTGGGTCTTCCCAAGATAACCAGGAGCATTACGATGATTATGCCTTGCATTTTTTTCTTAGGATATGTACAATTTTAATATTCTTGAATTTTGTTGGAACTCAATAAGGTAATATATTCATTATTTTAATTATTAATATCTTAATTTATTCCAGGTATCTTATAGCTTAGATTTTTTTTTATAGTTTTTTCATTTTTATATATTATATTTTCTTTATTATAAATATATTTTTATCATAATTGTAAAATTTAGTTTAATGCTTTTAAAACTTTTCTAAAATTGAAAAGGGTTTTCCCACTAGATTTTTAGGTTGCATATTATTATTTACTAAACTTTATTATTTTAATAAAGAAGATCATAATGAAATTACTGTAGTTTTCTTACAAAATTGAAGCGAGTTCTTCCACTAGATCTTTATATTGCATGATATTAATTTAGTGAATTCTAATATTTTATTAAATAAAATTATAATGAAATTATTGTAGTTTTTTTTCCATTTAATTGTTTTTTATTTTTCTAATACTAGATATATTAGTAAACAATCTTATTTAAAACATATTTATTATTTTTTAATAGTGAAATGTTTTATATTCTTTTCATTATATCAAATTTATTATATTTTCCATTTTTAACATAAAATATCACTTATTGTTAAAAATACCATCTATTTATATGGTGTATTAAATTCAAAATTCTGATTTTCAATAGTTTTATTAATAAATTTAATTATATATTATATCAAAATTTTATTTATTTTTACAATATTTATGTAAATATTTTTTTCATTCTACAATGTGTTTTTATATTTTACTTTTACAATTATTATTTCATGAAGCAAGAAGGGAGAGGAAAAGAGAGATCAATGTTATCTATAGTTTTCAATAATAAAATATTAATTAACATGTAAAATAAAACGTCAACTTTATATATATATATATATATATATATATATATATATATATATATATATATATATATATATATATATATATATATATATATATATATATCATCCTATCATAAATAAATAAATAAATAAATAAAATAATAAATAATATTTATTTATGTATATTATTGGTTATTTTCATTCATTCTTTTATCTATATATATATATATATATATATATATTTAAAAAAAGATTATAAAGACGTTTTGTTTTGGAGAATTAAAAACTGTAAAATATTGGTAAGTGTAAGAGATTAATATTATAATTGATATTAAGAATTATTATTCATTATCATAATGATAAAATTAAGATAGCCATTTTTTATAATATAATTAAATTAGTTTATGAAAACTGATTTACATATAAATGACTAGAAGATATAAAATACTACTTTTTTTAATAAATTAAATTTATAATACAATATTACAATGTATTTGAACGAATCAAATTTGTAATACAATAAATTACAATGTACTGGAAGGAATTGAGGGTACATGGTGAGATGTATTAAATTAAACAAAGTCTTGCCGTAGAAATCACATAAGAGAATGTGATTTCTACCTAAAGACTTTGTTTAATTCACTATGGATCACAAAAGCTTGAATACAGAAATGTATTAAATTGTTTCTTAAATAAGAAATTCTTAATATAGTGAGAATTGTTATAGGATTAAGAATAGAAATAATAAATTATATATTATTTTAAAATAGATAGAATCAATTCTATGAGTAGTTGTTCATGCTCATGCTCATAATAAGATGATGTTCATAATCAGATTTTTTTCATAACTTAGGTATCTATCTAAGAAACCAAAAATATATCAACATATAAACAAGAATGGAAATGTTCATTATAAGATGATGGTGTTGATAATAATATGAGTTTCATAATAAGACGTTTTTTCATAACTTAGGTATCTATCTAAGCAACCAATAATATATCAACATATTGTTATGAAACCATCTCACAAAAAGATAGAAAAGGTAGATGAATGCCTTAGAAATAAGCCTCCTCGAGGGGGAAACCTCCTTTACATTACACAAATGAACAATTCTTAGATGATTCAAATGACAAAACCTCCTTTCTATATATAAGAGTCTATGGGGTCACAATATAACCAAGCCAACCTAACAATAATAATATAAAGGCACAAAAATAACAATAGAAGGATTCTATGGGGCACAATAATAACAATATGGGGATAATAGGGGAACAATAATAACAATTAGGGATACAACGACAATAGTAATGGGGGGATCACTAATATTATAGGGACCTAACATGCCCCTCTCCTTCAAAAAAATGTTGTCCTCAACGCTTCAGTAGTTCTGGATGCTTCTGTATAAAATTCTCATCCTCCCATGTGGAATATTCAATGGGTAAGTTCTTCCACTTGATGAGATACTCTTAAATTGATCTATTTCATAGTTGTCGAGTTCTCGTTTCCTTGACTGCTTCAAGTTCCAATATGATTTTTCTTTCCTAATCAAGTTCTGGCAATATTGTCTGAGCTGGAAGCTTGTCACTTATAACCTTCTTTAAGCATGAAACATGGAAAACTGGGTTCACTTTAGAAGCTACAGGAAGCTCCAATTTGTATGCCATAGTACCTATCTTTTGCAACACCTTGTATAGACCATAATACTTTGGTGATAATTTGTTATCCTTCTTAGTTTGCTTGAGGGAAATTTGTTTATATGGTTGTAGCCATAGTAATACCGAATCACCTACATCAAAACTTCTTTTGCTGTGATGTTGATATGCATGTTGTTTCATTCTATTCCGTGCCAAGCTGAGGTTATCCTTTAAGAGTTGGAGAACTTGTTAATGATGCTCGATGTGATCTTCCACTACTTGAACCTTAGAATTTTCTCTTAAATATGATGTGATGGATGGTGGATGATATCCATAAAGTGCCATTAATGGGGTAATTTTTGTTGCAGTGTGGAAGGAAGTGTTATACCACCATTCGACCAGAGGCAACCATTTGACCCATTGTGTCTATTTATCAGATACAAAGCAACGAAGATATTCTTCCAAACATTTGTTTACTATCTCAGTTTACTGAGCAGATTGAGGATGATAAGATCAGATATGAGCTAAGTGAGTACCAAGACAAGAAAATAATTTTGTCCAAAAACTTCCAGTGAAAATGGCATCTCTGTCACTTACAATAATCTTTGGGTTTCTGTTAGGTCTCTATACTACTAGTGTAACCTGTTATTGTTATTAATACAACCCCCTTATTATATTTTTTTCCCATGTAGTCCCATATTGTTATTATTGTTCCCTTACATTATTATTGTTATGTGAGCTCTGATTATATTATGAATCCTTAGAGTCCTATATATAGAAAGGAGGTCTTGTCATTTGTATCATCCAAGAATTGTTCATTTGTGTAATGTAAAGGAGGTTGCCCCGTCAAAGAGGTTTATTTCTAAGGCATTCATCTATCCTTTCTATCATTTTGTGAGCTGGTTTCATAACATTTGGTATCAAATCTTTGGATTTTAGGGTTTCGCTGCTCCAAATAGGTCATCGTGGTATTTTTGCTATAACTGCTTTTCTGCGACATTTCAGAAGCTAAAACAAAAACCCATTTGAGAAGAAATCTTGCTGAAGTGCGTGTCTGAATGTTAGATCTTGTCTCTCTATAAGTCCGGATATACGATCTAAGGAAGTTAAGGTTTTTTCAGACTCCCGATTTATGTCCTAAATAGGTGACCTTGGGAAAATCGTAATAATTTACTCTCTGAGCAACAAATTGAAATTTCATAAGAAGTTACAGAAAGAGGACGGACTGTAGTTTTCTGTGCACAGTTTCAGATCCGAAGGTCAAAATAGTGACATGTGGCACGTCGTACAAGTTCGTTGTACTGAAGCATTATATAATCAAGTCACCTTAGGAGATTGGGCATAACTCTTTCTTGGAGAATCAAATGCTGATCAGACTTGTAAGGTTAGAAAGAGGACTTGAAGGGCTACTACAGGAGACAATTTTAGAACTTTGAGATCTAAAAGTACATAGCTACATTCATTTCAAGATTGCATTCCTGAATTCAAGAAAAGGCGATATGAGGAAGTTTGATGGAAAGGATCCAGTAAATTGGATACTGCAGATGGAGCAATATTTTGATCTACATGGTGTACCACTATTACAAAAGGTATTTATTGCATCTTGATATTTAGAACCGGATCAATTTTTATGGTATAAAGGGCTTTGTTCTCATAAAAATCTTGTTACATGGTCAATTTTCACGGAGGAAATGATGGCACGTTATGAGGATACAAAGAGAAACACCACAACAATTGGAAGAAAAGAGAGAAAAATGGCTTTGTTACAAAGTGGAAAGAAAAATTATGGAAACAAAAAAGTCTACCCCTCACAACTATAAAGATGGAAGTGTTGTTTCTCCTAGCCTTCCACAACCTACAAGGGTTACACCACAACAATTGGAAGAAAAAAGAGAAAAAGGGCTTTGTTACAATTGTGATAACAAATACATTAAAGTTCATGAGTGTGCCGAGAAGAAATTATTTTACATTGATTGTGGAGAGGAGGAAGAAAAGGATCAAGAAATGTCAAAAGAAGAGTATATACACTAGGAACCAACCCCGAAGAAAGAAAAAATGAATCTAACTATATCTTGTAAAGCATTGGAAAGAATTACCGCTCCTAAAAATCTGAAGATAGAAGGACATATCAAGAATAAAAATGTTCAAGAAGTGAAAGATCACATCGAGAAAGAAGAAATGAATCCAACCATATCTTGTAATGCATTCGATAGAATTACTACTCCTTAAACTATCAATATAGAAGGAAATGTTGGCAATACTACATGCACTTAAGAAATGGTGACCTTATCCAATGGGAAGACACTTCAAGGTAAAAATAGATCATGATAGTCTTAAATACTTTTTAGAACAAATATTATATTCAGAAGAATAGAAAAATGGGTTGTGACTTTGAAATCATCTACAGAAAAGGGAAGCAAAATTTTGTTGCAGATGCACTGTCAAGAAAGGATGAGGATATGGAAGCATTGTTTTGTGCTATTTCTATTATCCAACTATATTAGATCAACGAAGCAAGGGATGAATGGAATAAGGACAAAGAAGTGTGGCCACCCATTCAAAAATTTCCAAAGATCCCAATTCAAAAAATATTTCTAGAACTTAACAAGGAACGAAAATCATAATGGAACCTGAACCAGTCACAGAACCGACAAATTGACAGCTACGAAATATATCAGTTTTAGAGTATCTCATAAAGTGGAAGAACTTACCCGCCGAAGATTCCACATGGGAAGACAAGAATCTATACAGAGGCATCAAGAACTACTCAAGTGTTGAGGACACACTTTTGGAAGGAGAGGGGCATGTTAAGTCTCAATACTACTAGTGTAACCCATTATTGTTATTAATACAAACCCCTTATTATATTGCTATGCCCGTGTAGTGTCCATATTGTTATTATTGTGCCCCATAGAAGCCCACTATTGTTATTATTGTTCCCTTACATTATTATTGTTATGTCGGCTCTAATTATATTATGACCCATTAGACTACTATATATAGAAAGGAGGTCTTTTCATTTGTATCATCCAAGAATTATTCATTTGTGTAATGTATAGGAGGTTGCCCCCTTGAAGAGGCTTATTTCTAAGGTGTTCATCTATCTTTTCTATCTTTTTGTGAGCTAGTTTCATAACAGTCTCCATGTAGCTTTTGAATTGTTTCCATAAATTCAGTAGAAGTTGTACTTGCTTTGAATGGATGAGATAATGCACAAAAGTGTGCATACTTGGTAATTTTGTCCACTACCACCATGATAACACTCTTCCCTTCGGACTTGCATAAACCTATGATAAAATCCATTGAAACCTTCTCCCAACGTTGGCTTGGAATGGATGAAGGTTCTAATAGTCCTCGAGTCTTAATTGTTTCAACTTTATTTTGTTGGCAAACAAAACATTCCGCCACAAACTTTTGAATATCCTATTTAAGGCCATCCCAAAAAAAATCCTTCTTAACCCTATGGTAGGTTTTTAGAAATCTTGAGTGCCCTCCTAAGGGAGAGGTGTGCAATTCCCTAAGAATCTTTAGTTTGAGTTGGGAATTCTTACATAGGTATACCCGATCCCTGTACCATAATGAATCATTTTTCCAGATAAATGTATCAGATGTACTGGGATGTTGTTGTATCTTTTGAATGAGTTTCCACAATTCCTCATCATTCTTCCATTCATCCCTCACTTCGTTTATCCAATCTGGTTGGATAATAGAAATAACGCAAATAAATGCTTCCGCATCTTCATCCTTTCTTGAGAATGCATCTGCCACAACATTTTGCTTCCCTAATTCCCGTAAGTATTTTATAACATTTTAATAAGCATTTTGTAACTTTTTTTTAAGTGTTTATTAGAAGAATTTACTAAAGTGTTAAAAACCTAAACCCTAAGATTTTATTTTTTATAACTTTTTATAAGAATTTTATAACCCCTAAACCCTAAGCGTTATATAACATTTTAATATTTGTTTTGTAACATTTTTTTAATGTTTATTAAAAGCATTTACTCGAGTGTTATAAAATCCTAACCATAAACCATAAACCTTATGAATTCTAAAACAATTTAACAAGCGTTTTGTAACTTTTTTTAAAGTCATTATTAAAAGTATTTATTAAACTATCGCTAAACCCTCAAACGTAAGCAGTTTATAACATTTTAACAAGCGTTTTGTAGCTCTTTTTAAAGTGCTTATAAAAAGAATTTACTCAAGTATTATAAAACCTAAACCCTAAACTCTAAATGCTAAGAATTTTATAACATTTTAAACCCTAAACCCTGAGCATTTTATAACATTTTATTCAAATTTTTATTATAACCATTTACCTAATTGTTATAAACCCCAAACCATAAACACTAAACCCTAAACCCTAAACCCTAACCCTATATCCTAAACCCTGAACCTTAAGTATTTTATAACATTTTAAAATGAATTTTGTAAATTTTATTTAAGTGTTTATTAAAATCATTTATTAAAGTGTTATAAACCCTAAATCCTAAACCCTGAACCCTAAACACTAAGAATTTTATAACATTTTAAAAATAATTTTGTAGCTTTTTTTAAGTGTTTATTAAATGAATCTACTAAAGTATTATAAACCCTAAACCTTATTCACTTTATAACATTCCAAACCATAAACCGTAAACCCTAAACTCTAAGCATTTAATGACATTTTAAAAAGATTTTTGTAACTTTTTTTTAAGTGTTTATTAAAATCATTTACTAAAATTTTATAAACCCTAAGCACTAAACCGTAAGAATTTTATAACATTTTAAACCCAAAGCCATAAAACCTAAACCCACAACTCTAAACCCTGAGTATTTTATAACACTTTAAGAAACATTTTCTTACTTTTTTTAAGTGTTTATTAAAAGAATTTACTGAGTGTTAAAAACCTAAACCCTAAACTCTGAACCCTAAGAATTTTATAACATTTTAAAGCCTAAAGCCCAAACCCTAAGCATTTTATAAGATTTTAACAAGAACTTCGTAAATTCTCTTAAGTGGCTACTAAAAGCATTTACTAAGTGTTATAAATCCAAAGCCCTAAACCCTAATCCATAAACCCTAGCTCAAAAAACTAAGTATTTTATAACAATTTAAAGATAATTTTTAAATTTTTTTAAAAGTGTTTATTAAAAGCATTTACTAAAGTGTTATAAACCCTAAACCCTAAGCATTTAATTACATTTTAACTAGCATTTTTAACTTTTATTTAAGTGTTTATTAAAAGTGTTTTGTAACTTTTAATTTTAGTGTTTATTACAATAACTTACTAGTGTTATAAACCCTCAACCCCAAAACATAAACGCTAAACCCTAAACCCTAAAAGCATAAACGCTAAACCCTAAACACTAAGCATTTTAAAAACATTTTGAAAATGGTTTTGTAACTTTTATTTAAGTGTTTATTAAAAGAATCTACTTAAGTGTTATAAACCCTAAACCCTAAACCCAAACCATAAACTCTAAACCCTATACACTAATCCTTAAACCCTAAGCATTTTATAACATTTTATAAAGCATCTTGTAAATTTTACTTAAGTGTTTATTAAAAGAATTTACTAAAGTCTTATATACCCTAAACCCTAAACCCAAAACCCTAAAACCTAAGTATTTTATAACATTTTAAAAAGTGTTTTGTAACTTTAATTTAAGTGTTTATTAAAATCATTTACGAAAGTGTTATAAACCCTAAAACCCAAAACCTAAACCCTAAACCATCCTAAACACTAACCATCTTCCAACATTTAAAAAATTATTTTGTACCTTTATTTAAGTGTTTATGAAAAGAATTTTCTAAAGCATTATCAACCATAAACAGTAAACCTCAAACCCACACTCGAAACCCAAAACCCTACACCCTAAACCCGAAGAATTTTATAACATTTTAAACCCACAAACATTTTGTAGCTTTTTGAAACCCTAAACCCTATAGCCTAAGAATTTTATAACATTTTAAACACTAAACCCTAAAACCTAAACATTTTATAATATCTTAATAAGCATTTTGTAACCTTTTTTAAGTTTTTATTAAAACCATTTACTAAAGTATTGTAAACCCTAAACCCTATACCCTAAACTGTAAACCCTAAACATTAAGCATTTTAAAAATTGTTTTGTAACTTTTTTTAAGTGTTTATTAAAAGAATTTACTAAAGTCTTATAAATCCTAAACCCTAAACCCTAAATATTTAATGACATTTTAACAAGCTTTCACTAACTTTTTTTAAGTGTTTATTAAAAGGATTTACTAAAACCTAAACCCTAAACCCGAAACCTAAGCACTTTATAACATTTTAAACCCTAAAACCTAAACCATAGACACTAAACTTTAAACCCTAACTATTTTATAACATTTTAACAAGCGTTTTGTTACTTATTTTTAATTGTTTATTAAAAGAAGTTACTGAAGTGTTATAAACCCTAAACCCTAAAACCTAAACACTAAGTATTTTGTAACATTTTAAAGGTTAAATTCTAATCCCTAAGAATATTTTTAACATTTTAACAAGCATTTTGTAACTTTGTTATAAGTGTCTATTGAAATCATTTCCTAAAGTGGTATAAATCCAAAACCCTAAATCCTAAACCCTAAACCCTAACTCTAAACCTTAAGAATTTTATAACATTTTAAAAAGGGTTTTGTAGTTTTTTTTAAGTGTTTATTTAAATCATTTACAAAAGTGTTATAAACCCTAAACCCTAAACCCTAAGCATTTTATAACATTTTAACAAGAGCTTTGTAGTTTTGATTTAAGTGTTTATTAAAAGCATTTACTAAAGGGTTATAAACCCTAAATCCTAAACCCTAAACCTCAAACCCCAACCCTAAACCCTAAACACTAAGCATTTTATAGCCTTTTAAAAAGTGTTTTTTAACTTTTATTTAAGTGTTTATTAAGAGAATTTACTAAAGTGTTATAAATCCTAGACCTCAAACCCTAAACCCTAAACCCCAACTAGAGGATGGTTGTTGCTTAGGTGATTATAACATCTAAAAGGAATCAACTCTTCACTTGGTTTTGTGTTTGAGAGATAAAACACATATCTCTGCCAAAAATATAATTAGGAAGACAATTAATCTCGAGGTTGAGAGGTTAGATATTATTAACAAAGTTGAGGCCAAAATTCAAGACAAGGACAAATTTTCTTGAGATCATCAAAGATTGATCTTTGTTGGAACGCAGTGAGAAGATGATAGGATTGTGGCTAGTTATAATATTTAGAGCAATCTATACTACTTCTTTTCCTTCATCATCTAGGGGGAAAGGGTAATAATATGTTGAGTGGAGTTGATATCACCAACATACATGGGATCTCCCAGATATAAGGTCCCAACTAGACCTTACACCATTTGGTGTAAGAGTCTCATCCAGAATACACCTTGACTACCGTTTACTTAAATATACACCTTGTCTTTAGCTATCTACCCGAGAGAGAACTGAAAATGTCATTTTGAATGAGATTGCTAGTGCCCCTTGTGAATGGTTGATTGCCGATGTATCAAGGTTCTCTTACTGCGAAGGGGAAAATGAAGTGAGCCTCTAAGAGAGAAGTAATAGTACTACCCTAATGAAGACACGTGTAAAATAGAAGGGTTTGTCTAACATCAAGTGGAATAGTTCGCAAGGATGTGATGATCATTATAAACATAACAACACATTTCCAATAGGAAGCACCGAAGTCACCAAAATAGTTCAATTACTATAGTGCTAATGAAAGCAAAGATGAATCATAAACATTCAAAGAATAGTCTTAAAAGCATTCACAATCCATGTGTGTAAATATGATAGCCTAGAATGCTTCAATATTAAGAAAAAGTCCCAAGATACATAAATAAAATGAACACCACTAGCTCCAATCGTGGAGCGTTAGAGCCACTACTTGCTCCCCAGAAGTGCTACCTCTATCTCTCTAATGCCTCGTGGGAGAAGCCAATTTTAAAAGTCATTTACATGGGAAATGGGGATCTATTTATAACTTTTAGAATGACCTTTCACATCCTCATGATTCTTGACTTTCCAACTTCTAATGACCTTTGGATTTCTTCAACCTTTGGAATTCCAAATGTGTTTTGGACCATTTGGAATTACATATGAATTTTGGTATTACAAATATTTTTGACTTCCGTGACTCTTGGACTTCCACTTATTTGTCCTTAGAGTGATTACAATAGTACATCACGACTTCGACATCACCATGTGATGAGAATTGATATGTCACTATCTTTGATGACATGGACTAATAGTAACAGATGACATGGAATTTATTTAGTTGTGAAATGGCTTCCAACTATATATTTATTCTTCATGTGGGTTCATTCATTGATGTCGTCTACCCTCTAAATGGTCTCTGATCAAATGGAGTCTTTCGCATGCTTTGATCATCAGGATTCAAGTGCGTTCTTGTTTCTTTTCGAGATTCCTTTATTTATTCTCCTTTCCCAATATTCCTCATGTGTGCTTGCCATGATGTTTCTAGAATTCTTGTATCTACAAATCGCTCATGACGAGCAACCATAAACCTGAAAATCTCCTATTCTAGCATGCTTCATGTATATTTTATGTTCATGCCTTTCAGGCGCGCTCAAGAGGGATAAAGGGGGCTTTAGGGCACATGGGCACACTTTGAAAGGTTTAAGGGCTAAAGAGGGAAGGCTTTAGGGTTTTGGCATGTGCTCGTGCACTTAGGAGAGGGATGAAGTCAAGATAGGGCGTGTGGTGCAAGTTTGAACGATGAAGGGGAAGGATTCATGCTTCCTAAGTGCATTATAAACTCAAGGGAGAGATGGAGGGAACAAGGTGCACTCTTGAAGGCTGAAGGGTGAGGGTTTCAAGCCTTTGGGTGACCTCATGTGCTCAAGAGGCCTAGGAGGTGTGGGGCACACTCATGAAGGTTGAAGGCTAATGCTTTGTGCCTTCGGAGTGTGCTCATGCACTCAAAGGGTCCAAAGAGGGCACATGGTGCATGAAGGAAGGCTGAAGGGAGAAGCTTAATGCTTTCATGGTGCGCGTATGTGCTTAAGGAGGTCACACTTCTTTGATTTGAAGGACTACACTCAAGGAAGTGTTGGTCTTTAGGAGGGAACAATTCAGAGTAAGGACGGGTGAATAAAGTTAACGAGTGACTCTTGTGCCCTTGCAGGGTTCATGCTTCTCTTCCAAACAATGAAGGATTCCCCATCAAGGCTTCGTAGTGTCCTCATGTGCTCTTGGAGTTAATGAGTTTTCTTTGAAGCCAAATATTTGCCTATGTCTGGAATATGAGGCGAGGGGTGAACAAGATGAGTTTAGACATAGAACCACGTGCGACACATACCAAATCATCAAGAGAAACTAGAGAGACTTGAAAAATGATCACTATGCATCAAGACACAACTTTATACACATTCCCCAAGTGCAACGAGTGTAGTGTGTGAAACTACGATGCAAGAGTGTCGTTTTATGATGACAAAGATGTTATAACCACAAAATGTACCAAGAGATGTTCTGATTAATTTGATGTCACTTGAGACTATTCAAAGACACTCGAAACACATAAAATAACATGAAACAACATTTGGTGATCAAAGCGACTCTAGATTTGATAGAAAAAATAGGCTCCAAAATTTAATGTAGTGAAATTTTGAGAGTGTTGTAGCAAGGACATCACTTGATGACTCACTAGACGAACTTCAACTTCTTTGTCCAATAATAGCTTTCTATTAAGGGCCAAACCTTCAACAAGTATTGATTGCCTCGACCTCCCATTTTTACCTAACTTTACACATAACATATCACTCTTCTCAACTTGATTGAAATACACACAGAAGATACACCACATCACAATTGTGTCAATACATGAACGCGTAATGTGTACGACGATTTTATGATTTTCAGAGTATGATATTTCATGTTTGGTGTTGCTCCACTGCCAGCAGGCCTAGATAGTACCCCGATGGATTCATGTAAGGAGCACGAACATTGCTTCACTACCAGCGAGCCTGGATAATACCCCAGTGAAGTCACTAGCTTCACCTCCCTACACTAGAATCCTTTCTCTTCTTTCACCCTTTATTTATTTATTTTAATAGAATTGTGCATTGGCAGTTATGTTTTCAGTGAGAGGAGGGATCCAACCTTATTCAGAGAAGAGGATGTTTCACCTTCAAAGAAGTTTTTTTAAGACCTCTGATATTGGTTTACTCGCTTAATAATTTCCCCTTTTCCATCTACTATACTAGACAAGCGCTAACACACAAGAAGACCTACACCAAGTTGAGCAGTTTGGATACCAACATAGGCATGGATCTAATAGGTTCGCTCAAGGTTTTCTTGTTGGGCGAATCATATTTTCCATGTTGCCTTAGCTCAAACTATGGAATTTCCCCAAACAAACAAGGAGACTTAATATTAATAAGTCAATTTATTCATGAAAAGGTTTGATTGAATTAATATTTTCTTATAGAATAAAATAGTGATTGATTCATGTTCATTTGGTTGAAATGTTATATTTTAAAATGGACAATATGTTTATTTTAAATATGTGTTATGATACTTTGCATTAAAAATTAAAAAAATCTCCTTACTTCGAGATTATAATCTCTACTAACACGGTCAACCACGTGAAGGTGGAAATGTACATGCCCAAAATATTTGCATTGTTGATATGGGGTCTTTTACATATCAACATCGAGAGATGATTTAATATATGATTTAATATGATTAATGATGTTAATGGATATTTTTATAAAACATATTAATTTATCAACATTAATGAAAATAAATTATGATAAAATTTTTCATTAATCACATTATTGTTGTTGTGATAGTAATATTTATTAAAAATGGATATTATATTGATTTAATATGTTAAATGATTAATGATGTTAATGGATATTTTTTAAAACATATTAATTAATTAACATTAATGAAAATAAATTATGATAAAAAAATTTATTAGTCACATTATTATTGTTGTGGTAGTAATATTTATAAAAAATAGTTACTATTTAGGGTTTTTTATCTTAAAATTTTATGTTATCAAAATATTTACGTTTTGTTGCAAATGTTTAAATTAACTTTTATTTAAGTGTTTATTAAGAGAATTTACTAAAGTGTTATAAACCCTAAATCCCAATCAGAGGATGGTTGTTGCTTAGGTGATTATAACATCTAAAGGGAATCAACTCTACACTTGGTTTTGTGTTTGAGACATAAAATGCATATCTTGGTCAAAAATATAGTTAGGAAGACAATTACTCTTGAGGTTGAGAGTTTAGATATTATTAAAAAAGTTAAGGCCAAAATTCAAGACAAGGAAAAATTTCTTGAGATCATCAATGACTGATCTTTGTTGGAACGTAGTGAGAAGATGATAGGATTGTGGCTAGTTATAATATTTAGAGGAATCTATACTACTTCTTTTCCTTCATCCTCTAGGGGGAAAGGGAAAACAATATGTTGACAGCAATGGATATCACCAACATACATGGGATCTCCCAATATAAGGTTAAACTAGACCTTACATTGTTTGGTGTAAGATTCCCATCCAGATTCTTTACTGCGAAGGGGAAGATGAAGTGAGCCTGTAAGAGAGAAGTAATCGGTAATAACCTATGCAAAAGTGTAAAATAGAAGGATTTGTATAACATCAAGAGAACTAGTTCAAGGATGTGATGAATCATTATGAACATAACAACCCTTTTCAACAAGAACCACCGAGGTATCGAAATAGTTCAATTACTCTAGTGCTAATGAAAGCAAAGATGAATCATAA